>CM057345.1:212101738-213330007 GCA_030015575.1 Agapanthus africanus | reverse complement strand
AACCGTTATCGGGAAACAATTGATTCGATACTTGCTTTTACATCCCAATCGAGAAAACCAGTAATTCAATCAAATGGCGCCGTTGCCGGGGACTATTTGATTTGATTTACACAAACAAGAATTTTATATAAATCAAATGGCGCCGTTGCTGGGGATCATTTGATAAACACAAACCAAGAAATCATATCAATCACCTCCTACAATGTCGAAAAATAAATCGGTGTGCCTAAAACGGCAGAACAAGAATATCCGCTTGCCTCCTGCTCACGGTCTGGCGTTGATTGGTATGAGATTTTGTGCTTATGCATTTTGAAATCAAAGTATAGAATTTACTGCAATCAATAACGGTGTCGCTTGGTAGCTAGCCAAGATGAGTACGAGTCGGTCCACAGGAAAAACGTGTTCTTTTCTTATTGTTCTAACGAGTCAATTTCTATTTGTGGTAGATTTTGATTTTTATAAAAACTGAGATGTAATTTAATTTGTATTAAAAAAACCTTACTAGGGTTAGGATTAGGTTACTTTGGAATGTTAATTCTATCACCGCTTCCATTGCCCTAATCGAGAACGTAGGTGTTAGGGTAATTATTAACAAAGGGGATTAGCACGTCAAGGAAGAAACATAGTTTCTTCCTTTTGGTCCTTATCCGTCCTTTCTTAACTCTTATCCCTAACCTCTATGTAAATCAATCAAGACCGGTCTAACTAGGGAATCACAGCTATCTCATGGGATAGGGTGCCGTAGTGAGCGGTGGGTGATTGATTTGCATAGAGTCCTAATTTAAAATATTGAACGAGCAAGAAAGGAGTGAGAGATTTCCATCTCTCAATCCTACCCAATCCTAAGCATAACAAGTGAGGAACTACTCACTCATTAGGGAATTTGCGACGAAATTCATTTATATATTTTTTTATTAATCTAACTTACTTGCAAATAAAAAGACAGATAAAAAGATTTCAGAGAAATAAAATTTGCAGATAATAAGAACACAAGATAAAAAAAAATTACTTACTTTTTATTGATGCACTCTTTGACGATTACAAGGGAATTAAATTTAAACTAGAAATTAAAAGAAGCATGCCAAAATTAGGCATTAGGGTTTCCTATTTATAGATAGAAAAAACCCTAGGGTTTACATCTGATCCATATCTACAATTACAAAACTACCCTGAGAAGCCTGGTCAACGCACCGACTCCCACCGACACGCACCGACACGTGCGTTGCACGGCCGCGGATCCGCGGCCATAAGCCTTGTTTGGCCACGGATCCACGGCCATATGGTGGGTTCTCTGTCTCAAATCTTTAGGGCCGCTTCATGTTGCATTTTACTTCTGGTTTCTTCACTTGGTTCTTCAGAATCTTTTCTATTTTCTTCCAGATTTCCACAGTGCAGAATGTTGTGGACTTTTAGCGTTCGCTTCGTGTTGAAGTCTTGAATCTTTGTGCTTCCTTCGTACATTGTGCAATCGAACTGTTCATTGAACTTCATTTGTTCCTTAAACTGTAGGCGGTATCATAAAGATTCTTCTATTTGTTGGTCGTAGTCTCACTTTTGTAGCGTTTTTTCACCATTTTCACTGTATTGTTCCGAGAATCTGTAACCAGCAACTATTTAGCAGGCATGGATCAAAAGCACCTATTTATTTGCAATATGATTAAGAATGGGGAATATAATAATGCAAAAATCTGATAAAAACAAATACCCCCAAATTTATCCTTTGCTCGTCCCGAGCAAAAACCAATTTATTCTCGAAGAAAACCTAACCTCACTTTCGCAGGGAAACGCGATTGCACTGAGCTCGTGCAACAAGCCGTTAAACCTCTAGGTGTCCCTAGTAGGAGGAGTGTTTTCTCTTGAGGGTTTTCAGCGGATACTACCCACAAAATCCGATCAATTTGGCTTATTGACTTTCATTTTTTCAATTCGGTGTTCTATCAAGAAATCTATTATCTTCAACTTAGAAATTATCAACCCGTATGTTTCACACTCACTTATTATTTAACTTAAGATTGTATATGTTCTGTAAATTTATTTAGCTTTCAGTATCTTTTGAATTTTCCTTCTAAGGTTCCATCTCAACTTAGGAATTTTTATCGTCTCTACTGAAAATATAAGTCCTATTTTTCATTCCTATCTCTCATTCAAACCCCAATCATATACCCCTACGTGTGTGTATGTATCACCTACACTTGGAAATTCAATTCAAGCTATTATACTCGCTATTATACTCTTGTCCATCATCTAAAGTATTTTTAGTTGGTGAATTTTACATGAAATTGGTCACACATTCTTCATGCGATCGGTAATACTTCTTGAGGCACTAACGACCGATTAAAAAATGTGTTTGTGCATTAAGGCGTAATTCCTCGTCTTGTAATACCTAAGGCTTTAGCAGTGACTCCCAAACCAGTTGGTCTAAGGCACTAAGTGATAAAGCACCCTCGCTATAATTTTTTTATTTTACACAGCCTTAAGTAATTACAAAACCAGTGTTCATTTTTTTATATCTCTCTATTCACACTTATAATTTTATTTTTCTTCATACTAAGGATTTTAGACAAGAGCATTTCAAGGTATCCTCTACTAGTCCAAGTTTCAAGGTGCGCGTTTGTGCAAGTTGTAGGGTATTTATTTTGAGAATTTAGACTTAAGATTCAGAATTATTTTTCAGACTTACACTTCAAATAAAAATTTCAATACTCTTCCCTTATTTTTACTTAGCCCAAGAAGTGAACTCAAAATTTGCCTATTTCTAAGTAAATGGCAAGGACATATATTTTCTACCGTTAAATTTTAAGAAAGGTTATTTTTAGGGTTTTTAATTTCCTATGTTTAGGATCTAGTTTTTCCTAGCTAGTTAACCGTCTTGTTAAACTTAAGTCAATTATGGACAAACTTCAATTTTTATAATTTTTAAAAAGTTTCAACTTTTTATTTGATTTTTTTTTCTTTTATATTTTTTTTTATTTTTTTTCAATTTTTATAATTTTTTATAAAGATGCAATGCATAATTAAACATGCAAAAGAAAAAGAAAAAATATATACAAAAATTTAAAAATATGCAATGCAATGAGAACTATTTACAACCACCTCCTCCCCCAAACTTACCAAAAGCAGTGCCTCCACTGCTCAGGCCCTCGGCGTCCCCTAGAACGTGAGCGGGAACGCTCCTCTCGCGCCAGTAGGGTTCTGATCCCCTGCTCTACTTCTGTTAGGCGCTGATCATGCTGCCTCATCATCCCCGTCAAATTGTCAATCCCCCTAATGGCTCTTCTCATTAAACGCGCATGTTCTATGGGGGTGAGCTCCTCCTTGCTCGCGGTCGAGCTGGAGCTGGGTGTTCTGGTGGGCACGTGTTCAGCCTATTCTGTTCGTGACCAAACATCAGTCAAGCGGGTATAGACGTAGAGACGCCCTCAATGAGAGGCCTGATGGGTATACCTCCATGCATGTAAAATTCAAATTCCACCAAAGGGAGGAAATAGCCACACAGTTGTGTCACTAATGTGGGGCATGGGTAATTACGGCCCTTTTGCCACCACCAATGGAATAAAGCAAAACCGTTCACATATTAAATCTAGGGTTCCTAGTCATTAGGGTGTGCACGATATGAAGTGACGGGATGAAAAATGTTATATTATGAGAACTCCCAAAAATATTGTTTTGTGCCCACCGGCACACAGTTAAAACATTAGCAAAAAGGGTTCTAGCTTGTATTCCCTTCCTCGGTTCCCTCGAGCAGTCATTACCCATTAAGGGCATGTAATCTTCAAACTGAAGGGGTTGGTCGTGAACAGGTAATCTAGGGATTAAAGTGACTTCATGGTTGAAGTCTCTATCAATAATTATCTCCCTATCGCCCCACAGTAACTTGATAAAACCATATTGTGCAAGGCAGCCTTCTTCCATGCACTCGTAAAAATGAGTGACTATATCTGGAAGGGCGTAAGTATTTGGGTTATTATAGATTAAAAAATTCCACCCCTCCGTGCAATTTCATCAACAAAATAACTCCCATATATGTTGCGTGAAAAGATTTGTGGAAAATCACGCTCTAATTGCATGTTCGGTGCCATTACAGAGAGTTAACAGATCTAAAAAAATATTTAACAGGGAAGGAAAAAGAGATGCAAACCTCCTCTGAGAGAATCAGAGGGTGACACAGCAGGGGCGCGGCGGAAGCGCGGCGCAAGGCAGGGTTCGGCGGCGGATCAGCGGCGCGGTGGAGCGATCTAGCTGCAGAACTCGAAGCGGCGGCTAGGTCTTTCTGTGAGAAATTTTTTAGGGCTTGTGAAACAGAGAGGGGTCGAGTATTATTTATAGGGGGAAGTGTGTTGGTTATTTGTCAAAAGCACCCTCTTAAAGAAAGGAAATTATTTGCAAATAAAATTTTTATTTTTATTTTATTAAATCTGGAAATTTTCAAAAATACCTTAAAAAAAAATTATTTTCAAATTTTTTTTTTGTGTTATTTTGTTTTTTTATAATTACAAATGATACATACCCCCAAATTTGTTTGAAACAGTGTTTTGGCTAGATAATCGAAAATTTAGGGGTAGATGGAGGAGAATTAGTCAATGTAGATCGGCTCCTGCAAAAGCATGAGCTCCTCCAAAGGGTCCGCAGTGAGGAACGGTTTAAGTCGATGTACGTTCACTTTAAACAGTGAACCTTCCTTGGGATCTTCTAGATCGACGGCACCGTGCTAATATACGGTGCGTATCAAAAACGGCCCTTTCTATCGAGATCGTAGTTTTCCGGGATGGAAGTGCAATCGCGTGTCGTAAAGTAAAACCTGTTGACCAGGTTTGAAAGTCTTGCGTATAAGGTGTTTATCGTGAAACAACTTCGTTCTGTTTTTAACGACTACTGCGTTCTCATAGGCTTCATCCTACAGCTCGTTTAATTCGTTCAATTGCAGCTTTCTATTGCTGCTCGCATCTCCCAAAGATAGGTTCAACTCTTTGATTGCCCAAAATGCCATATGCTTTATTTCAACAGGAAGCTGGCAAGCCTTTCCATAAACAAGCCTATATGGAGACATGCCAAGATCGGTCTTAAAGGCAGTTCGGAATGCCCAAAGGGCATCAATCAGTTTTGATGACCAATCTTTACGGTTTTTGGAAACTGTTTTCTTCAATATCTGTTTAATCTGCCGATTCGAAATCTCGGCTTGCCCACAAGTTTGGGGATGATAGGGTGTTGACAGTTTGTGAGTAATGCAGTATTTTCGCATTAAGGACTGAAAAGACTTATTACAAAAGTGAGATCCATTATCAATGATGATCGCGCGAGGATGCCCAAACCGAGAAAAGTTGTTTTCTTTGAGAAATCTAACGACAACCTTGTTGTCATTAGTTCGGCTGGGCATAGCCTCGACCCATTTGGAAACATAGTCAACAGCAAGTAGAATATACATGTTCCCAAAAGAATTGGGAAATGGTCCCATAAAGTCTATCCCCCAAACATCAAAAATTTCAACAACCAAAATTGGTTGGAGAGGTATTTCATTTCTTTGAGATATCCGGCCCAAGTGTTGGCATCGGGAGCATGTCTTGCAGTATTCGTATGTGTCTTTAAAAAGTCGTGGCCAGTAGAAGCCACACTGCAAGATTTTTTCTGCTGTCGTTTTGGGGCCGAAATGCCCGCCACACGCTTGAACGTGGAAGAATGACAGCATGCTCTTAAACTCGTTGTCGGGGACACACCGACGAATGATTTGGTCGGAACAGTATTTGAAAAGATACGGTTCATCCCAATAAAAATGTTATACTTGGGATAGGAATCGGAGTTTTTCCTGATTCGACCAATCATGAGGTATAAGTCTGGTGGCCAAGTAATTTACGATATCAACGAACCAAGGTTCGCAAGACACGGTTAAGAGCTGCTCATCTATGAAAACATCAGTTATAGTAATTTGAAGTGTTGGCGAAGAAGGAAGTCGTGAAAGGTGGTCAGCGACTACGTTTTCGCATCCTCTCTTGTCTCTTATGACACGGTCAAACTCCTGTAGCAAGAGGATCCAACGCATCAGCCAAGATTTAGCATCCATCTTCGGAAGAAGATGGCGAAGAGCTGAGTGGTCCGTGTAAACGATGACTGGAGAGCCGATTAAATAGGGCCTGAATTTTTCTAATGCAAACACAACAACTAAGAATTCTTTTTCAGTTGTTGTGTAATTCAATTGGGCCTCGTTTAATGTCCGGCTAGCGTAATAAATTACATGCGGCATCTTATTGATGTGTTGTCCATGGACAGCACCAATGGCAAAATCAGATGCATCGCACATAATTTCAAATGGATGCGTCCAGTCAGGAGATGAAAGAATGGGCGTGGATGTAAGCGAGTTTTTCAAAGACTCGAACATCTTCATACAGCTCGAGTCGAAGTCAAAAGTAGTGTCCTTGGCCAACAAAAGGGTCAAGGGTCTAGCAATCTTGCAAAAATCCTTGATGAACCATCTATAAAAACCGGAATGGCCAAGAAAAGCTCGAATGTCTTTGACGCACTTGGGAGGAGGAAGATTAGAAATAACTTCAATTTTAGCCTTATCTAGCTCAATGCCATTTTGCGAGATGATATGTCCTAAGACAATACCTTCTCACACCATAAAGTGGCATTTCACCCAATTTAGAGTGAGATTCTTATCCCTACATCGGGTAAGAACTGCGTCTAAATATAGCAAACACTCATCAAAGGAGTCGCCGAAAATAGAGAAATCATCCATGAAGATCTCCAAGAATTTTTCAACCATGTCTGAAAAGATTTCCATCATACACCGCTGAAAAGTAGCGGGTGCATTGCACAACCCAAAGAGCATGCGACGGTAAGCAGATGTACCGAACGGACAAGTGAAAGTGGTCTTGTCTTGTTTCTTTTCGGCGATGGGAATTTGATTATAGCCGGAATAGCCATCCAAAAAGCAATAAAATTCATGCCCAGCCAATCGTTCTAGCATTTGGTCAATAAACGGTAATGGAAAGTGGTCTTTCCGTGTCACGGCGTTGAGTTTTCTGTAATCAATGCATACTCCACACCCAGTTTGGGTGCGAGTAGGTATTAACTCATTCGCCTCATTAGTTATGACCGTTATGCCCGATTTCTTTGGGACAATGTGAATGGGGCTAGCCCATTGGCTATCGGAGATAAGATAAATGATACCACTATCAAGACATTTTACAATCTCCTTTTTAACATCCTCCTTCATGATTGGGTTGAGGCGTCTTTGTGGATCCCTTGCTGGCTTGGCATCATCCATCATATGAATATGATGTTCAACAATGAGGGGACTAATCCCCTTGATGTCCGCCATAGACCAGCCAAAAGCTTGCCGATTGTTTTGTAAGACCGTTAAAAGGGCTTTCTCTTGTTCGGTGACTAGAGATGCCGATATGATAACAGGAAGGGTCTCATTCTCACCTAAGTAAACATATTTAAGGTAAGACGGCAATAGCTTGAGTTCGAGTTTTGGAGGCGAAACAATTGAAGGTAAAATTGGTGAAACTGTCTCGAACTCAAAGGATTCTAACAAAGGTTCATAATGAGTGTAAGCTATCGAGTCGGATGGTTCAGTTAACTCATCCGAAAAGTCAAAGTTTTCAAATTCGGGTGGTGAATCTTCAAAATCATTCGAAAAAGTGAAACACTCGTAATAGTTATCGGGTGTGAAAGCTATGTCAGAATCAAGGAGGAACGCACTATTGGCGTCAAAATTATTGTGATCGAACAGAAATTTTTCGAGCTCACAGTCCTCCTGAGTGATCGCTTGGATCGAGCAAACATCAAGTATATTAGCATTAGGCTCGGAGGGTTGATTATCCAACTTAAAAATGTTGAGCCCAACTGTCATGTTTCCAAAAGATAGGTTCATTGAACCATTTCGACAGTTGATCACTGCATTAGAAGTTGCAAGGAATGGTCGACCGAGTATCACCGGAATTTGACTCCGGGGGTTAGTTACAGGCTGTGTGTCCATAATAATAAAATCAACGGGGAATATGAAGTCCCCTACTTTAATCAACGCATCCTCTAACTCACCCCTAGGATGGGTGATAGATCGGTCGGCCATTTGGAATGTACAATGTGTTGGTTTCAACTCTCCAACGCCTAATTGCTCATATACTGAATAGGGAAGCAAATTCATACTGGCACCAAGGTCTAAGAGTGCCCGATTGATGTTCTTTTCCCCAATAGTTATTGAAATTGTAGGACTGCCAGGGTCCTTGCGTTTTCGGAGTAAAGGTTGGGAAAGAGCAGCACTCACTGCATTAGCCAAGAAAACTTTCTTGGGTACCTGTGATTTCCTCTTCTTGGTGCATAAGTCCTTCAAAGTTTTAGCGTAAGAAGGGACCTGTTGGACTACATCCAAGAGAGGAATGTTTATGCTAACCTGTTTAAATTACTCCACAATCTTCTCCATTTGTGGAGTTGGTTTATTGGATCTCAACCTATTTGGAAATGGAACATTTTGAAATTTCGTTGAGTCCAATGATTGTGGAGGAGATTGTGGAGTTGGAACGGATCCCAGTGTTGGTGTTTTTGTGAAGTGATATGTGGGTCCGCTCGAAGTAGTAGAAGAATTAGAGCCTTGTGAAGAATTGAGAACAGGCTCTGAAAAAGATGATGAAAAAGAAGAAGCGGCGGCCGGGGTGTCATCATTAATGCCCATATTATTGTGCAACACTCTTCCAGATCTCAACGTAGTCACAGCACTTACATTATGATTTTGTTGTTCATAAGCAACATGTGCATTTTGTGTATGACAAGGATTTGGCAATGGTTGATATGGAAGCTTCTCCTTTTCTCGCTCACTTAACGCAGCATTCAGTTGTGCAATTTGAGCTTCAATTGTTTTGATGCTCTGATCATGTGAAGCGGTGTGTTGCACCAAAGACTGAATGGGAGATTGAATGCTGGCTAAGGATTGCGTAGATTATTTTAAAAACGCATCCAGACTTCGTTCTAGCGAGAAAACCTTATCGTTATTTGGTTGAACAAAATTGTTTTGAGGATAAGAGTTGTTTGGTACAAAATTGTTCGTTTGATTTTGGTAAGGTTGGGGTTGGAAAGGTTGCTGATATTGAGTTTGTTGAGCGGCTTGTTGTTGTGGAGGAGGCCTTTGAAAATTGTTATTGCCTTAGAATTGTTGTTGATTTTGATTCCAAGCAAAATTTGGGTGGCTCCTCCAACCTGGATTGTAAGTTGAAGAGTATATATCATTTCTTTGTCATTGCTGAAAGGCAGCATTGACTTTATCCTGTCCTTGAGCAGGTGGATTGTAAGGACACTCTTCAGTCAAGTGGGACGGATCCAAACAACAAGCGCAAATAGTGCGAGTGGGTAACGCAGGGGCAGGAGAAGGCGACGAGAATTTGTTGGATATAGTGCCCTCTAAGTCAATTATTGGATCGCAGGTACGTGATTACAATGATTGAGGGAGGACCTATACCGATAAACAGTCTTACTCGAGATGATAATATGCTATCTGGTCTGTCTTTATCATCATGATAAAGCCCATAGGATTCTTGCTTGACTACCGGCAGTATGATGGCGATCATATACGTGAGAGCTGGGGTCTATAAGCACATCCTTAAAACAGTCCCTAGTCGTGGGAGTTTCGAGACAGGGCGTCGATACTCCAGAGTAGACTAGTGTATACAGTCGAGACCCCGACGAGGGGCGGTGGCCGGTCTCACAAGCCACTGGTGTCAGTTCGATCACCTAAGATGTATACAGGTGCTCATTAGGTTATGAGTACACCGGACAGGACTCGCCGGGAACATGCTAGTTGGTATTATACATATCGTCAGATAGCAGTTCCCTGGTGACATGTGTACAAGTTAGTTCATCGACCTGAGGTCGTCATTTGTCTCGTGTGAGTTCCTACTGTGCTTAGATTACTACCCTACCACGCTTAAAGGAGTTGTGCAAACAGGTTTTAGTTGGGTACAGTCCCGAGCCACATTGGAGGCAAGTGAGCGGATCTTCGGGGATTCGTCTCTCCCGGTATTGGGGATGAGATCGCGCTGTGTTTAGGAGAGCCATTACACGAAATCCCTGGCCAGGGTAATCGAGATATACTGGTAGGTATACCAGCAGAATCTCAGGGTGTTCTGGGCTGCTCTCTGACACGACTTATATCGCTGTTGGGGGTCTGACGTTTACTGGCCCCCTAGGCCGTATATGCGATACTCATAGACGAATGTTCCAGACTGTACGGTTATTGTCACTGTCAGGCTCAGTAGGTTTTATAGATGAGTTCGCTCGTCAGCTTCCCTTCCAATCAATACATAGGCAAAACGTTACGTACAGCTTGTACCTCAGACGTGCTAGGGTTATACCCAGTGCCAGTGTGTTGATGAGTCATTAGAGTCCCCCACCGACACTTTCCCAAGTTCGGGCGAAATGTTGTAGAGGCCGTATGGGTTTATGGCAAGGTTCGGAAAATGCACGTGCGTTTTCGCACGTGTCAGTTTTCGGGCAGATAATACTGGTAGGCTTTGGTTTAAGCCGGAACCCAGTATTATACTGTGTAGATATAATATCTTTGTCTCAGTTGCATTTATATTCGGTTGTAATATAAATGCGGGTATGTTTATACCAATACGGGGTTATCCTGAAATTCGTTTCGGGATGATTTTTGGAAGTTGCCGGTTTCCAGTTTTCTATCAGCCGTATTTTGACATTTGGTTAAATACGGATTTTCCTTTTCGTCTTCTGAGTGAGTCATGCTTCTAGAAGGTTCTAGAAGTGATGATTAGGCTTGTGACTCATTTGTGTCATTAATGGTTCATTAATGATGCAAGGTGACTAGGTTTATAGTGATTGGTTTGCATTTATTGTTTCTAGTGATTCATGCTTTGTTGTTAGGTTATGATAACTATCATTTGTTATGGTCACCACTTGAAGCTCCTACACTCACCTCCCTCTTCTATTTGTAGTGGCCGGCCCCTCTTTGTGAGGCATGGTTGTTCATTTGATTTGATTTTGTGAGAAAAGATTATGATAACTAGTGTATGGAAATTTCCTAGTTCAATTTCCATTCACCCGATTCCAAATGGCAACTTCTTTTAACCGTTCGTCTATAGTCTTGGACGTAACGAGACAAAGTATTCTTCTCATTTTCTACTTCATCTTGGTCGTCTCTTTTAGCAAACTTGACGATCGAGTTGCCTCGGTTCAGAGGCGGGAGCCCGTTTAATGATCCGTCGACGTGGTGCCACCTGGACGATGAGAACGGAGATCAAGCAAGTTCGGATCAGTTGCAACATAGCGTGGGATGATGGTTGAAGACCGAAGGACTCGGATCATTCGGTATAACAATTCTACTCTCTTTACAATTTGTTAGTTTAGCTTTAATGGACGATCCGGGATAAAGTACGCGATAGCGCCAGTCGTAAAAGTTTTGTTCCACATATCGGCGTCTGTTAGACGGCCGGGGCGCTGCCGTGGACTTACAGTGGTATCAGAGACTCACCATTAAGCTATACTAACTTGTGCTAACGCGTTTAAAAGATCGATCGAACCGGAAATCAAAAACTGCAAAATCCCAGCTTGACAGTTTCTGTTGTTTTTAAACGGTGTCCTAAAAATATTTCACACATCTCAGAAATCTGTGCAGGGTTTTCTAAGGCACACGACAAAATTTGAGCAAGTGATTCCACAATATAGCCGCGGAAGCGCGGCCAAACCCATGGTTTGGCCGCGGATCCGCGGCCATCCTAATGAATCACTGCATCAAATTTTCTCAGTGTCTTCTCTGGTGGAATTTTGGGTTTTTGGTATATATCTTTTGGGCCCAGGTTTTGTTACTGTTCTCCAGATTTGCGTGGGGCCCACTTTCAGATATTTAGTCGATCGAAAATTTAAACTTGTTAGTTTTTCAGTACTTTCATTATATCTCCGACCGGGAATGTCATTTGATCGGTAAACCGCGTCTGATTGCTATAGTTCTTTTAGACGGGTTTGCGAACGTGACATTCGCGTTGATGTTCTGTGTTGTGCTGTAATGTTGCGGATTTGTCGTGGTGGATAGCAGGGTGCAATGATAGTGTTGTTTAAATTTATTTGCACATTTGATATTGCGGGGCGAGCGTCCGACTTGTGGACTGCCGTCACTGCCTGTTTGTATAATATTCTTTTGGGGCACGACCAGGTTGCGGTCGATGTACCTGTTGTACTATTTTTATTTTCTGTACTAGGTTTCCCCCCGGTGGGGTGCACGAATAACCGGGTTCTGGAGGGCAACGGGTTCGTATCTCATGGCATTGAGATGCAAAGGGACCACACTCTAGAATTGGCAGACTATTCGCTGCACTCGTAGGGGGTACAGGTTGACCCAAGGAGGGGTGCTCAATTTACCAGATTCCGTGAAGTGCCGGGTATTCCATTCACTATGTTGTGGGGACTACCTCACTTTAGGTTTTGGTGGGTAACTTGCCGCACCCGTAGGGGTCCAGGATTCATTGCACAGGCTATCCACACGACCAGGGGAACGTCGAGTTTCAGCAGCGGCTCTATGAAACCCGGGAATCCCAGTTTATCTGTATTGTTCTGTGATGCTTATTACTTTTCTGTAATGTTGCATATTATCACGCCTGGAGCGATTACTGTATATTAGTATATATACTATTAGATGTTGTATATGTTTTACACCCGCGCTAGTCCAGTCCCCGCTCTGTCGTTAGTTAAGTAACCTAACGGGTGATGACGGGACCCAGTGACGAATGCGGATGGCATATACGTACATTTTATTTTCGTTCTTTTCTGGTGTGATTGATTGATGGGACTGCATTGATTCTTATCAATGCGAGATAAAACAAACCTATATTTGATGTTGTTGGAACAAATTTTAAAAGGAAATTATTACAAAGACGTTTCCTTTTGTTTTGCATAGCGGTATTCTGTTGGAATATCCCGCACCTCATTCCACGAGGAAAGAGTCGAGATCCCTTCACCGGGAGTGACTTCTTTAGCAAAAGGTTTTCGCTACTATATATTTTTATAAAGCTATCAGGTTCCTTCAACGAGATCAAGTTCATTACGTTAAAGGTTTTTCGCCAAAAACCAGCCGTAATCCTCCGTCGTTTCTTATGGATGGTCAGTAGTATTCAAGCTATGTTTGTTGGCCTACGTCAAGACATAGTGTTTGGTAGCTGCTGGGTATTCATTTGTTGCATAGATAGATGCATTAGTTTAAGTCAGACGTACACCTTGTTGGCCTACGTCAAGGGCTTGTACGATGACTTAAGTTGATCAGGACAACGACGGGTAGAACTTGACATGTTGCTTATGATTTGTTGGCCTACGTCAAGATCATAAGAGCATGGGATAAAAATTACATCGGGAGTTTCAAACATACAAGAAAATTGCCAGACTTGCGCATACCTTCTGGAGTGTGTTAACTTGAGTGGCTTCCATCAAGTTATCATGCGATGATAGTTGGATCCTGATTCTCACTGATGAGTTGGTTTACTCTTCGGGTGACCCCGACTAATTCTTCTTTTAGGTTTGGAGGAGAATTTGAGAAAACAGTGGGAGCTTTCCTAATTAGATAAAATGATAATCATTCTGATTTAGGCTAGAGTGCACGCAGAGTGTTTCTTCTCTCTCTCTCTCTTTGGCAGCGACTTTTGACCGACCCCAGACTATAACTCAGTGATCAAAGTTGATTGAACCTTCTTAACTTACTGGCTTTTGGATTGTCTATAGTTGCATAAGTCATTGCTGCTCTTTCTTTTACCCTTTGTATTTCTCAGAACACCCCGTATTACTACGGACATCCACTTCCATTGGATAGATCCATCATATGGTTATATACGAACTCGAAGGGACTTCTTCGAGGATGGATCCAGGTTCAGGAGAAATAGAATTGGTTTATTCTGTTGTCTTTTATTATCATCTTCTCTCTGGTTGCGAGGGCTCCTTGGTTTAGGAGAGTACACCTATTATGCTTACTGGATATTCTTATTCCAAACCATAGGCTGGTGCCGAACGGTATGGAATGAAGAAAACCAATTAAGCCTAAGTAGGGTGTGCAGAAAGGTAATATGAAAAGACAAATAAAGGAATTAGAAAGAGGGCAAAGTAAATTACGACTATTTACATTCATGACCAAATCACGTATTTCATCCCCACTCCTACTTCACTTTTGATTTCTCCAGAACAACCCGTATCACTGCGAACATCCAATTCCATTGGATAAATCCATCGTATGGTTATATACGAACTCGAAGGACATTTTTTCGAGGATGGATTCTGGTTCAGGAGAAATAGGAATAAGGTATTATTCAGTTGTTTTTATCATCACCTTCTCTCAAGTTGCGAGTACTCCTAGGATTAGGAGGGTACACCTATTATGCTTACTGGATATTCTTCTTCCAAACCATAGGCTGGTGCCGAACGGTAGGGAAGGAAGAAAACAACTTAGCCTAATGATGGTGTACAGAAGGTAACGACTAAAAGACAAATAAAGGGAAATGGAAAGATGGCAGGGAAATATACGGTTAAAGTCATGATTTGGATTATGGAAGAGGCATTACTAGGAATACCAGGAAACCCCTACAAAACATATTTATGTTTCATATTCACTGTGCATTGTTAATAGAAAACTGATTTCCCGATTGGATACTTACTCCAGGGTATGTAATTACCAGGAACGATTCTCACATCTGCATGGTTTCTACAGATGTTGAGTGGGAGCGAGTTATTGGGAATTAGGTGATCATCCTCATTATATCGGAATTCGTTGTAATTGGTGATATTTAAGGAAATCTCCTGGGAACAGTTTTCAACCTACAACGTACAGGTTTTGAGTTATTCAACTCAGCGGACTTATACAGAGTAATGTATGTTGTCCAGTGTCCATCAGGACAAAAGGGTTGGTCCTCATACTATATTCTGTTTACTTGTAACTTCTCTAGTTTTTAGACAAGTGTTTCGTAGAAATACAATGTCTAAGTTTTGAGAAGTTGTGGGTATAGGAATAAAGTAGAGAACCACGTATCGCAAGTATCGGAATTCTTCAAAGAAATCGAAGATGTAGATTCTTGTGATTAGTATTCAGTTGATAGTAATGGTTTTGAGAAACTTGTTTCTCTTTCAGGTTACTCGTAATTGGATGGATTCCTAAGTTGAATAATACTGATTAGCCTCTCTCCATTAAGTTGATATGCACTGGAGACAGCTGCATGATTAGAATTTGGTTCCAAATTAAAATAAGTGCCTGCGTTTCTATATTGGATATAGAACGCTTCATATCTTAACGATGTTAAGGTAAAGGGGAGTTGTCCAGCTTATGCTTTAAAACAGACACTGGAAAACTCAAGGTACGTTTCTATAATGACAGTTTGTGGGTTGACCCTAGCTTTGACGAGGGTCGATTTTCTACCATCCGGAAGATCAATAGTGATATTGTTCTTGAATCGCCACAGTTTTATTAAAATGGATTTTTTCAGAAAACAGCAGTGGGAGCATGGTAGAACTGGAAGTGATTCCAGAACCGCAAACGATTACGAAAAGTTTAATAGGACCTTTATATTCAATCAGGTTTGACATTCCAATAGCCACTCCGCAGATGTGGTGGGTAACCTCAGACACCCAAGAGGTACTCCGGTAGCCACAAGGACGGTGACAGGGAGGTTCTTGCTTACCCAGACTTGACACTACTGTTGTTCCAGACTATGAGACCGGGCAGGAGGAAATGTATAGCGTCGTTCTAAACTAGTTTTAGAAGTGTACGTATATATATTATTCTGCCAGAGAGTTGTCGTAGTCAGTGGGAGCAGCGGAAGCATAGTGGGCAAGATGCTTATGTCTATTTATAGACTTGAGCAGGAATATCGGAGATAGATCATCTATTCTTGATGTAACAGTCATGGGTTTGGCTTCATCAGAATAGGGGATGAATCTGTTAAGAAAGTAGTAAGGTGTGATGTCCTGGTATTTGGATGATATGCACAGAATAGGAAGTAAAATTCCTATACTACGACCAGGTTGTACTTTAGTCGTCACACAGTTGTTTCTCCACAAGGGATATGGATATAATATAAAACATTCTGGTAACTAGATCTATGGTTTTAGATCTAGATTTGGGTATTTTCCCAATTTGGGTACTTTGACAATATTCTAATAGTATTTTAGAATAGATGACTCCTGGCATGGTGGTGTACCTACAGGTGATGGAGTCACCCTCTCTAAAGGTGTCTTACAGACTAAAGGGTAGAGGGATATGCATGATTGGCAGATCACTTGCTTAGGCAATTGAGTCAATCGTGAGATGTCAAGTACCACACCTGATGTTGTTATTGCACTAAATGCGATAAGTTTATATTAATCCAATCCTGGAGAAACATTAAGAAGCAGTTTATGGAACGTAAGTGGATGTTCTACGGATTTGATAACGGCAGCCTCCTTCGGGAGACGGTTATTATTCCAGGCTTCATAGGTGACATGGATGACAGAGTGATTATCAGAGTTATAGTTTTCCCTCATGCGAGGGACAGTATTATGGACAGGTGGTCCAAGAGGATAATGTGGGAGGCATGGTGCTGGACACTGATTAGTTTCAGTGATCGATACAGTCTAAGAAGTTTGGATTTGGAGTTCATTTATGAACTAGGTCCCATCAGATATCCAAACATATTCTAAGACAGGTATTACTCAATTCGGGAGATGGTTTTCTCCGCGAAGTTGAGATATAGAGAGATAAGGAAAGAAACACCGAAGCGGATCCACTAACAGAGGTTATTTCTCGAACACAATAGTTTTGCAAACGAGCTTTGTGAAACTGATTAGTAGAGGAGTTGGATGTTCGGTATCACACGAGCTGTGAGTACACGACATCGCAATAATTAGCCTTAAGTGCAAGTGGGAGATTGTTGGATATAGTGCCCTCTAAGTCAATTATTGGATCGCAGGTACGTGATTACAATGATTGAGGGAGGACCTATACCGATAAACAGTCTTACTCGAGATGATAGTATGCTATCTGGTCTGTCTTTATCATCATGATAAAGCCCATAGGATTCTTGCTTGACTACCGGCAGTATGATGGCGATCATGTACGTGAGAGCTGGGGTCTATAAGCACATCCTTAAAACAGTCCCTAGTCGTGGGAGTTTCGAGACAGGGCGTCGATACTCCAGAGTAGACTAGTGTATACAGTCGAGACCCCGACGAGGGGCGGTGGCCGGTCTCACAAGCCACTGGTGTCAGTTCGATCACCTAAGATGTATACATGTGCTCATTAGGTTATGAGTACACCGGACAGGACTCGCCGGGAACATGCTAGTTGGTATTATACATATCGTCAGATAGCAGTTCCCTGGTGACATGTGTACAGGTTAGTTCATCGACCTGAGGTCATCATTTGTCTCGTGTGAGTTCCCACTGTGCTTAGATTACTACCCTACCACGCTCAAAGGAGTTGTGCAAACAGGTTTTAGTTGGGTACAGTCCCGAGCCACATTGGAGGCAAGTAAGCGGATCTTCGGGGATTCGTCTCTCCCGGTATTGGGGGTGAGATCGCGCTGTGTTTAGGAGAGCCATTACACGAAATCCCTGGCCAGGGTAATCGAGATATACTGGTAGGTATACCAGCAGAATCTCAGGGTGTTCTGGGCTGCTCTCTGACACGACTTATATCGCTGTTGGGGGTCTGACATTTACTGGCCCCCTTGGCTGTATATGAGATACTCATAGACGAATGTTCCGGACTGTACGGTTATTGTCACTGTCAGGCTCAGTAGGGTTTATAGATGAGTTCGCTCGTCAGCTTCCCTTCCAATCAATACATAGGCAAAACGTTACGTACAGCTTGTACCTCAGACGTGCTAGGGTTATACCCAGTGCCAGTGTGTAGATGAGTCATTAGAGTCCCCCACCGACATTTTCCCAAGTTCGGGCGAAATGTTGTAGAGGCCGTATGGGTTTATGGCAAGGTTCGGAAAATGCACGTGCGTTTTCGCACGTGTCAGTTTTCGGGCAGATAATACTGGTAGGCTTTGGTTTAAGCCGGAACCCAGTATTATACTGTGTAGATATAATATCTTTGTCTCAGTTGCATTTATATTCGGTTGTAATATAAATGCGGGTATGTTTATACCAATACGGGGTTATCCTGAAATTCGTTTCGGGATGATTTTTGGAAGTTGCCAGTTTCCAGTTTTCTATCAGCCGTATTTTGACATTCGGTTAAATACGAATTTTCCTTTTCGTCTTCTGAGTGAGTCATGCTTCTAGAAGGTTCTAGAAGTGATGATTAGGCTTGTGACTCATTTGTGTCATTAATGGTTCATTAATGATGCAAGGTGACTAGGTTTAAAGTGATTGGTTTGCATTTATTGTTTCTAGTGATTCATGCTTTGTTGTTAGGTTATGATAACTATCATTTGTTATGGTCACCACTTGAAGCTCCTACACTCACCTCCCTCTTCTATTTGTAGTGGCCGGCCCCTCTTTGTGAGGCATGGTTGTTCATTTGATTTGATTTTGTGAGAAAAGATTATGATAACTAGTGTATGGAAATTTCCTAGTTCAATTTCCATTCACCCGATTCCAAATGGCAACTTCTTTTAACCGTTCGTCCATAGTCTTGGACGTAACGAGACAAAGTATTCTTCTCATTTTCTACTTCATCTTGGTCGTCTCTTTTAGCAAACTTGACGATCGAGTTGCCTCGGTTCAGAGGCGGGAGCCCGTTTAAAAATCCGTCGACGTGGTACCACCTGGACGATGAGAACGAAGATCAAGCAAGTTCGGATCAGTTGCAACATAGCGTGGGATGATGGTTGAAGACCGAAGGACTCAGATCATTCGGTATAACAATTCTACTCTCTTTACAATTTGTTAGTTTAGCTTTAATGGACGATCCGGGATAAAGTACGCGATAGCGCCAGTCGTAAAAGTTTTGTTCCGCATATCGGCGTCTGTTAGACGGCCGGGGCGCTGCCGTGGACTTACAGAATTTGCTCTCAATTGCCTCTAGTTTTTTCGTGAGTGCTACCATTTCAGCCTTCATTGCAATCGACATATCAAGTTGATGTATGCCTGCCCTAGACGGACCTGATGAAGTAGATGAAGTGGTCTTAGTGCTTTCCCACTGAAGTGTTTGTTCAGCAAGATCGTCGAGAAATTGCCAAGATTCCTCGCTTGATTTTGTAATAAAGTGACCTTGACAAATGGTTTCTGTCACGCCCCGCTTCCCAAAATACGGAATACAAGGGTGACAAGGCCAGCCATGCTCCTACGATCAAGGAATAATCCTGTCGTAGTCACATTTCGGCTTCTAGCATTATATGGTAATCAATAGAATACAATACGGGTAAAGAGAATGTATTCACTAAAACTATAAGATATAAAGAGATTTGAGCTCGAAGGAAGTAAACAAGAGAGCAACTAACCAGGAATATCAGTGGGGAAATGTAACTGGTCCACTGGTCTGGATCTTCACAGTCTTCTCGAGATCAGACAAATCCACCTCTATCACTGAGCATGCATACTCAGGTCGTCAGAGCGACACAATAGCAACAATATAATAGTAACAGAAAGGCAAGAAAATAAAATAATAATGATGGGGATAAAATGTAGGTAATCAATATGTCACTAACTGATGCAATGTATGATCTGTGTCCCTATCGGTCTCTAAGTCGCTTTTGAAATCGAGTTGTGGAAAGGAGGATCATGTTTAACGAGGGTTTCGTACATACCCGAGACTACGACCCGCTATCGTCCGGGACATAACCTTATCAGCCGTACCACTAGGCCCAACCTAATATATATAAGAGTCGCTATTCGAATGATCATCCTCTAAATCACTGTCCTCGCTAAATACAATGCTCTTTCCACTTAGATTTCCCTTTTTTCCCCAGGTTTACACTATTTATGAGTATGGTCTAGTCGTGTACAAGTATGCACCAATAACATGGTTTTGTCGCTGTTCACTGTCACGAATCATTCACTTTTTCATTGGCGTACTTGACACTCCTAAACCAATACCATTCACGCACGACAATGCATTGTACACTGAACAATAACACGCACTATCATTATAAGTATGGCAATCGGGTAACATATGTGCATCTATGCAGTTAACATGTCATGTATAATACGAACTATTATGCATCTTATGAACTTATAAAAATTGCATTAAATCATACGTTCACAATTCAGTAAAATGATACAAAAGCGGTAGCAAGTAAACTCAGTTAGAAGTTCAAAAAAATTTATTTCAGTGTAATCGGATTTCGGGTTTACAATTTACAGCCGTTTCATTTTAAGTGTTTGCTGCTGGAAATTCAGTTCCTGAAATGACTGTCCATTTCGCAACACAATTTTCACTCTGTTGGGTTCAAAATTAGGCGACGCTATAGTTGAAAGAAATTTAGGTTTATCAATAGGGTTTCCAACGCACTAGACCAATTCTCAATCGCGTGTCTACGTCAGAAGTTATGTACTGTACAATAATGGGTATCAGTTTTGTTTCTGTTTGGGACTACTATATGTCCTGTTAATCTAAATTACAGTTTAAATAGTAAATGACTGTGAAAATGGGTGAAATCACTTTCATTAGTTAGCTGACTGTCTCATATTCACTATGGTGTAGGTTTCCGCAATATAACTTGTTCAAGCAGTAGAAGCTAAGAATTACAGGATGGGAATCAACAGCCATAGCTGCTCTGGACTATAGTCCAGAGCCGCTCTCCGAACCAGTTTCTATCATCGTTTTAGTATAGAAACAATTTAAAACTTTTATGGGGTTCAAGGTCGTCGAGTCTTCTTCGATTTGAGCCCTCGAACGCATCATTCCAATTTATAAATAATTAGTTATGATTTTTACAAGTTTCAGAGGCGGGAAATTTTCAGTTTTAACGGGTGTAATTGGGGATGATCGTTCACATCAGTAACGACGGTATTTTTCAGCCAAGTTTTAACATGATGTTCACTACTACACATGCCAGCTTATGTGATCAATTTCCTTCAGTAGAATGGAAGGTTTTCGTTCGGGTTTTGCATCAAACACTTGCGTCATATAAATTTACACGAATTGTATACACAGAATTCATCGGATTTTGAATTGTAACAGAACAATTTAGCATGAAGCAAGTAGGGTACTTTCCTGGAGATGACGATGGCACGGTAGCGGTCTATGAACGATGGCAAGGGATTGACGCACGCGCGGCTAGGCATGACTTGGCGACGGCGACAGCTTGTGCTCGGCTACGCTCAACGGCGGCTCGTGATCACTGGAGGTAGAGTGGGATGCTGTGAAGCTCATGGGGGTGTGCTGGGGTCGGCGGTGGTTAGCGGAGGTATCTCTGACGATGGGTGCAGCGGTGGTGAGGTGGCAGTGAGGGAGTTCGGGGCTCGAAGCTTGGCGGCCGAGGAGAGAGGGAGGAAGCAGTGGGCAGTGCTCGGGTTGGTTGGAGGTGATGATGATGATACAGAGAGGTCGACGAGGTGGCCGGCGGCACGATGGGAGCGGGTGATCGTCGGCGGCGAGATGGTTGCAGGCGAGGCTCGGCGATAGGTTGGGTTCCGGGCTCGGTTGTGCAGACGAGGTGGGGGGAGGTGAAGTGGTGAGGGGAGGAGAGGAGTGGAGATTTTGTGGCGCTGGGAGTCGAGGGTCGGCGATGAAGGTGGGTGGAGCTAGGTTCGACGAGGGGTTGCGGGGGATATGGGGAAGGAGAGAGAGATAACGAGAGTGAGGGGAAGAGAGTTAGAGAGAGGCGCGCGCGCAAGTTCATGGTCGCGATCGCGTTGGAGAGCAGCGAGGCGACGTGGGCGAAGGAGGCGGGGACATGGGGTTCGAGACACGGGCGTCGGCGTGGAGCGTGGCGTCGTGGGTCGTGGACAAGAAGAAAGAAAAGGAGCGGGAGAATGGGGATAATGGGTTTGGGGCACGGGTCGGATACGAGGATTTGGGCTGGGTTTGGTGTTGCTTGGGCCGGGAAAAGGTTTTGTTTTTATTTTCTTTAAGCTGGGCTTGGGAAAATAGAGGTGTTAGGGTTAATTTGTTTTATTAGTTTTGTTTTGTAAGGAAAAATGAATGTGGAAGTGGGCTGGGCTTGAGGATTTATATATATATTTAGTTTTTGTTTTTATTCTGTTTGGCTTGGCTTGGGGAAAAGAGGTTGGGCTGGGTTTATTTATTTAATTAAAATTTTGTTTGGGCTTTATTTCAAATGTTTAGAAAAATTTAAATACTAAAAAACCTAGCAACCAATTTCATACAAAATTACGAGGAAAAATGGGAAAACATTCGGGGGGCTAGGAAAATATAGAAAGATTTTATTGATGGAAACGGGAATTAACATCATACCCCCCTTACAAAAATTTCGTCCTCGAAATTTAAAAAGAGATAACGAAACAATAGTACTAAACAAAGAGACGTGGAAAACGTGTACGGATATCTTCTTCTCGCTCCCAGGTAGATTCTCCTGGGGAACGACCGCCCCAAGACACTCGGACTAACGGAATGACTTTATTCTTCTGCACTTTCTCTCTGCGGTCGAGAATGGTGGTGGGCTGCTCCTCGTAAGATAGATCGGTATCCAAAGCTAACTCCGAATAGTCCAGAACATGGCTCTCATCCCGAACATAACGTCGCAATTGAGATACATGGAAGGTATTGTGCACACCAGCTAAAGATGGAGGCAAGGCGAGTCGATAAACCACCTCAATTACTCGCTCTAGCACCTCAAAAGGTCCGATGAAACGGGGACTAAGTTTCCCGCGACCTCCAAACCTGATAACTCTGCGGGTAGGGAAAATGTTCAGGAATACTTGATCTCTGACTTCAAATTCTAGTGCTCTCCTACTGGCATCCGCCCACCTCTTCTGTCGATCCTGAGCCGTCTTAATGCGCTGCCTGATCATTTGGACCTTGTTGACTGTCTGAACAATAAGCTCGGGACCCAGTAAACTTCGTTCTCACACATCATCCTAACAAATTGGGGATCGACACTTACGCCCGTAAAGTGCTTCGAAAGGAGCCATCTGAATGCTAACCTGGTAACTGTTATTATAAAAAAAACCCGACTAGATGCAGATGATCTTCCCAGGAACCCTGGAAGTCCAGCATGCAAGCTCTCAGTATATCCTCGAGCGTCTGAATCGTATGCTCGGATTGTCCGTCCGTCTGTGGGTGATAAGCTGTGCTCAACTTGAGACGGGTACCCAGACTTTCCTGTAAGCTCTTCCAAAAGTGCGAAACAAATCTGGTGTCTCGAAATGACACAATGCTGACCGGAACTCCGTGAAGTCGCACTATCTCCTGCATGTATCTCTCTGCCACTGACTCTGTCGACTGTCCCACTCAGAATGGTAAGAAGTGTGCAGCTTTCGTGAGGCGGTCGACGATAACCCAGATGGCATTGTTTCCCCTAGGGCTCCGTGGTAAGGCCGTCACGAAATCCATAGTAATGTGTTCCCACTTCGATTCTGGTATCGGAAGCGGTTGTAACAGTCTCGCTGTCCTCTGGTGTTCCGCCTTCACCTGCTGGCATACCAAGCACCTGGATACGAACCGCGCAATTCCTCGCTTCATCCCGTTCTACCAAAAATGCTGCTTTAGATCTCGATACATCTTCGTACCTCCCGAATGCACAGAATAAGCTGATCTATGCTCCTCAGCCAGTACCTCTTCTCGAACATCCACCTTGGGTACGCAGAGTCTGCTACCGAACCACAGAGAACCGTCTTCATGTAATAGTAGGTCTGTACTTAATCTATCTTCCACCTGTTCTCTGTACTTCTGCAATCGGGGATCATTAGCTTATACAACCTTAATGCGATCTACCAATGAAGACTGCACCTGTAACCGCCAAAACCTTCTGATTGCACTTGGTGTAACAATCTCAAGTTCAAGCCTCCGAAAATCTTTAATGATGCTCCTCTGACTGGTCAACATCGTGACCGCTGGTTTGCGATTGAGAGCATCGGTACGACATTCAGTCCTCCCAGATGGTACTGAAATCCTGAGTTGTAATCCGCCCCTTGCTATAGCCGTTGGCGTTGTCTCATATTCAATCCCCCATGAGTGAACATGTATTTCAGACTCTTATGATCCGTATACACTTCCACTCTGTTTGTTTTTTGCCCAGTAAGTAATGTCCCCAGATCTGTACAAGCGAAAACTAGTGCAGCTAACTCCAATTCGCGTGTTGGGTAATTCCCCTCATGATTCTTCAGCTGCCGTGAAGTATAAGTAACTACCCGACCGTGTTGCATCAGAACGCGGCTTAAACCCTTCCATAAATCATCGTCGTGTATCACCACACCATCTGAATCGTCTGGCCCTGGAAGAATAGGCGCCGTGGTCAACATCAGTTTCAGTACCTCAAAAGCCTGAGTACATTCCTACGTCCATACATAAGGCACTTCCTTCCACGTCGACCGAATTGGGGGGGTCAGTGTTAGTGATTTGTATGCCCTAGAGGCCATTACTGTACATGCGATGTATATTGTAGTGGATGCTTGGACATATATAGGTAGGACTTTCTTACTCGATATGATAGTATGCTATCTGGTTTCTCTTTATCTTAACATGTACTTTGATTGTCTCTATGTTACATGTTGATAAAGCCCTTAGGATAAGTACTTGACTACCAGGACTATGATGCAGATCATACTAGTAGGGACAGTGTAGTCGCCATGTCATCCTTCAAATGTTCCTAGTCGTAGGAGTACCGAGACAGGGCATCGATACTCCAGAGTAGACTAGCGTATGCGCTTCTTGACCCATACGATGGGCGATTGATGATCACATATCCATTGGTGTTTGACATCAGAGAAGGTATACGGGTCCTCGGTAGAGATTGGGTACACTGGACGGACTCACCGAGAACTCCCAGATGGAATCATACATCACGACAGATGGCAGTTCTCCAGTGACACTGGTACAGGTTAGTTTGTAGACCAAAGATTGTCATAGAGTCTTGTGTGATTCCCACTGTGCTTTGATTTCCATCATACCACGTCCAAGAGGGCGTGCAAAACGGTGGCTTTTGGGAACAATCCCGAATCACATAGAGGCAATGAGCGATAGGAGGGGTTTCGTCTCTCCCGGTATAGGGAGTTGATGTTGCGCTGTGCTCGATTGGCTATAACTGGAAATCCCTGGCCAGGGTTGTTGAGATTTACTGGTAACTGTTATCAGTAGTTTTTCGAACTGTTATGGACCTCATATCAACACGACTTATCAAGCTACTGGGGTCTGACGTTTACCACCCCTAGGCGAGATATGCGACATATCAGACGAAGAGACCGGACTGTACGGGAGTGTTACTGATTGGATTCGCAGGAGAATGTACAGGCTTTCTTGTTGATCTTCTGATCGCTCAATACCTGGGTAACTGTTACGTTTAGCTGACTGCTTGCAGCTTGTGGATGTTTGATATGTTCATCATCCACTGCCGGCGTATTGACGATTCTTTAGAGTCCTACACAGAAGTTTCCTGGCACAGGCAAAACAGAGTAAGAGCACATATGTGATATGTACGGGACCGAGAACAATACGTGTATGTGATACCGTATTAGATTCTCGCGGTATGTTATATGGGCCGGGTATATGTGATATAGCCGGGTCATCGGACCAAGTGTTGATTCGATGAACTGATACAGATTATATTAGTCGGTTATTTGTGAAATAGCCGGAATATCGGATTAAGTGTTGATTCGATAATTTAATGTATAATTATATATTTGATATATTATATTACATTAACTAATATTAGCTCACTTAAAGATTCTTTTTCTCACTCGGGTAATACATTGATATATATGGGATATATGTTAATTGTATTATTTTACAATAAATATTGTATATGTGATATATAATATTGTAACATGTTAGGGTTACAAATGCAACATGTTTTGTGGAGTTTAAATATGGTTAGGGTTTGGATTAGGGTTAGGCTTGTATGAAGCTTTCAAGAAGCTTCTTGAAGCTTTGACTTTGACTTGTGATATTTTGCATAGATATTTCTTTAACCCAACCCAACCCTTTACTATAGTTATTTCTCTACAAGGGTTAAGTTTATATTATTAACCCATGGTTGCAATTATAATCTCACACTTGATTTCATTATTCATCACAAATTGATTTGCTTCTTCTTCTTCTTCTTCCTTTTTGAGAAAAGCTTTTTAGCGTTTTCATATGTGATGAAAATGAGTGAGAAATTGAAAACAAATGAGAGCTAAATTCCTACTTCATCATCCTCATCTATTCTTTCCACTTAGATTAGGGTGTTTGCTTTGCTAATACTTGATTAGCAAAGCAAGAGCTTGGGTTTGAGTTTCTTCAAGGTAGATCATTTTTGTTATTGAAGATCGGAAGTAAGCTTGTATCTTTCTCTTCATGAAGCCTCCTAGAGTCCGGGTACTTGATGATCGCAGCGAAGGGACCTCAACATGGAGCTTATGAAGTGATGGAACGGACTACAAAGGTTGTAATCCCTAACTCTTAGAAGTAAAGGTATTTACTTGTTCTTTGTTTCGCCTAATCTCTAGTCTAAGATCTTGGTTAGGGTTGTTCGGTACATAAAAAATTTGATTTTGGCATGGTTGATGTCTTGTAGAACCTTGTTCTAGTGCCTAGTTAATCTACAGTGGTATCAAAGCCAAGCTTGAGCTTTAGGCGTTTTCTAGACAAAGTTTAAAGTCCGATCGAACCCCGATACGTCGATATACACCCCCTCTCTGGAAATTTTTTAAAATGTTGATTTTTTTTCTGTATTAAAAATACTCAAAAAATTAAACAGGGAATTATAAGAATTACTGTGATGTATGGACCCATGAACCCTTCAAGAGACCGCGGAACCGCGGCCAAACTATGCGTTTGGCGGCGGTTCCGTGGTCAACTTAGGGTGTCAGGAGATAATACTTCAGGGTATGATTCTTGGGTACTTTTGCATGCTTCTTGGAATTTTTAATTCTACTCAAGTGTTGAGTTTTTTAGAGATCTTTTGTATTCGTTGATTCGATCGGAAAGTTTAACTTCGTTTAAGTTTTTCGGGTAATTTAGAACGTGTTAAAAAGTTCGAACGGATATCAATAACTCACTTTTTCGCTTGCCGGAAGATTTCCATGTGTTGGATTTTTTTCTCAGTTAAAGAACATTCACAGACGTGCAAGTAACGCGGTGGACCTTCTAGAAGAAAACAAACCTTAACTCGATTATGTGACCGTCTGAACCGCCTCTAAACCTTAGGGTTTGAAGCAGTACGGCGTTGCCACATGTGAGGCGTTGGTTTGACCCTTCTACGGCTGGACCATTGCTACTGTGGCATGTTATGGATGCTTTAAACTAAGTTCAAGTGTTGAGCTATTTGGGAAATCTTGGGTGTTTGATTATTCGATCGAAAAGTTTAACATTGTCTATTTATCTGGATTGTGATACAATATTTGGAATCCACAAGTTGTTATGAGATAACTAATTTGAATGTTATAAATCTTGCACTTTGGTCTCAGTTGATCGGTTGCCACGGGATTCTGATGCGATCCAAAGTTCGTTGCAATCACGTAGCGTACGCGGATACTCACCGGGTAAACTTAATAGGTAGCCACATCCCATAGCCCCGACCAAGTGACTGTAGGAGAACCCCGTCGCCAAAAGCATCCGTTCGGGTGCTCACGGCAGTGGTGTTCCGCCTTAGTGCACTTCGTCGACGGCACCGGCGGTGCGGCCGTCTACTAAAGTTTCCGACGAGCATTCGACCAGGATGTCGGGAATCTTGTTGAATTGCCCGACTTGATATTGAAAAGAGTTTTCGATATTGAGACTAAAATGCGGGGTTTATAATTGTTAGGCATGCGATGTCTATGGAATTCATATGGTTTGGCATGCGATGTCTAAGGAAGTTGCGGATTCCAACTGTTGTAGTTTTACACATTCTTTTCTGCGACCGTAACTGTAATATGTAGTGTATCGCCGGTTTCGTTGCTATACATTAACGACAATTGGGGTATGCATATTTACTTACGTTGATGATATGAGATATTATGTGTTGCTGTTATATGTTATATTGGATCATCGTGTTCTGAATAGTAGGGGGTTTTATGTGAGATGAGAGTTTTTCATTTTCATTCATGTAAAATTCATTTGTATGTAATATTCTTTTATTGGGGCACTTCCGGGCTGAGGATGATGTCACCATTGTATATTATTTACTTTTCCGCATTAGGTAGACCCGAGGAGGGGAGCACAAGTAACCGGATTCTAGGGTCCAGTGGGAAACTATCTCGAGGAGTCGAGACCGGGTCTCCTAACCCTTGAATTGGCAGTGTTGCTTGTCGCTTTCGTAAGGGTCTAGGGATGTGGGTTTGGCCATTCATCACGACCGTGGAATCCGTGTTTTATACAGGCTCGTATTAAAAACACGGACCTCCTAGTATATCCAATATTTCATATATGTTCTTCTGCTGCAATGTTCTGTGATGAGATCATATTACTGCCTAAGACGAATGTTTATATTATATATATGAGATATATATTATATATTGTTGATTTCGTTTCATATCTAATGCTTGTGAAGCATAATAAATTGGGACTTCATTAATGAGAATAATGAAACTAAAAGAAACCTAAAGATGTTGTAGAAACTTGTCTCGAAAACAGGTAGCTCTAGTTGTTGCTTTGCATAGCGGTATTCCTTGTAGAATATCCAGCACCTTATTCGATAAGGAAAGAGCCGAGATCCCTTCACCGGGAGTGACCTCTTTAGCGAAACTAGCAGATGCTACAAACTCGGTTTTGTCTTTTGATTTCTTTTCTAGTTCAAGCTTTGCATAGTGGTATTGTGAATATCCTGCACCTCATTCGACGAGGAAAGAGCCGAGATCCCTTCACCGGGAGTGACCTCTTTTGCAAAACTAGTAAAGGCCTCAAAAACACTCCATTTAAATCACTCGATTCTACAACGATATGAAGTTCATTACACAAAAGGTTTTCTTAAAAACCTGTCGTAGCCCTCCGTTATTTCAGATATGTAATAGTTAGTATTCATGCTGCATTTGTTTGCCTTTGTCAAGGCGTAGTGTGCGGTATCTGATTACTGCTTATCTGTATAAGCATATGATGTGATTGAGTTAGGGTAGTCGTGCGACTTTGTTGGCCTTTGTCAAGGGTCGTGTGGGTGGGTTTAATTCAATCAGGAAATGACGGGTTAAACTTGACTAGCATCCTATGGTTTGTTGGCCTTTGTCAAGGTCATAGGAGGTTAGGGGTAAAATATTGTCAGGAATTTCAAGTGTTGAAATTTGCAATGAGATTGCATACCTTCTATGAGATAGTTGGATCCCGATACCCACTGCAAGTAAGAGTTACTCCTGGGAGAGTTTTACACATTATAATTAGCCGATCAAGTAGGTGTCTAGAAAGGTGTCAACGGGGTTACACCCCTGGGAAAACGAGGTTTATTTTAATTAGGTCCGCGCGAAAGCACGGGAACTTCCCTCAAAGTACCGGCACTGGTCTAGCTAAAAGATTGGCGAACTTGTAGGGTATAATTAATCCCGGCTAGTCTTTCCTTTTAGGGTTTGAAGGAAGATTTGAATAAAACAGTGGGAGACATCCTGATTAGATATATTAATAACCTATCTAATCTTGCAAGAGCATACGCTGAGTGTTTTCTTCTCTCTCTCCAGGTAGCGACCATGTCACGCCTTAATCAAGATAATAATACGGATGTATTGACCGAACCCACTTGTTATACTGAGCTAAGGAATGTTGGTCCCGCTCCAACTTATAATTATTATAAGACCGAGCAGGAAATAGGGGATTACCAGAATTTCCGTGCCGCCCAAACGAAGAAAGTGTATTTTGATACATTTTCTTCGGGTGTGTTCATTACCGAGAACTGTTTCTCAGTATCCTTTACATCCTGGGTATGAGATACCGGATCAGGATCCCGCAAATGTAATTTGTTACATGGGCTATAGACAAGTAGAGAACTGAGAACGGGTGATAAGTTTCAAGAGTTGGAAATGATACAAGTGTTGCAACCAAGTCTGTTGGCAGTTATCACCCTGTATTACTAGAATACATTGATTCTGAACGAATGTTATTAGATACCGAACCTGATATACAACATCATATCAGTCTCTTTATTAGTAAAGAAGGATATAATTTTGTATTGTTGGATAATATTTTGAACATTTCCTATATCAAGAGTTGATCGGTTCAGGCACATTATCTAAAAGCATAGACGTTCTAAATCAAACCACAGTTCTTAATGTACAGAACACAAATAAGAGGAAGAGTTCAAAAATGAACGAATCCTTCTTGAGGCATTGTAGACTAGGTCATATCAATGCGACCCGACTAGCTAAAGTAATATAAAGATGCATATTTAAATTAGTTTGGATTTACATCTTGTAAAAACTTGTCAGTCATGTCACAAAAATAAGATGACCATAGCTCCGTTTATTAGAAACAGAGAAAGAGTTAATAAACTCTTGGGATTGATACATGCTGATGTATGAAAGTCCCCTGTCTACATATGCCGGGACCGGTTCTTTGTACTTCATTACATTCACTGATGATCTCTCAAGATTCAGACATATGTTTCTGTTGAAACACAAGTCCGAAACTTTTGAGATAATCACAGAATATAAGTTCGAATTAGAGAACCAAAAACGGGTAAAAGTATTATGTCCTTTGATGAGATCGAGGAGGAGAATACTTGAGTACGGAATTCCTGGACTATTCTAAAAGAGAATGATATTCTCTCTCAGCATTAATCCTCCGTATACACCTCAGCACGTCGGTGTATCGGGGCGGAGCAATCACACCCTATGTGATATGGTGTGCTCTATGATGAGTACTACTGTGTAGCCTATTTTCTTTTGGGGTCTTGCACTTGAGAAGATGCATACCTATTGAATAGGATTCCAACCAAATCAGATGCCTACCACTCCATATGTGATATGGTATGAGAAGAGCCCATCTCATAAGGAAGTTAAGATTTGGGGTTGTCCGGCCTATGTCAAAAGCAAAATCCGGACAAGCTCGAGGTAAGGTCAGTTCTGTGGAAGTTTGTTGGATATCCCAAGCATTCACAATGGAATATCTTCTACCAAACTGAGGAAAAAAAGTTGTTTTCTCAGCATGCAATCTTTGGGAAAGGGAATTTCTTGTGAAGAAATTAGTGGTCATAAGGTAGAACTGGAAGTAGTTCCAGCTAAAACAAACTGCAGCTGATGATTTGGTAGAACCGGAGGATTCAAGAGTTTCCAACGAACTTCAGCCTCTCCGCCGATTTGGTAGGGTTCCTCATCCACCTGAGAGATACTTCGGTTTCTCTATGACAGTGGGAGCTAGGATTGCATCATGAGATGATGACCCAACTAGTTTCCAGCAGGCCATCAGGAGTGAGGACTCTGTGAGAATGGCTGGATGCTTAGCGATCTGAGATGGAATCCTTATACACCAACAAAGTATGGACTTTGGTTGCTTTATCTGAAGGGTTAAATTCCCAGCAGAAGAAAGTATATCTTGAGAAGATTACTTGTTATATATGGAAAAGTTGAGACTTTCAAAGCTATGCTTAAGTCCATCCAGATCCTACTTGCCACGGCTACATACTATGACTACGATATCTGGCTGTTGGGTGTCATGACTGCTTTTCTAAATATTGATTTGGAAGAGAGCGTCTATAAGTACACAGCCAGAGGGCTTCGTAGACAGTGGGAGCAGCGGAAACGTGTGCAAGATGTTTTATGTGATAAATCAGGCATCGCGGAGTTGAAACGTCTGTTTTGATATAGTAGTCAAAGAGTTTGACTTCATCAAAATAGTAGATGAACCAAGTATATACAAATAGGTAGTAGGGAGTATGGTGGTGATCTTTGTATAGTACATGGATGACATACTCTTGATAGGGAAGGAGTTTCCTATGCTACGCTCGGTCAATCTCTTCTTATAACATGGATTCTCCATATAGGATCTAGGTGATACCTCCTAAATCCTGGGTTATAGATTTATGAGATAGATCAAATTGGATGTTTGGATTCTCACTAGTTGTAGTGAGATGGTATCAATCGATCCTGGAGAGAATCACTGGAATGGTTCCAGGGTGGTAAGATTGACTGAACGTCGGTCACAAGCATTGTCTTTACCCTCAGTGGAGGGACGGTATGTTGGAAGAGTTCCAAGCTAGATACCGTGATATACTAGACGATTAAAGGCAAGATACATCGTTACCAAGGATGCTTCCAAAGAGGCAGTCTGGATATATATACTAGTTCATGAGATGAACTTCGTTTCTACCATTGTGAGACAATAAAGTTGTGGCTTAGGCCTAGGAACCCCCGTCTCATCAGAGATCAAGACATATTCTTAGGCAGTAATGCCTGATCATGGAGATGGTTGATTTCCAGGGAGATCGAGGTTAGGAGAGTAGACACAGAGGACAACAGCGCGGATCCACTCATAAGGGCCTATTTTCCAGTAGAGACTTTTATGGGATGGTTGAGTATGAGATACTTCAACCACAGCTGATTGTTGGGTATCCGATACCACAACAGATGGCCCTAATGCAAGTGGGAGATTGTTAGTGATATGTATGCCATAGAGGCCATTACTTTACATGCGATGTATATTGTAGTGGATGCTTGGACATATATAGGTAGGACTTTCTTGCTCGACATGATAGTATGCTCTCTGGTTTCTCTTTATCTTAACATGTACTCTGATTGTCTCTATGTTACATGTTGATAAAGCCCTTAGGATGAGTACTTGACTACCAGAACTATGATGCGGATAATACTATTGGAGACAGTGTAGTCGCCAAGTACATCCTTCAAATGTTCCTAGTCGTAGGAGTACCGAGACAAGGCATCGATACTCCAGAGTAGACTAGCGTATGCGCTTCTTGACCCATATGATATGCGATGGATGATCCCATATCCATTGGTGTTTCAAATCAGAGAAGGTATACGGGTGCTCAGTAGAGACTGGGTATACTGGACGGACTCGCCGAGAACTCTCAGATGGTATTATACCTCACGTCAGATGGCAGTTCTCTGGTGACACTGGTACAGGTTAGTCTGTAGACCCGAGATCATCATAGAATCTTGTGTGATTCCCACTATGCTTTGATTTCCATCATACCACGTCCAAGAGGGCGTGTAAAACGGTGGCTTTTGGGTACAGTCCCGAATCACATAGAGGCAATGAGCGATAGGAGGGATTTCGTCTCTCCCAGTATAGGGAGTTGATGTTGCGTTGTGTTCGATTAGCTATAACTGGAAATCTCTTGCCAGGGTTTTTGAGATTTAATGGTAAGTGTTATCAGTAGTTTCTCGAACTGTTATGGACCTCATATCGACATGACTTATCAAGCTACTGGGGTCTGACGTTTACCACCCCTATGCGAGATATGCAACATATCAGACGAAGAGACCAGACTGTACGGGAGAGTTACTGATTGGATTCGCATAAGAATTTAGAGGCTTGCTTGTTGATCTTCTGATCGCTCAATACTTGGGTAGCTGTTACGTTTAGCTGACCGCTTGCAGCTTGTGGATGTTTGATATGATCATCATCCACTGCCGGCGTATTGACGATTCTTTAGAGTCCTACACAGAGGTTTCCTGGCTCAGGCAAAACGGAGTAGGAGCACATATGTGATATGTGCGGGACCGAGAACAATACGTGTATGTGATACCGTAATTGATTCTCGCGATATGTTATATCGGCCGGGTATATGTGATATAGCCGGGTCATCGGATCAAGTGTTGATTCGATGAACTGATACAGATTATATTAGTCGGTTATTTGTGAAATAGCCGGATTATCGGATCAATTGTTGATTCGATAATTTAATGTATAATTATATATTTGATATATTATATTACATTAACTAATATTAGCTCACTTAAAAATTCTTTTTCTCACTCGGGCAATACATTGATATATATGTGATATATGTTAATTGTATTATTTTACAATAAATATTGTATATGTGATATATAATATTGTAACATGTTAGGATTACAAATGCAACATATTTTGTGGAGTTTAAATATGGTTAGGGTTTGGATTAGGGTTAAGCTTGCGTGAAGCTTTCAAGATGCTTCTTGATGCTTTGACTTTGACTTGTGATATTTTGCATAGATATTTCTTTAACCCAACCCAACCCTTTACCATAGTTATTTCTGTACAAGGGTTAAGTTTATATTCTTAACCCATGGTTGCAATTCTAATCTCACACTTGATTTCATTATTCATCACAAATTGATTTGCTTCTTCTTCTTCTTCCTTTTTGAGAAAAGCTTTCTATCTTTTTCATATGTGATGAAAATGAGTGAGAAATTTAAAACAAATGAGAGCTAAATTCCTACTTCATCATCCTCATCTATTCTTGCCACGTAGATTAGGGTGTTTGCTTTGCTAATACTTGATTAGCAAAGCAAGAGATTGGGTTTGAGTTTCTTCAAGTTAGATCATCTTTGTTATTGAAGATCGGAAACAAGCTTGCATCTTTCTCGTCATGGAGCCTCTCTAGAGTCCGGGTACTTGATGATCGCAGCGAAGGGACCTCAATATGGAGCTTATGAAGTGAAGGAACGGACTACAAAGGTTGTAATCCCTAACTCGTAGAAGTAAAGGTGTTTACTTGCTCTTTGTTTCGCCTAATCTCTAGTCTAAGATCTTGGTTAGGGTTGTTCGGCACATGAAAAATTTGATTTTGGCATGGTTGATGCCTTGTAGAACCTTGTTCTTGTAAGTCCGCGGCGGCGTCCCGGCCGTCGATCCGACGCCGGAAACGCGGAAACAAAAATTTTGCAAACTAGCAAACCGGCACCACCGCGCACTTTTATCCCGGATCGGGCCATTAACCTAGCTACTAGCAAACTAAAAGATGAGTAGAGAAGTATACCAAGCGATCCGTGTCCTTCGGTCTTCGTCTCCACTCCGATCTCCTCGCGGATTCTCCGGTCGTTGCCTCCTCGTCGAAACGGGCACCACATAGCCGGGTTCTTTTACGGGCTCCCGCCTCTGGACCGAGGCAACTCGGGCGTGAAGTTGGCTAGCCGGCGCGTCCAAGATTTGCTGTAGACTAGTGTAAAAGCTTGTCTCTTTAGGGTCTAGAAGTTACCATGGATGATGTGGAGGTGAAGAAATCAACTATGGAAGTGAGCTTAGGAATTTGGTAGTATGAAGAATGAAATGAAACATTTTTCCCTCACTCAAAATGAACCTCCTTCCATAGAATAGTGCCCGGCCCCCTTCATGAGATGGTGGAGGAAAATCATAAGAAAAAACCAAGTGGGAAAATTTGTGATAAAAAGAAATATATAAATCATCACAAGATTAACCTCACATCCTTTCAATAACCCATCATAAGAAAAGCAATGGAAGAGAATAAAAAGGAATCTCATGATGGTTGAACCACAAATGCAATAAACCCCTTCCATAAATGTTATTTGCAAACTTGCAAATAACCCCCTCCATCACAAAAGTCCGGCCGCGAAGGAACAAAGAAAAAACCGGCCGGAACGGAATGCAAACTGGCAACTTCAAAAAACTGATCCCGTAATAAATTAGAGGAAAACCCTGCTACTGCATATACATGCCCGCATTTGTATTCCCACTGAACACAAATGCAAAGAGACAAAACTACACTGTCTAATACTAGGATCCGGCTTAAGCCAAAGCCGGCTAGTAAAAACCGTCCGATCACGATCCGTGCAATACCGCACGTATCTAATCGAACCCTGCCATATCTCCATACGTCCTCTAGAGCGTTTCGCCCGAAACTTGAGTAACTGTATGTCTGGTGGACTCTAAAGACTCGTCAATACTATGGCGGTGGATTTAAGCACAAGCACATCAGAGGTATAAGCCAATACGTGACGGGCTAACAGGTATTGACCAAAAGGGACGTCGATGAGCGCACTCATCCTGACACCCTATTGAGCCTGTCAGTGACAATATCCGTACAGTCCGGTCCGTTCGTCTATGAGTATCGCATGGCGGGCCTAGGGGGTTTGGTAAAAGTCATACCCCCAATAGCGGTACAAGTCGTGTCGGAGTGTAGCCCAGAACACCCTGAGATACTACTGGAATACCTACCAGCAAATCTCCTGCCTTGGCCAAGGACTTTTCATGTTCTGGCTCTCCTAGACACAGCGCAACCTCACCCCCAATACCGGGAGAGACGAACCCCTGCAGATCCGCTCACCGCCTCCATGTGGCTCGGGACTGTACCCAACTAAAACCTGTTTGCATGACTCCTTTGAGCCGTGGTAGGGTAGTAATCAAAGCACAGTGGGAACTCACACGAGACAAATGACGATCTCAGGTCGATGAACTAACCTGTACACGTGTCACCAGGGAACTGCTATCTGACATCAGGTATAATCCCAACTAGCAGGTTCCCGGCGAGTCCTGTCCGGTGTACTCATAACCCAATGAGCACCTGTATACATCTTAGGTGAACCAACAGACACCAGTGACTTGTGAGACCGGCCACCGCCCCTCGTCGGGGTCTCGACTGTATACACTAGTCTACTCTGGAGAATCAATGCCCTATCTCGAAACTCCCACGACTAGGGACCTTTTAAGGATTTGCTTATAGACCCCAGCTCCCACTTATATGATCGCCCTCATACTGCTGGAAGTCAAGCAAGAATCCTAGGGGCTCTATCAACGTGTAATAGCGACTCGTAAGGTCACCTAAAGTAGTACACGATGATAAAGATAAACCAGATAGCATACTATCATCTCGAGTAAGACTGTCCTACTGGGACAGGTCCTCCCTCAATCATTGCAATTACGTGCCTGTGATCCAATAATTGACTCTGAGGGCACTATCTCCAACAATCTCCCACTTGCACTCAAGGCTAATTATTGCGATGTCGCATACTCACAGCCCGTGTGATACCGAACACCCAACTCCTCTACTAGTCAGTCTCACAAAGCTCGTTTGCGAAACTATTGCGTTCGAGGAATAGCCTCAGTGAGTGGATCCGCTATTGTGTTTCTTTCTATGTCTCTCTTTATTTCAAGTTCGCGGAGAAAGCTATCTCCCGAAATGAGCAATACCTGTCTTAGAATGTCTGGATGTCTGATGGGACCTAGCTCAAAAATGAACTCCAAATCCAAACTTCTTAGACTGTATCGTCAACTGAACTTAATCAGTATCCAGCGCCATACCTTCCCTCAGTATCCACCTGGACCATCTGTCCAAAATATTGCCCCTCGTCAGAGGGAAAACTATAACTCTGACAGTCACTCTGTCATTCAGGTCACATTGGAAGCCTGGAATGATAACTGTCTCCCGAAGGAGAATGCTGTTATCATATCTCTAGAACATCAACTTATGTTCTAAAACTACATCCGACTGTTTCTCCAGGATTGGATCAATATCATCTTATTGCACCTACTGCAAGAACAACATCTGGTGTGGTACTTGACATCTCATGATTGACTCAATTGCCTAAGCAAGTGATCTGCCAATCATGCGCATCCCTCTCTCCTTTAGTCTGTAAGACACCTTTAGAGAGGGTGACTCCATGACCTGCAGGTATACTACCGTGCCAGGAGTCGTCCATTCTAAATACTCTTAGAATGCTGTCTAAGTACCCAGATTGGGAAACCAACCAAATCTAGATCTAAAACCATAAATCTAGTAAACAGAATATCTGATACAATATCCAAGTCCTATGTGGAGAAACTTCTGTGTGACGACCAAAGTATAACCGATCGTAGTATAGGAATATCACTTCCTACTCTGTGTATGTCATCCAAATACCAGAACATCACACCCTACAACCTTCTTAATAGATCCATCCCCTATTCTGATGAAGTCAAACCTATGACTGTCACATCAGAAATAGATGATCTATCTCCGCTATATCTGCTTTCGTCTATAAATAGACATAAGCCACCTGTCCACCAATGCTTCCGCTGCTCCCACTGACCACGACAACCCTCTGGCAAAGTCATATAGACGTACACTTCTAAAGCTAGTTTAGAACGACGCTATACTCATCCTCCTGCCGGGTCTCACAGTCTGGAACAACAGCAATGGCAAGTCTGGGTAAACAAGAACCTCCCTGCCACCGTCCTTGAGCATACCGAAGTACCTCTCGGGTGCCTGAGGTTACCCACCATATCTGCGGAGTGGCCAATGGAATGTCAAACCAGATTGAATCTTTAGGTTCTTATCAAATCTTCAGTAATCATTTGCGGTTCTGGAATGACTTCCAGTTCTACCATACTCCCACTACTCGTTTTCTGAAAAAAATCCATTTTTGTTAAAACTGTGGCGAGTTAAGAACAATGTCACTATTGATCTTCCAGATGGTAGAAAGTCAACCCTCGTCATAGCCCGGGTCAACCCACAAACAGCCATTACAGAAACGTGCCTTGAGTAGTCCAGTGTCTGTTTTTAAGCATAAGCTGGACAACTCCCCGTACCTTAACAATGTCAAGATATGAACTGTTCTATATCCAATATAGAAACAGAGGCACTGATTTAATTGAACCAGATTCAAATCATGCAGCTGTCTCCAGTGCATGTCAACTAAATGGAAGGAGGCGGATCAGCGTTACTCAACTTAGGAATGTTTCCAATTATGAGTAACTTGAAAGAGAAGCTAGTTCTCTTAATCATTACTATCAACTGAATACCATACACAAGTATCTACATCTTCGATCTCTTTGAAGAATCCTGATACTTGCAATACCTGGTTCTCTACTTTATTCTTATACCTATAACTCCTCAAAACTTAGACCCTGTGTTTCTATGAAACACATGTCTAAGAACTAGAAAAGTCATAAGTAAATAGAATATAGTACGAGGACCAACCCCTCTGCCCTAATGGACACTGGACAACATACAATACTCTGTATAAGTCCCTTGAGTCAAATAACTCATTCACTGTGTGTTGTTGGTTGAAAACTGTACTTATGGTTAAGAAGAATTACACCGCTGTTCAATGCTCCTTACCTAACCATCCACTGATATAGGTAAATGTCATAGACATAATTTCAAAAGGTATATCTCACTCTATGAAAATAGACGTACAGATATATCAATTTGAAATTGGTGCACAACAACGGATATTCAAAACCAAATATTCGCCGACTGGCAAACAACCCAGGTGACTTCCTCAAATATCACCAATTACAACGAATCCCGATATAATGAGGATGATCACCTAATTCCAATAACTTACTCCCACTCATCATCTGTAAAACCATAAAGATGTGAGAATCATACCTGGTAAATACATACCCTGGAGCAAGTGTCTAATTAGGAAATCAGTTTTCTTTTAACAGTACACAGTGAAACTGAAACATTGAAATGTTTCGATGGGGTATCCTGGTATTCCTAGTAATGCCTCTTCCATTATCCAGATTCACAACTGTAACCGTATAATTCTTTGCCACTTCTCCAAATCCCTTTTTATGTCTTTAGTCATTACCTTCTGCACACCCCTTTAGGCCAAATGGTTTTCTTCCTTCCCTACCGTTCGGCACCAGCCTATGGTTTGGAAGAAGACTATCCAATAAGCATAATGGGTGTACTGTCCTAATCCTAAGAGCACTCGCAATGCGAGAGAAGGTGAAGATAAAAGACAACCGAATAAACCTTATTCCTATTTCTCCTGAACCAGGATCCATTCCCGAACTGGAACAAGTTCCTTTCGAGTTCGTATATAACCATACGATGGATTATCCAATAAACTTGGGATCTTCGTAGTGATACGGAGTGTCCTGGAGAAATACAAAGGTGATTTTGGATTGGCGAAGAAATATTTGGTTTGGTCGTGAATAGCAGTCGCAATTTACTTTGCCCTCTTACTAATCCCTTTCTTTGTCTTAACTTAATACCTTCTGTACACCGTTTAGGCTAATTGGTTTTCTTCATTCCCTACCGGTCGGCACCTGCCTATGGTTTGGAAGAAGACTATCCAATTTGCATAATAGGTGTACTATCTCCTAAACCAAGGAGTACTCGCAATGAGAGAAGGTGAAAGGAAAAGACAACTGAATAGTCCTATTCGTTTTCTCCAGAACCGGAAACCATCTTCGAATAAAATCCTTAGAGTTCGTATATAACCATACGATGGTTTTGTCCAATGGAAGTGGACGTTCGCAGTAATACGGGGTGTCCTGGAGAAAAGGGTAAAAGTAGTGTTGGAGATAGTGCCCTCAGAGTCAATTATTAGGTAACAGGTACGTGATTGTAATGATTGAGGGAGGACCTATCCCGGTAGGACAGTCTTACTCGAGATGATAGTATGCTATCTGGTTTACCTTTATCATCGTGTGCTGTTTTAGGTGACCTGACACGTCGCTATTACACGTTGATAGAGCCCCTAGGATTCTTGCTTGACCACCAGCAGTATGAGGGCGATCATATAAGTGGGAGCTGGGGGTCTACAAGCATATCCTTAAAAGGTCCCTAGTCGTGGGAGTTTCGAGACTGGGCATCGATACTCCATTAGTAGACTAGTGTATACAGTCGAGACCCCGACGAGGGGCGGTGGCCGGTCTCACAAGCCACTGGTGTCAGTTGGATCACCTAAGATGTATACAGGTGCTCATTGGGTTATGAGTACACCGGACAGGACTCGCCGGGAACATGCTAGTTGGTCATATACCAGACGTCAGATGGCAGTTCCCAGGTGACATGTGTGCAGGTTAGTTCATCGACCTGGGGATCGTCATTTGTCTCGTGTGAGTTCCCACTGTACTTTGATTACTACCCTACCACGGCTCAAAGGAGTCGTGCAAACAGGTTTTAGTTGGGTACAGTCCCGAGCCACATGGAGGCAGTGAGCGTATCTTCAGGGGTTCGTCTCTCCCGGTATTGGGGGTGAGGTCGTGCTGTGTCTAGGAGAGCCATTACACAAAGTCCTTGGCCAAGGCAAGGAGATTTACTGGTAGGTATTCCAGTAGTATCTCAGGGTGTTCTGGGCTACACTCCGACACGACTTGTACCGCTTTTGGGGGTCTGACTTTTACCAACCCCCTAGGCCCGCCATGCGATACTCATAGACGAACGGACCGAACTGCACGGATATTGTCACTGACAGGCTCAGTTGGGTGTCGGGGTGAGCTTCCTCATCGACGTCCCTTTTGGTCAATAGCTGGTGGCCCGTCACGTATTGGCTTATACCTCTGACGTGCTAGTGGTTAAATCCACAGCCATAGTATTGACGAGTCTTTAGAGTCCACCACACTTTCAGTTACTCAAGCTTTCGGGCGAAACGCTGTAGAGGCCGTATGGAGATATGGCAGGGTCTGATCAGATACGTGCGGTATTGTACGGATCAGGATCGGACAGTTTGTACTAGTGGCCATATGGTTATATGGCAGGGTTCGATCAGATACGTGCGGTATTGCACGGATCAGGATCGAACGGATATTACTAGCCGGCTTTGGCTTAAGCCGGTCCTAGTTTAGTACAGTGTAGATTTTGTCTCATTGCATTTGTATCCGGTCGGAATACAAATGCGGGTGTGTATGCACAGTATAAGGGTTATCCTGTAATTTATTACGGGACCAGTTTTCTGGAGTTGCCATTTTGCTTTCCGTTCCGGCCGGTTTTTCTTTGTTCTTTCCCGGCCGGACTTTTCCGATGGAGGGGGTTATTTGCAATTGTGCAAATTGGTTTTTGTGGAGGTTTTATTTGTAAGATGGTTTATTATGAAAGCATCTTTGCTTTTCTTTCATTCATTGTGATTAGAAAGGATTAGAAATGAAGTGAGGTTGATAAGAAAGATTGTTATGATGATGTTTAGGATATAGTCACCTTTCTACTTTTCCTACACTCACCTTCCTTCTATGTTTATGCTATCATATTCATTTCTCCACCCTCTTGCTCTCACTTGATGAAATGGTTGAAGAAGAAAAGAAAAGAGAGAAGAAAAAAAGAAAAGAGAGGAAGAAAAATGAGAGTGATTCATTTTTGTGCATATCATTCTTCTTCTCATTCCATTGCTAGAAAATTGAAAGCACCAATTTTCTATACACCATTCCTCCATCATCCACAAATGGCAACCAAACCCCAAAAGAGAGACTATGATTCTACACTATATTTCTACAGCAAATCTTGAGCATGTCGAGTTGCCGGCTTCATGCTCGAGTTGCCTCAGTATCGAGGTGGGAGCCCGTAAAAGTACCCGGCTTCGTGGTGCCCTTTCCGACGAGGAGGAGACGGACGGAGATCCCGCGAGGAGATCGGAGTGGAGACGAAGACCGGAGGACTTGGATCGTATGGTATACTTCTCTACCCCCTCTCTAGATAGCTTAGACTAGTTTAATGGCACGATCCGGAGTTTAGTGCGCGGTGGTGCCGGTTTGCTAAGTCCGCAAATTTTAAGTTTACCACCGTTTCCGCGTTTGGCCGTCGGGTTGACGGCCGGGGCGCCGCCGTGCACTTACAGTGGTATTAGAGCCTCGCCATTAACATAGTCTAGCTTGGTGTAATGTGTTTTTCTGTTTCGATCGATCGAATGTTCCAAAACTGCATTTTAGTTCGAATCAGTTTCTGTTGAAAATTTTTGGTCTCGAAAAATTTTTCAGGTTGTAAAATATTGATGTACTGGAAAATCTAAGAGTTCTGTAAAAATTTGATGATGTAAAGCCACAGTTGGAGCTCGGAAGCGCCGCGAAAACCCACCTCGTGCGGCCCTTCCGCCGCGCACTATTCACGTCACATCACCAAATTTTTCCAGAGGCCTTCTGGGCTTAAATTATGGGTTTTGGAATATTAAAATTGGGCCCAGGATTTCTGTGAGTGCTACAGTTTTTGATTGAGGGCCCACTTGTTAATTTTTGATCGATCGGAAAATTTTAAACACATTTTTCACAGTATTTACATTATATCTGCGACCGTGAATGTCACTCGATCGGTAAATCCGGTCTAACTGCTATAGCCCGGTTAGACGGATTTGCGAACGTGACTTTCACGTTGATGTTCTATGTTTATGCTGTGATGTTGCGGATCGGTCGTGGGGATAGCCTGGATGCAATGCTAGTACTGTATTGTTGTATTATGTACATTTGATATTGCGGGGCGAGCGTCCGACATGTGGACTGCCGTCACTGCCTGTTTGTATTATTCTTTTGGGGCACGACCTGGTTGCGGTCGATGTACCCGGTGTATGTATATTTTACTTTCTGTACTAGGATTACCCCGCGGTGGGGTGCACGGATAGCCGGGTTCTAGAGGGCAACAAGCCCGCATCTCATGGCATTGAGACGGAGGGGGCTTCACTCTGGGATTGGCGGGCTATTCGCCGCACTCGTAGGGGGTACAGGTTGACCCAGGAGGGGTGCCCAAGTTGCCGGATTCCGTGGAGTGCTGGGTGGTCCATTCACGGTGCTGAGGGGGGCTGCCTCGCTTCAGGTTTTGGCGGGTAACTTGCCGCGCCCGTAGGGGTCTAGGATTACATTGCACAGGCTATCCACACGACCAGGGGAACGTCGGGTTTCAGTAGTGGCTCTGTGAAACCCGGGGATCCCAGATATCTGTATTGTTCTGTGATGCTGTACATTTCTGTAATGTTGCATTTCTTTTCACGCCTAGAGCGAAATATAATATATTGGTATATATATTAGTAGATGTTGTATATGTTTTGCATCCGCGCTAGTCCAGTCCCCGCTCTGTCGTTAGTTAGCTAACCTAACGGGTAATGACGGGACCCAGTGGCGAATGCGGATGGCATATACGTACATCAGTATATTTTCGTTCTTTTTGGTGTGATCAATTGATGGGACTGCATTGATTCGGATCAATGCAAGTTTAAAAACAAACCTAATCTGATGTTGTTGGAACACTTTTCAAAAAGCTGTTATTGCAAGGACGTTCTCTTTTGTTTTGCATCGTGGTATTCATTTGGAATATCCTGCTCCTCAGTCGACGAGGCAAGGGCCGAGATCCCTTCACCGGGAGTGACCCCTTGGACAGAAGTTTGCGTCAGGGCATTAACTTCACTATAGCCGATTACTTTTGCTTTGCATCGCGGTATTCAGTTGGAATATCCTGCACCCCATTCTACGGGGAAAGAGCCGAGATCCCTTCACCGGGAGTGACCTCTTTAGCGAAGGTTTTCGTCACTATATTTTCAAAAAGCTATCAGTTCCTTCAACGATATCAAGTTCTTTACGTTAAAGGTTTTCGCCAGAAACCATTCGTAGCCCTCCGTCGTTTCATATGGGTAGTCAATAGTATTCAAGCTGTGTTTGTTGGCCAAAGTCAAGGCACAGTGTTTGGTAGCTGTTGGTTATTCATATGCAGCATAGATAGATGCGTTGGTTTGGAACAGTCGTATAGCCTTGTTGGCCAAAGTCAAGGGCTTGTGCGGGTGGATTCGAATCAACCTGGAGAATGACGGGTAGAACTTGACATGTGACTTATGATTTGTTGGCCAAAGTCAAGGTCATAAGAGCATGGGGCAGAAATCCATCGGGAGTTTCAAAAGTACTGAAACTTGCCAGATATGCGCATACCTTCTGGAGTGTGATACCGTGAGCGGATTCCGTCACGTTGTCATGCGATGAGAGTTGGATCCCGATTCCCACTGATGAGTTAGTTTACTCCTCGGGTAACCCCGACTAATTCTTCTTTCAGGTTTGGAGGAGAATTTGAGGTACAGTGGGAGGTTTCCTGATTAGAAAAAGTGATAACCATTCTGATCTAGGTTAGAGTGCACGCTGAGTGTTTCTTTTCTCTCTCTCTTTGGCAGCGACCATTGACCCGACCATAAGACTTTGACTCAGTGACCAAGTTGACCGAACCTTCTTAAACACCGACTTTTGGATTGTCAGAGTTGCAAACCTCATTGCCACTCCTACTTTTACCCTTTTCTCCAGGACACCCCGTTTTACTACGAACGTCCACTTCCATTGGACAAAACCATCGTATGGTTAGATACGAACTCGAAGGGATTCGAGGATGGTTTCCGGTTCTGGAGAAAACGGATAGGATTATTCAGTTGTCTTTTCTTTTCACCCTCTCTCAGGTTGCGAGTACTCCTTAGTTTAGGGGTAGTACACCTATTATGCAAATTGGATAGTCTTCTTCCAAACCATAGGCTGGTGCCGACTGGTAGGGAATAAAGAAAACCAGTTAGCCTAAACGATGTACAGAAGGTATTAAGTTCAGACAAAACAAGGGATTAGTAAGAGGGCAAAGTAAATTGCGACTGCTATTCACGACCAAACCAAGTATTTCTTCGCCAATCCTAAATCACCTTTGTATTTCTCCAGGACACTCCGTATCACTACGAAGATCCCATTTTATTGGATAATCCATCGTATGGTTATATACGAACTCGAAAGGAACTTGTTCCAGTTCGGGGATGGATCCTGGTTCAGGAGAAATAGGAATAAAGTACATTCAGGTGTCTTTTATCTTCACCTTCTCTCGCGTTGCGAGTGCTCCTAGGATTAGGACAGTACACCCTTTATGCTTATTGGATAGTCCTCTTCCAAACCATAGGCTGGTGCCGAACGGTAGGGAAGGAAGAAAACCATTTGGCCTAAAGGGGTGTGCAGAAGGTAAAGACTAAAGACATATGAAGGGATTTGGAGAGGCGGCAAAGAATTATACGGTTATAGTTGTGAATCTGGCTAATGGTAGAGGCATTACTAGGAATACCAGGATACCCCATCGAAACATTTCAATGTTTTAATTCAACTGTGTACTGTTAAAAGAAAACTGATTTCCCGATTAGACGCTTGCTCCAGGGTATGTATTTACCAGGTTTGATTCTCACATCTGTATGGTTTTACAGATGATGAGTGGGAGTAAGTCATTGGGAATTGGGTGATCATCCTCATTATATCGGGATTCGTTGTAATCGGTGATATTTGAGGAGATCATCTGGGCTGTTTGCCGGTCGGCAAATATTTGGTTTTGAATATCCGCTGTTGTGCACCAATCTCAAATTGATATATCTGTACGTCTATTTTCATAGAGTGAGATATACCTTTTGATATTATGTCGATGACATTTACCTATATCAGTGGATGGTTAGGTAAGGAGCATTAAACAGCGGTGTAATTCTTCTTAACCATAAGTACAGTTTTCAACCTACAACACACAGTGAAAGAGTTGTTAGACTCAGCGGACTTATACAGAGTATTGTATGTTGTCCAGTGTCCATTAGGACAGAGGGGTTGGTCCTCATATTAAATTCTGTTTACTTTTGACTTCTCTAGTTCTTAGACATGTGTTTCGTAGAAACACAGAGTCTAAGTTTTGAGGAGTTATAGGTATTTGAATAGAGTAGAGAACCAGGTGTAGCAAGTATCGGGATTCTTCAAAGTGATCGAAGATGTAGATACTTGTGTATGGTATTCAGTTGATAGTAATGATAAAGAGAAATTGCTTCTCTTTCAGGTTACTCATAATTGGAAGCATTCCTAAGTTGAGTAACGCTGATCGGCCTCTCTCCATTTAGTTGACATGCACTGGAGACAGCTGCATGATTTGAATCTGGTTAAATTAAATCAGTGCCTCTGGTTCTATATTGGATATAGTACAGTTCATATCTTAACATTGTTAAGGTACGGGGAGTTGTCCGGCTTATGATTAAAACCAGACTCTGGATAACTCAAGGCACGTTTCTGTAATGGCTGTTTGTGGGTTGACCCAGGCTATGACGAGGGTTGACTCTCTACCATCTGGCAGATCAATAGCAATATTGTTCTAGACTCGCCACAGTTTTATTAAAAATGGATTTTTTCAAAAACAGCAGTGGGAGTATGGTAGAACTGGAAATGATTCCAGAACCGCAAACGATTACTGAAGATTTGATAAGGAACCTGAAGATTCAATCTGATTTGACATTCCATTGGCCACTCCGCAGATAAGGTGGGTAACTTCAGGCACCCGAGAGGTACTCAGGTAGCCTCAAGGACGGTGACAGGGAAGTTCTTGTTTACCCACAATTACCATTGCTGTTGTTCCAGGCTGCGAGACCCGGCGGGAGGATGAGTATAGCGTCGTTCTAAACTAGTTTTGGAAGTGCACGTGTATATGACTCTGCCAGAGGGTTGTCGTAGTCAGTGGGAGCAGCGGAAGCATTGGTGGACAGGTAGCTTATGTCTATTTATAGACTAAAGCAGATGTAGCGGAGATAGATCATCTATTTCTGACGTGACAGTCATGGGTTTGACTTCATCAGAATAGGGGATGGATCTGTTGAGAAGGTAGTAGGGTGTGATGTCATGGTATTTGGATGACATACACAAAGTAGGAAAAGAAACTCCTATACTACAATCGGTTATACTTTGGTCGTCACACAGTGGTTTCTCCACAAAGGAAATGGATTTTATATCAGACATGCTGGTTACTAGATCTATGGTTTTAGATCTAGATTTGGGTGGTTTCCCAATCAGGGTACTTGACAGCATTCTAAAAGTATTTAGGATGGACGACTCCTGGCACGGTAGTGTACCTGCAGGTAATGGAGTCACCCTCTCCAAAGGGGTCTTACAGACTAAAGGGGAGAGGGACGTGCATGATTGGCAGATCACTTGCTCAGGCAATTGAGTTAATCGTGAAATGTCAAGTACCACACCAGATGTTGTTCTTGCACTAGATGCAATAAGTTGACATTAATCCAATCCTGGAGAAACAGTCGGAAGCAGTTTTAGAACATAAGTGGATGTTCTAGGGATATGATAACGACAGCCTTATTCAGGAGACAGTTATCATTCCAGGCTTCCAAGGTGACTTGGACGACAAGGAAGTTGTCAGAGTTATAGTTTTCCCTCTGACGAGGGGCAGTATTTTGGACAGGTGATCCAAGGCAATACTGAGGGAGGCATGGCGCAGGATACTGATTAAGTTCAGTTGACGATACAGTCTAAGAAGTTTGGTTTTGGAGTTCATATATGAGCTAGGTCCCATCAGACATCCAGACATATTCTGAGACAGGTATTGCTCTTTTCGGGAGATGGCTTTCTCCGCGAACTTGAGATATAGAGAGACACAGAAAGAAACAACAAAGCGGATCCACTCACTGAGGCTATTCCTCGAACGCAATAGTTTCGCAAACGAGCTTTGTGAGACTGACTAGTAGAGGAGTTGGATGTTCGGTATCACACGGGCTGTGAGTATGCAACATCGCAATAATTAGCCTTGAGTGCAAGTGGGAGATTGTTGGAGATAGTGCCCTCAGAGTCAATTATTAGGTCACAGGTACGTGATTGTAATGATTGAGGGAGGACCTATCCCGGTAGGACAGTCTTACTCGAGATGATAGTATGCTATCTGGTTTACCTTTATCATCGTGTACTGTTTTAGGTGACCTGACACGTCGCTATTACACGTTGATAGAGCCCATAGGATTCTTGCTTGACCACCAGCAGTATGAGGGCGATCATATAAGTGGGAGCTGGGGGTCTACAAGCATATCCTTAAAAGGTCCCTAGTCGTGGGAGTTTCGAGACTGGGCATCGATACTCCATTAGTAGACTAGTGTATACAGTCGAGACCCCGACGAGGGGCGGTGGCCGGTCTCACAAGCCACTGGTGTCAGTTGGATCACCTAAGATGTATACAGGTGCTCATTGGGTTATGAGTACACCGGACAGGACTCGCCGGGAACATGCTAGTTGGTCATATACCAGACGTCAGATGGCAGTTCCCAGGTGACATGTGTGCAGGTTAGTTCATCGACCTGGGGATCGTCATTTGTCTCGTGTGAGTTCCCACTGTACTTTGATTACTACCCTACCACGGCTCAAAGGAGTCGTGCAAACAGGTTTTAGTTGGGTACAGTCCCGAGCCACATGGAGGCAGTGAGCGTATCTTCAGGGGTTCGTCTCTCCCGGTATTGGGGGTGAGGTCGTGTTGTGTCTAGGAGAGCCATTACACAAAGTCCTTGGCCAAGGCAAGGAGATTTACTGGTAGGTATTCCAGTAGTATCTCAGGGTGTTCTGGGCTACACTCCGACACGACTTGTACCGCTTTTGGGGGTCTGACTTTTACCAACCCCCTAGGCCCGCCATGCGATACTCATAGACGAACGGACCGAACTGCACGGATATTGTCACTGACAGGCTCAGTTGGGTGTCGGGGTGAGCTTCCTCATCGACGTCCCTTTTGGTCAATAGCTGGTGGCCCGTCACGTATTGGCTTATACCTCTGACGTGCTAGTGGTTAAATCCACAGCCATAGTATTGACGAGTCTTTAGAGTCCACCACACTTTCAGTTACTCAAGCTTTCGGGCGAAACGCTATAGAGGCCGTATGGAGATATGGCAGGGTCTGATCAGATACGTGCGGTATTGTACGGATCAGGATCGGACAGTTTGTACTAGTGGCCATATGGTTATATGGCAGGGTTCGATCAGATACGTGCGGTATTGCACGGATCAGGATCGAACGGATATTACTAGCCGGCTTTGGCTTAAGCCGGTCCTAGTTTAGTACAGTGTAGATTTTGTCTCATTGCATTTGTATCCGGTCGGAATACAAATGCGGGTGTGTATGCACAGTATAAGGGTTATCCTGTAATTTATTACGGGACCAGTTTTCTGGAGTTGCCATTTTGCTTTCCGTTCCGGCCGGTTTTTCTTTGTTCTTTCCCGGCCGGACTTTTCCGATGGAGGGGGTTATTTGCAATTGTGCAAATTGGTTTTTGTGGAGGTTTTATTTGTAAGATGGTTTATTATGAAAGCATCTTTGCTTTTCTTTCATTCATTGTGATTAGAAAGGATTAGAAATGAAGTGAGGTTGATAAGAAAGATTGTTATGATGATGTTTAGGATATAGTCACCTTTCTACTTTTCCTACACTCACCTTCCTTCTATGTTTATGCTATCATATTCATTCCTCCACCCTCTTGCTCTCACTTGATGAAATGGTTGAAGAAGAAAAGAAAAGAGAGAAGAAAAAAAGAAAAGAGAGGAAGAAAAATGAGAGTGATTCATTTTTGTGCATATCATTCTTCTTCTCATTCCATTGCTAGAAAATTGAAAGCACCAATTTTCTATACACCATTCCTCCATCATCCACAAATGGCAACCAAACCCCAAAAGAGAGACTATGATTCTACACTATATTTCTACAGCAAATCTTGAGCATGTCGAGTTGCCGGCTTCATGCTCGAGTTGCCTCAGTATCGAGGTGGGAGCCCGTAAAAGTACCCGGCTTCGTGGTGCCCTTTCCGACGAGGAGGAGACGGACGGAGATCCCGCGAGGAGATCGGAGTGGAGACGAAGACCGGAGGACTTGGATCGTATGGTATACTTCTCTACCCCCTCTCTAGATAGCTTAGACTAGTTTAATGGCACGATCCGGAGTTTAGTGCGCGGTGGTGCCGGTTTGCTAAGTCCGCAAATTTTAAGTTTACCACCGTTTCCGCGTTTGGCCGTCGGGTTGACGGCCGGGGCGCCGCCGTGCACTTACAAGTAGGAGTGGCAATGAGGTTTACAACTCTGACCATCCAAAAGCCAGTGTTAAGAAGGTTCGGTCAACTTGGTCACTGAGTCATAGTCTAGGGTCGTGTCAATGGTCGCTGCCAAAGAGAGAGAGAAAAGAAACACTCAGCGTGCACTCTAACCTAGATCGGAATGGTTATCACTTTATCTAATCTGGAAACCTCTCACTGTAACGTCAAATTCTTCCCCAAACCTGAAGGAAGAATTAACCGGGATCACCCGAGGAGTAAACCAACTCATCAGTGGGAATCGGGATCGAACTCTCATCGCATGATAACGTGACGGAATCCGCTCACGCTATCACACTCTAGAAGGTATGCGCATATCTGGCAAGTTTCAGTTCTTTTGAAATCCCCGATGTGGATTTTTGCCCCATGCTCTTATGACCTTGGCGTGAGGTCAAAATATTATAAGTCACATGTCAAGTTCTACCCATCATTATCCAGGTTAATTTGAACCTACCCGTACATACCCTTGACGAAGTCCAAAATAGTAGTACGACTGACCCAAACCAACGCATCTATCTATGCAACAGATAAATATCCGACAGCTACCAAACACTATGCCTTGGCGTGAGGTCAAAATACATAGCTTGAATACTACCGAATATTTAACTGAAATGATGGAGGGCTACGAATGGTTTCTGGAGAAAACCTTTAACGTAATGAACTTGATATCTTTGAAGGAACTGATAGCTTTTTAGAAAAATATAGTGACGAAAACCTTTGCTAAAGAGGTCACTCCCGGTGAAGGGATCTCGGCTCTTTCCCCGTAGAATGAGGTGCAGGATATTCCAACTGAATACCACGATGCAAAGCAAAAGTAATCGGCTATAGTGAAGTTATTGCCCTGACGCAAACTTTTGTCCAAGGGGTCACTCCCGGTGAAGGGATCTCGGCCCTTGCCCCGTCAACTGAGGAGCAGGATATTCTAACCGAATACCACGATGCAAAACAAAAGAGAACGCCTTTGCAATAACAGCTTTTTGAAAAATGTTCCAACAACATCAGAATAGGTTTGTTTATCTTGCATTGATCCGAATCAATGCAGTCCCATCAATTGATCACACCAATAAAGAACGAAAATAATGACGTACGTATATGCCATCCGCATTCGCCACTGGGTCCCGTCATCACCCGTTAGGTTAGCTAACTAACGACAGAGCGAGGACTGGACTAGCGCGGATGCAAAACATATACAATATCTACTAGTATATATATATATAATATAATTTTCGCTCAAGGCGTGATAAAATGCAACAACACAGAAATGTACAGAATCACAGAACAATACAGATATCTGGGATCCCCGGGTTTCATAGAGCCGCTACTGAAACCCAACGTTCCCCTGGTCGTGTGGATAGCCTGTGCAATGAAAATCCTAGACCCCTACGGGCGCGGCAAGTTACCCGCCAAAACCTGAAGCGAGGCAGCCCCCTTCAGCAACGTGAATGGACCACCCAGCACTTCACGGAATCCGGTAACTTGGGCACCCCTCCTGGGCCAACCTGTACCCCCTACGAGTGTGGCGAACAGCCCGCCAATTCTAGAGTAAAGCCCCCTCCGTCTCAATGCCATGAGATGCGGGCTCGTTGCCCTCTAGAACCCGGCTATCCGTGCACCCCTCCGCGGGGTAATCCTACTACAGAAAGTAAAAATATACATACAACGGGTACATCGACCGCAATCTGGTCGTGTCCGAAAAGAATAATACAAACAGGCAGTGACGGCAGTCCACATGTCGGACGCTCGCCCCACAATATCAAATGTAGATATAAAACAAAACTGTACTAGCATTGCATCCAGGCTATCCCCCACGACCGATCTGCAACATCACAGCACAACATAGAACATCAACGTGAATGTCACGTTCGCAAATCCGTCTAAAAGGGCTATAGCAGATAGACTGGATTTACCGATCGAGTGACATTCACGGTCGCAGATATAATGTAAATACTGTGAACTAGCATGTTTAAAATATCCGATCGAACAAATTTATCAAAGTGCGCCCCAAGCAGTACTGTAGCACTCACAGAAAATTTGGGCCCAAAAAGAATATCCCAAAACCCCTATTTTTAACTCATAAGCTATCTGCAAAATTTTGATCAAGTGATCAATCAAAAGAGCGGCTGAACCGCGGCCCAAGCACGGGTTTGGCCGCGGTTCCGCGGCGGTATGGAGAGATCGCGCGACCAAATTTTCACAGATTGCTTCTATATCCATGCACAGTATTCTGAGACAACCTGAAAAATTTTTGGAGCCAAAAAAATTTCGACAGAGAACACATGTGCATTGGAGAATACGGTTTTTGGGGGTTTTCTGTTCGATCGAGTTCTAAACATACTAGAGCAAGCTAGGCATGGTTAATGGCGTGGCTCTGATACCAATGTAAGTCCGCGGCGGCGTCCCGGCCGTCGATCCGATGCCGGAAACGCGGAAACAAAAATTTTGCAAACTAGCATACCGGCACCACCGCGCACTTTTATCCCGGATCGGGCCATTAACCTAGCTACTAGCAAACTAAAAGATGAGTAGAGAAGTATACCAAGCGATCCGTGTCCTTCGGTCTTCGTCTCTACTCCGATCTCCTTGCGGATTCTCCGGTCGTCGCCTCCTCATCGAAACAGGCACCATATAGCCGGGTTCTTTTACGGGCTCCCGCCTCTAGACCGAGGCAACTCGGGCGCGAAGTTGGCTAGCCGACGCGTCCAAGGTTTGCTGTAGACTAGTGTTGAAGCTTGTCTCTTTGGGGTCTAGAAGTTGCCATGGATGATGTGGAGGTGAAGAAATCAACTATGGAAGTGAGCTTAGGAATTTGGTAGCATGAAGAATGAAATGAAACATTTTTCCCTCACTCAAAATGAACCTCCTTCTCTAGAATAGTGGCCGGCCCCCTTCATGAGATGGTGGAGGAAAATCACAAGAAAAAACCAAGTGGGAAAATTTGTGATAAAAAGAAATATACAAATCATCACAAGATTAATCTCACATCCTTTCAATAACCCATCATAAGAAAAGCAATGGAAGAGACTAAAAAGGAATCTCATGATGGTTGAACCAAAAATGCAATAAACCCCTTCCATAAATGTTATTTGCAAACTTGCAAATAACCCCCTCCATCACAGAAGTCCGGCCGCGAAGGAACAAAGAAAAAACCGGCCGGAACGGAATGCAAACTAGCAACTTCAGAAAACTGATCCCGTAATAAATTACAGGAAAACCTCGCTACTGCATATACATGCCCGCAATTGTATTCCCACTGAACACAAATGCAAAGAGACAAAACTACACTGTCTAAAACTAGGATCCGGCTTAAGCCAAAGCCGGCTAGTAAAAACCGTCCGATGACGATCCGTGCAATACCGCACGTATCTGATCGAACCCTGCCATATCTCCATACGGCCTCTACAGCGTTTCGCCCAAAACTTGAGTAACTGTATATGTGGTGGACTCTAAAGACTCGTCAATACTATGGCTGTGGATTTAACCACAAGCACGTCAGAGGTATAAGCCAATACGTGACGGGCTACCAGGTATTGACCAAAAGGGACGTCGATGAGCGCACTCATCCTGACACCCTATTGAGCCTGTCAGTGACAATATCCATACAGTCCGGTCCGTTCGTCTATGAGTATCGCATGGCGGGCCTAGGGGGTTGGTAAAAGTCAGACTCCCAATAGCGGTACAAGTCGTATCGGAGTGTAGCCCAGAACACCCTGAGATACTACTGGAATACCTACCAGCAAATCTCCTGCCTTGGCCAAGGACTTTTCATGTTCTGGCTCTCCTAGACACAGCGCGACCTCACCCCCAATACCGGGAGAGACGAACCCCTGCAGATCCGCTCACCGCCTCCATGTGGCTCGGGACTGTACCCAACTAAAACCTGTTTGCACGACTCCTTTGAGCCGTGGTAGGGTAGTAATCAAAGCACAGTGGGAACTCACACGAGACAAATGACGATCTCAGGTCGATGAACCAACCTGTACACATGTCACCAAGGAACTGCTATCTGACATCAGGTATAATCCCAACTAGGAGGTTCCCGGCGAGTCCTGTCCGGTGTACTCATAACCCAATGAGCACCTGTATACATCTTAGGTTTTCCAACTGACACCAGTGGCTTATGAGACCGGCCACCGCCCCTCGTCGGGGTCTCGACTGTATACACTAGTCTACTCAGGAGAATCGATGCCCTGTCTCGAAACTCCCACGACTAGGGACCTTTTAAGGATTTGCTTATAGACCCCAACTCCCACTTATATGATCGCCCTCATACTGCTGGAAGTCAAGCAAGAATCCTAGGGGCTCTATCAATGTGTAATAGCGACTCGTAAGGTCACCTAAAGCAATACACGATGATAAAGATAAACCAGATAGCATACTATCATCTCGAGTAAGACTGTCCTATTGGGACAGGTCCTCCCTCAATCATTGCAATCACGTGCCTGTGATCCAATAATTGACTCTGAGGGCACTATCTCCAACAGTTCTAGTTCCTAGTAAACCTATAATCAGGTGATTATAAGGTTTAAGAATGGGATAAAAGTAATCTCTTTTCAAGAAGGAAAGGAATTTGTAAGAAGGATCAATTAATGCATCAAATGGATTTTAAAGATACAATACTCTGGGAAAATTTGATCGAACCGAAACTTTATAATCAAAGCTTGGCAGAGTACAACTGAGAGATAAACTTGGCCCTAAACTATACATCATTATTGTTTGGCCCTAAGAGAAGAAAATAAGCTATGTCAGTCACGATTGTGGAAGTTCAACAAGTTGCGATATGCTCTCTCACTAAGATGGGGGGTCTGTTCATATCATAATATTACATTACTATATTCCCCATTCTTATTCATTTTACAAATAGACAGGTGCTTTTGACCCATGTCTGCTATATAGTTGCAGGTTACAGGTTCTCGGAACAAAAACAGTGAAAACGATGAAAAGACGATACAAAAGTGAGACTACGACCAACAAATGGAAGAATCTTGATCAAGCCTACAGTTTGAGAATAAATGAAGGCAAATGAACAAGTTCACAAAGTCCAAAGGCAGCGCAAGGTTCAAGACTTCGACACGAAGCAAAGGGTAAAAGTCCACAGCGTTATTCACTGTGGAAATCTGGAAGAAAACTAAAAGACAACCTGAGAAACCAAGCAAAGAAACAGGAAGCCAAAGACAACCAGAAGATTTCCTGAAATTCTTAGCTCAGGATCTCTCTTTATGGCCGCGGAACCGCGGCCAAACATGGGTTTTGGCCACGGATCCGCGGCCATACGAGACACGTGTCATTGGAAATTTCTGTGGCAGCGCGTCGGTGCATTGACTAGGTTTCTTAGGGGGTAAAATTGTAAAAGCAGATGTGCGTCGATTGTAAACCTAGGATTTTCTATGTTCTATAAATAGAAACCCTAAAAGCTCTTTTAAGTTATGCCTCTTCTTGTGCCTCATTTCATCTATCTAAATTCAGATCTGTAAATTTCTGTAAAGAAGGAAGAGAGCATCAAATAAAAATTTGGAGTAAGTTTTCTTTTCCTTGCCTTAATTAAATTTTATTTCCATACCCTAGGTAATTTCTTATCTGCCCTAGTTAAATTTTATTCTCTACCCTAGTTAGATAGTTAGAAAATGTTTTTCAATTCCCTAATGAGTGAGTAGTCTCCTCGCTTGTTAGGGTTAGGTTTGGGGAAGGTCTGTGAGATGAAGATCTCTCACCCCTTTCTTGCCCATCACACGTTTTTATAGGACTCCATGCATACATGCACACACCCCTCCCTACGGCACCCTATCCCATGAGGTAGCGGTGATACCGTAGTATAAAGGACCAATTGAGCGTGTTTTCCATGGAGGTTAGGGTAAGAATTAAGAAAGGAAGGACAAGAACCTAGAAGAAGAAACACCGTTTCTTCCCGATGGTACTAATCCACTTTATTAATTATTATCATAACACCTAATAGATCTTAATTAGGGCATAGAGAGCGGTGAGAAATATTGACTTTCCAAACCTAACCTAAACTTAACCCTAGCAAAATTCTAATCCTAGTGTAGATCAATTTAGTTTTTAGATTTAATCAATCCGACACCAATCGGAATTAACTCGTTAGAACAATTAGAGAGTACGCAAAATCCCTGTGGACCGACCCGTACTCACCGGCTAGCTACCAAGCGACGCCGTTCTTGATTGCGGTAAAAATATTTTTGATCTAAAATTCTCACAAATCAAATGGCGTCGTTGCCGGGGATGGCGTTGTTATTTTCTTTTTGCAATTTCGGGTTAATATAAATCAAAAAAATCATAAAAACTGAAAAATTAAAAAATATATATAAAAATTTTATCATCCTGTTATTTTGTGAAGGGTATTTTCGTTTGAATTGTTCAGGATCGAAGAACAAATTCAGATCTGGAAAAATCCAGAGAGCAAAATAGAAAACAGCAAATCTGAACAAACAGAGAAGGACCGTAAGAGACAACACAAAAAGTTTGCAGTCCCGTGTCAACCATTGGACCGCGGAATCGCCGCGTTGACCCAGTTTTGATCGCGGAACCGTCGCGGGGTGGTGACATCATCAATTGAAATTTTTTCTGTGAGCTTCCTTTCTTCTTCTGAACCCCCTGATATCTCCTCTGTAAAAAATTTCCTGCAGGATTCTTTGCGAAGAAATTTCTCTCCCCTTCTCAATAACTTGATCTTGTGCAGGATTCTTTGCGCCGCGCTAAAAATAAAAAAAAAATTTGATTGCAAGTGATTGTTATTGCTTTGCATAATTTTAATCGGATTTTAAGGGGCTTGAAACCAATCCAGATTGGGTGGGGATTTCATCACCCTTCCCAGGACCCCAGAAATCACATAAGGCATATTGCATTAACCATCATTTAATTAAAAAAAGATTAGACTCAGCCCTAAGGACTTCGCGCTCAATAGGACAGAGGAATAGTAGTAGGTATCGACCGTTGATCCTAACCTGACTTTGTGGTGTCTAGGCAAGTGTGTCTAAGGAGAGTGGTTACTTAATTAGGCCCACTACTTACGTAGTGGAGAACCTTCTACTTACCTGGCACTTACTTGGCCACAATTGGTGGTGAAGAGGCGGTTTGAGGTCCTACTTCTTGCCCTTTGGAACAGTTAGGAGTTGTATAGCTGACCTAGGTGACCCTAGATCTAGGCTTGATTGTGCATTTGTGATTGATTGAACGTGTGTCTAAGACTCTTTTTGAAAATCTTTTTGCAAAAAGCTCCTTATAAAAAAAACACAAAACGGAATTTTTTTTATAAAAACTTGCAACTTGTCGCTAAGAAATCCGTGCACCCCACTAACACCCACATTCTTTTTTCTCCTTCTTACATCATGGGTACCCCACCTTCCAAAACTCTTGCCAAACTTTGGTACCCTCAACCAAACTTTGCTTCCTTCGCGAATTGTTTTCGTCGAATTACGGACGACCCCTCCATGCCCAAAATTTCTTTGAAAGATCGAATAGAAGCGTCTAGGAGAAACAATTCGACTCTGCAATCCACTTTGTATCAACCATTTCAACCATCACCACCTTCTTACGTTGATACTACTTTTTCGAGTCCCGTTGTAACTCCGAAACCCATGTCTATTGCTGAACATATAGAACAATCTCGTAACCGATCTTTCACTCCTTTCAACACTTCTAGTTCTTGGGATCAACAAGTCCATTCACCTTTTTATCCAAATGTTGATCCTACTCCTGTCCAACCATTCATTTCCTACCAGTCCCAACCGACTTCCGCACCTTCCCTAGACATTGCTTCTATACAACCATTTGGGAGTTTCGCGTATCCAAACAATTTTGAATCTTTTACTGAAACCCTTTCACAACCCATGTCTAGTCTGGAAGCGTACACTGCAGCAACAAACCGACAGATGAGGAATTTGGATGCGTCCATTGCCGCCTTTATGCAACCTAGTGACCGTGTAGCTAGTTTCCAACTAGCTCCAAATTTTCCAATGTATGATGAGGCGGTTGGACAGATTAAGAATTTGAGTGGATAGAGTGAGCTGTGCACCCTTCTAAATCAAACCTACCCATACCCAATTGAATCCCACAACTCCGGTTTTCAATCAAGTGTCCCAAATGATTCACCAGTTGAAGATAAAACATTTAATGAGTTGTGTGACTTTGTAGTGCTTGATTTGCCAGATTGTGAAGAGCCCTTTTCGAGTGAAACCACACCTAATCCTTTTGAACTTTACACCTCTAATCTAGAACCTGATTTCATAAATATCCATGCTTTTGATGAGGTGTCTGAAAAATTTGATTTTCACTTGATTGAGGATATTGACGCCGGGAATATTTTGGATGATGAACCCGCAGATTTGACTGAATTTTTCTCTCCAATTCATCATCCCGAGTCATTAAATGTTTCTCCCGAACTTCATATGCGTCTTGATTTTGAGGATAATTGCTTGGATGATATAACTTTTGAGGAGAATTATGAGGATAGTATTGAGGAGAGTATTGAGGATAGTTTTAAGGATGAACCATTTTTGTTTGATGAGTCGGATTTTCCAATTCATCCTACTGAACTTTTAACTGTTATACTTTCTAAATCACCCTCCCTCCTTTCCATCGTTTCGACTACGCAAAAGATCACGTAGGAGGACTGTGAGCTTGAAAAATTTCTATTCGATCACAGAAGTTTTGACGCCACTAGTGCATTCCTCCTTGAATCTGACACTCTTCTCACAGCCGATAACGGTTACCAGTGTTTCACTTTTTCGGACGATGTTGATGACTCACCGTCCGAGTTTGAGTCCTTTGAATTTTCAGATGAGTTAGTTGAACCATCAAACTCGGTTGCTTACAATCATTTCGAACCATTCATGGAATCCTTCGAGTTCGAGACAGATTACTTAGGAGAGATTAAGACTATCCCTAAATCACTTCCTTTCGTCCTTCCTATCGTTGCGACCGAGCAAGAATTCGTCACGCTTCCACTTTCAATGTTTGGTTTACCAAGTTCAACGTACCCATGTTTTCTTGCGAATCTTGAGGGATTTGACCCCATTTCTCGACGGGTTGATAGATTAGCACAATCCCGTTTAACACATCGTTCATCACAACTTGTGCTAATTTATTCACTAAATTTACACCCTCAAGTTCGTTCTACACTTCTTTCTCTCTTCCGCCATTCTCCTCCTCCACCGAGACCGTATACCATTTCTATCTCCACACGATCTCGTGTGTTTCTCAACTCCTTTCTCTACACTCCATTCTTTCATCAACCCAACCATTATCACGATAGAATTTTTAAATGGTTGGTGTTAACCTTTGGCCTGTGTAAGGCCTTATATAGTTTGATTTTTCTCCTCCCTAACTCTGAACATTAACGCTTAGAACAGTGAAAATACCGCCTCACTTAAGTTTGGGGGGGGACCTTTTTGTATATATATTTTTGTTTTTCTTTTAACAATAAAAAATAAAAAAAAATTATTATAAATAAATAAACAGGGGAGTGCCGACATTTTGACCCTCTTGGTGTGGCATGACAGTGAGGACACTGTCAAGTTTAAGTTTGGGGCTGTGCTCGGTAAGCCTTCTTCCTTCGCATTCATATGTTTATTTTTGCATTTGCATACTTATTTTAAAACCCATAAAATATTAAAAATTTTGAAAAATTATAAAAATTAAAACATTCAATTTTGGCCATAATTAGCTTGAGTTTGACAAATAGGTTAACTAGCTAGGAACATCTAGACCTTAGACTTAGTAAATTAAAAACCCTAAAAATAACCTTTCTTAAAATTTAACGGTAGAAAGTATATGTCTTTATAGTTTACTTAGAAATAGGCAAATTTTGAGTTCACTTCTTGGGCTAAGTCAAGATAAAGGAAGAGTATTGATATTTTTATTAAAGTATAAATCTGAAAAATAATTCCTAAGCTTAAGTCTAAATTCTGAAAATATATACCCTACAAAATCGCACAAACACGAACCTTGAAACTTGGAATAGTAGAAGAGACCTTGAAATGCTCTTGTCTAAAGTCCTTAGTATGAAGGAAAATAAAATAAAAATACAAGTGTGAATAAAGAAATAAAAAAAATGAACACTGGTTTTTGTAATTACTTAAGGATGCATAAATAAAAAAAAATATTTAGCGAGGGTGCTTTATCACCTCGTGCCTTAAACCAACTGGTTTGGGAGTCACTGCTAAAACCTTAGGTGTTACAAGACTAGGAATTACGCCTTAATGTGCAAACACATTTTGTAATCGGTCGTTGGTAGCTCAAGAAGTATTAACGGTCGCATGAAGGATGTGTGAGCAATTCCATCTAAAAATTCACCAATTGAAAAGTACTTTGGACGATGGACAAGAGTACGATAGCTTGATTTGAATTTCCAAGTGTAGGGGTGATATACACACACACGTAGGGGTATGTGATTGGGATTTAGATAAGAGATAGGAATGAAAAATAGGACTTATATCTTTAATAGAGATGATGAAAATTCCTAAGTTGAGATGGAACCCTAGAAGGAAAGCTTGAAAGATGCCAAAAGCTAAGTAAATTCACAAGAACATATATAATCTTAAGTTAAGTAATAAGGAAGCGTGAAAAATACGGGTGGATAATTTCTGAGTCGAAGATAATAGACTTCTTTGTTGGAAAACCTAATTGGAAAATAAAAGTTAATGGGCCGAATTGATAGGATTTTGTGGGTAGTATCCGCTAAAAACCCTCAGGAGACAACACTCCTCCTATTAGGGACACCTAGAGGTTTCATGGCTTGTTGCACGAGCTCAGTGCAATCGCGATTCCCTGCGAAAGTGAGGTTAGGATTTTGTTGAGAATAAAAACTAGGTTTGCTCGAGGACGAGCAAAAGATAAGTTTGGGGGTATTTGTTCATATCATAATATTACATTATTATATTCCCCATTCTTATTCATTTTACAAATAAACAGGTGCTTTTGACCCATGTCTGCTACATAGTTGCAGGTTACAGGTTCTCGGAACAAAAACAGTGAAAACGATGAAAAGACGATACAAAAGTGAGATTACGACCAACAAATGAAAGAATCTTGATCAAGCCTACAGTTTGAGAATAAACGAAGACAAATGAACAAGTTCACAAAGTACAAAGGCAGCGTAAGGTTCAAGACTTCGACACGAAGCAAAGGGTAAAAGTCAACGGCGTTATTCACTAAGGAAATCTGGAAGAAAACAAAAAGACAACCTGAGAAACCAAGCAAAGAAACAAGAAGCCAAAGACCACCTGAAGATTCCCTGAAATTCTCAGCTCAAGATCTCTCTTTACGGCCGCGGAACCTCGGCTAAACATGGGTTTTGGCCGCGGATCCACGGCCGTACGAGACACGTGTCGGTGGAAATTTCTGTGGCGGCGCGTCGATGCATTGACTAGATTTCTTAGGGGGTAAAATTGTAAAAGCAGATGTGCGTCGATTGTAACTCTAGGGTTTTCTATGTTCTATAAATAGAAACCTTAAAACCTCTTTTAAGTTATGCCTTTCCTTGTGCCTCATTTCATCTATCTAAATTCATATCTGTAAATTTCTGTAAAGAAGGAAGAGAGCATTAAATAAAAATTAGGAGTAAATTTTCTTTTCATTGCCCTAGTTAAATTTTATTTCCATGCGCTAGGTAATTTCTTATCTGCCCTAGTTAAAATTTATTCTCTGCCCTAGTTAGATAGTTAGAAAATGTTTTTCAATTCCCTAAAGAGTGAGTAGTTTCCTCGCTTGTTACGATTAGGTTTGGGGAAGGTTTGAGAGATGAAGATCTCTCACTCCTTTCTTGCCCATCACATGTTTTTATAAGACTCCATGCATACATGCACACACCGCTCCCTACGGCACCTTATACCACGAGGTAGCGGTGATACCGTAGTGTAAAGGACCGGTTGAGCATGTTTTCTATGGAGCTTAGGGTAAGAATTAAGAAAGGAAGGACAAGAACCTAGAGGAAGAAACACCGTTTCTTCCCGATGTTACAAATCTACTTTATTAATTATTACCATAACACCTAATAGATGTTAATTAGGGCATAGAAAGCAGTGAGAAATATTGACATTCCAAACCTAACCTAAACCTAATCCTAGCAAGATTCTAATCCTAGTGTAGATCAATTTAGTTTTTAGATTTAATCAATCCGACACCAATCGGAATTAACTTGTTAGAACAATTAGAGAGTACGCAAAATCATTGTGGACCGACCTATACTCACCGGCTAGCTACCAAGCGACGACGTTCTTGATTGCGGTAAAAATATTTTTGATCTAAAAATCTCACAAATCAGGGTCCATTCCTAAAGCGTCCTTCCTGAACATCTGCTTGAGCTTCTTCAGCCTCGAGTTCCTCTTCACTCGAGGTTTCATCTTCCGATTCCTCCTCGGCTGGAGCTTCATCTTCCGATTCCTCCCCTATAGGGTTTTCTTCTCCTGGCTCTTCCTTTTCGGCGGGAGCTTCCTCATCAGAATCCTCCTCCATATGTTCTGCTTCTTCCGGGTCCTCTCCTGGATCATCTGCCATAGGGTCTTCCTCAGGATTTCCCTCTTCAAGGCCCTCATCTAGATCCTCCTCTATTGCGTTTTCCTGTGGGTCCTCTTCTATTAGATCTTCTTCGGGATCCTCCTCCTCGGGATCTTCTTCTGGGTCCCTTTCCACTGCATGTTCCTGTGGATCCTTTTCTATTGGGTCTTCTTCGGGATCCTCTTCTTCAGGGTCCTCCTCTGGGTCTTCCTCTTCATCGTCCGAATCATTAATCATATTGATCTCCGGAATTGCGACATCGACTCCCTCGTCCTCGGATTCACTGTCGTTGAAAATGACCTGTGGGCCATTGACCTCGTCATCTGAACTCACTAATACACAGTCGAAAGAAACGCAGGACTGACTGTCCTCATCTTGAAGTGGTGCGGCCGCAGGGTTGGCCATGGTCTGAAACACAAAGGTTATGATCAGATAGTGGAACATGAATGAAAATAACGATTAATAATGCGGAACACGATGAAAAGATAAAGTAGATAAGATTCAAAATATGACTTTGAGTGGTGATGCACAAGTAGTATATGAAAGTGAAAGCGAGGAAATAAAGTATGATTCAGGGGATCCCTAAATTGGACAGCAATCTTATTCTAAACCCGGTGCTCTGATACCAACAAAACCATGTTACGCCCCACTTCCTAAAATACGGAATACAAGGGTGACAAGGCCAGCCATGCTTCTACGATCAAAGAAGAATCCTATCGTTGTCGCATTTCGGCTTTTAACATTATATAGTAATCAGTAGAATAAAATACAGGTAAAGAGAATGCAGTCACTAAAACTATAAGATATAAAGAGATTTGAGCTTGAAGGAAATAAACAAGAGAGCAACTAACCAGGATTATCAGTGGGGAAATGTAACTAGTGTTGGGGTAAAAATTTACACCCCGGTTGACCGAGTCAAAGTCAAGGTCAACCCCCAAGCTAGGTGGGCCCAAGCCCAGGTCAAGCGGGCCCATACCCAAGTCGAGCCCGCGGCCAGCCTCTCTCATGCCAACAACAAAATCATGTCATAAATAATCTTTATGTAATTGTTTATGCATGAATGTAAAAAAAAAAAATGGGCATAAAACCAATATTTTGTAAGCCCATGGCTTATGTGCAAAAATGAAATGGCACATGTGCCATGGGATGGCTAAAATGCCATTTTTGTAAAGCCCAAGGGGCTATATGTAAATATGTAAGCCTATATAAGGCAAAATGATGATGAATAAAGAACAACTTTTTCTCTCTCCAAACAAAAAAAGTCTCAGAGCTGAGCTCTTTCTTCCATCTTCAAGGTTCCAAAACCTTCTTCTTTCTCTTGAATTAAATCAAGAGTTTTACTCTTCCTTTTTCAAAACAAATTAGTTTTTCACCACAAAACCCACAAAGGGGAACTTGGATCTATCATTAGATCTTAAAAAGAAGAGATTTTGAGATTTCACATCTCTTGATCTTCAAGATCCAGCAAGCAACAGGAGGAAGAAGAACATCGTTCACTAAACCCAAAAAAAAAAAAACAACACACTCAGGAGTCCAACTCCTCTCTGATTTCTCTTCTGAGAAATTTGTTTTAGCAGCGCGCAGCGCAAGTGCGCAAAGCGCCCGCGTGCCGACACGTGGCGCGCGCGCTTGCGCAAGTGCGCAAAGCGCCCGCGTGCCGACACGTGGCGCGCGCGTGCTTGCGCACCTGCGCGCGCGCACGTGCGCAAAGCGCCCGCGTGCCGACACGTGGCACGCGCGCTTGCGCACTTGCGCGCTCGCGCGAGCGCACAAAGTGCCCGCGTGCCGACACGTGGCGCGCTTGCGCAAGTGCGCAAAGCGCCCGCGTGTCGGCACGTGGCGCGCGCTCGCTTGCGCACCTGCGCGCAGCGCTCTTGCGTAAAACGCCCACATGCCGACACGTGGCGCGTGCGCTTGCGCACCTGCGCGCAGCGCTCATGCGCAAGTTGCCCACGTGGCGCGCGCGCGCCTGAGCGCACAGCATCTTAGCGCACAGCGCTCTAGACGCTGGCCCCACGCATCCTTTGGATGTCTTTTTCCCCTTTACTTATATTTACATGTATATATATACATATGTATATAAATGTACACATACACATACTCCGCGACACTGTCCCTGTTAGAAAAAAATTTCTAACGGGGCGCTGCCCCGCACCCCGCAAGGGGGCTGCTAGCCCCCTTGACCCCCAGCCCGCTATCCGGGTAGCGGGACCCCCGTAAAAACTCTGCGTGGCTCCCGATATATCCAAAACCCCCCTTTCAAAACACAACACACGTACACTGCACATTGAGTTCGCATGACCAGTTTAACCAGTTAATCGGAGGTTCCCTCGCCCCAAAGGCGAGGGGTAATTAACGGCAGCTTAGTCCGCGGCTGCCGGAGATTCGGATCCCCACAATCAATAAACCCCGGCCTACCCTAGGCCGGGGGAATCTGTAGTGCGCCTGACAAGCGCGCGCGTATTCCCATCTCAATGGGGTGACGAAAAACACTCTACAGATTCTGGCACGCCCGGTGGGACCAATCTCTCCTCCCATATTTCGAGTTAAACGCTCATGCGAACTCAATCAATATACATGTTTGTATTTATACTAAAATAATTCTCTTTCATGCAGATTCTCAAGTAATCACTTCTCAACGATGTCTCCAAAAACCTACTCAGCTCTCAACACGGCTCCCATCTCATACACGATGAAGATAGACTCCAGGACGGTCCTTCCGGCCAGTCTTGGGCGACAATGGGAGGAGCCGCTGCTACCATTCGGCTCTATCATGTTCATACCAGTTGGTGCCATCCCAGCTCCTCAAGCCCCGGTGGTAAACAAACCGGTCTCGAAAGGTAGGAGGCCAAATGTGGTGGTCACGAGGGCATCCCAGCCCAAGCGCAAGTCGGTGTCTGAACGACTTTATTTGACCCTAACTGGGGGCAAGGCCATCGACACCAACAAAGCTGCAAGGCGTTTCAAGCAAGCTCCAGCGGTACCCTCAACAACTGCTCGATCAGGTGCTTTCTCTAAGCTCCCCGCCAATGAGAAAGAAATGGCTGGATATGTGGTCCATACTGTCTACATGGTGGGTACGCGCAGCAAGAGCAAGAACGGGGCCGCTACATCTCAAATCCAATCTGGCTTGAATGTGGTGGCCGCTTCCCAAGAACAGCCGTCTCTGCTGGATGGTGAAGACCCTCTCGATGAGGATGATAGGCAGAAAGACCCTTCGGTCCATGAGGAGTCAGGCTCGGAAAGCGAAGAAGAGCCGACTTTCCGCCCCAGGACTGCGGAGCAAGAGCTGCTTCAAGAGCTCCGAAAGCAGCTCAGAAGCAAAGACAAGGAGATGGCCAAGCTCTACACAAAGATCGACGACTTGACAAATGTTGTCTTACGGCTTACGGCCCAACTTGCCTCTCAGCCGCCCAATCAAGCACAGGGCTCTGCTCATGAACCGGGAAACGTTGACCCGAGACAGCCGGTGCCTATTCCCTCAAATCCAAGGGTGGGCGGACCGCACGAAAGTCAGTCGCGTCCTATCTCGGCAAATGTGTTGGCTACCGATGACAATAGCCCGCTAACTCAAGATCAAATCATGGATTTGGTTACCGACAAAGTCAAAACCTTGGTAGCCGAAGCCGAAGCGCGAAAAGATGTCAGCAGTAATGGGAGACCATATCCTGCTCAGTATGATCTGGTAGAATTTCCTAGCGGCTATGTCATCCCCAAATTCGGAAGATTCAACGGGACGGGAAATGCGAATCAGCACATCGCCCACTTCAAAGCCTCATGCGGGAATACTGGGGGCAATGATGCGCTTCTCCTCCGCCAGTTCGTTAATAGCCTGACCGATGTTGCTTTCGACTGGTACGCGAGCATACCGGATGGCTCCGTCACAACTTTTGTCCAAATGGAGTCTCTGTTTCGGCAGAGGTTCATGAGCGTCAGCGATAAGATTACCATTGCCGAGCTCGTAAGGACCAAGCCCAAGAGCGACGAAAGCAACACGGATTTTATAACCCGATAGCGTAATCTCTCCGTCAAATGCGAACCGCCGATAGAGCAGGACCAATCTGTCAGTCTCCTTATCGGAAATCTCAACAACTGGATGGCCCCGTTTCTATGTACCGCGGGTCTCAAAACATTCCAAGAGCTGACCAAAAAGGTCCAAACGTTGGAACGCTCAAAGCCCGAGTCCGCTCAGGATCTTCAGTTCACAAACAGACCGAAACCTTGGAGGGACGACAACCGAAAAGGCGGAAGTTCTAACATCACCGATTCTCCAAATAAGCAGAGAATGGGCGGAGCAAAATCTGACCAGTCTCGAGGGCCAACTTTGGAGGAAAGAAGAAATAAGGTCTACTCATTCCGAAGGGACAAGGTCCATAAAATTTTTAAAGATGCTCTGAAGAATGGCCTGCGGCTACCAGAACCGAAAAGGCTAAGTGAAGCAAACAAGACTGATCATCCCAACTTTTGCCCATACCACCGAGTGTTGGGGCACACTATTGAAGACTGTTGCATCTTCAAGGATTGGGTCGAGAAACAATACAAGGCAGGAGAAATATCATTGTCCCCTGGCGTGTTAACAAACAATCGAGCTGCGACCGTCAATTTCATACAAACGGGGACCGAAGTCCTTCAGGGGCCTGATTCTCTCAAACACCCGCCTTTCTCTGGAAACAACAGACCACCAAGTCTTTAAACTGGGAATAATCGACCACCATGTCATTAAACTGGGAAACAATCGACCTCTAAGTCGTTAAACTGGGAATATAAAAATAAATGTAAATAAAAAAAATGTGTAAATAAAAGAAAAATAAAGAAAAGCCGAAATGATGGGGCAGCCGCGAATAAAAGCCGAAATGATGGGGCAATCGCGACCTTCGCGATAAGAAAAGCTGAAATGATAGAGCAATCGCGGTAAAAAAAAAAAATAAATAAATAAATAAAACAAAAAAAACAAGGGCGGATGATGAGTTGCTCCTGGTATTATACCAGTGCAGCAATGCAGACGCCAAACAAAAATTCAAATTTCCAAAATTCTCCCAGCCCTACGGCCAGTCCCCAAATTGACTACCGTATAGAATCCACGGGCTCAAATAATCCTCGGCATACCCATGCCCCACCGCAACCACCAGTTACGCGGCTGATCTCCACCTTTGGAATTATGCTTCATTGGAAAGACCCACTCATGTGTCCTCACGATGCATGAGGAGAACAAACCTTCGTGAGATCCTTACGACTCACCAAGGAAAAACACACTTAGGAGTCCTCACGACTCTTAAGGAGAAAATACACCTACGGGATCCTTACGACTCGCAGGGAGAAAATACCTTTATGGGACCCTCACGGCCCATAAAATTGAAAAGTCTTAGGTGATAGGGATCCAAACCTGTCTCCTAAGCAATCGCTCCCCAATCCCCAAGTGGCGAATGATGAGTTGCTCCTGGTACCATATTCCAGTGCAGCGATGCAGACGCCAACCAAATTCCAAATCCCAATCCCCAAGTGGCGAATGATGAGTCGCTCCTGGTACCATATTCCAGTGCAGCGATGCAGACACCAACCAAATTCCAAATCCCAATCCCTAACGGCGAATGATGAGTCGCTCCTGGTACCATATTCCAGTGCAGCGATGCAGACGCCAACCAAATTCCAAATCCCAATCCCTAACGGCGAATGATGAGTCGCTCCTGGTATCATATTCCAGTGCAGCGATGCAGACGCCAACAATGTCCTAAATTTTTTTCCGGCCCTACGGTCTGGATCATACATCCTGCAAAACCGTATACAATCCACGGGCGTAAAACGATCCCAATCTCTCCCAAGTCCTCCCGGGCACATGATGAGTTGCTCCTGGCATTATTCCAGTGCAGCAAACCAAATCCAAATCCTCTCTGGGCACATGATGAGTTGCTCCTGGCATTATTCCAGTGCAGCAATGCAGATGCCAAACAAACCAAATCCAAATCCTCTCTGGGCACATGATGAGTTGCTCCTGGCATTATTCCAGTGCAGCAATGCAGATGCCAAACAAAAACCCCAATTCCCAAATCCTCTCAAAGACAGATGATGATTCGCTCCTGGTACCATATTCCAGTATAGCGATGCTAATGTCAACTCAAATCAAAAAAATCAAACCAACTAATTCCAACATCGACCTCTGCGTCAACCACAGGCACTCCGTCTCGGGGATACGCCCTACAACAGGAACTCCGTCTCGGGGAAACGTCCTACAACAGGCACCCCGTCTCGGGGATACGTCCTACAACAGGCACCCGTCTCGGGGAAACGTCCTACAACAGGCACTCCGTCTCGGGGATACGTCCTACAACAGGCACTCCGTCTCGGGGATACATCCTACAACAGGCACTCCGTCTCGGGGATACGTCCTACAACAGGCACTCCGTCTCGGGGATACGTCCTACCACAGGCATTCCATCTCGGGGATACGTCCTACCATAGGCACTCCGTCTCGGGGATACGTCCTACAACAGACACTCCGTCTCGGGGATACGTCCTACCACAGGCACTCCGTCTCGGGGATACGTCCTACAACAGACACTCCGTCTCGGGGATACGTCCTACCACAGGCACTCCGTCTCGGGGAAACGTCCTACCACAGGCACTCCGTCTCGGGGATACGTCCTACCACAGGCACTCCGTCTCGGGGAAACGTCCTACAGCAGGCGCTCCATCTCGGGGATACGTCCTACAACAGGCACTCCGTCTCGGGGAAACGTCTTACCACAGGCACTCCGTCTCGGGGAAACGTCCTACCACAGGCACTCCGTCTCGGGGAAACGTCCTACAACAGGCACTCCGTCTCGGGGAAACGTCCTACCACAGGCACTCCCTCTCGGGGAAACGTCCTACCACAGGCATTCCGTCTCGGGAAACGTCCTACAGCAGACACTCCACCTCGGGGAAACGTCGACCAGCGACACTCCGTGCCGGGGACACATCTACCAAATCGCTTCGGATCAGAGCGTCGACCGTCTATGTCGCAAAAAGGGCAGTGCAGGCTCCCGCAAATTGGGAACCCAAATCGCTTCGGATCAGAGCGTCGACCGTCCATGTCGCAAAAAGGGCAGTGCAGGCTTCCTACAAAGCAGAAACCAGATCACTCCGGGCCAGGGAAACGTCTACCACAGACACTCCGTCTCGGAGACGCATCAAGCACCGACCGTCCATGTCGTAAAAAGGGCAGTGCATCCCAAAAAGTGGGAACCAAAGCAAGTCGCCTCCATGCGAAAGAAGATCCATCAATTTCATGCACACGACCTACATGTGCAGTGTGCATTTATTGATGGGGGGCAATTTGTTGGGGTAAAAATTTACACCCCGGTTGACCGAGTCAAAGTCAAGGTCAACCCCCAAGCTAGGTGGGCCCAAGCCCAGGTCAAGCGGGCCCATACCCAAGTCGAGCCCGCGGCCAGCCTCTCTCATGCCAACAACAAAATCATGTCATAAATAATCTTTATGTAATTGTTTATGCATGAATGTAAAAAAAAAAAATGGGCATAAAGCCAATATTTTGTAAGCCCATGGCTTATGTGCAAAAATGAAATGGCACATGTGCCATGGGATGGCTAAAATGCCATTTTTGTAAAGCCCAAGGGGCTATATGTAAATATGTAAGCCTATATAAGGCAAAATGATAATGAATAAAGAACAACTTTTCCTCTCTCCAAACAAAAAAAGTCTCAGAGCTGTGCTCTTTCTTCCATCTTCAAGGTTCCAAAACCTTCTTCTTTCTCTTGAATTAAATCAAGAGTTTTACTCTTCCTTTTTCAAAACAAATTAGTTTTTCACCACAAAACCCACAAAGGGGAACTTGGATCTATCATTAGATCTTAAAAAGAAGAGATTTTGAGATTTCACATCTCTTGATCTTCAAGATCCAGCAAGCAACAGGAGGAAGAAGAACATCGTTCACTAAACCCAAAAAAAACAAAAACAACACACTCAGGAGTCCAACTCCTCTCTGATTTCTCTTCTGAGAAATTTGTTTTAGCAGCGCGTAGCGCAAGTGCGCAAAGCGCCCGCGTGCCGACACGAGGCGCGCGCGCGCTTGCGCACCTGCGCGCGCGCACGTGCGCAAAGCGCCCGCGTGCCGACACGTGGCGCGCGCGCTTGCGCACCTGCGCGCTCGCGCGAGCGCGCAAAGCGCCCGCGTGCCGACACGTGGCGCGCTTGCGCAAGTGCGCAAAGCGCCCGCGTGCCGACACGTGGCGCGCTCGCTTGCGCACCTGCGCGCAGCGCTCTTGCGTAAAACGCCCACATGCCGACACGTGGCGCGTGCGCTTGCGCACCTGCGCGCAGCGCTCATGCGCAAGTTGCCCACGTGGCGCGCGCGCGCCTGAGCGCACAGCATCTTAGCGCACAGCGCTCTAGACGCTGGCCCCACGCATCTTTTGGATGTCTTTTTCCCCTTTACTTATATTTACATGTATATATATACATATGTATATAAATGTACACATACACATACTCCGCGACACTGTCCCTGTTAGAAAAAAATTTCTAACGGGGCGCTGCCCCGCACCCCGCAAGGGGGCTGCTAGCCCCCTTGACCCCCAGCCCGCTATCCGGGTAGCGGGACCCCCGTAAAAACTCTGCGTGGCTCCCGATATATCCAAAACCCCCCTTTCAAAACACAACACACGTACACTGCACATTGAGTTCGCATGACCAGTTTAACCCGTTAATCGGAGGTTCCCTCGCCCCAAAGGCGAGGGGTAATTAACGGCAGCTTAGTCCGCGGCTGCCGGAGATTCGGATCCCTACAATCAATAAACCCCGGCCTACCCTAGGCCGGGGGAATCTGTAGTGCGCCTGACAAGCGCGCGCGTATTCCCATCTCAATGGGGTGACGAAAAACACCCTACAACTAGTCCACTGGTCTGGATCTTCACGGTCTTCTCGAGATCAGACAAATCCACCTATATCACTGAGCATGCATACTCAGGTCGTCAGAGCGACACAATAGCAACAATATAATAGTAACAAAAAGGCAAGAAAATAAAATAATAACGATGGGGATAAAATGCAGGTAATCAATATGTCACTAACTGATGCAATGTATGATCTGTGTCCCTATCGGTCTCTAAGTCACTTTTGAAATCGAGTTATGGAAAGGAGGATCATGTTTAACGAGGGTCTCGTACATACCCGAGACTACAGCCTGCTATTGCCCGGGACATAACCCTGTCAGCCGGACCGCTAGGCCCAACCTAATATATATAAGAGTCGCTGTTCGAATGATCATCCTCTAAATCACTATCCTCGCTAAATACAATACTCTTTCCACTTCGATTTCCCCCTTTTCCCCAGGTTTACACTATTTATGAGTATGGTCTAGTCGTGTACAACTATGCACCAATAACACGGTTTTGTCACTGTTCACTGTATTGTTCACTGTCACGAATCATTCACTTTTTCAATGGCGTACTTGACACTCCTAAACCAATACCATTCATGCATGACAATGCATTATACACTGAACAATAACGCGCACTATCACTATAAGTATGGCAATCGGGTAAGATATGTGCATCTATGCAGTTAACATGTCATGTATAATACGAACTATTATGCACCTTATGAACTTATAAAAATTGTATTAAATCATACATTCACAATTCAGTAAAATGATACAAAGATGGTAGCAAGTAAACTCAGTCAACAGTACAACAAAATTTATTTCAGTTCAATTGGATTTCGGATTTGCATGTTACAGCCGTTTCAATTTAAGTGTTCGCTGCTGAAAATTCAGTTCTTGAACTGAATGTCCATTTCGCAATACAATTTTCACCCTGTTGGGGTCAAAATTAGGTGACGCTATAGTTGAACAAAATTTAGGTTTATCAATAGGGTTTCTAACGCACTAGACGGATTCTCTATCGTATCTATACGTTAGAAGGTATGTACTGTACAACAATGGGGTATCAGTTCTGTTTCTGTTTGGGACTGCTATATGTCCTGTTAATCTAAATTACAGTTTAAATAGTAAATGACTGTGAAAAGGGGTGAAATCACTTTCATTAGTTAGCTAACTGTCTCATCTTCACTATGGTGTACGGTTCCGCAATATAACATGTTCAAGCAGTAGAAGGTAAGCTTTACAAGATGGGAATCAACCGCCAGAGCTTCTCTGGACAGCAGTCCAGAGCAGCGCTCCGAACCAGTTTCCGTCATCGTTTCAGTATAGAAACAATTTAAAACTTTTATGGGGTTCTAGGTCGTCGAGTCTTCTTCGATTTGAGCCCACGAACGCATCATTACAATTTATAAACAATTAGTTATGATTTTTACAAGTTTCTGATGCGGCAAATTATCAGTTTTGATGCGTGTAATTGGGGATGATCGTTCACACCAGTAACGACGGTATTTTTCAGCCAAGTTTTAACACGATGTTCATTACTACACTGTCCAGCTTATGTGATCAATTTCCGTCAGTTTAATGGAAGGTTTTCATTTGGGTTTTGCATCAAACACTTGCATCATATAAATTTACACGAATTGTATACACGGAATTCATAGGATTTTGAATTGTAATAGAACAATTTAGCATGAAGCAAGTAGGGTACTTGCCTGGAGATGATGATGGCACGGTAGCGGTCTATGAACGATGGCAAGGGATCGACGCACGCGTGGCTAGGCACGACATGGAGACGGCGACAGCTTGTGCTCGGCTACGCTCAATGGCGGCTCGTGATCACTGAAGGCGGAGTGGGTGCTGTGAAGCTCATGGGGGTGTGATGGGGTCGGCGGTGATTGGTGGAGGTAGCTCCGGCGATGGGTGCAGCGGTGGTGAGGTGGCAGTGAGGGAGTTCGGGGCTCGAAGCTTGGTGGCCGAGGAGAGAGTGAGGAAGCTGTGGGCGGTGCTTGGGTTGGTAGGAGGTGATGATGATGCAGCGTGGTTGACGAGGTAGCCGGCGGCGCGATGGGAGCAGGTGATCGTCGGCGGCGAGAGGGTTGCAGGCAAGGCTCGGTGATAGGTTAGGTTCCGGGCTCGGCTGTGCAGACGAGGTAGGGGAAGGTGAAGTGGTGAGGGGAGGAGAGGAGTGGAGTTTTTGTGGCACTGGGAGTCGAGGGTCGGCGATGGAGGTGGGTGGAGATAGGTTCGACGAGGGGTTGTGGGGGATATGGGGAAGGAGAGAGAGAGAACGAGAGTGAGAAGGAGAGAGTTAGAGAGAGGCGCGCGTGCAAGTTCGTGGTCGCGGTCGTGTTGGATAGCGGCGAGGCGACGTGGGCGAAGGAGGCGGGGACGTGGGGTTCGAGATGCGGGCGTCGGCGTGGAGCGTGGTGACGTGGGTCATGGAGAAGAAGAAAGAAAAGGAGCGGGAGAATAGGGATAACGGGTATGGGGCACGGGTCGGGTACGAGGATTTAGGCTGGATTTGGTGTTGCTTGGGCCAGGAAAAGGTTTGGTTTCATTTATTTGGTTTTTATTTTCTTTGGGCTGGGCTTGGGAAAATAGAGGTGTTGGGGTTAATTTGTTTTATTAGTTTTGTTTTGTAAGGAAAAACGAATGTGGAATTGGGCTGGGCTTGAGGATTTATATATATATTTAGTTTTTGTTTTTATTCAGTTGGGCTTGGCTTGGGGAAAAGAGGTTGGGCTGGGTTTATTTATTTCATTAAAATTTTGTCTTGGGCTTTATTTCAAATGTTTAGAAAAATTTAAATACTAAAAAACCTAGCAACCAATTTCATACAAAATTACGAGGAAAAATGGGAAAACATTCGGGGGACTAGGAAAAAATAGAAAGATTTTATTGATGGAAACGGGAATTTACAGTTTCCAACAACTGCTTAGTTGGTGGGTTCAATCCTTCGTATAAAGTTTGGCAAAGTTGCCAATTCTCGATACCGTGGTGAGGGCACAGAACAAGAAGGTCCTTAAATCGTTCGCGGCACTTCCAAAAAGGTTCGGCCGGAAGGTGGGACAATTGAATAATTTCATTGCGAATTCTTACGGTCTTGTGGTGTGGCTAAATTTGTTTTAGAAAAGCCTTAACAAACTCTTCCCAATTTTTTATGGAGTGTGATGCTGTTCTATATAACCATTTTTCAGCTAGGTCACATAAAGTGAATGGAATGACACGTAGCCTTATAGCATCATCAGAAAGTTGTGTGGACTTCATCATTGCATAAATATTCTGAAATTTGTTAATGAAGATGGCATCTTCTGATTCCAGCCCGTGAAATTTGGGCAACAAATTAATGAAGTAGGGCTTGATTTCGAAGTTATCCCTATTAGTCGGTGGAAGTGAAAAACATGTAGGAAGTGCTGTACGGATGGGATAGAAAAGATCGTAAGGCGCAATTCGTTGGGGCGCTTTGACAGGCGGTAAAGGGTTGTTAGGATCAAATCCTGACATCTCTTTAGAAGATGGTGAATATGAAGATGAAGGTAAAGAAGTGGATGGAATTTCGACTTCAGAGTCGAAACCGTCGTCAGTAGGCAGTAACGAGACACGAACTAAATGGGCGCTAGTGTCCCTAGTCCAACTGGACATACACTAACGAGGTGTAGTGTAGTCAAAAAGTAGAAGGTGAGGGTGAGAAAACGTCAATGGAGAAAATGAGTGAAAGTTGGTTGCAATGGATTTCTAGCGACAAAATGGCAATTTTTTTTTTGTAAAAAAAATTTTTTTGTGGTTTTTTTTTCTTTCTTTTAGAGTCTTTGCAAAAGATTTTTTTATAAGGAGCTTTGACACACTTTCAAGCAATCACAATATGCACAATCAAGCCTAGAGCTAGGGTCTCCTAAGTCAACTAGACTGCTCCTGACTGTTCCCAAAGGCAAGTTGTGAGATCCTCGAATCGCCTCTTGACCGCCAATTGTGGCCAGGTAAGCAAAAGTAAAGAAAGGAGGGATCCGTTCATGAATTACCGTGAGACGGTCCTTTTAAAATTACCTTTCCTACTTGTCTAGTCTAGGCACTACAAAGTCAGGTTTAGATAAACGACCGATGCCTTACAACCTTTCCTTTGTCCTAATGTGCACGACAGTCCTTATTGGTTGAGTCTAATATTTTTTAATTAACTCGAAGGTTGATGCAAATGCTTTTTGTGATTTTTGGGGTCCTAGGAAGGATAATGAAATCCCCACCCAATCTGGATTGGTGTAAAAAGCCCCTTAAAAGTCGGTTTTAAAAAAAGGCAAAGCAGTAAACACACAAAAATCCAAAACACTTGCCAAAAAAATTTTCTTTATTGCTGCGCAAAGAATCCTGCACAAGATTGATTTATTGGAAAGGGGAAGAAATTTTGCGCAAAGAACCCTGCAGGAAAATTTTTCAGTGGATTACAGAGGGCAGAGGAGAGGAAAAGAATGCTTACAGAGAAGTTTTCAGTTGCTGACGTCAGCAACACGCGGTGGATCCGTGGTCAAAAGCAGGCAAGTACAGCGGTTCCGAGGCAGAAGTGTTGGTTCAGATCCCAAAAAAAATGTTCTGTGATGTTATGGTTCTCCTCTGTCTTTTCAGATCTGCTGTTTGCTGTTTTGTTAACTGGGTTGCTCCAGATCTGAATCCGTTCGTCTTTCATTTCCTGCAAAATGCACACAAAACCCTTCAAAAAATAACAAGATGATATTTTTATTTTTTTTCCTGTTTTTATGATTTTTTCAATTTTTAACTAACCCGAAATTACAAAGAGAAAATAAATACCATTATCCCTGTCAACGGCGCCATTTGATTGGTATGAGATTTTGTGCTTATGCGTTTTGAAATCAAAGAATAGAATTTACCGCAATCATAACGGTGTCGCTGGTAGCTAGCCGAGATGAGTACGGGTCGGTCCACAGGGAAAACGTGTTCTTTCTAATTGTTCTAACGAGTCAATTCCTATTTTGGTAGGTTTTGATTTTTATAAAAACTGAGATGGAATTTAATTTGGATTAAAAAACCTTGCTAGGGTTAGGATTGGGTTAGTTTGGAATCTTAATTCTATCACCGCTTACATTGCCCTAATTGAGAACGTAGGTGTTAGGGTAATAATTAACAAAGGGGATTAGCACGTCAAGGAGAAACTATGTTTCTTCCTTTTGGTCCTTGTCCGTCCTTTTTTACTCTTATCCCTAACCTCGTATAGAAATCAATCACTGACCGGTCTAAGTAGGGAATCACCGCTATCGTAGATAGGGTGCCGTAGTGAGCGGTGGGTGATGGATTTGCATAGAGTCCCAATTAAAAATATTTAACGGGCAAGAAGGAGTGAGAGTTTTCATCTCTCAACCTACCCAATCTTAACCCTAACAAGTGAGGAACTACTCACTCATTAGGGAATTTGTGATGAAATTCAATTTTATATTTTTTATTAATCTAACTTACTTGCAGATAAAAAGACAGATAGAAAGAATTGAAAGAAATAAAATTTGCAGATAATAAGAACACAAGATAAAAAAAACTACTTACTTTTATTGATGCACTCTTGACGATTACAAGGGAATTAAATTTAAACTAGAAATTAAAAGAGGCATGCCAAAATTAGGCTTTAGGGTTTCCTATTTATAGATAGGAAAAACCCTAGGGTTTACATCTGATCCAAATCTACAATTACAAAACTATCCTGAGAAGCCTGGTCAACTAAACGACTCCCACCGACATGCACTGACATGCACCGACACGTGCGTTGCACGGCCATGGATCCGCGGCATAAGCCTAGTTTGGCTGCGGATCCGCGTTCATATGGCGGGTTCTCTGTCTCAAATCTTTAGCGCTGCTTCATGTTGCATTTTACTTCTGGTTCTTCACGTTGGTTCATCAAATCTTTTCTATTTTCTTCCAGATTTCCACAATGCAGAATGTTGTGGACTTTTACCGTTCGCTTCGTGTTGAAGTCTTGAATCTTTGTGCTGCTTCATACTTTGTGCAATCAAACTGTTCATTGATCTTCGATTGTTCCTTAAACTGTAGGCGGCATCAATAAAGATCTTCTATTTGTTGGTCGTAGTCTCACTTTTGTAGCGTTTTTTCACCATTTTCACTGTATTGTTCGAGAACCTGTAACCTGCAACTATTTAGAAGACATGATCAAAACCACCTATTTATTTGCAATATGATTAAGAATGGGGAATATAATAATGCAAAATCTGATATGAACAGGCGTCCCCTGTCTCTGGGTCCTCATTTTCTCTTCGGATTACCAATCTCGCAATCCATCGGCTCATCGTCCCGGTCAGGTGTGCTAACGGGGACGATTCCGTTCTGGCACTTCTCTGGTCATCTCTCGGTCAATCATCACGACCACTCGTAGGCAGCATGACACTGGCGTCGGCCTCTGGCCCTCTGAATACTCACGGACACAACTGATCCTGGGTGCAAATCTCCTTGCAGCAGTGTCCTGGAAGTAATCCTGCTCAAGGTCTCTTCCGATCTCGCCAATATCGAACTGTACGGAGGCTGGTACTCTTATATAATCTGTTCTTGTTTTCTGGACATCTGCGTTCTCAGCACAATATTTCCTCTGGAATTGGCCGCATCCCAACGCCTCTGTATGCATATCAGATCTCTAATCTCGACGGGAGTAACAACAGCACGTCGACATCTGCACGAAACTCTGGTTCCGCTCGCCTTTTCATCGTTCACCTGACGTCATATCATGCTATCTGCGCACTGCAACTGTTCTTGGCTACGGTTGATCCGGAGTCTCTCACACGGACTCGAAGTTACGAACTCAGTATCTTCACCACCCTGTAGAAGATATCTGGCCAGAACACGTTGTTAGTGTATATGCCCTAGAGGCCATTACTATATCATACTAGTTTGTATATTACTTAATGGAAGCTTGGGATATTCACAGTTGTATAGACAGTCTTGCTCAAAATGGTAGTATGCTACTTGGTTTGTTTCTACTTCAATATGTGCTTGTGTTTCTTTAAGCATATCGCTTATACATATTAGTAGAGCCCTTAGGATCTTTGCTTGATTACCAGCGTTGTGATGACAGTCACACTAGTGGGGGCTGGGTAATCTACAAGCACATCCTTATACAGGTCCCTAGTCATAGGATTATCGAGACGGGGCATCGATACTCGGGAGTAGACTAGTGTATATGCTTCTCATCCAGCAGGGGAGATGGTCTGTCCCACAGCCATCAGTACGTTGTACTGGAGATAGTATGCGGGTGCTCGTTAGGTTACGAGTACACTGGACATGACTCATCGGGAACTGTTGGTTGGTACTATACCAATCATCAGATAACAGTTCCTAGGTGACAGGAGTATAACTTAGTCCGTCGACTTGACACTGCTACTTCACCTCGAGTGTGTTCCTACTGTACTTTGGTTACTACCCTACCACGGCTCAAAGGAGTCGTGCAAACAGGTTGTAGTTGGGTGCAGTCCCGAAGCACTTGGAGGCAATAGCGGTTAGATAGGATTCGTCTCTCCCGGTATTGGAGGTTGATATCACGCTGTGTTTAGGAGAGCCATTACAAAAAGTCCCTGGCCAGGGAAAGCGAGATTTACTGGTAGGTGTTCCAGTAGTTTCTTAGTGTGTTCTGGACTACACTCCGACACGACATGTACCGCTATTAGGGGTCTGACGTTTACCGCCCCCTAGGCCCGACATGCAATACTCACAGACGAACAGACCGGACTGTACGGAGATTGTCACATTCAGGCTCAGTAGGAGTTCGGATGGGTTTACCTCATCGGCATCTACCTGGGGACCGTTACGTACAGCTAGTACCGCTTGCGGCCTGTGGTTAAACCCATTGCCAGCGTAGTGTCGTGTTTTTAGAGTCCCACACAGAGAGTTTCCCTGCACTCGGCAAAAGGTGTAGAGGCCGTATGGTTTTACGGCAGGGCTACGATCACTTACGTGCACTTGTGCGCGTATGATGTTCAGGCAGACAATACTAGTGGGCTTTGGTTTAAGCCGGATCCTAGTATTGTATATATGGATTAGTTTTCTCTTCTGTGCATTCGTATTCTACGGAATGCGGATGCGGATGTGTATGCACGGATGTGAGGAATGAAGAAGGAGGTGCCTCATTAGGGTTTTGACCATTGACTTGGTCAAAACCATTATGAGGTAGAGGAAATTATTTACTAATCTTTTTTAATGATAATTGTGTTATGGCTAATTGCTTTGACCATTTGACCATGTTGACCTTTTGACCTAGTTGACCATTGTTGACTAGGATATTTTTGTGAGCTCTAGACTCTTCTTTTGGCTTGGATTTAACTTGACATGATAATGGTCAAATTAATTGTAACCATCACAATTTATCATGACAAAAGATGGGTAATTATTTTGCTTATGGATCATTATCTATTGCTCATTCGCTATCATCAAAAGAAAGCTCCCATGGTTGCTCCTTCTTCTTCCTCACTAGCATTTCCAAATAGTCTCGTGTGTTGAGCAAATTAGGTTCTAAATAGACAAAAAAATCCATCTTCTTCCTCTACATCACCTAGGACATCAAGCATAGCAAACTTATTGCCCTAGTTACCTCGGCTTGAGGTGGAGCTCGGACTACAGACTCTTGGGTGGATCGTCTTCGACTCTAGGAGGCCGTGGAGGTGACCAAGATCCGTATCGATCCTCGGAGCTCACATGGACGAGGAGGACAGCAGAGAAAAGAACCGAAGGACTTGTTGCAAGAGTTATAATCTCTTATGCATAGTAGATAGAAGCTCTAGTTGTTTGTTAGAAATGGTTTGGCAAAGATCCGTTAGCTTAGTCTATGTTGCTATTTGTAAGAAAGTTTTGATTTTTACTTGTTCCGCCTGCCCGCCAGGAAGCGGTGTGAGCGACATAGACTTACACACGTCCTCGGGAGCTCGTCCCAACCATCAGAAGAAAGCTTAATACTCGTCCGTTCTCGATCAGCTTGCAATGCATCTGGGTGAGGTCCTCTATCTGAATCTGTTCAGCTTACTGATCTCTTATCACATGATATCCAGATGGCGTCAAACTTTTCGATCGAGTCATCAAAGTCCCATAATTTCCCGAAAACTCAACACCTGAGCACAGTCTAATAATTTCTGGTACATATTACAGTACCTACGGAACAACCGTAGAAGGGAAAACCCAAGCCTCACTGATGGCGCCGCCAAACTTCCACAAACCCTAAGGTTCAAAAGCGGTTCCATGGTCATCATGTCGAGTTAGGGATTCATTCTTCTAGAGGGTCCACAGAATTACCTGCATGTTCTTCCGAATACTTAAACTTGGAAAAATGGGTTTCTGACATTCGTTCGAACTTTTTAACTTCGCCTATACAACATGTGAATACCCTTCGTCCGCATGCTAAACAATGCCTCAATCCTCCAGGAAAGGTGATACTTCAATGGTCATCTCTGGATCGGTCTGCTCTAGATATGAGTAAGACTCTCCACACTGAAAATCTTCAACTCAACTAGGCCTGTGTCGGTGCATCAATCTGACGAATCACCTTCGTCTCTCAACACGGGGTAGACTAGCTATCACCTGTCGCATTTCTGCTTGGAAGATTCGGCGATCTCAGCTCGTAAGCTCTGGAAGCGACATCCTATCAATCTCAGCAACAGCTGGATCATCTGTCTGCACGGTAGGCGACATCACAATCTCTGAGGTATGCTGTACATCAATAGTCCTCTAGCAACTGGCAGCTCTATCAATGGCCCGATCATCCGGTGCAACGCCAAACACTCGACTTAGATAAGAGGTCACGACGCAAACGCTAACTCGAGACGTTCCCATGTCACCAGAAAACACGATGGTCAGTCCTTGTCCATGACGAGCTCGCCCTGACCGCATCACTAGCAGCAGCTCAATCTGCGCTCAAACAATGGTGACAGGAACCTCAATCGAGTATCGAAGAAAGCAGATCAAAGGAATGAAAGGAAACGATAGATCCGGAATGGATACATGATCATAAGAAGGAACAACATCAATAAGAGTATGATCATGGAAACGAATAGAATCAAGGATCTCAAATGGATGTATAATCATGGATACGAAGAGAATCACTGGTCTCAAAATATGTACATTCTAAGGTTTCCTAAGTGGAGTATCATATCGTAAATATGCCGCAGAACATACGTACGGTACGTCACTCTACTCAAGTTACCTACTCCATCAATCAGGGTCAGCCTATGAAATGAAAGTTCGGATCTAATACCCCCTGTTCAATTCTAAGTTCCGTAAGGTCTAGCCTAGGTTCCGAAATACATACCCGCCCTATACTCCGCATAGTCAAACATAGACTCGAACCAATGTTAAACCTAGCTCTCTGATACCAACTTTGTCATGACCCAAAATATTAGCTCGTGACCAGCACTTAAATCACGCAACGTCTAAAGGCGTAACGTAATTCAAGTAAGCTGAAACCCAGAAATCTTAACCTTTATAAGAAAATATAAGAGGTGGAGTTTTGAAATAAATTATAATGAAATCAAGTTTTCTTTAAGTGCATAAAAAGGGAACATGAAAAATGCAAGTTATTTTACTAGTTTGAAAAACGAGTTTCGTCTTTTAAAAATTTGGGCAGCACCTCCTTTGTATTTTTTGATCCAAAACCACAATACATGATAATATAAAAGGTATCCCCAAGCGGGAGCTAGCTCTTCGCCAAACGGAGGATCACAACCACGCAAGACAGTATATGAGAATACGACACCCAACGGCGAAGATCACCATAAAAGATAAAGAAATAAGGAAGAAATAAATCCCCAAAAGCGAATATAAAACCCCTCACTCAAGTATCACAACTACAAGTCTCACTAAGTCTCATTACTTATACAATTACTAGTTTTGACTGATGGAGTCGACTAGATACAATATGAAATATAAATACAAGAGTGGGTACGATACATATGTCTAACCTACCAATGAAAAACACCCGAATGCAACTGTGTGCCAGCGAAGCCGCTACTGATCCATGCGGTCAACCTGTAAGAATTGTGGCAGAACGGGGGTGAGTTGCCAACTCGTGAGTAGAAAAACATCTACAAGTAGAAATCGAATAAACAACGACTCCTAAGTCAACTATATCATAAAGGTAATACTATGATCTCTAGGGTGACCGGGTCATCATATGTGCCAACAATATACTCAATACCTATATGTATGCAGATATAATCCAACAATATAATCAATGTATATATGCATATGGACCTCGCCCAACCATATAATCAATATATGTACGCATGTGGATCTCGTTCAACCATATAATCAATGTCTGTGAATATCATAAAAGCATATGCATGAAAGTGTGAGGATATAAATCAACGGATGTCGCTAGCGACACATCAAAATCATGGAACCTGAGTGTCCATCATCGACACTCGAAACATCATGAAAACCGTGTCCAGCATCGACACGTAAATCCTCATATATCTCAGGCGCCGCATTCTCAGATCGGCCCTCAGGCGCTGCACACCCTGGTCGGCCATCATATCCATCTCGCTACTCCAGTCGGTATCCTCCGGATAACAGCCGAGTCCAAATACTATCACCGGTAGACAGTAGTCCCTCTGCCAGGCTCATCGTCATCCACATGAAATCTCTCTCTCGCCCCAGGGTACCATACCAGGTCCACCATGTACCCGCAAACGGAATCATCCGCCTCCTCGAATTGGGTTTCACATATCACACATCTCATAACCGAGAAAACTCATGGTGGACGCACTAAAATATCATATCAAAAGTAACCGGGTTTTTAAAACAGTACTTGCTTTCCTTTGAAATAGCCGCGGTTCTCAAATCCAGAAATCTCATGAAAACAACATATCTCAATGCGTAAAATCATAAAGCATGATGTATGCGACATATGATAAAAATGTAAGCATATCCGTATATCATGCAACATGGAACAATAATATGACATATTAAGGGAAAACCGCCTTTTTAAAATGATTCCGGTTTTTAAATATATCCTGCGGTTCCCAATTTCTCCAAAGTCAAATGCAACATCGTCTATATATGTGCAATAAGTATGTATGTAGGCATGGATGCACAAAGATATATACGCAAGTATGGGTGTACAATATATATGTAAGCAAGTTTGTTATCCGAAGAGTCATATCATGATGCAGCAATCCTACTGTGTAGTGACATGGCAATTATCGATGATGAATTGTGTGAGCCTACAATCTGTGTACGTGTAACATACGAATCATCGATAATGGTTCAGGTGTACTATCACGGGTATAAGTAATGCAATGCGAGTAACATGAATGCAGCATAAGGTAAATCATATGCAAATGCTATAAGTTATACGTGTCTACAAGACCGAATCGGTGAATCTATCAATCAGCATATAGTCTCACAACAACGCGCACGGTACTATACATCGTACGACAGCCTCTAGTCAAGGTTATGGATCAAACATCAAGTCAAACTCATCAAGCAAGGAAAATCATCGTACTGTGGCATTAAAACATTTGGGATCCTATCATCCTATACGACAATGAGGGGTACGGACCTAACGTCTCGTACGACATATCACACATGATTCATGGCATTCTATATACATATCTATATACCTATGTCCCAAGTCACATTCATTACAATCTCATATCAGGGGACAGGCAAGGTATCAATCATCTCAATCGACTCTCATCCGTATACCAACATATCATCATATCACATGTCAATTCGTATTCTATCACTCACACAATGTCAACTTTACAAATACATTCTACCTTTACTATAAGCATAAGTATCTAATCTAACGAACACACCCGAACCATACAATCAGTTTCTAAAAGAAGCGAATCGTAGTTTTGAAAGTAGGGGTTATGGTGTTTTTAAGGAAAAGATATCATTTGAAAATCCGTAACGTCCCTCAAGGTATTTTTTTAAAAGATGCATACGATTCTTCAGTTTGGAAATACGTATGGTTCAGATGACACATCTACGTCGGCTATCTAGTCCAATAGTATCCTAAACGGCGATATCGTCAAACATCATCTTCAAATCCCGTCATCACATATTAGCTATATCATATCACTTCTAACAATCCTTTAGTTTCTACTATGGTTTCTCTAACTATCTTATAACTCTATCTATAGTTTTCTATTAAAGTTTCTTTAACCATATACTATGAATCGGTTTCCATCAAAAACTTGCGGGGGTGCTATACGCCATCCACCCAACTTCCTCCGTGTATAAAGATCCACTCACATTGGTCTTCGCTTGCCGAAGTCGATGACGCCATGCTCCCCTCGTCGTCTCGAGTTCCACGTGTGGTACCTACAACAACACACAATCGAAATCGCTTATTAAAATTGAATCCGGGAACCAAAACGGCACACGGATCGCCTATAAGTTAGAACCTATAGGCCACGCATGCAAAACCAACCAATTATCCCTTGTCGTTGATCTACGAACACCCAACAACCGAATACAATACCAAATATCAAAACTAAACATTTCAAAATACGGAAAACATAGCCAAAATCATACCAAAGTGCTTCCAGATTTTGACTCAGGCCAAAACAAGGTGCGCAAACAAGTCTAGGGTGTTGTACATAGTGTATTTGACCTACTGGATCAACCCCGACACCAAAACCCACCAAGTGGCCGGCCACATCACATGGAATTCCGGCGAGCTCGGTTCCAGTGGCTCCAATGGGGTTCGTATGGTCGGTGTGGTCTCCTAGTGCCCTAATTTGGTCCCTAGTTTTGTTTGCTACTCAAAAAAATTCTCCGGGTTGCTCCAGATTTCCCTGTACACCCTATATCCTCACAAAACCGAAATGAACTAAATCCTAAATCCGTATTTTGGTTTCCCATACTCATTCCCAAGTGTTAAACAGCCACTCAACAGCCACTCAAGCATCACCAATCCACAACTTCACTTAAACCCTCACTAGGATTTTCCAATTTCCACAAATCACCACCAAACCATCTCTACACTAAACTAGAATAGAAAGAAGCTTAAAACAAGATAAATGGAAGAAGCTATATCTCATTCAAGCCACTCTAGACAGCCCTAGCTCCCCAATGTCATCAAAATTCCACTTTGCTTGGTTCAATGTGTAGAGGACGAGATGTGGAGTAATTTTTGTGAAGGGAGTATAAGATTTTGGGGATTATTTGGAGATGGGTCTAGGGTTTGAAGTGGAGGGAAGTGGGGTTGGAAGAATATGATGAAGGAGGAGGAAAATGATTAGGCAGCAGCCCCCCCTCTCTCCCACTTATTCTCACACTTTCTTTCTCCAATCATTCACTTTTTTAACCCTTTTTCATTCCTTTTTCTTTTCTCTTTCAAATTTAAAAACCAAATCACATAATACCAATAAAACAACACAAATGCAACAACATGTAACCAAATGTAACATGACATGGTGCACTAGCCATGGAAACTGTAGAAACACGGATTTGGCCTAATCGCGATTAGCAGTGCACTAATCGAGTTTTTATCGAAACTACATATAACAAATTTTAAAATGCCAAATCCTTTAAATATATTATTAAATGAATAATTCATTTTAAATTTCCATTTATTTCATAATTATTGGTATATATATACCCTTTTTCGAAAACCCCAATTTCGCAAATCGGGCAGTTTTCGGGAAATATATTGTTTTAATATTAAATTCCAAAAATAATATTTTATATTTTCTGAAATGTTACAATTATAGTAGATACTTGGATATATATAGAGAGGACTTTCTTGCTCGACATGATAGTATGCTATTTGGTTTCACTTTATCTTAACATGTTGAGTTGTATTAGTTTACTGTCTTACTCTCACATGTTGATAAAGCCCTTAGGATATGTACTGGACTACTTAGACTATGATGAGATCATACTAGTGGGGCCATGGTAGTCAATAAGTACATCCTATAACTGTTCCTAGTCGAGGGAGTATCGAGACAGGGCATGGATACTCCAGAGTAGACTAGCGTATACGCATCTTGATCCATATGATGGACGATGGATGATCCCATATCCATCGATGTTTGACATCAAAGATGGTGTACGTGTGCTCAGTGTAGACTGGGTACATTGAATGGACTTGCCGAGAACTCCTAGATGGTATTATACCTATCGTCAGATAGCAGTTCTCCGGTAACACTGGTACAGGTTAGTCTGTAGACCCGAGATCGTCATAGTGTCTTGTGTGATTCCTACTGTTCTTTGATTTCCAACTTACCATGTCCAAGAAGGCGTGCAAAATGGTGGCTTTTAGGTACAGTCCCGAATCACATGGAGGCAATGAGTGATAGAAGGGTTTCGTCTCTCCCGGTATAGGGAGTTGATGTTGTGCTGTGTTCGATTGGCTATAACTGGAAGTCCCTGGCCAGGGCTGATATGGAGTGCTACTGGTATGAGTTATCACTAGTTTCTTGACCCGTTATGAGCCTCACATCGACACGACTTATCGATTACTGGGGTCTGACGTTTACCATCCCTAGACTTGATATGCGACATATCAGACGAAGTGACCGGACTTTACGGTAGTGTTACTGATTGGATTCACAGGAGAATGTACCGGATTGCTTGTTGATCTTCTGATTGCTCAATACCTGGGTGGCTGTTACGTTTAGCTGACCGCTTGCAGCTTATGGGTGTTTGATATGATTATCACCTACTGTCGGCGTATTAACGATTCTTTAGAGTCCTATATAGAGGTTTCCTAGCTCAGGAAAAACGGAGTAGGAGCACATATGTGATATGTGCGGCACTGAGAATAATACGATATGAGATACCGTATTCTATTCTCGCGATATGAGATATCGGCCTGGTATATGTGATATAGCCGGGTCATCGGATCAAGTGTTGATTCGATGAATTGGTACATGTTATATTAGTCGGTTATATGTATTATAGCCGGATTATCGGATCAAGTGTTGATTCGATAATTTAATGTATAATTATATATGTGATATATTACATTACGTTAACTAATATAAGCTCGCTTTATTGATTCATTTTCTCACGGGATAATTCATTGATATATATGCGATATATGTTAATCGTATTATTTTCTTTTGATACAAAACATAATATATATGTGATATATATTATTGTAATAAGTTAAGGTTACAAATGCAACTATGATTTAGGATTTAAACTTAGTTAAGGTTTGGATTAGGGTTAGCTTTTGCATGAAGCTTCCATGAAGCTTCATGAAGCATTGACTTGGTCTTTAGCTTTTTTTTTTGTGCAGATATTTGTTAACCCAATCCAAACCATTAACTCTAATTTATTCCCTACATGAGTTAAAACCCTTCATGCTTAACTCATGGTTGAATAAGTAACCACAACAATAATTCATTATTCATCACAAAAAGGAATTAGCTTCATATTCTGTTTCTTTTTCTTCCTTGAGCTCTTGAAAAACCTTCACTTGCTTTTTGATTTGTGATGATATTGAGTGAGAAATTGAAAACAAAAGAGAGCAAAATTCCTACTTCGTCATCCTCATCTATTCTACCCACATAGATTAGGGTGTTCACTTCTCTAATAAGTTGTTTAGTGAAGTGTAAGCTTGGGTTAGAGATTCTTCAAGGTAGATCATCTTAGATCATGAAGACTTCAAGCAAGATGCATCATTCACCTCTTGGAGCCTCACGAGAGTTGAAGTTCTTGATGATCGCAGTGAAGGGACCTCAACACGGAGCTTATGAACCGAAGGAACGGACTACAAAGGTTGTAATCCCTCTCTTTTACTTATTTGTATGTGATACAAACCTGTTACCCTAGAAATTCTAGCATGATTCTTTGTTTGCTTGCTTTGCACCTCTCTAAATTTTAAAATGGCATGAGTGATGTTACCAAACCCTAGACTAGGTGCAAGGGAAGCCCAATAGTGGTATCAGAGCCAAACTAGAATTCTAGATACGGTGTTATAACAATTACGAAAACGAAATCCACTCCGAAATACAGTATTTAGAAACCCTATTTTTGCTCTCTGGAAATTTTCCAAGAAGTCCTGTAAAAATTTTTCAAACTGGTGCGGAATGATATTTGGGACTTTTTAAGAACTTAGGTGAAATACGGGGGTGAGGGGGTGAGGGGGGTGCTCGGAATTTGGCCGAGCACCAAGTCTTGAATTCCGGCCTGGCCGGCCCTGGTGCCTCCTGTGCCCCCCGTGTTCCTCCTGTGCTCTGGTGTCTCCATTTTGGGTTTCCTAGTATTGTTTATTTAACCCAATTTTCATGTGATGATTAGTTTGACCTGGGGCTAATTCGTAGTGCTTCGTAGTCATATAATCTAACACTGTATTGGTAACCTTGACTATTTTTAGCAGTTTGATCGAACCTCACACACCGCATTTAGTACCCCGCTGAAATTTCCAAGTGTTGTAATTTTCCGAAGTTGATTATATTCGTTAAATCGTGCAAGTACACCTATGGACCCCCTAGAAGACTATAATAACCTTAACTCGATTCTATGCCCACGGAACCGCATTTGAACCTTCTGGTTTGCCGTAGTTCCATGGTGTCATAGGTGAGGCGTTGGTTAACTCCTTTTACGGCTGGACCATAGACACTGTGGCACGGTTTTTGAGTGTTTTGACTTTGCTCAAGTGTTGAGCTCGCGGGGGTAATTTGTGAGTGTATGTTGATTCGATCAAAACGTTAAACATCATCTTGAAATTCTGTGATTGTGATACAATATGTGTAATTCATATAGTTAGGCATGAAATCCGTATTATGTGATATTTCGGGTTTAAGATGTCTAAGGTTTTGAATTCCAAATATTGTATTTTTTCACTTTCTTTTCTGCGACCGTAAGTGTAGTATGTGGGGTATTGCCGGCTTCGTTGCTAGACATCAACGACAATCGGGATACGCATACTTGCTTACATTGATGATATGCGATATTATGTGTTGTTGTGATATGTTATATTGGATCGTCGTGTTTTGAATAGCCGGGGGTTTTATGTGAGATGAGGGTTTTTATTTTCATTCATTTAAAATTCATTGTATGTAATATTTTTTATTGGGGCACTTTCGGGTTGAGGATGATGTCACCATTGTATATTATTTACTTTTCCGCATTAGGATTGACCCAAGGAGGGTTGCACAAGTAACCGGGTTCTAGGGCCTAGTGGGAGGCCATCTCGAGGAGTCGAGACCGGGTCTCCGAACCCTAGAATTGGCAGTGTTACATACCGCTCTCGTAGGGGTCTAGGGATGTGGGTTTGGCTATTCATCACGACCATGGAATCCGTGTTTTATACAGGCTCGCAATAAAACACGGACCTCCTAGTATATCCAATATTTCATATGTTTCTTCTGCTGCTGATATATTGTGATGTGATCATTTTATATGCGTGAGACGAATGCTTTATTATTATATATGAGATATATAGTAGACGTTGCTTATGTTTTACACCCACGCTAGTCCCGTCCCGGTAGGCCGTTAGTTAAGTAACCTAACGGTGCATAACGGAACATTGTGGCGAATGCGGATGGCATAAACGTACGTTGTATTTTCATTTCTTCCGTGATGCTTAGGAAGAATAAATGATGGGATTTATTAATGAGATTAATAAATGAAAAGAAACCTAAAAATGTTGTAGAATCAAATTTTCAAAAAGGGTAGCTACAGTTTTTGCTTTGCATAGTGGTATATGCGATATACCCTGCACCTTATTCGATAAGGAAAGAACCGAGATCCCTTCACCGGGAGTGACCTCTTTAGCAAAAATGGCAGATGCTACAAACTCATGGTTTAGTTTTTGATTGCTTATATAGTTATAGCTTTGCACCGCGGTATTTATGAAATATCCTGCACCTTATTCGATAAGGAAAGAGCCGAGATCCCTTCACCGGGAGTGACCTCTTTAGCGAAACTAGAAAAGCCTCAAAAACACTCCTTTTCAAAATCACTTGCTTCTACAACGATATCAAGTTCATTACGCTCATGGTTTTCTGAAAAACCTGCGTAGCCCTCCGACATTTCAGATAAGTAATACTTAGTATTCATGCTGTGTTTGTTGGCTTTCGTCAAGGCGTAGTGTGCGGTAGCTAACTATTGCTTATCTGCAGCATATGATGAGATTGGGTTAGGGTAGTCGTGCGGCTTTGTTGGATTTCGTCATGGGTCGTGTGGGTGGTTTTAATTCAATCAAGAAATGTACGGATTGAACTTGACTAGCGGACTATGGTTTGTTGGCATTCGTCAAGGTCATAGCACGTTAGGGGTAAAAGTATTATCGGGAATTTCAAGAGTTGAAATTTGCAATGATATTGCATACCTTATATGAGATAGTTGGATCCCAATACCGACTGCGATTAAGAGTTACTCCTGGGAGATTTTTACACAGGACAATTAGCCGATCAAGTAGGTGACTAAAAAGGTGTTTACATGGTTATGCCTATGGGAAAACGAGTTTTATTCTAATTAGGTCCGTGCAAAAGCACGGGGAACCTCCCTCAAAATACAAACACTGGCCTTGCCGAAAGATTGACGAACTTGTAAAGTGTAATTAATTCCGGCTAGTCTTACCTTTTAGGGTTTTAAGGAAGATTTGATAAAAAGCAGTGGGAGCCATCCTGATTAGATAAGATAATAACCAATCGAATCTTGCAAGAGCATACGCTAAAGTGTTTTCTTCTCTCGCTCTCCAGGTAGCGACCCTGTCAGGCCTTAATTATGATAATAATATGGATGTATTGACTGAACCAGCTTATTATACAGAGCTGTGGAACGTTGGTCCCGTTCTTTCTTATAATTGTTATAAGACAGAGGAGGAATTAGGAGAATATCTAGATTCTCACGCCACCCAAATGAAGAATAAGCATCTTGATGCATCTTCTTCAGGTGTGTTAGTTATCGAGAACTATTTCTCAGTTCATTCTACATCTTGGGTATTAAATACCGGATCAGGATCCTATATATGTAATATGTTACATGGGCTACGTAAAGGTAGGGAACTGGGAGAGGGTGATCATTCCGTAAGAGTAGTGAATGGTGCAAATGTTGTAGCCAAAGTAGTTGGCGAATATAACCATGTGCTACCAAATGATAATATATTGGTTCTGAACGAATACTATTACATTCCGACCCTGATATGCAATCTTATATCAGTTTCTTTATTGAGCAAAGAAGAATATAATTTTGTAGTACAGGATAATGTTATGAACATATTCCTGAATCAAAAGTTGATTGGATCAGGATCGTTAAATAATGGCATATACGTTCTCAACCAAACTACAATAATTAATGTGCAAAGCACACACAAGAGAATGAGTTCAGAAATGAACGAATCCTTCTTGTGTCATTGTAGACTAGGTCATATCAATGTGATACGGCTAGCTAAGTTATATAAGGATGGATATCTGAATGCGTTCGAATTTTCATCTTATGATACTTTCCAGTCATGTCTCAAAGGCAAGATGACCAAAACTCCGTTTAGTGGACACGGCGAAAGAGTTACAGAACTCTTAGGACTGATACATAGTTATGTATATGGTCCCATGTCTACACATGCCAGGAACGGGTTTTCCTACTTCATTACATTCAATGACGATCACTCAAGATACAGACATGTGTTCCTGTTGAAACACAAGTCTGAAACTTTTGAGAAATTCAGAGAATATAAGAACGAAGTAGAGAACCAAACGGGCAAAAGTATTAAGATCTTTCGATCTGATCGAGGAGGAGAATACTTGAGCAATGATTTTCTAGATTATCTAAAAGAGAATGGGATTCTCTCTCAGCATACTCCTCCCTATACACCATAGCACAACGGTGTGTCGGAGCGGAGGAATCGCACCTTATTAGATATGGTGCGCTCTATGATGAGCAATGCTGAATTTCCTATTTCCTTCTGGGGGTATGTGCTTGAGACAACCATACACCTATTGAATATGGTTCCTACCAAATCAGTGCCTACCACTCCATATGAGATATGGAAGGGGAAGAGACCATCTCTTAAGCATGTTAAGATATGGGGTTGTCCGGCCTATGTAAAAAGGCACAATCCGGACAAACTCGAGGCAAGGTCTGTCATGTTCAGGTTTATAGGATATCCCAAGAACTCACAAGGGTATATCTTCTACCACACTGAGGAACAAAAGGTGTTTGTTTCTCGACATGCCACCTATTTAGAATAGGAATTTCTTGCAAAGGAAATTAGTGGCGAGGAGGTAGAACTGGAAGAAGTTCCAGCAACACAAACTACGACAGAAGATTTGGTGGAACCAGAGGATTCAGTAGTTCCCGACGAACCCCAGCCTCTCCGCCGATCTAGTAGGGTTCCTCATCCACCTGAGAGACACTACGGTTTTCTCATTGACGGTGGAAGCGAGGATTGCATCATGGAAGATGATGACCCGACTAGCTTCGAGCAGGCCATCACGAGTAGTGACTCTGTGAAATGGCTGGATGAAATGCGATCTGAGATGGAATCCATGTACACCAACAAAGAATGATCTTTGGATGTTGCTCCTGAAGGGGTAAAACCCATTGGGAGCAAATGGATCTTTAAGAAGAAACATGGTGTAGATGGAAAAGTGGAGAATTTCAAAGCTAGAGCTGTTGCAGAGGGTTTTCGTCAACGACCAGGTATGGATTATGACGAAACCTTTTCTCCAGTGGCTATGCTTAAGTCCATCCGGATCTTACTTGCCACTGCTGCATACGATGACTACGAAATATGGCAAATGGATGTTAAGACCACCTTTCTAAATTGTGATTTAGAGGAGTGCGTGTACATGACTCGGCCAGAGGGTTTCGTAGATAGTGGGAGCAGCAGAAAGGTGTGCAAGATGCTTAAATCTATCTACGGGTTAAAGCAAGCATCGCGGAGTTGGAACATCTGCTTTGATGTTGTAGTCAAAGAGTTTGACTTCAACAAGAACGTAGATGAACCTTGTATATACAAGAAGGTTACAGAGAGTAAGGTTGTCTTCCTCGTATTGTACGTGGATGACATAATCTTGATAGGAAATGATGTTCCTATGCTGCATTCGGTCAAGCTCTTCTTATCACATAGATTCTCAATGAAAGATCTAGGTGATGCCTCCTGCATTTTGGGAATTAAGATCTATAGAGATAGATCTAAACGGATACTGGGATTGTCCCAATCCAGGTACATTTACACGATACTAAAGAGGTTTAGTATGAATGAATCTAAGCGTGGGAACCAACTCACGATCTATGTACTCACTCTCTCCAAAGAGATGTCTCCTAAAACTGATTTGGAGAGAGCTCGCATGCAAGGGATACCCTATGCTTCGGCAGTAGGCTCTATCATGTACGCGATGCTATATACCAGACCTGATGTAGCATACTCACTAAGTGTGGTGAGTAGGTATCAAGCAGATCCAGGAGAGAATCACTGGACAGCTGTGAAGAACATTCTCAAGTACTTAAGAAGAACTAAGGAGATGTTCTTGGTGTATAGTAACGGAGAACTCCAGGTGGAGTCCTTTACCGATTCAAGCTTCCAAAGTGATATGGACGACTCTAAGTCGCACTCGGGATTTGTCTTTACCCTAAATGGAGGGGCGGTTTGTTGGAAGAGTTCCAAGAAAGAAACCGTGGCAAACTCGACGATGGAGGCTGAATACATCGCTGCCAACGATGCTGCCAAAGAGGCTGTCTGGATAAAGAAGTTCGTCACCGAACTTGGTATGGTTCCATCCATTGAGCATCCAATACCTTTGTATTGCGATAACAATGGAGCTGTAGCTTTGGCCTAGGAACCCAGGTCCCATCAGAAGTCTAGACATATTCTGAGGCGGTATCACCTGATCCGGGAGATAGTTGTGTTAGTGCACGGCAGCGCCCCGGCCGTCTGAACGAGGCCAAAATGAGGAAACAAAAACTTTTCTTTAAAAAGAAACCGGTGCTACCGCAGACTGTAAACCCGGATCGTGACCATTAACCTAATCCTAGATACCAAGAGACGGGATAGAAGCTATACCGAGCAATCCGTGTCCTTCGGTCTTCTCGTCGTCATCCCGATCTCCCCGCGGAATCTCCGGTCTTCATCTCCTCGTCGGAAGGGCACCACATCGCTGGGTTTTTTTACGGGCTCCCACCTCTGGACCGAGGCAACTCGGGAAAGAAGTTGGCGAGTCGACGTGCCCAAGGATACTGTAGATGAAGTGTAGAAAGCTTTGTCTTATTGGGGTTGAAGTTGCCATGGTTTTTGGTGGAGGAATGAGATGCATGCTTTTTGAGATGAACAAAGGGATTTTTCCAAGCATGAAAAGAACAACCACCCTCTCAAAAATTTTAGACATCCCCCTATACTTGTGGCCGGACATGCATCAAAAAGGAGAGGGGGAGGTGAGCACCCACAAGGTGGGTGTGCATAAGGAGAGAAATAATGAGTGATGATGATAAAAAGAATGATCACAACAAATCCCCACTCCATCACCTAATCATCACTCCAAACGTCAAGCAATGATGAATATAAGAAGTCAATGTATTGTGAAACCATCATGAAACAACCAATTACAAGAAACACCCTCCACAATGCTAATTTGCACATTTGCAAATTAGCCCTCCTCCACCAATTTTCAGCCAAGGAAAGAAACAAAGGAAAATGGCCGAAACGGAAAGCAAACTGGTAACTTCAGAAAACTGATCCCATAATAAATTACAGGAAAACCCCGTGACGGTATATACATACCCACATTTGTATTCCGACCGAATACAAATGCAAAGAGACAAAATCTACACAGTACAATACTAGGATCCAGCTTAAACCAAAGCCGGCTAGTATTATCTGTCCGATTATGATCCGTGCAATACCGCACGTATATGATCGAACCCTTCCATATCTCCATATGGCCTCTACAGCGTTTCGTCCGAAACTTGAGTAACTGTCTGTGGGGGACTCTAAAGACTTGTCAATACTTTTGGCTATGGATTTAACCACTAGCACATTAGAGGTATTTGCCATACGTAACGGGCTACCAGGTATTGACCAAAAGGGACGTCGATGAGCAAACTCATCCTGACACCCTACTGAGCCTGTCAGTGACAATATCCATACAGTCTGGTCCATTCGTCTATGAGCATCGCATGGCGGGCCTAGGGGTTGGTAAAAGTCAGACCCCAAAAGCGGTACAAGTCGTGTCGGAGTGTAGCCCAGAACACCCTGAGATACTACTGGAATACCTACCAGTAAATCTCCTGCCTCGGCCGAGGGCTTTGTGTAATGGCTCTCCTAGACACAGCGCGATCTCATCCCCAATACCGGGAGAGATGAACCCCTGTAAATCCGCTCACTACCTCCATGTGGCTCGGGACTGTACCCAACTAAAACCTGTTTGCACGACTCCTTTGAGCCGTGGTAGGGTAGTAATCAAAGTACAGTGGGAACTCACACGAGAAAAATGACGATCTCAGGTCGATGAACTAACCTGTACACATGTCACCAGGGAACTGCTATCTGACGTCAGGTATAAGACCAACTAGCATGTTCCCGGCGAGTCCAGTCCGGTGTACTAATAACACAATGAGCACCTGTATACATCTTAGGTGAACCAACTGACACCAGTGGCTTGTGAGACCGGCCACCGCCCCTCGTCGGGGTCTCGACTGTATACACTAGTCTACTCTGGAGTATCGATGCCCTGTTTCGAAAACTCCCACGACTAGGGACCTTTTAAGGATGTGCTTATAGACCCCAGCTCCCACGTATATAATCGCCATCATACTGCTGGCTGTCAAGGAAGAATCCTAAGGGCTCTATCAACGCGCAATAGTGACCTGTAAGGTCACCTAAAACAGTACACGATGATAAAGATAAACCAGATAGCGTACTATCATCTTGAGTAAGACTGTCCTTCCGGCATAGGTCCTCCCTCAATCATTGCAATCACGTGCCTGTGATCCAATAATTGACTCAGAGGGCACTATCTCCAACAATCTCCTACTTACACTCAAGGCTAATTAATGCGATGTCGCCTACTCACAGCCTGTGTGATACCGAACACCCAACTCCTCTACTAATCAGTATCAAAAAACCCGTTTGCGAAACTATTGTGTTCGAGGAATAGCCTCAGTGAGTTGATCCGCCCTGATGTTTCTTTCTCTGTCTCTCTTTTTCTCAAGTTCGCGGAGAAAACCATCTCCCGAAATGAGTAACATCTGTCTTAGAGTATGTTTGGATATCTGATGGGACCTAGCTCATAAATGAACTCCAAATCCAAACTTCTTAGACTGTATCTTCAACTGAAACCAATCAGTATCCTGCGCCATGCCTCCCTCAGTATCCACTTGGACCATCTATCCAAAATACTGCCCCTCGTCAGAGGGAAAACTATAACTCTGACAGTCACTCTGTGTTAGTTGTATGTTTGCCCTAGAGGCCAGTATTGTATAGATGATGTATATTATATTGATGCTTGGACATATATAGAGATGACTTTCTTGCTCGATATGATAGTATGCTATCTGGTTGCTCTTTATCTTAACATGTACACTTGTCTCTTTAAACTGTCTTATAGTTACATGTTGGTAAAGCCCTTAGGATGTGTACTTGACTACCTGGACTATGATGCAGATCATACTAGTGGGGACATGGTAGTCCATAGGTACATCCTTCAAGGTCCCTAGTCGTGGGTGTATCGAGACGGGGCATCGATATACCAGTGTAGACTAGCGTATTCGCTTCTCGACCCATGAGATGGGCGATGGATGATCCCATATCCATTGGTGTTTGACATCAGAGATGGTGTACGGGTGCTCAGTGGAGACTGGGTACACTGGACGGACTCGCCGAGAACTCCCAGATGGTATTATACCTCACGTCAGATGGCAGTTCTCAGGTGACACTTGTGCAGGTTAGTCTGTAGACCCGAGATCGTCATAGAGTCTTGTGTGATTCCTACTGTGCTTTGATCTCCACCTTACCACGTCCATGAGGGCATGCAAAACGGTGGTCTTTGGGCACAGTCCCGAGTCACATGGAGGCAATGAGCGATAGGAGGGGTTTCGTCTCTCCCGGTATTGGGGGTTGATGTTGCGCTGTGCTCGATTGGCCGTAACAGGGAAGTCCCTGGCCAGGGCTGATCAGAGATTTGCTGGTAAGTGTTACCAGTAGTTTCTCGACCCGTTATGAGCCTCACATCGGCACGACTTATCGGTTATTGGGGTCTGACGTCTACCACCCCTAGACTTGATATGCGATATATCAGACGAACAGACCGGACTGTACGGTAAGTGTTACAGGTTGGATTCACAGGAGTGTGAGCGGGCTAGCTCGTCGATCTTCTGATCGCTCAATACCCGGATGGCCGTTACGTTTAGCAGACCGCTTGCGGCTTGTGGGTGCTTGATATGATCATCATCTGCTACCGGCGTATTGACGAGTCTTTAGAGTCCTACACAGAGCTTTCCTGGCTCAAGCAAAACGAAATAGAAGCGCATATAAGATAAGTGCAGGACCGAGAATAATGCGTATATGTGATACCGTATTCCATTCTCGCGATGAATGTATCGATTGGTTATATGTGATATAACCTAGATATCGAATCAAGGATTGATTCGATAAGCCGATACATAGGATACTAGTCGGTTATATGCGATATGACCGGATCGTTAAATCAAGTGTTGATTTAATGATTTAATGTATAATTATATATTTAATATATTACTTTGCATTATCTAGTATTGGTTCACATTAAATGGTTTTTCTCACTCGATGTGCAAATTGTATATGTGATATACTTTTGTGCACATGTTTGTATCATGTTTGATGATACTTGCTCATTTGGTTAAGTGTAAAGAATTAAACCATGGTTAAGTTGATGATTAGGGTTTTGCTTTTTCATTTATTTATTTATTTGTTTATTTATTTTGAAAAGATTATGATAAGAATGGTGGCTTTCTTTGTTTCTAGTTGAAGCTTCATGAAGCTTTGACTTTGTAACCATTCTTGTCTCATGCTTAACCCTAACCATTTGAACTAACCCTAGTTCATTCTCTACACTTTACCATGGTTAGCATATGATAAGTATTGATTTATTTTCATTTTAAATCCAACACTTATCATATTCTAGTTTGATCATCATCTTCTTCTTCAAGAAAAAGCTTAAGTCCATCAATGGCAACTTGAGAAAAAGTGAGAGAAATCCAAATCTAAAGTGAACCCACCTCCTATTTCTTCACCCTCTACCTCTTGCCAAGTAGTATAGGGTGTTTTCTTTACAAGTTTCATAACTTGGTGAAGTCGGAGCTTGATCTTGTGAAGCCTCGACGTAGATCATCTTCGGCGCGAAGCCGACGACCTTGCCCGCCCATTTCTCCGATGAAGCTGATGCTTGAGTTCGGGATTCGAGACGGACAGTGAGAGGACGTCTACATGGAGCTAAGGAAGTGGATAACCGGATCTACAAAGGTTGTAGCTTCTTATCTTTAGTTAAGTTGTTAACTAGATTCGTATTTCGCCTAAACTTCTAGTCAACGATCCGTATTAGGGTTTCTCGGCACCCGTAAAATTTGAAATTGGCATGGTAGATGCCTTGTGAGACTTCATTAGAGTGCCTAGGAACCCTACAGTGGTATCAGAGCTTATCTAGAGCCTTAGGCGAAGTCTAGACGACGTTTGAAACCCGAACGAACCCGAAACCCTAAATCCAAAATGCTCTCTGTACATTTTCTGAAATCGTGGATTTTTGAGAATTAAAAATATGCAGAAAAATCAGCAGGTATTTCTAAGAATTACTGTGAAGTTCGAGAACCTGAATCGCTAAAGGCGCGGCGGAACCGCGGCAATAGCATGCCTATTGCAGCGGTTCCGCGGCCAGTTTGTCTTTTCAGACGATTTTGTTTGCACAGTAATTCCTAGTTTTTAGTGTTGGTTTTCCTGGGAATTTTTAATTTGAACTCAAGAGTTGAGTTTTTTGGGTTGTATTGGGAGTTCGTATATTCGATCGGATTATCAAACTTTGTCTATGTGTTTTCCGGATAATTTTTGAATATGTTAAAAAGTTCGACCGGATATAAATACCCAACTTTTCCCCTGCCGGAAAATTTCCAAGTGTTGGATTTTTCCGAGATTTAAAGACGTTCTAAGTAGTGCAAGTAACGCGATGGACCTTCTAGAAGACAACAATCCTTAACTCGATTATGTGACCGTCTTGAACTGCCCTTTGAACCTTCGGGTTTGGGGCAGTACGGCGTGCCACATGTGAGGCGTTGGATTGACCCTTCTACGGCTGGACCGTTGGTACTGAGGCATGAAGTGAATGTCTTTGAACTTATTTCATGTGTTGAACAGTTTCGGGAAAACTTGGGTGTTCGAATGTTCGATCGGAAAGTTTAATATTTTCTATTTATCCGGAATGGGATACAATAATTGGAATTCACAAACAGTTATGAGATAACTGAATGAATGTTATAAATCTAGCGGTTTAGTCTCACTTGATATTGAAAAGAGTTTTCGATAATGAGACTAAAATGCGGGGTTTATAACTGTTAGGCATGTGATGTCTAAGTATTTCATTTGATTAGGCATGTGATGTCTAAAGAGGTTGCGGATTCCAATTGTTGTAGTTTTACACTTTCTTTTCTGTGACCGTAAGTGTAATATGTGATATCGCCGGTTTCGTTGCTATATGTCAACGACAATTGGGATGCGCATATTTACTTACATGTGATGTTATGTGTTGCTGGATATGTTATATTGGATTGTCGTGTTTGAATAGCTGGGGGTTTTTATGTGAGATGAGTGTTTTTCATTTTCATTCATGTAAAAACTTGTATGTAATATTCTTTTATTTGGGGCACTTCCAGGTTGCGGAAGCTGTCACCCTTTGTATATTATTTACTTTTCCGCATCAGGATAGACCCAAGGAGGGGAGCACAAGTAACTGGGTTCTAGGGTTCAGTAGGAGACCATCTCGAGGAGTCGAGTCTCGGTCTCCTAACCCTAGAATTGGTAGGGTTGCTTGCCGCTCTCGTAGGGGTCTAGGGGTGTGGGATTGGCTATTCATCACGACCGTGGAATCCGTGTTTTATACTGGCTCGTATTAAAAACACGGACGTCCTAGAATATCCAATGTTTCATATGTTTCTTCTGCTGCGATATCTGTGATGTGATCATGTGATGTTCTATGATAGATACAGTATATAGTATATATGATATATTATATAGACGTTACTTATGTTTTGCACCCGCACTAGCCCTGTCCTGCTCTGTCGTTAGTTACCTAACCTAACGGTGCACGAGGGGACATCCAGGAGAATGCGGATGGCATAAGTGTACGTCGTATTTATCTGTGATGTTTAGGTATTTAAATGATGGGACTTCATTAATGTGATTAATGAAATAAAAGAAACCAAAAGATGTTGTAGAATCAAATTTTAATTAAAACAGGTAGCTACAGTTCTTGCTTTGCATAGCGGTATATATGATACATCCTGCACCTTATTCGATGAGGAAAGGACCGAGATCCCTTCACCGGGAGTGACTCCTTTAGCAATAACTGGCAGATGCTACACACTCGGTTTGTTTTTATTGCTTCTATAGTTTCAGCTTTGCACAGTGATATATATGATATATCCCGCACCTCATTCGACGAGGAAAGGGCCGACGATCCCTTCACAAGGAGTGACCCCTTTAGCAAAACTAGAAAAGCCTCAAAATCACTCCATTTCAAAACTTCATTTGATTCTACAACGATATCAAGTTCATTACGCAATAGGTTTTCAGAAAAACCTGTCGTAGCCCTCCGTCATTTCAGATAAGTCCTGTTTAGTATTCGTGCTGCGTTTGTTGACCTTGTCAAGGCGCAGTGTGCGGTAGCTAACAAGTATTTATCTGTTTATGCATATGATGCAGATTGAGTTAGGGTAGTCATACGGTCTTGTTGACCTTGTCAAGTCGTGCGGGTGCGTTTAATTCAATCAAGAAATGACGGGTTGAACTTGACTTACGGTCTATGGTTTGTTGACCTTGTCAAGGTCATAGATCGTTTGGGGCAAAATATTATCGGGAATTTCAAGTGTTGAAATTTGCAATGAGATTGCATACCTTCTATGAGATAGTTGGATCCCGATACCCACTGCGAGTAAGAGTTACTCCTGGGAGAGTTTTACACATTACAATTAGCCGATCAAGTAGGTGTCTAGAATGGTGTTAACGGGGTTACGCCTCTGGGAAAACGAGATTTACATTAATTAGGTTCGTGTGAAAGCACGGGGGACCTCCCTCAAAGTACCGACACTGGCCTGGCTGAAAGATCGACGAAGTTGTAGGGTGTAATTAATCCCGGCTAGTCTTTCCTTTTAGGGTTTGAAGGAAGATTTGATAAAAACCAGTGGGAGCCATCCTGATTAGATAAGATAATAACCAATCTGATCTTGCACGAGCATACGCTAAAGTGTTTTCTTCTCTCTCTCTCCAGGTAGCGACCATGTCATGCCCTAATAAAGATAATAATATGGATGTATTGACTGAACCCGCATGTTATACTGTGCTGGGGAACGTTGGTCCCGTTCTTTCTTATAAGAGTTATAGGAATGAACAGGATATAGGGGAATACCAGGATTCCCATGCCACCCGATTGAAGAAAGTACATGATGATGCATTTTCTTCGGGTGTGTTCGTTACAGAGAACTGTTTCTCCATTTGCTCCACGTCCTGGGTATTAGATACCGGGTCAGGATCCCATATATGTAATCAGTTACATGGGCTCAGGAAAGGGAGAGAACTTGGGGAAGGTGATAAAGACATTAAAGTTGGAAATGGTGCAATTGTTGCAGCTAAGACTGTCGGGGAATATCACCTTGTATTACCGACTGGTAATACATTGGTTCTGAACGAATGCTATTACATGCCGAACCTGACATGCAACATTATATCGGTTTCTTTATTGACTAAAGAGGGATATAATTTTGTATTACAGGACAATGTTATGAACATTTTCCGTAACCAAAAGTTGGTTGGATCAGGCACGTTGTGCAATGGCATTTATGTTCTAAATCAATCAACAGTTATGAGCATAACAAACACACACAAGAGGAAGAGTTCTGAACTAAACGAATCCTTCTTGTGGCATTGTAGACTGGGTCACATCAAAGCGACACGACTAGCTAAGTTGCATAAGGATGGATATTTAAATCCATTTGAATTTTCATCTTATGACACTTGCCAGTCATGTTTCAAAGGCAAGTTGACCAAAACTCCGTTTACGGGACACGGAGAAAGAGTTACTGAACTCTTAGGACTGATACATAGTGATGTATGCGGTCCTATGTCTACACATGCCAGGGATGGTTCTTCATACTTCATTACATTCACTGACGATCTCTCTAGGTTCGGGTATGTGTTCCTGATGAAACACAAATCGGAAGCTTTTGAGAAATTCAAAGAATATAAGCACGAGGTGGAGAACCAAACGGGCAAAAGTATTAAGATTCTTCGATCTGATCGAGGAGGTGAATACTTAAGCAATGAGTTCCTAGATTATCTAAAAGAGAATGGGATTCTCTCTCAGCTTACTCCTCCTTATACACCACAGCACAACGGTGTATCGGAGCAGAGGAATCGCACCCTATTAGATATGGTGCGCTCTATGATGAGTACAGCTGAGTTACCTATTTCCTTCTGGGGGTATGCGCTTGAGACAGCCATATACCTATTGAATCTGGTTCCGTCTAAATCTGTACCTACCACACCATATGAGATATGGAGTGGGAAGAGACCATATTTTAAACGAATTAAGATATGGGGTTGTCCGGCCTATGTCAAAAAGCAAAATCCGGACAAACTCGAGGCACGATCAGTTCTTTGCAAGTTTGTAGGATATCCAAAGAATTCTCAAGGATATTTTTTCTACCAAGCTGAGGAACAAAGAGTGTTTGTTGCTCAACAAGCCACCTTTTTGGAAAGGGAATTTCTTGCAAAAGAAATTAGTGGTAAAGAGGTAGAGCTGGAAGAGGTTCCAGCACCATAAACTATAACTAATGATTTAGTAGAACCAGAGGATTCAGTAGTACTCGACGAACCCCAGCCTCTCCGCCGATCTAGTAGGGTTTCTCATCTACCTGAGAGATACTACGGTTTTCTCATTGACGGTGAAAGCGAAGATTGAATCATGGAGGATGATGACCCAACTAGCTTCGAGCAGGCCATCACGAGTAGGGACTCAGTGAAATGGCTGGATGCTATGCGGTCCGAGATGGAATCCATGTACACCAACAAAGTATGGACTTTGGATGTTGCTCCTGAAGGGGTAAAACCCATCGAGAGTAAGTGGATCTTCAAGAAAAAACTTGGTGTGGATGGGAAAGTGGAGACTTTCAAAGCTAGACTTGTAGCAAAGGGTTTTCGTCAAAGACCAGGTGTGGACTATGACGAAACCTTTTCTCCAGTGGCTATGCTTAAATCCATCCGGATCATGCTTGCCATCGCTGCATATCATGATTACGAAATCAGGAAAATGGATGTCAAGATCGCCTTTCTAAATGGTGATTTAGAAGAGTGCGTGTACATGACTCAGCCAGAGGGCTTCGTAGACAGTGGGAGCAGCGGGAAGGTGTGCAAGCTGCTTAAATCCATTTATGGATTAAAGCAAGCATCGCGGAGTTGGAACATCTGCTTTGACGTCGTTATCAAAGAGTTTGATTTCGTCAAAAACCCAGATGAACCTTGTATCTACAAGAAGGTAGCAGAGAGTAAGATGGTCTTCCTCGTACTGTACGTGGACGACATACTCTTGATAGGAAATGATATTCCTATGCTGCAATCGGTCAAGCTCTTTTTATCACAAAGATTCTCAATGAAAGATCTTGGTGATGCCTCCTGCATATTGGGAATAAGGATCTATAGAGATGGATCCAAACAGATTTTGGGATTGTCCCAATCCAGGTACATTGACACCATACTAAAGAGGTTTAGTATGGAAGAATCCAAGCGTGGGAACTTGCCCATGATCTCTGGAGTCACTCTCTCCAAAGAGATGTCTCCCAAGACTGATTTAGAGAGAGCTCGCATGCAAGGGATACCCTATGCTTCGGCTGTAGGCTCTATCATGTATGCGATGCTATGTACCTGACCCGATGTAGCATACTCACTAAGTGTAGTGAGCAGGTATCAAGCTGATCCTGGAGAGAGTCACTGGACAGCTGTGAAGAGCATTCTCAAGTACTTACGAAGGACTAAAGAGATGCTCTTGGTGTATGGTAATGGAGAACTCCAAGTGGAGTCCTTTACCGATTAGAGCTTCCAGAGTGATAAGGACGACTCTAAGTCGCAGTCGGGATTTGTCTTTACCCTTTACGGAGGGGCGGTTAGCTGGAAGAGTTCCAAGCAGGAAACCGTAGCAAACTCGACGATGGAGGCTGAATACATCGCTGCCAACGATGCTGCTAAAGAGGCTGTCTGGATCAAGAAGTTCATTATTGAACTTGGAGTGGTTCCATCCATTGAGCAACCAATACCTTTGTATTGCGATAACAATGGAGCGGTGGCTTTGGCCAAGGAACCCAGGTCCCATCAGCGATCCAGGCATATTCTGAGGCGGTATCACCTGATCCGGGAGATAGTTGATCGCCGGGAGATCGAGGCCAGGAGAGTTGACACGAAAAACAACACGGCGGATCCACTCACGAAGGCCATACCCCAGATACAGTTTGAGAGACTCTTCGCGATGCTCGGTATGCGATACTACAGCAGCTGGCCCTAGTGCAAGTGGGAGATTGTTAGTTGTATGTATGTCTTAGAGGCCAGTATTGTACAGATGATGTATATTATATTGGATGCTTGGACATATATAGAGATGACTTTCTTGCTCGATATGATAGTATGCAATCTGGTTGCTCTTTATCTTAACATGTACACTTGTCTCTTTAAACTGTCTTATAGTTACATGTTGGTAAAGCCCTTAGGATGTGTACTTGACTACCTGGACTATGATGCAGATAACACTAGTGGGGACATGGTAGTCCATAGGTACATCCTTCAAGGTCCCTAGTCGTGGGTGTATCGAGACGGGGCATCGATATACAAGTGTAGACTAGCGTATTCGCTTCTCGACCCATGAGATGGGCGATGGATGATCCCATATCCATTGGTGTTTGACATCAGAGATGGTGTACGGGTGCTCAGTGGAGACTGGGTACACTGGACGGACTCGCCGAGAACTCCCAGATGGTATTATACCTCACGTCAGATGGCAGTTCTCAGGTGACACTTGTGCAGGTTAGTCTGTAGACCCGAGATTGTCATAGAGTCTTATGTGATTACCACTGTGCTTTGATCTCCACCTTACCACGTCCATGAGGGCATGCAAAACGGTGGTCTTTGGGCACAGTCTCGAGTCACATGGAAGCAATGAGCGATAGGAGGGGTTTCGTCGCTCCCGGTATTGGGGGTTGATGTTGCGCTGTGCTCGATTGGCCGTAACAGGGAAGTCCCTGGCCAGGGCTGATCAGAGATTTGCTGGTAAGTGTTACCAGTAGTTTCTTGACCCGTTATGAGCCTCACATCGGCACGACTTATCGGTTATTGGGGTCTGACGTTTACCACCCCTAGACTTGATATGCGACATATCAGACCGGACTGTACGGTAAGTGTTACAGGTTGGATTCACAGGAGTGTGAGCGGGCTAGCTCGTCGATCTTCTGATCGCTCAATACCCGGATGGCCGTTACGTTTAGCAGACCGCTTGCGGCTTATGGGTGCTTGATATGATCATCATCTGCTACCGGCGTATTGACGAGTCTTTAGAGTCCTACACAGAGGTTTCCTGGCTCAAGCAAAACGAAATAGAAGCGCATATAAGATATGTGCAGGACCGAGAATAATGCGTCTATGTGATACCGTATTCCATTCTCGCGATGAATGTATCGATTGGTTATATGTGATATAACCTAGATATCGAATCAAGGATTGATTCGATAAGCCGATACATAGGATACTAGTCGGTTATATGCGATATGACTGGATCGTTAAATCAAGTGTTGATTTAATGATTTAATGTATAATTATATATTTAATATATTACTTTGCATTAACTAGTATTGGTTCACTTTAAATGGTTTTTCTCACTCGATGTGCAAATTGTATATGTGATATACTTTTGTGCACATGTTTGTATCATGTTTGATGATACTTGCTCATTTGGTTAAGTGTAAAGAATTAAACCATAGTTAAGTTGATGGTTAGGGTTTTGCATTTTCATTTATTTATTTATTTTGAAAAGATTATGATAAGAATGGTTGCTTTCTTTGTTTCTAGTTGAAGCTTCATGAAGCTTTGACTTTGTAACCATTCTTGTCTCATGCTTAACCCTAACCATTTGAACTAACCCTAGTTCATTCTCTACACTTTACCATGGTTAGCTTATGATAAGTATTGATTTATTTTCAGTTTAAATCCAACGCTTATCATATTCTATTTTGATCATCATCTTCTTCTTCAAGAAAAAGCTTAAGTCCATCAATGGCAACTTGAGAAAAAGTGAGAGAAATACAAATCTAAAGTGAACCCACCTCCTATTTCTTCACCCTCTACCTCTTGCCAAGTAGTATAGGGTGTTTTCTTCATAAGTTTCACAACTTGGTGAAGTCGGAGCTTGATCTTGTGAAGCCTCGACGTAGATCATCTTCGGCACGAAGCCGACGACCTTGCCCGCCCATTTCTCCGATGAAGCCGATGCTTGAGTTCGGGATTCGAGACGGACAGTGAGAGGACGTCTACATGGAGCTAAGGAAGTGGATAACCGGATCTACAAAGGTTGTAGCTTCTTATCTTTAGTTAAGTTGTTAACTAGATTCGTATTTCGCCTAAACTTCTAGTCAACGATCCGTATTAGGGTTTCTCGGCACCCGTAAAATTTGAAATTGGCATGGTAGATGCCTTGTGAGACTTCATTAGAGTGCCTAGGAACCCTACACTCTGCCGTCCAGGTCACCTTGGAAGCCTGGAATGATAACTGTCTCCTGAATGAGGATGATGTTATCATATCCCTAGAACATCCACTTATGTTTTAAAACTGCTTCCGAATGTTTCTCCAGGATAGGATCAATATCAACTTATTGCATCTACTGCAAAAACAGCATCTGGTGTGGTACTTGACATCTCATGATTGACTCAATTGCCTAAGCAAGTGATCTGCCAATCATGCACATCCCTCTCCACTTTAGTCTATAAGACACCTTCAGAGAGGGTGACTCCATCACCTGCAGGTACACTACCGTGCCTGGAGTCGTCCATTCTAATACACCTTTAGAATGCTCTCTAAGTTCCCAGATTGGGAAACTACCCAAATCTAGATCAAAAACCATAGATCTAGTAACCAGAATATCTGATACAATATCCATGTCCTATGTGGAGAAACCACTGTGTGACAACCGAAGTATAACCGACCGTAGTATAGGAATTTCACTTCCTACTCTGTGTATGTCTTCGAAATATCAGGACATCACACCTAACTACCTTCTTAACAGATCCATCCCCTATTCTGATGAAGTCAAACCTATGACTGTCATATCAGAAATATGATATATCTCCGCTATATCTGCTTTAGTCTATAAATAGACATAAGCCACTTATCCACTATGCTTCCGCTGCTCCCACTGACTATGACAACCCTCTGGCAGAGTCATATACACGTGCACTTCTAAGGCCAGCTCAGAACGACACTATACCCATCCTCCTGCCGGGTCTCACAGTCTGGAACAACAGCAATGGCAAGTATGGGTAAACAAGAACCTCCCTGCCACAGTCCTTGAGCATACCGAAATACCACTCGGGTGCCTGAGGTTACCCACCTTATCTACGGAGTGGCTAATGGAATGTCAAATCAGATTGAATCTTTAGGTTCTCATCAAATTTTCTGTAATCGTTTGCGGTTCTGGAATCACTTCCAGTTCTACCATACTCCTACTACTGTTTTCTGGAAAAAATTCCATTTCTTTTAAAACTGTGGCGAGTCTAGAACAATATCACTATTGATCTTCCAGATGGTAGAAAGTCAACCCTCGTCATAGCCCGGGTCAACCCACAAACAGCCATTGCAGAAACGTGCCTTGAGTTATCCAGAGTCTGGTTTTAAGCATAAGCCGGACAACTCCCCGTACCTTAACATCGTTAAGATATGAACCGTTCTATATCCAATATAGAAGCAGAGGCACTAATTTAATTGGAACCAGATTCAAATCATGCAGCTGTCTCTAGTGCATGTGAACTAAATGGAAGGAGGCCGATCAGCGTTACTCGACTTAGGAGTACTTCCAATTATGAGTAACCTGAAAGAGAAGCAAGTTCTCTTAATCATTACTATCAACTGAATACCATTCACAAGTATCTACATCTTCGATCACCTTGAAGAATCCCGATACTTGTAATACCTGGTTCTCTACTTTATTCACATACCTATAACTTCTTAAAACTTGGTCCTTGTGTTTCTACGAAACACATGTCTAAGAACCAGAGAAGTCACAAGTAAACAGAATATAGTACGAGCACCATCCCCTATGTCCTCATGGACACTGGACAACATACAATACTCTATATAAGTCCCTTGAGTCTAATAAGTCATTCCCTGTGTGTCGTAGGTTGAAAACTGTACTTATAGTTAAGAAGAATTACACCGCTGTTTAATGCTCCTTACCTAACCATCCACTGATATAGGTAAATGTCATAGACATAATTTCAAAAATGTATATCTCACTCTATAAAAATAGACGTACAGATTTATCAATTTGAAATTAGTGCATAACAGCGGATATTCAAAACCAAATATTTGTCGTCTGGCAAACAACCCAGGTGATTTCGTCAAATATAACCAATTACAACGAATCCCGATATAATGAGGATGATCACCTAATTCCCAATAATTTACTCCCACTCATCATCTGTAAAACCATACAGATGTGAGAATCAAGCCTGGTAAATACATACCCTGGAGTAAGTGTCTAACTGGGAAATCAGTTTTCTATTAACAATGCACAGTGAAACTGAAACATTGAAATGTTTCGTAGGGGTATCCTGGTGTTCCTTCTAATGCTTCTTCCATTATCCAGATTCACAACTGTAACCGTATATTTGTATGTCATCTCTCTACATCTCTTCATATGTCTTTAGTCATTACCTTCTGCACACCCCTTTAGGCCAAATGGTTTTCTTCCTTCCCTACCGTTCGGCACCAGCCTATGGTATGGAAGAAGACTATCCAATAAACGTAACAGGTGTACTGTCCTAATCCTAGGAGCACTCGCAATGCGAGAGAAGGTGAAGATAAAAGACAACTGAATAAACCTTATTCATATTTCTCCTGAACCAGAATCCATCCCTGAACTGGAACAAGTTCCTTTCAAGTTCGTATATAACCATACGATGGAGTATCCAAATAACTGTGGATATTCGTAGTGATACGGAGTGTCCTGGAGAAATACAAAGGTGAGGTGGGAGTGGTAATGAAATACTTGGTTTGGTCGTGAATAGCAGTCGCAATTTACTTTGCCCTTCTTCTAATCCCTTTATTTGTCTTAACTTATTACATTCTGCACACCATCGTTAGGCTAATTGGTTTTCTTCATTCCCTATCGGTCGGCACCTTCCTATGGTTTGGAAGAAGACTATCCAATTTGCGTAATAGGTGCACTGTCCTAATCCAAGGAACACTCGAAACCTAAGAGAATGTAAGAGGAAAAGACAACTGAATAGTCCTATTCATTTTCTCAAGAACCGGAAACCATCCTTGAATAAATTCCTTCGAGTTCGTATATAACCATACGATGGTTTTATCCAATGGAAGTGGACATTCGTAGTAATACGGGGTGTCCTGGAGAAATGGGTAAAAGTAGGAGTGGCAATAAGGTTTGCAACTCTGACAATCCAAAAGCCAGTGTTTAAGAAGGTTCGGTTAATCTTGGTTACGGAGTCATAGTCTAGGGTCGGGTCATGGTCGCTGCCAAAGAGAGAGAGAAAAGAAACACTCAGCGTGCACTCTAACCTAGATCAGAATGGTTGCCAATTTATCTAATCAGGAAACCTCCCACTGTAACGTCAAATTCTCCTCCAAACCTGAAAGGAGAATTAGTTGGGATCACCCGAGGAGTAAGCTAACTCATCAGTGGGAATCGGGATCCATCTATCATCGCATGCTAACAAGATGGAATCCACTCATGCTATCATACTCCAGAAGGTATGTGCATGCCTGGCAGGTTTCAGTTTCTTCAGAAACTCCCGATGTGATTTTTACCCCTAGGACCCAAGTAACCTTGACTGAGCCAACACATCAAAGGATCCTAAACAAGTTCAACCCGTCATTATCTTAATTGCATTAGACCCACTCGTATGAGTCCTTGACTGAGCCAAAATGACCGTACGACTGTCCTAACCAATCACATATCCATAAGACAGAAAAGCATTACAGAGTTACCGCACACTACGCCTCGGCTGAGCACGACATACGTAGCACAAATACTAAGCAATACTAATCTGAAATGACGGAGGGCTACGGTTGGTTTTTGGCGAAAAACCTTTAACGTAATGAACTTGGTATCGTTAAAGGAACCAGATAAATTTTTATAAAAATATAGTGGCGAAAACCTTTGCTAAAGAGGTCACTCCCGGTGAAGGGATCTCGGATCTTTTCCCGTAGAATGAGGTGCAGGATATTCCAACTGAATACCACGATGCAAAGCAAAAGTATTCGACTATAGTGAAGTTATTGCCCTGACGCAAACGTCTGTCCAAGGGGTCACTCCCGGTGAAGGGATCTCGGCCCTTGCCTCGTCTTCTGAGGTGCTGGATATTCATAACCGAATACCACTGTGCAAAACAAAAGAGAACGTCCTTGCAATAACAGCTTTTTTGAAAAATGTTCCAACAACATCAGAATATGTTTGTTTATCTTGCATTGATCCGAATCAATGCAGTCCCATCAATTGATCACACCAATAAAGAATGAAAATAATGATGCACGTATATGCCATCCGCATTCGCCACTGGGTCCCGTCATCATCCGTTAGGTTACTTAACTAACGACAGAGCGGGGACTAGACTAGCGCGGATGCAAAACATATACAACATCTACTAGTATATATATCAATATATAATATTCGCTCAAGGCGTGATAAAATGCAACATCACATAAATGTAATAAGCATTACAGAACAATACAGATAACTGGGATCCCCGGGTTTCATAGAGCCGCTACTGAAACCCGACGTTCCCCTGGTCGTGTGGATAGCCTGTGCAATGAAATCCTAGACCCCTACGAGCGCGGAAAGTTACCCGCCAAAACCTGAAGCGAGGCAGCCCCCTTCAACAACGTGAATGGACCACCCAGCACTTCACGGAATCCGGTAACTTGAGCACCCCTCCTTGGGTCAACCTGTACCCCCTACGAGTGCGGCGAATAGCCCGCCAATTCTATAGTAAAGCCCCCTCCGTCTCAACGCCATGAGATGCGGGCCCGTTGCCCTCTAGAACCCGGCTATCTGTGCACCCCACCTTGGGGTAATCCTATTATAGAAAGTAAAATATACATACAACGGGTACATCGACCTCGGCCCGGTCGTGCCCCAAAAGAATAATATACAAACAGGCAGTGGCGGCAGTCCACATGTCGGATGCTCGCCCCGCAATATCAAATGTACATATACAACCAAACTGTACTACCATTACATCCAGGCTATCCACCACGACAATCCGCAATATCACAGCACAACACAGAACATCAACGTGAATGTCACGTTCGCAAATCCGTCTAAAAGGGCTATAGCAGTTAGACGGGATTTACCGATCAAGTGACATTCACGGTCGCAGATATAATGTAAATACTGTGAACTATCATGTTTAAAATTTTCGATCGACTAAATTTCCCGAAGTGGGCCCCAAGCACAATACCTAGTACTCAGAAAAATCTGGGCCCAAACTGAATATACCATAAACCCCAATTCCATGTCAGAGACTTACTGAGGAAATTTGGTACACTGAGGCAATAGAACGGCGGCGGATCCGCGGCCAAAATGTGGTTTTGGCGGCGGATCCGCCGCGCTACAGTAAAATCAGCATGCCAAATTTTCTCAGTTTTCATAAAATTGCCTGCACATATTTATGCAATGTACCAAATAATTTTTCGAGCACAACTGAAAATCGACAGAAACTGTCAAATTGAAATCGGGGTTTTTTGGAAATTTGTTCGATCGAAGTTTTAAACACGCTAGAGCAAGCTAGACCAGATTAATGGCGTGGCCCTGATAGCATGTTAGTGCACGGCAGCGTCCCGGCCGTCTGAACGAGGCCAAAATGCGGAAACAAAAACTTTTCTTTAAACAGAAACCGGCGCTACCGCGGACTGTAAACCCGGATCGTGACCATTAACCTAATCCTAGCTAACAAGAGACGGGATAGAAGCTATACCAAGCGATCCGTGTCCTTCGGTCTTCTCGTCGTCGTCCCGATCTCCCCGCGGAATTTCCGGTCTTCATCTCCTCGTCGGAAGGGCACCACAACGCCGGGTTCTTTTACGGGCTCCTACCTCTGGACCAAGGCAACTCGGGCACGAAGTTGGCGAGTCGACGTGCCCAAGGATACTGTAGATGAGTGTAGAAAGCTTTGTCTCATTGGGGTTGAAGTTGCCATGGTTTTTGGTGGAGGAATGAGATGCATGCTTTTTGAGATGAACAAAGGGATTTTTGCAAGCATGAAGAGAACAACCACACTCTCTAAAATTTTAGACAGCCCCTTATCCTTGTGGCCGGCCATGCATCAAAAAGGAGAGGAGGAGGTGAGCACACACAATGTGGGTAACCATAAGGAGAGAAATAATGAGTGATGATGATAAAAAGAATGATCACAACAAATCCCCACTCCATCACCTAATTATCACTCCAAAAGTCAAGCAATGATGAATATAAGAAGTCAATGTATGGTGGAACCATCATGAAACAACCAATTATAAGAAACACCCTCCACAATGCTAATTTGCACATTTGCCAATTAGCCCACCTCCACCAATTTTCAGCCAAGAAAAGAAACAAAGGAAAATGACCGAAACGGAAAGTAAACTAGCAACTTCAGAAAACTGATCCCATAATAAATTACAGGAAAACCCCGCGACGGTATATACATACCCGCATTTGTATTCCGACCGAATACAAATGCAAAGAGACAAAATCTACAGAGTACAATACTAGGATCCGGCTTGAACCAAAGCCGTCTAGTATTATCCGTCCGATCATGATCCGTGCAATACCGCACGTATATGATCGAACCCTGCCATATCTCCATACGGCCTCTACAGCGTTTCGCCTGAAACTTGAGTAACTGTCTGTGGGGGACTCTAAAGACTCGTCAATACTTTCGGCTGTGGATTTAACCACTAGCACGTCAGAGATATTAGGCATACGTAACGGGCTACCAGGTATTGACCAAAAGGGACGTCGATGAGCGAACTCATCCTGATAACCTACTGAGCCTGTCAGTGACAATATCCGTACAGTCTGGTCAGTTCGTCTATGAGCATTGCATGGCGGGCCTAGGGGGTTGGTAAAAGTCAGACCCCCAAAAGCGGTACAAGTCGTGTCGGAGTGTAGCCCAGAACACCCCGAAATACTACTGGAATACTTACCAGTAAATCTCCTGCCTCGGCCAAGGGCTTTGTGTAATGGCTCTCCTAGACACAGCGCGATCTCACCCCCAATACCGGGAGAGACGAACCCCTGCAGATCCGCTCACTGCCTTGATGTGGCTCGGGACTGTACCCAACTAAAACCTGTTTGCACGACTCCTTTGAGCCGTGGTAGGGTAGTAATCAAAATACATTGGGAACTCACACAAGACAAATGGCGATCTCAGGTCGATGAACTAACATGTACATATGTCACCAGGGAACTGCTATCTGACGTCAGGTATAAGACCAACTAGCATGTTCCCGGCGAGTCCAGTCCGGTGTACTCATAACCCAATGAGCACCTGTATACATCTTAAGTGAACAAACTGACACCAGGGGCTTGTGAGACCGGCCACCTCCCCTCGTCGGGGTCTCGACTGTATACACTAGTCTACTCTGGAGTATCGATGCCCTATCTCGAAAACTCCCACGACTAGGGACCTTTTAAGGATGTGCTTATAGACCCCAGCTCCCACGTATATGATCGCCATCATACTGCTGGCTGTTAAGCAAGAATCCTAAGGGCTCTATCAACGTGCAATAGTGACCTGTAAGGTCACCTAAAACAGTATACGATGATAAAGATAAACCAGATAGCATACTATCATCTTGAGTAAGACTGTCCTTCCGGCATAGGTCCTCCCTCAATCATTGCAATCACGTGCATGTGATCCAATAATTGACTCTGAGGGCACTATCTCCAACAAGTTGATCGCCGCGAGATCGAGGTTAGGAGAGTTGACATGAAGGACAACAGTGCGGATCTGTTAGATATATGTATGCCCTAGAGGTCATTATATTTATAGTGGATGCTTGGACATGTATATATGATTTTAGATGACTTTCTCGCTCAACATGATAGTATGCTTTCTGCTTTACTTTATCTTGACATGTTGATTTGATCATGCTTTTATTCATTAGCACATGTTGATAAAGCCCTCAGGATATTTTCTTGACTACTGTGACTATGATGCGGATCATACTAGTGGGGCATGTGTAGTTTATAAGCATATCCTTGAACTGTTCCTAGTCGTGGGTGTATCGAGACGGGGCATCGATATTTCAGAGTAGACTAGCGTATACTATTCTTGTTCCATATGATGGGCGATGGATGATCCCATATCCATCTGGTGAGGTGACACTAAAGGTTGTATGCGGGTGCTCAGTAGAGACTGGGTACACTGAACGGACTCACAGAGTACTCCTATGTGGTATTATATCTATCGTCGGATAGCAGTTCTCAGGTGACACTGGTACAGGTTAGTATGTAGACCCAAGATCTTCATAGAGTCTTGTGTGTCCTCCCACTGTACTTTGTTATCCACCCTACCACGGCTCTACTGAGTCATGCAAACAGGTGGACTTTGGGTACAGTCCCGAGGCACATGGAGGCGATGAGCGATAAGAGGGGTTTCGTCTCTCCCGGTATTGTGAGTTGATGTTGTGCTATGCTCGATTGGCTATAACAGGAAGTCCCTGGCCAGGGCTGTTGAGATTTACTGATAAGCGTTATCAGTAGTTTCTCGATCTGTTATGAGCCATACACCAGCATGACTTATTGAGTTATTGGGGTCGACGATTCCATCCCTAGACTCGATATGCAACATATCTGACGAAGAGACCGGACTGTACGGTAAGTGTTGCCAGTTGGCTCAACGGGAGTTTTGACAGCTTCGCTGGTTTTCTTCTGATCGCTCAATACCTGGGTGGCCGTTACGTTTAGCTGACCGCTTGCGGCTTGTAGGTATTTGATATGATCATTACCTACTGCTGGTGTATTGACGAGTCTTAGAGTCCCACAATGAAGTTTCCTGCCTCAGGAGAAAAGATGTGGTGTGCATATGAGACATGCGTGGGGACCCGATTAAATACGGATATGTGATACCGTACATTAATCAGGCATTTTCTATTGGTCGGGTCGTATGTGATATGACCGGTTTGCAATATCAAGTGTTGATTTAACAAATGACTTTTGGATTAATTCTTTATCTAAACCCTTTTTCTTTTTTTCTGTATGCATGCATGTATGCACATGATGATGTGCATGGACACATACATACATACATTGTATCATGGTTGTTGATACAAAATTGGTGGCAATGCAAGACTCATATTGTAGTAATTATTTACTTATTTATCATTTTGAGTTAAAGGAAAGGATAATTCACACATGGTTAATATTTATCATCTTTGACCATACTTCAACTACTTTTTAACCTTGAGTTAATTATCCTTTTGCCTTTTTAAATCAATAATAAAGATCTAGATAATTACTAACCATGGTTGAAGTGAGAAGGATTAATACTGATTTATTCTTTCTTATCTCAATTATTCTATCATATCATTATCCTATGAGCTCAAGTTTAGCCACCATCTTCTTCTTCCTCTCTTGAAATTTTCTTTGAGTGAAGTTGATAAAAAGAAAGGGTTTTGATTATAGAATACAAACCACATCATCATACTACACACATCTAGCCCATTTGCACAGGGTGTTTGCTCTACTTTATTCATATATCAAGTAAAGCAAGGAGCTTTGGGCAAAGGGACTTTGGGTGGATCTTCGTGGACGAGGAAGGCTTCCGTCGATCCATTCTAAACTCTCAAAGCGCCAAGTAGTCACCAAGGAAGGTCTACAAAGGTTGTAATCTCTACCCTTAGTGATAGTTTTTCATTTGCATGTGATGCTTAGTCAAATGAAACCTTAAATTTCTGGTTATGATTCTTGTCAAGTTCACTTAGCACCTTCAAAATTTGATTTTGGCATATGCGATGCTTCTAAACCCTTGATGAGGTGCTGGGTAAACCCAACAATGGTATCAAAGCCAAGCTAGAGCTTTAGGCGATGTTTAGGCGAAGTTAAAACTCCGATCGAACCACGAAACATCAATTTAGACCCTTCTCTGGACAATTTTTTAAACTGTGATTTTTTCTGAATTAAAAGTACTTAAAAAATTCAGCAGGGAAATATAAGCATTACTGTAAAAAAAGAAGCCATAATCCGTACAAACCGCCATGGAACCGCGGCCATACCTTGCTCTGGCCGTGGATCCGTGGCCGTACACAAGTATTATTGCATCGTTTTTGCACAGTAATGTCCGTAGCTACTTGTACATATTTTTGGGTATTTTTAATCTGACTCAAGTGTTGAGTGTTCTGGGGATTATTTTGAATTCGTTGATTCGATCGGAAAATTTAATTTTGTGTTGTTTTCGGGTAATTTAGAAAGTATTAAAAAGTTCGAACGGATATCATTAACTCACTTTTTCCCGGCACGAAAAACTTTCAAGTGTTGAATTTTTCTTGAGTTTAAATCTTTCGGAAAAACATGCAAGTAACGTGGTGGACCCTCTAGAAGAACACAAACCTTAACTCGATTATGTGACCGTCTGAACCGCCTCTAAACCATAGGGTTTGGGGTAGTACGGCGTGCCACATGTGAGGCGTTGGCTTGACCCTTCTACGGCTGGACCACTGCTACTGTGACATGTTCTGGGATTTTTGAACTCCGCTCAAGTGTTGAGCTATTTAGGAAATCTTGGGTATTTGATTATTCGATCGGAAAGTTTAATACTGTCTATTTATCTGGAATGTGATACAATATGTGGAATTCATATAGTTAGGCATGAAATGCGAAGTATGTGATATTTCGGATTTACGATGTCTTAAGAGATTGTGGATTCCAAATGTTGTAGTTTTACACTTTATTTTCTGCGACCGTAAGTGTAGTATGTGGTGTATCGCCGATTTCGTTGCTATACATCAACGACAATCGGGATTCGCATACTTGCTTACGTTGATGATATGAGATATTATGTGTTGCTGAGATATGATGTGCAGGATTGTCGCGATTGAATAGCCGGGGTTTTTATGTGAGATGAGAGTTCTATTTTCATTCATGTATAAATCAATTGTATGTAATATTCTTTTATTTGGGGCACTTCCAGGATGAGGAAGATGTTTTCATCATTGTATATTATTTACTTTTCCGCATTAGGATAGACCCAAAGAGGGGAGCACAAGTGACCGGGTTCTAGGGTTCAGTGGGAGGCCATCTCGAAGAGTCGAGACCGGGTCTCCTAAACTCTAGAATTGGCAGGATCACATGCCACTCTTGTAGGGGTCTAGGGGTGTGGGCTTGTCTATTCATCGCGACCGTGGAATCCGTATTTTCTATTGTTGGTTAAATACAAAATACGGACATCCTAGATATCCTTTTATTTTCATATGTGCTTCTGCTGTTGATATTCTGTAATGTGATTACTTAGTATCTGAGACGAATGGATTATTATTATATATATGATATATAATAAACGTTACTTATGTTTTACACCCGCACTAGTCCCGTCCCGCTATGCCGTTAGTGAAGTAACCTAACGGTGCATAACGGGACACTATGGCAAATGCAGATGGCATAAGTGTACATTCTATTTTCGTTTCTTCTCTGTCATGGCTTAGGAACATAAATGATGGGATTACATTAATGAGATTAATGTAAAGTAAAAGAAACCTAAAAGATGTTGTAAAATCAGATTTGAAACCCACTCGGCCTTTTTTACAAAAAATGCAAGTTTCAAAAGATGCGGAGCTTAAGCCCCTCCTTTTCTAAAACTATTTTGATTCTACAACGAGATCAAGTTCAAAGTGTTAAAGGTTTTCATAAAAACCATCCGCAACCCTCCGTCATTTTAGGAAGCAGAGTACTTAGTTTTCGTGCTGCGTATTTTGATTATAGTCAAGGCGTAGTGTATGTTAGCTAAGTGATGTCTTCCTACAAAACGTATGATGCGATCAGTTAGGACATTCATGTGATTATGTTGATCATAGTCAAGGGTCATATGGGTGGGTCTAGTTGATCTCGAAATGACGGGTAGAACTTGACTAGTACTTATGATAATTTGACCATAGCCAAGGTCATAAGTAATGATTGAATTCTAATTCCGGATGTGTAGTAGAAATTGTATAGAAATCACAACCAAAAATATTTGACCGCAATCAATAACGGTGTCGAATGTAGCGCGTTAGTAAGTGCGGATCGTCCACAGGGAAAGTGTAATCGTTCGTGTTTCGAATTAGATAAGTCGAAAATTTAAAGAAAAGAAATGAAACAATTCATGATTTGTAAATTGAAGTTCAACAATTAGAAAAATCTAGATCTAATAACAAGAAAAGATAAAATCAAGAATTGAGAATTTGATGATTTCCAAACCAAATATCAAGAATCGAAGTGAGGCTCGTAGGAATCGATCGGATCTATAGATGTAATGAAATCTAGCGATTACGTATTCTTATCCTTCGATGAATTGATACTAGATCGATGATGATCGATAAGAATTAGGGATTTCTTATGAAACTAGGGTTTCATCATCTATCCCTTGTTCCTTCGTCGATATCATTCACATTCTAGCCTCTAGTAAATTCAAGAATTGATCGTGGATCCCTAATTTCGAGCGATCACAATCAAGAAAGTATCGCATTGAAACTAGATCGTCGATTCTTCAATTTGCTAGGGTTTACAAAACTCGTAGGACTTAAGAATCGTTTTAAGATTTGTTACATCATCATTCTATTGATCGTCTCAACTCCTTTACGAGCGGAGTTTTACTCAAACAATACAATAAGAACCACAATCACAAATTGAGATCGAATCATGATGCAAGAATTTAAAGAAAGCAAGATTAAAGAATTTCACCTTTTATTTATATCAACAATTCCATTACAAATCGCTCAAGAACTACAAGAGGAAGAACTCGATCGTCGATTTAGCTTCGCTCGTCTCCTTAAGTCGCGGATCGGCTTGGATCACTTGCTCGATTGAAGATCGGCTCCGCTCCTAAAAGGTTGAAGGCTTCTCGCTTGATTTGGTTCTCGGGAACTTGAATTTGGCTTTGGATTTTGGATTTAGGGCTTGAGGCACAAGTTGTGTCACTCTACTTGTGTTAGAAATGGGGGAGATGAGAGATTGAACAACCCAAAACCCTAGATCTAGGTTTCCTTTTATAAGCCTCTCAACCTTAGATCTAGAATTCAAATTTCAAATTTCCCTCCAAAATGAACCACTTTTCCCTCCAAAATGAACAACTTTTCCATCCAAAATGAACTACCTCAATTGAATTTTCCCTCCAAAATGAACTACCTCATTTGAATTTTCCCTCCAAAATAAACCACCTCATTTGAATTTTCCATCCAAAATGAACCACCTCATTTGAATTTTCCCTCCAAAATGAGGTTGTTAGAAAGAATCTTCTAGAAGAAGTTGTAAGTCCATGTCACGCACACCACGAACTTGCGGGGAGGCGGAATATATGAAAAACGATTATCACAGCTTCATAACACGGACTTGAGCGCATGAATCATTTCTAAACCATTGCTAACTAACTACTAGAGGTTTAACTACTCGGATACGAAGTTATACCTCACGTTACTAGTCCTTCGGGTCTTCATCGCTGTCTTCCACTCTTCGTAGGCTCCTTGGAACATCGGCACCTCAACGGCCTCCTCGAATCAAAGACGATCCACCTGAAAGCTCCTACGCCAAGCTTAATCTCAAACTTGAGATTACTAGGTTGCTTAAAGTGCAAATCTAAGCTACCAAGGGGATATTGAGTGAGGTTATGGATGTAATTGTCTAGCTAACCCTTGATCTCAACTCATGAGAGGTTAGGGTTAGGGCTTGAAGAGAGAGTGAGCTTGAGGAGAGAGAAGGTGAGAATGATAATGAAATGAGATAATGACCTTATCATAATATATATGAAGCATTATTATTTATCCAAAAATCAAATAATAGAATTAACAACCATGCTTCATAAATATATAAGAGTGATTCATCACCATGAGTCATTAAGCATTTATGATGCATTAATGATTTGGATAAATCACACAAATGAGTCACTAATCTCATTTAATGCAATGCCACCTTAACCCCTTAGTCACCACTCTTCTAGAAGCTTCCCGACAAATTACGAGAACGCCCCTCCAATCCGTGAAAACCCGGAAAAACTTTAGACTGTATAAATCCAATAACCCGATACTAGAATTTGGCTTAAACCAAAGCCGACTAGTAAAAAACTGTCTGAAAAGTCGTACGTGCGTAAACACACGTATGCTTCCGAACCCTTGTCGTAAAACCGTACGACCTCTATATCGTTTCGCCTGGAGCAGGGAAACTCTCTGTGTGGGACTCTAAAGACTCAACACTACGCTGGCAGTCGGTTTAACCATAAAACGCAAGCGGCACTAGCTGTACGTAACGGTCCCCGGGTAGATGTCGATAAGAAGGCCGATGAGGAAACTCATCCGAACTCCCACTGAGCCTGATGTGACAATCTCCGTACAGTTCGGTCTGTTCGTCTAAGACAATCGCATATCAGGCCTAGGGGGCGGCAAGTGTCAATCCCCTAATAGCTGTATAAGTCGTGTAGGAGCGAAGCCCATTACACCCTGAGAAGCTACTGGAACCTACCAGTATATCTCGCTTGCCCTGGCCAGGGACATTGCGTAATGGCTCTCTGACACAGCACGATATCATCTCCCAATAATGGGAGAGACGAATCCTATCTAACCACCACTGCCTCTAAGTGCTCGGGACTGCACCCAACTGTTACCTGTTTGCACGACTCCTTTGAGCCGTGGTAGGGTAGCAATCTAAGAATAGTAGGGCACACTCGAGGCGAAGTAGCAGTGTCAAGTCTGCGGACTATGCTGTACTCATGTCATCTGGGAACTGTTAACTGACGACGGGTATAATACCAACCAATCAGTTCCCCTACGAGTCCTGTCCGGTGTACCCGTAGCCTAACGAGCACATGTATACTATCTCCAGTACGACGTACTGATGGATGTGGGACAGACCATCTTTCCAACTGGGATGAGAAGCGTACACACTTAGTCTACTCCGAAATATCGATGCTCTATCTCGATAATCCAACGAGCAGGGACCTGTATAGGATGTTGCTTACAGACTACCCAGCCATCACTAGTGTGACTGCCATCACAACGCTGGTAATCAAGCAAAGATCCTATGGGCTCTACTAATATGTATAAGTGATACGTTACAAGAAACATATGCACATATTAAAGTAGACACAAACCAAGTAGCATACTACCATTTTTAGCAAGACTGTTATATATAACTGTGAATATCCCAAGCTTCCATTAAGTAATATACAACCTAGTATGATAAAATAATGGCCCCTAAGGCATATACACTAACAATCTCCCACTTGCACTAGGGCCATGTGCTGGCATATCGTAGACCTATCATCTCGAATAGCCTCTCGAACTACATCTGAGGAAGGGCCTTTGTGAATGGATCAACAATGTTATTCTCCATCTCTACTCTCTTCACCTCGATCTCCCTGCGATCTACGATCTCCCTGATCAGGTGATACCGCCTTAAGATGTGTCTGGACTTCTGATGGGACCTGGGTTCCTTCGCTAATGCTATAGTGCCGTTGTTGTCACAATACAGAAGTATTGGACCAACATTGGTAGGAACCACCTGAAGTTCTGTGAGGAACTTCTTCATCCAGACTGCTTCTTTTGCGGCATCGCAAGCAGCTATGTACTCTGCTTCCATCGTTGAGTCAGCAACGGTCTCCTGTTTGGAACTCTTCCAATAGACCGCCCCTAAATTGAGGGTAAAGACATAACCCGACATGTATTTGGAGTCATCTTTGTCACTCTGAAAGCCGGATTCGGCAAAGGCCTCCAACTGGAGGTCTTTTCCGCCATACATCAAGAACATCTCCTTAGTCCTTCTCAGGTACTTGAGAATGTTTTTTACTGCTATCCAGTGCTTCTCCCCTGGGTTTGCTTGATACCGGCGTACTACGCTCAATGCGTATGCTACATCTGGTCTGGTACATAACATCGCATACATTATAGAGCCTACCGCAGAAGCGTAGGGTATAATCGACATGCGATCCCTTTCCAAATCAGTCTTGGGAGACATCTCTTTGGAGAGGGTGATTCCGTGACAAGCCGGTAGGTTACCGCGCTTAGAATCATCCATACTGAATCTTTTCACTATGGTGTCTATGTACCTGGACTGTGAAAGTCCCAACATCCTCTTTGATCTATCACGATAGATCCAGATCCCCAGAATGTTGGTGGCATCACCTAGGTCTTTCATGGGGAATTTATGTGACAAGAATCTTTTGACTGACTGTAACATAGGAATATCATTTCCTATTAGGAGAATGTCATCCACGTACAAGACAAGGAATACTACAGCTCTCCCTACAATCTTACTATATATGCATGGTTCATCTGGATTTTTGATAAAGTCAAATTCTTTGACAGCATCATCAAAACAGATGTTCCAACTCCGCGATGCCTGCTTTAGTCCATAAATGGACTTAAGAAGCTTGCATACTTTATCGCTGCTCCTACTCTGAATGAATCCCTCTGGCTGATCCATATAGACGCTCTCTTCCAAATTTCCATTTAGAAAGGCCGTCTTTACATCCATCTGCCAGATTTCATAATCGTGGAAGGCAGCAATAGCAAGAAGGACCCGAATAGATTTAAGCATAGCCACTGGAGAAAAGGTGTCGTCATAGTCCAAACCAGGCCTTTGACGGAAACCCTTTGCAACAAGTCTAGCCTTATAGGTTTCAACCTGTCTATCTACACCAATCTTCTTTTTGAAGATCCATTTGCATCCAACGGGTTTTACCCCATCTGGAGCAACGTCCAAAGTCCATACTTTGTTAGTGTACATGGACTCCATTTCGGTCCGCATTGCATCCAGCCATTTTACTGTGTCACCGCTCTGAATGGCTTGCTGGAAGCTAGTAGGGTCATCTTCATCAATGACACAATCCTCTCTATCCCCATCTACGAGAAAACCGTAGTATCTCTCGGGCAGATGAGACTGCCTACTACTCCTGCGGAGTGGCGTCGCGTTGTCCTGTTCTTCTGAAACCTTTGGTTCTTCCAAGCTTTAAGTAATAGCATGTAGTTCTGGAATTTCTTCCAGTTCTAGTACGCTTCCACTTGTTCCTTTTTCTAAAAACTGATGTTCCAGAAAGTGGGCATAACGAGAAACAAAAACCTTTTGTTCCTCTGCGTAATAGAAATAATATCCCTTGGAGTTCTTTGGATATCCCACAAACTTACACTTTACTGAGCGTGCCTCGAGCTTGTCCGCATGCTGCCTTTTTACAAAAGCTGGACATCCCCATGTCTTAAAATGTTTTAGACAAGGTTTGGTCCCACTCCACATCTGATATGGTGTGGTAGGCACAGTCTTGGTGGGAACTTGGTTCAAAAGATATGCAGCTGATTCTAGTGCATATCCCCAGAATGATCGCGGTAACTCAGCGTTACTCATCATGGAATGAACCATATCTACAAGGGTACGATTCCTCCTTTCTGATACACCATTGTGTTATGGTGTGTATGGATGAGTAAGCTGAGAGAGAATTCCATTCTCTTTTAAGTAACCCAGGAACTCGGCACTTAAGTATTCACCACCTCGATTAGATCTCAGTGTCTTTATACTCTTGCCTATTTGTTTTTCTACTTCATTCTTGTATTCTTGGAATTTCTCAAAGGCCTCGGATTTGTGCATCATTAAGAAGACATATCCAAACCTAGAGAAATCATCCGTAAAAGTAATGAAGTAGAAATAACCACCTCGCGCATGTATAGACATTGGACCACACACGTCACTGTGTATGAGTCCCAAGAGCTCGCTTGCTCTTACTCCGTGTCCAGTGAATGGAGTCTTTGTCATCTTTCCTTCGAGACAAGATTCACAAGTAGCATAAGATTGATATTCGAACGGATTCAAACATCCTTCTCTATATAACTTAGTCAACCTTCTCTCATTGATATGACCAAGTCTACAATGCCATAAGAAAGCCTGATTTATTTCTGGAGACTTTCTTTTAAGTGTGCTCTGGACATTGAAAACCTGAGCTTGACTTAATACGTATATACCGTTATCTAATGTACCTGACCCAATCAGAACTTGATTTAGGTGGATGTATGCTACATCGCTTTCGAATGTAAAATTATATCCCTCTCTTGAATGTGAGGACACTGATATGATATTACAAGTCATACTAGGTACATACAGATAGTTACGTAAAATCAATATCTACCCACTTGTCAAACCTAGGCGATATTCTCCCACGGATTCAGCGTCTACGCTCATTCCGTTTGCAACTCTGAGAGACCAATCACCTACCTTTATAACTCTACGGTTTCTCAAAGCATGTAATGAATTACAGATATGAGATCCTGCTCCGGTATCTAGTACCCAGGAAGTAGTGTCAATTGACAAACAGTTCTCTACTACTAACACACTTGAGGCTGAAGCCACAACATGCTTCGTATCCTGGCTACTGGCTTCTAAAGCCCTGCAATCTTTCTGCCTATGCCTAATTCCATAACAATAGGAACGCCCCTCTTTTACTATTTCCAGTCCCGAAACTTTTGCCCTTCTCTTTTTCCTTCTACTTCCCTGGTTTCCTTCAGGGTAGAAGGTAGAGACTGTAGAATCAAGTCAGTATCTGACTCGTTTCCCAACGCGGTCTCCAGGTCCTGGAGCTCATTAATACAACTAGTCAATGTAAGGACGTTGTCCCCTACAGATGACCCGTCAGCAAACCTCGCTTGAATTAATTCATTCGAGGTCTCATATCTTGCGATATGAGATTGCTCTCCATATAAATCTTTGTTATGGAGAAAGATAGAAACTAAGTCCATCTTCTCGTGCTGCTTCTGGTATACACCATCAACTGAAGCTAGCACGAGGGACTTAGCTTTCGCTTTATCTTTTTCCCTTGTCTGACGGATATCCATATCCGTGACAGTGGAAACTGGACCTGGGACGGCGGGATCTTGAGTAGTAATAGGGTGGTCCAGCTTGTCATAGATAATGGATATCTGGACAGACCTTTGCCGGTCATATAAGTCAGATTCAGTCAATTTGTTATCTAGATGTAACCTAGGTGTGGTCACAAGGTCGCTGCAATTAAGAGAGAGAGAAGAAAACATTTTAGCATGATACTGTTGCAAGTTTAGATTGGTTTTAAGTTTATCTAAACAGGATGGCTCCCACTGTTTCTCGAATCCTTCCTCAAACCATAAAAGAAGAATTAGCCAGGACAATTCTCACCGTACAATACTTGCTTAACCGTTCAGCCAGGCCAGTGTCGATACTTCGAGGAAGGTTTTCCAACGCTTTCGCGAAGTTCCTTAATTAAATAACCTCTTTTCTCTGGGGGCGTAACCCCACTGACACCTTTCTAGCCACCTACTTGGTTTATAGCATTGATCGTTAAGTGACGAATCTCCTGATAAGTAGCATATACTCACAGTAGGATCGGGATCCAAAATATCATCGTATGATAATGTTGAAGGAATCCTACCAACATTCATCAAACTCCAAAATGGTATGCTCTCACTGCAAATTACAGTTTCTTTAGAAATTCCCGATATAAATTTTTTTTGCCCCATGCTCTTATGACCTTGACTAAGGGCCAAAATGTCATAAGTCACATGTCAGGTTCTACCTGTCATTATCCAGGTTAATTTGAACCCACCCGTATATACTCTTGACTAAGGGCCAAAAAAAGTAATACGAATGTCCCAAACCAACGCATCTATCTATGCAACAAATGAATACCCCAGCAGCTACCAAACACTATGCCTTGACTAAGGGCCAAAATACATAGCTTGAATATTATTGAATACCCAAATGAAATGACGGAGGGCTACGAATGGATTTGGCAAAACCGTGAACGTAGTGAACTTGATATAATCGAAGGAACCTGATACTTTTTAAAAGGAGTGGTTAAAGCTCCGCAAAAAAAAATTGATCTTTTTAAAATAACCGAGTGGTTTCTTTTAAATTTGTTCCAACGATTATTTTCTTTGCATTATAATAATGCGTCCCATCATTTATCCTATCATTGCAGAAAACAACGAAAATACTACGTCCTCTTATGCCATCCGCATTCACCACTGGGTCCCGTCATCACCCGTTAGGTTACTTAACTAACGACAGAGCGGGGGCTGGGCTAGCGCGGGTGTAAAACATAAATGACGTCTAATAGCTATCATATATAGATATTGTACATTCGTCAGACGCAATAATAAGCATTCTAGATCATAGATGAACTTTATTGGATTTACTAGCAATCCGCATTTGCTTTGAGCCTGCAATAAAAGACGGATTACATAGTTGTGATGAATAGCCATTACCCTACCCTAGACCCCTACGGGTATGGCAAACTACCCGTCAAGTACCCGAAGTGAAGCGGTCTCCCTCAACAGCATGATTAGGCCACTAAACACTTTGACGCACCCGGTAGTTTGTGTACCCCACCTTGGGTCTATCCTAGGAGCAAAAACAGTAAAAAGAAATAATACAACGGTGGCTACAACCGCAACCTGGATGTGCCCCGCAAAAGAATATTACGTCAAATTACATTTACATCGAATGAATGAATATTAAACACATCTCAAACCCCGGCTAATCATCACAACAGTCCAACACAGTTCATATACACAAACAGTAAACATTACAGAAATGTACAACCCCCTGCCAACCGACATACTAGCAGTTAGGGGAGGTTTACGAACACATTAAATATTACAGATAAAACCCAATTAGCAAATATCTTAGAATATCGATCGACTTCCCTTTTCCGTGTCTATCCCAAAAGCAAACCTGCACTGAAGTAACCTGGATAGAAAAAGAACATACAGGAAAACAAAAAACCAGAAATTTTGAATTACTGTGAAACTCCGAGTCAACTCGGCGTTCACTCGTCGGCGGATCCGCGGCAGAAGCACTCTATTGCCGCGGATCCGCGACCGTTTTGCCGAGTTACTGGCTCGTATTTTCCCAGTATTCATTAATTTCCCTGCTGTGAATTTTAAGGTATGTCAAAAAAAAATTCAGACACTTTTAAAATTAACAGAAAGTTGGGATTTCCGGGGTTTCATTTTTGCGTTTTCCGTCGATCAAACTTCTAACTAGTTGCTAACAATGTCACGTCCCGAAAGTACGGAACATGACCGGCACTTAAACTATGAAACGTCTAGAGGCGTACGTAATCTATGTAAGCCGAAAACCCAGAAATCCAAACCAAGAAAAGTAGTAGAGTGAAGGAAAACCAATTTAAATCAAGTAGTTTTAACAGCATAAGCCGAATTATGCGTTTTTTTTAAAAAAAACATCAAATATTTCCTGAAAATTTCGGCAGAGTCTCCTTTGTAAATACTGGCTCCCAAACGGGATACAACATGAATAGTATATGAAATCAATAAAAGGCATCCCCAAGCGGGAGCTAGCTCTTCGTCAATCGACGGTCACAACCACACAAGCAATATAATATACAATACCAAGGGCGAGGATCAAAACTCAAAAAGAAACTCAAAACCACAAGAAATCCACAGAAATATAACGCGCGACTCTAAGGTTGAAAGAATAACATCACTGGTCTCTATCTGAAAATAAATACATGTTTGGTTGATGGAACTTCTAGATACAACATAGTAATAATATACAAGGTATATAATGGGGGGTACGATACAAATAAACCCACCTACTAGCAAATCACCCGGAAAAGGAAGTAGTGCCAGCAAAGCCGTAATGAAACCTGTACGGCAAAACCTGCAAGAAACTGTGGCACAATGGGGGTGAGTTACCAACTCATGAATAGAAAAAACATCTACGAACAGAAACCGCATGAACAACGCAATCCTAGGTCATAAGATCATAATATATCCTCAAATATATAACCAGCAACCCATAACCATGGCTAGGGCAAATATCTAACCCAAGTGTAATCCCATGTGCCCGTGTCAGTGCGTCAAGTAGCAATGTATCATATGGATGATGTATAAATGCATGAAATAGAATGCATGTACTGAAGAAAACTTCTTTCATAAATCAGTGAGACTTCTGTATTTTAAAAATGAGGTACCATAAATGAAATCAGCATAAAACAGTGCCCAGCATCGACACAAAACAAGTGTCCAAACATCTCGATATCTCTGTATCACAATCTCTGTACCTCAATATCTCAAAATCTTAATGTCTCAACCACAATATCTAGGGCGCTGTCAGTCCGGTCCGGCCCCTGCCATCAGTCTCAAGACCATGACGGTATCCTCCGGATATCCGACGCGTCGGGTAAAATCACCGATCGGTAGTGCTCCCCTGCCAGGCTCAACGTCAACAACACGACCTTCTCGCCCCGGGGTACCGCACCGGGCCCACCATGTACCCGAAACGGTTCATCTAACTCCTCGAATCGGGTCTCGAAATCCATCAGCAAACTCATGGTGGACGATTCATACATCATGGGAAAACTGCGCTTTTCATTTAAAAAAAGAGAGAAGAAGTTTGTATAAGTTTTGCGGTTTTCCCCCAAATCCAGAAAATCTCATGGAAATTCGAATTCAAAACCTCAATAGCACGTAAAATAGTGAATATATGCATGAGAATCCATGAATGCGGCATAGCAATGAATAACAGTATGCATGAAGTAACAGGTAATAACTACAATGTCTAAACTAACATATAAGGTAAGCACACTAATATCATGTCCAAACTATTAGCTAACAGGCTATGTCAATGTAATAGTATTTTCTAAGTTTACGTGACATGGCAATTACCGATGAAGATGTGTGTGAGCCAGCAAGTAAGTGTACGTGGTACATACGCATCATCGGTAATGGTGATAGTGTCCTAACAGCATGATATCAATAATTAAATATGAATTACAATAAGTATGCGATGCGGAGCAACATCAATAATATGCGGGAGCTGAATACTAGACACAACGATAACTAAACTGTATTAACCTAATATAAGTCCCACAATAGTGCCTTTTTAAATAACATGAATCGCGGTGTTTTGAAAATAAGGGCTACGGTGTTTTTATGAAAAGTTACATCTTTTGAAATATCCGTAGAATCCCTTGACCTGTCTTTTAAAATACCCACGATTCGTTAGTTTTGAAATAGGTAGGAGTAAAATCTAGTCTAACAACTACACTAAACTATACGGCTGAACTAACAAGCTGAACTACAGGTAAGGAAACCGCCTAACATCTGAGTCGATACGTATACATACCTGTATATATATTAGTCGGTGATCCCGCCTCAATAATATCATATCTGATACCATATCTATAATCAGACATCCCAAGTCAAGAGTGCGGATCAATCATCAATATACAGCTCGTACGTAAATCCGTCGTACGGCATCCCCAAATCTGGGTACGGGTCAATATCATACTCATCACAATGTTCATCTGGTATCCTTTTTATCAAGATCATCATCTGGGGTACTGACCTACGTCTAGTACACTACTAATCTCACTATTCACATGGCATTGTCATTCAAAGATCCGCTATAACATCAGAACGTATCTCAAGTACGAATCCTGCCATATCACCGTTCTTACGGTCTCAAATCAATTTCATCGACTCACCTCAATTCCCAAACATTATCCTTAAATCCAGTATGTGAACACATAGTCCCATACCCATGTGAACACAAACACATATCCCCATATACGCATAAGTAATAACATAGATGTATGCATATGTGTGTGCGTGTGTGGGTGTAACAACTAATCTAGGGATTCGCAACTAACACTAAACTAATCCATGAACACCTAGCATCTACTTTTATCCTCAAAGCCTCATATTAATATAATATATATTTAAGTGTTGTTACGCCACGGCAGCGCCCCGGCCGTCTACTTGAGGCCAAAATGCGGAATCAAAAATTTTCTTAACTTTAAACCGGCGCTACCGCGGACAATAAACCCGGATCGTAACCACTAACCTAATCCTAGCAAACAAGAGAATGGGGTAGAGAGCTATACCAAGCGATCCGTGTCCTTCGGTCTTCGTCTCCACTCCGATCTCCCGCAGAATCTCCGTCCGTCACCTCCTCATCGGAAAGGGCACCACGTAGCCGATTTGTTTTACGGGCTCCCACCTCTGGACCGAGGCAACTCGGGCGCGAAGTTGGCTAGCCGACGCGTCTAAGATTTGCTGTAGATGTAGTGTAGTAGGTTGTCTCTTTTGGGGTCTTTGGAAGTTGCCATGGATGTGGAGGAAAGAGGTTAAGGAAAAATGGTGCTTTCATTTTTCCTAGCATGAAAAATGAGATGAAGAAATATCTGCCACCACAAAACGAAAATCTCTCTCATTTCCCTCTCTAATGTGGCCGGCCATGTCATGGAATGGTGGTGGAGAGAAAAAAAAACCAAGTGCTATCAAGTGGAGGGAAAAAGAAATGATAAAGGAAAAAGGCTCACATCAATTTCTCACTCACCTCCTTTCACTCTCATCACAATAAATGCAAGACATATGATGCAAAAGGAATCTCATCATGAGGAAGCCACAATCACAATAAACCCCCTCAACAAAATGTTATTTGCAAACTGCAAATAACACCCTCCAATGAAATGTCCGGCCGCGAAGGAACAAAGGAAAACCGGCCGGAACGGAATGCAAACTGGCAATTCCAGAAAACCGATCCCGTAATAAATTACAGGAAAACCCCGCAACTGCATATACATGCCCGCATTTGTATTCCCACTGAACACAAATGCAAAGAGACAAAACTACACTGTCTAATACTAGGATCCGGCTTAAGCCAAAGCCGGCTAGTAAAATCCGTCCGATCACGATCCGTGCAATACCGCACGTATCTGATCGAACCCTGCCATATCTCCATACGGCCTCTACAGCGTTTCGCCCGAAACCTGAGTAACTGTGTGTGTGGTGGACTCTAAAGACTCGTCAATACTATGGCTGTGGATTTAACTATTAGCACGTCAGAGGTATCAGCCAATACATAACGGGCTACCAGGTATTGACCAAAAGGGACGTCGATGAGCGAACTCATCCTGGCACCCTACTGAGCCCGTCAGTGACAATATCCGTATAGTCCGGTCCGTTCGTCTATGAGCATCGCATGGCGGGCCTAGGGGGTTGGTAAAAGTCAGACCCCCAAAAGCGGTACAAGTCGTGTCGGAGTGTAGCCCATAACACCCTGAGACACTACTGGAATACCTACCAGTAAATCTCCTGCCTCGGCCGAGGGCTTTGTGTAATGGCTCTCCTAGACACAGCACGACCTCACCCCCAATACCGGGAGAGACGAACCCGTGCAGATCCGCTCACTACCTCCATGTGGCTTGGGACTGTACCCAACTAAAACCTGTTTGCACGACTCTTTTGAGCCATGGTAGGGTAGTAATCAAAGCACAGTGGGAACTCACACGAGACAAATGACGATATCAGGTCGATGAACTAACCTGTACACATGTCACCAGGGAACTGCTATCTGACGTCTGGTATAATCCCAACTAGCAGGTTCCCGGCGAGTCCTGTCGGGTGTACTCATAACCCAATGAGCACCTGTATACATCTTAGGTGAACCAACTGACACCAATGGCTTGTGAGACCGGCCACCGCCCCTCGTCGGGGTCTCGACTGTATACACTAGTCTACTAATGGAGTATCGATGCCCAGTATCGAAACTCCCACGACCAGGGACCTTTTAAGGATGTGCTTATAGACTCCAGCTCTCACGTATATGATCGCCCTCATACTGCTGGTAGTCAAGCAAGAATCTTAGGGGCTCTATCAACGTGTAATAGCGACTCGTAAGGTCACCTAAAGCAGTACACGATGATAAAGATAAACCCGATAGCATACTATCATCTTAAGTAAGACTGTCCTACCGGGATAGGTCCTCCCTCGATCATTGCAATCACGTGCCTGTGATCCAATAATTGACTCTGAGGGCACTATCTCCAACAACTCCCACTTGCACTCAAGGCTAATTATTGCGATGTCGCATACTCACAGCCCGTGTGATACCGAACACCCAACTCCTCTACTAGTCAGTCTCACAAAGCTCGTTTGCGAAACTATTGCGTTCGAGGAATAGCCTCAGTGAGTGGATCCGCTGTGATGTTTCTTTCTATATCTCTCTATATCTCAAGTTCGCGGAGAAAGCCATCTTCTGAAATGAGCAATACCTGTCTTAGAATGTGTCTGAATGTCTGATGGGACCTAGCTCATAAATGAACTCCAAATCCAAACTTCTTAGACTGTATCGTCAACTGAACTTAATCAGTATCCTGCGCCATGCCTTCCCTCAGTATCTGCTTGGACCAGCTGTCCAAACTACTGCCCCTTGTCAGAGGGAAAACTATAACTCTGACAGCCACCCTGTCATCCAGGTCACCTTGGAAGCCTGGAATGATAACTGTCTCCCGAAGGAGACTGCCGTTATCATATCCCTAGAACATCCACTTATGTTCTAAAGCTGCTTCCGATTGTTTTTCCAGGATTGGATTAATATCAACTTATTGCATCTCCTGCAAGAACAACATCTGGTGTAGTACTTGACATCTCATGATTGACTCAATTGCCTAAGCAAGTGACCTGCCAATCATGCGTATCCCTCTCCCCTTTAGTCTGTAAGACACCTTTAGAGAGGGTGACTCCATTACCTGCAGGTACACCACCATGCCAGGAGTCGTCCATTCTAAATACTTATAGAATGTTGTCTAAGTATCCAGATTGGGATACCACCCAAATCTAGATCTAAAACCATAGATCCAGTAACCAGAATGTCTGATATAATATCCAAGTCCTATGTGGAGAAACCACTGTGTGACAACCAAAGTATAACCGATCGTAGTATAGGAATATTACTTCCTACTCTGTGTATGTCATCCAAATACCAGGACATCACACCCTACTACCTTCTTAACAGATCCATCCCCTATTCTGATGAAGTCAAACCTATGACTGTCACATCAGAAATAGATGATCTATCTCCGCTATATCTGCTTAAGTCTATAAATAGACATATGCCTCTTGCCCACTGTGCTTCCGTTGCTCCCACTGACTATGACAACCCTCTGGCAGAGTCATATAGACGTACACTTCTAAAGCCAGTTTAGAATGACGCTATACTCATCCTCCTGCTGGGTCTCACGGTCTGGAACAACAGCAATGGCAAGTCTGGGTAAACAAGAACCTCCCTGCCACCGTCCTTGAGCATACCGAAGTACCTCTCGGGTGCCTGAGGTTACCCACTTTATCTGCGGAGTGGCCAATGAAATGTCAAATCAGATTGAATCTTTAGGTTCTTATCAAATCTTCAGTAATTGTTTGCGGTTCTGGAATCACTTCCAGTTCTACCATACTCCCACTACTGTTTTCTGAAAAAATCCATTTCTTAATTAAAACTATGGCGAGTTAAGAACAATATCACTATTGATCTTCCAGATGGTAGAAAGTCAACCCTCGTCATAGCCCGGGTCAACCCACAAACAGGCATTACCGAAACGTGCCTTGAGTTATCCGGAGTCTGGTTTTAAGCATAAGCCGGACAACACCCCCTACCTTAAAATCGTTAAGATATGAACTGTTCTATATCGAATATAGAAACAGAGGCACTGATTTAATTGAATCAGATTCAAATCATGCAGCTGTCACCAGTGCATGTCAACTAAATGGAAGGAGGCCGATCAGTATTACTTAACTTAGGAGTACTTCCAATTATGAGTAACCTGAAAGAGAAGCTAGTTCTCTTAATCATTACTATCAACTGAATACCATTCACAAGTATCTACATTTTCGATCACCTTGAAGAATCCCGATACTTGCAATACCTGGTTCTCTACTCTATTCTTATACCAATAACTCCTCAAATCTAAGACCCTGTGTTTCTACGAAACACATGTCTAAGAACTAGAGAAGTTAAAAGTAAACAGAATATAGTACGAGGACCAATCCCTCTTTCCTAATGGATACTGGACAATATACAATACTCTGTATAAGACCCTGAGTCTAACAACTCATTCACTGTGTGTCGTAGGTTGAAAACTGTACTATGGTTATGAAGAATTACACCGCTGTTCAATGCTCGTTACCTAACCATCCACCGATATAGGTAAATGTCATAGACATAATTTCAAAAGGTATATCTCACTCTATAAAAATAGACGTACAGATATATCAATTTGAAATTGGTGCATAACAACGGATATTCAAAACCAAATATTTGCCGACCGGCAAACAGCCCAGGTGATTTCCTCAAATATCACCAATTACAATGAATCCCGATATGATGAGGATGATCACCTAATTCCCAATAACTTACTCCTACTCATCATCTGTAAAACCATACAGATGTGAGAATCAAACCTGGTAAATACATACCCTGGAGCAAGTGTCTAATTGGAAAATCAGTTTTTCTTTTAACAGTACACAGTGAAACTGAAATATTGAAAGGTTTCGATGGGGTATCCCGGTATTCCTAGTAATGCCTCTTCCATTATCCAGATTCACAACTATAACCGCATAATTCATTGCCACCTCTCCAAATCCCTTTTTATGTCTTTAGTCATTACCTTCTGCACACCCCTTTAGGCCAAATGGTTTTCTTCCTTCCCTACCGTTCGGCACCAGCCTATGGTTTGGAAAAAGACTATCCAATAAGCATAATGGGTGTACTGTCCTACTCCTAGGAACACTCGCAATGCGAGAGAAGGTGAAGATAAAAGACAACCGAATAAACCTTATTCCTATTTCTCCTGAACCAGGAACCATCCCCGAACAGGAACAAGTTCCTTTCGAGTTCATATATAACCATACGATGGAGTATCCAATAAACAAGGGATCTTCGAAGTGATACGTGTTCCCGCAAAAAATTTCTGCGCAAAAGAGTCCAAGGTATCAAAAGGCAGCGATACGCTTAAGGAAATGCTAACCAGTATCTTCCGACCTGTATTTTGATAAGTTCCCAAAGGAAGAACTATTAAATTCTGATGGTATTGGAAGCATCTCAAAAAACCCTTCGATTTGATATATTATGGGCCTCGTAATTCATCCGGGATCAAATGTTATGAGGTATCACGTGTCCACACGTGATGGACCTTTAAGAATCCGCTGGAGGAGTTAAAAGATATAATAAAAACCCAGAAAAGACCCCAATGGGGCATCACGTGCTCACACGTGACCATGGGTCACGTGCAGACACGTGATGCGCTCTTAAGACCTCCAAAATAATGAATAGAATTAAATTCTAAAATATGTTCCCTGATTAAAAATCAGAGGTCACCTCAATGAGGTATCACGTGCTCACAAGTGACCAATGGTCATGTGTTGACACGTGATGGTTAAAACTGAAGCGTGAATGAACGCTGAGAAGAGGAACCAATTTGGGGGTCACGTGCTCACACGTGACCAAGGGTCACGTGCCAGCACGTGACAGGCTTAGAAAGCCTTACAGTTTAATAGAATTAAAATTCTAAATTTCTCTAAAATCTTTCGAAATAGAATTAAAATTCTAAATCTTTCTAAATCTTTCCAAATGGAAATGGATTATGGGGACCGTTGGATTAAAGATCTAAGGGTGATTAAAAATCACCAATTTATGGGAAAATCTTAGACAAGGAAAGATATCCCTAAATCTCACCGGAAATAACAAACAAAATATCTTTTGGATTTAAAATCCAACAGTGAATAAAATTCACTAAATGATCTAAAGGATCATATTAAATATGAAATCAAATCAAATCTTTCAATGAGAGATTTTCTAAACAAATTGATTCTTTTCCTTCTCCTATAAATAGGAGCCAAGAAGAGAAGGGGGGGGATCTACTTTTTTGGGGAGAAGAAACAGAGAGGGGAGAATTTAATTCTCTGCAAAAGAAAAACCCTAGGTAAGAAAAGAGAGGCCTCAAAACAGAATTTAATTCTCAAAATCCAAGAGTTTAACTCTTATATAAAAAAAGACCTTAGTTCTTCTTCTGGTTGAAGATCTGCACAGAGCACATCTCCCCATAAGTTGAGAATTTAATTCTCATCAGGTCGAGATCCTGCCATGCAGATCCTAAACTTAGAAGGGGAATTGAGTTTTGAGAATTTAATTCTCCCAGACTCACAGGAATTTAATTCCTCTTAAAATGAAACTGGGGTTTAACCCTAATCAAGAACTTAATTCTTTTACATATATGAGAATTTAATTCTTTTAAAAAGAAATCAGGGTTTATCCTAAATAAGAATTTAATTCTTTCACAATAGGAATTTAATTCCTCCAAAATCATAATTAGGGTTTAACCCTACAAAGAATTCAATTCTTAAAAGATCTCTGTTCATGAAAAGAACTAGGGTCACGTGTCCCCACGTGACCCCTGAAAAGATCCCCAGAAATGAGAAGGAAAAATCACCGAGGCAATACCTCACGTGCTCCACCTGACTCCCAAAACGCAGAAAGAAAAAGCAAAGGAAATGAAAGCTTTGGGCGCTCTCACGTGTTATCACGTGACCCCTCAGCAAATGCTTTAGCAATTGGCGCACAGATCCCCATCACGTGCCAACACGTGATGCTCTAAAATAAAAACAAAAGTGTTTAACACTTATTCGCAGATTTGAGGATAAATCAAAAGGAGATCTGGCTCCACATTTAGGGCGCCCTCACGTGTCACCATGTGACCCCTAATGAGCATTCTAACAGACCAGAGCGGGGGCCTCCATCACGTGCTCACACGTGATGGCCGTCAGAATTAAAAGAGTTAAACACTGATCTGCAGAATAAAATAAGGGAAATCAGGGCGCTCTCACGTGTCCACACGTGACCCCTCTCTCCTTAGTGTTTAACACTAATCTGAAGACTTTGTTCCCAGTGTTTAACACTGATTTGCTTTAGTGTTTAACACTAATTTGAAATCTCTGATTACCAGTGTTTAACACTGATTTGCTTTAGTGTTTATCACTAATTTGAAATCCCTGTTGCCAGTGTTTAACACTGGTTATCTTTTAGTGTTTAACATTAACTTGCTAATCTTATTCCCAGTGTTCAACACTGTTGGTCTTTAGTGTTTAACACTAGCTTTAGCCCAATTGGCTAAGTTTCTAGAGGCAAAGCCTCTCCTTCAATGGACCAACAGAGGGCCAATATATCAAACATAATTGGACTTAGCCCAAAATGGCCATAAGTCCTCAAATCATCTTGAACTGAGCACATCTGCACTTTTAACCAAGTCATTGGTTCAAGGGTACATCTCGGAACTCCTCTAATATTTGTCGTTGTAATCCTTCAACGTCTTCAGAGAGGTGACGGGTCCCGACAACCACACATCAACACGGACTGTGGGGTCCTTAAACTCATGGACTTATGCGTCCTTAAACCAAGATACGGACTGTGGGGTCCTTAAACCCGCGGACTTATGTGTCCTTAAACTAACGGACTAATGCGTCCTTAAACACACCCATATGGACTGTGGGGTCCTTAAACCCATGGACGTATGCGTCCTTAAACTGGCAGTGGACCACTATGTCCTTAAACTGGCAATGGACCACTATGTCCCTAAACTGGAGACGGACCACCATGTCCCTAAACTGGAACAATAGAACCCCAAATGCTCTTTTGTCGGATGTAAACGATCCCGTTTAAGTTGATCTTAGCCTCAAATATGGCTAACGTATCCTTAAACCTTCAAACAGACTTTAGTCCCAAATTGGACTATGAATCCCCCCAATCAAGTTTAGTTCAAGGGTACATCTCTGAACTCCTCTGACATCTGTCGTTGTAATCCTTCAACGTCGTCAGAGAGGTGACGGGTCCCGACGGCCATACATTAAATGGACCACTATGTCCCTAAACTGGAACAATAGAGTCCAAATGCTCTTTTGTCGGATCTAAACGATCCTGTTAAGTTGATTTTAGTCTCAAATTGGACTAACGTATCCTTATCGAACGTTTGAGTTGATCTTAGCCTCAAATATGGCTAACGTATCCTCAAACAAAAACTCCAAACCCAAATCTAAGAAAATACGGATTTGGACTAATCCACGTCCTACGGGCGACGAAATAAATTAGTCTCCTTATACAATCCACGGGCAACCACAAACAAAACAAACACCCACGACACGAAGTGACTAGCTGGAGAAGGAGAAAGTTGTTACCGCGATGCGGTAGCGTAATTAACTGCAGGGGCTTGCGCTTGCAGGGAAGAGCGTCCCCACAATAAAAAAAAACCCTCAAGCGAGGGGGAATCTACATCGGACGCATCCATTCAAACCTTCGATACATGGTACCATAAATCAACTTGGCATCTTCGGAGAGATGGACGGATAGCACCAATTAGCATCTGCCCTGAATCTCAGGCGAGACGCCCGCGTCTCGGCCGCCGTTCGGAGGGGAACAGATTCTGGCACGCCCGGTGGGACCTCTTCCTCTTTCCACTCCACACTTCGTGTGTCGTGTTCGCGAACGAATCACGGTTTGCTGTGGTTGCCTATGGATTCGAGGTACTAAGATTTGGTGTCTTGCTCCGTGCAGAAAACAGAAGATCGATGGCTTCGAACCGCACCGCCTGCAGCTACAACTCTCGCCCCGTCATTGCTGGAGGAGTGACCTATGGGCCCCAAGCGGCCTCCCTTTTCAAGATGTCAGTGGAGCAGGTAACTCAAGCCACCGCTGGACTATTCTTCGGGACCCTGCTCCCACCAATGAGCTTCAACGCCCCAATGACGTCGCAGGAAGCTCCAAAGAAGTCGGTCTTTGATCGACTTACCACTGCCGCGACCCCTCTCAATGGGTCGCCCAGCTTCAATACCTCAGTTTTCAACAGACTGGGCCAGAACGTCTGCAAACCCGCGATACCCGAAGCTGCCATCCCAAAGCGGATAGCTATCCCGGCTCAAGCGGATGAGATCATTGGAAAGGCTCCTCCTTCCAAGAAGTCAGTTTTTACAAGGCTGGCCATTCCGGTTGCTGCTCCAGGCGAGGTCCTCAAAGCTGCTTCCCCTGCTCAGAGGGGGCATGAAGAGGCTTATCCAACAACGGAGGTGATCTCATCCGCACGACATGCTCGACATCGCCACTGGCGCCGAGTGAGGAAGGCTGGGGGCAACTCCCCCTCTGAGACAACTCCGCCAGCTCCAACTGTGGGGATCGATGCTGCTGTTCCAACCGGGAACAGCTTTGAATTGCTGAACACGGTGCGCAGAAACTCTCCTACCGCCGTACTAAAAATATCCCCTCCTCCGGTGGGAAATGTTGCGGAAGCCAAGCCAGAACAGTCCTCTCAGTGGCTGTCCTCTAAAATCTACAAGGTCTGGCGCCGAGTCCAAGACTCGGTGATTGATCAAAATTTCTCCCGCCAGCAGAAGAAGCTGAAGGTCCGGCAGGAAGAAAACCGTCCTGTTAAGCCACAAAAGATGACGACTACTTGGGTGCTCACGACAGCGGCCCCCTCAACGTCAACCACTCAGAAAAGAAAGAGGCCAGAGAAAGCCCCAGTAAACGTGGCAGACCATAAAGACGCTAAGCCCAAACGCCCTAAGTCTGGGGGCATGGTGATGCACACCGTATACATGGCTTCTGGAAAGGAGGAAAGCCGTGCTTCGACCGGTCACTGACCGCTCACCTGATCCGTGACGAAAACCCAGGAGCAGCAACAGAAGCTTCAAGAGATGATGATTGCAATGGCCGCACTCATCGAGCCAAAAGAAAGCCCGGAGGCATCATCATAGCAGCGTCACGAACAAGAAACTGATGCTGACTTCTTACGCAGAGTCCTCGAAAAGAAGGACAGAGAAGCCGCAGAGCAAGCGGCTAACATAAAGCAAATGGTGCTCCTCTTCCAAGATATGGTAGGGATGATGCTACAACCAGACCCTCCAGTTGAAGACCCTCCGATCATTACTGAAGACGATAGAGGAGAGACATCTAATCCGCCTCCGACTCTTTCAACAGCCAAAGATGAAACCATTTCCAAGGCTGCGCTCGATGATTATATAGCTCAGCAAATACGAGCTCATCAGGCGAATGAAGCAGCTGCGCAAATTGTTAGAACCGGACGACCCTACCCAAGCTGGTATGACCAAATCAGTTACCCGCCGGGATATACGATCCCTAAGTTCCACGTATATAAAGGGACAGGGAATCCACATCAGCATGTTGCCCAGTTCAGGGCCTTATGCGGTAACAGTGGAGGCGACGACAAATTGTTGCTTCACCAATTCGTCGGCAGCTTAACAGAAATAGCCTTTGAATGGTACTCGGAGCTTCCCGACGACTCCGTCAAAACGTTTACAGAAATAGAGCTGCTATTTAGTCAACGGTTCGCAAGCGCCAGTGAACACACCCCGATAACAGCACTGATGAATGCCAGGATAAGGCTAGGCGAAACGTGGGTCCAATACGCAACACGGTGGCGGAACCTATGGTCGAAATGCGAACAATGCATCGAAGAAGCGCCAGCGGTGGGCATGTTCGTGGGAACTCTTGATCCGCAAGCAACCATCTCGCAATTCATGATGTTCTTCATACCGACCACATTCCAGGCCATAATTGATAAGCTAGCCCAGATGGATCAGATGGGTCATAGACCATCTCCTTCAAAGACAGAGCCTTGGAATGAAAAGGGCAAAGGGAAGGCAACCTTCGTCGCCAACGCTCAACAACAGCCGAGCAACTCAAAGCCGGTTGTTTGTCAAAACAATATGCGTCCACGCCCAGCCCTTGAGGAGAGACTGGGACGTCCTTACTCGTTTCCTCAGGATAAAACGAGAAGACTGTTCGAGCTGGCAGTGCGCAACAGACTCATCAATCTGCCGAGTCCAAAACGTCCTTTGCAACCAGGCGATGTCAACGATCCCAATTATTGCCCTTACAACCAAACGGTAAGTCACCCGATCGAGGATTGCTTCGTCTTTAAGGGATGGATCGAGGATCAGTACCTACAAGGAAAGTTCGCGCTGTCTGAAAAGTGGAAAGTAAACCCACCGCAGCCGCACACTCCAAAGAAGACGGACGCACCGGGGGCAACTTGCCACGTGATCTCCCGCTCATTTACGGACGATGAAAAAACTCTTTGCACTGAGAAACTGGGGGCAGAGCCTGAGCCGGAATTCATGTGGCCGTCAGACGAAATGATCGACGCTTTTCTAGATGAGATTCGTCTAAAAAGTAAAGCTGATCGGGAGCGCGAGATGGCCATATTTGAAAAGGCCAAACGCCGGCGACTGGACAAAAGGGTCGAAACATTCCCTCCATGTCAAAGTACATCCGCCGCAAAGGAAAGCAGGATCAAGACAAGGAAACGATTCGCCAAAGCCATATCGATGGGGATGAGGCTACACTCTTTCAGAGAAAAGTCTCCTGGTGGCATACATCTTGATGAAGCGGAAATACATCCTAACTTCTGCTTATATCATCAGAAGATCGCACATCCTACTGAGGACTGCAACTCTTTTAAGTGTTGGTGGCAAGGGTATGTCGCTCACAGGCAACACTTCAACAGAACGAAGCGTGAAGCTCGTAGACAGCAGAAAAATGCGACAGATGAGCGTAAGAGAATTGCCGGCAATTGTCATAGGGTTGATCCCGATGGACTGCGAATTCTCACATTCGGGAGCAATTCCGACGAAAAAGTAGCCCTCAGCCTTCTCTTCAAGGAATCCATCTCTAAAACGAAAGAATTGAGGAGTTGCGAGAGCATTCAGCCTTGCAATTGCACGATACCCGGAAAAAATCTCGGACCCGCAAGCAACGGTTTGAACAAAAAGGATAAAGGAAAGGGGAAAACGGCCTTCGTCGCCAACACTCAACAACAGTCGAGTGGCCCTAGAACAGTTGTTCACCAAAACAACAAGCGGAAACCCCTCTATGAAAAGTTGAAACGTCCTTACTCGTTTCCCCGGGATGAAACAAGGAGGCTGTTCGAACTAGCAGTGCGCGACGGACTTATCACTCTACAGGAGCCGAAACGCCAGCTACAACTGAATAAGGTCAACAATCCTAATTACTGCCCATACCACCGAGTATTGGGCCATCCGGTCGAAAATTGCTACATCTTCAAAAACTGGGTTGAAGATCAATACCAACAGGGCAATTTCGCGTTATCCGAGAACTGGAAGGTGAGCCCGCCACAGCCTCATGCTCTTAAAAAGATGGATATGCCAGGGACATCATGCTCATTTATAGAGAAAGCCCAACGGACCACTACGTCCTAAAACTGGATAATAGACCAAAACGTCATTAAACTAACGATGGACCACTATGTCCTAAAACTGGCTGTAGACCGAAAAGTCATTAAACTAGAGATTCGCCTCAAATACGGCGACGGTAGACCGAAACGTCGTTAAACTAACGATGGACCACTATGTCCTAAAACTGGATATGGACCGAAAAGTCCTTAAACTAGCGGCGGAACGCAATGGCCTAAAACTTGCAACTGACCGAAACGTCGTTAAACTACTCCCAACCCGCAGTATCTTCAGGCTGACGTCGTTAAAAAAAAATGGTACGTCCACAAGTAAAATGGGCACGGATGAAAACCCGAAAGGGCTCCGTGAGTAAAAACAGCAGGTCTACCGGCGAGTGTTCGTGAAAACCCGAAAAGGCGCGACCTCGTTAAAAAAAAAAACAAAACAAAAAAAAAACCGGTACGTCCACAAGCAAAATGAGCATGGATGAAAACCCGAAGGGGCTCCGTGAGTAAAAATAGCAGGGCTACCGGCGAGTGTTCGTGAAAACCCGAAAAGGCGCGACCTCGTTTAAAAAAAAAAGAATAAAAAAAAAGAGAACGGTATGTCCATAAGCAAAGGGGGCACGGATGAAAACCCGAAAGGGCTCCGTGAGTAAAAACAGCAGGGCTACCGGCGAGTGTTTGTGAAAAGCCGAAAGGGCGCAATCTCGTTAAAAGACACTTATAGGGTCCTCTCAACCTTCTAAGGAGAAACCACCCGCGTGAGATCCTTACGACTCACAGGGAAGTAACACACTTAGGGATCCTCACGATTCCTAAGGAGAAATTACACTTACGAGATCCTCACGACTCATAAGGAGAACTCTCTTATGGGACCCTCACGGCTCATAAGATTTGAAAGTCTTAAGTTACAGAGACCTGAACCTGTTCTTAAGCAGCCCCCACAACCTTCGATATGGCCCTACAAGCAGCTCAATACTGACCCTTGTATACAAACCACGGGCGCAAATAAACATTTCCCTAACAAAGTCCCACCCGTGACTGGGGCTATGTCCATACGGTGAACAACCCTTGTGAGTCCTCCCGACTCATAAAGAGAAAACACTTTTGTAAGATCCTTACGACTTATAAGAGAACATACACTTAGGAGTCCTCACGATTCCTAAGGAGAAAACGCACCTGCGAGATCCTCACGACTCGTAGGGAGAAATACCTTTGTGAGACCCTTACGGCTCATGAAGTCAAAAGACTTAGTCGAAGGGATCCTAACCCTGTTCGCTAAGCCACCTGTCCATAACAGAATATTGCATTTTATACCGCCCATTCTTACGCTCGTTTGTTTATAGGCAGGTGCTTTTAATCCGTGTTTGCTACATATTTACAGGCTACAGGTTCCTAGTCCAAATTAACGCAAATGATACAAAATCTCTACTGTTACGCCAAAATCCAGGACATCTGTTGCCAGCAGAAAAAAGCCGGGTTCCGATCATCCGTATCCGTCCAGTGCCGCGTACCTGTTCTTGAGACAAGACAAATGACAGTGGTCATTCATGTCTCAGACAAGCACAAAGCACGAGAGGGGCAGCACAGAGCATGAGAGGGGCAAACACAAAGCACGAGAGTGACATGCACAGAGCACGAGAGGGTATGGTGCATTCAATGCATAAAGTGTTTATGTAATTCAAAAATTCAAAAATTCAAACTTCCCTCCAAATTTTGGATGAATTCAAATTCAAATTAAAGGAAAGGTCTTGGTCTTTTGCCTATAAAAGGAAACCATTGGATGAGTGAGAAGGAGTCCAATTTTGCCATACATTGTATCATTCTTTTGCTTAGCTTCCCCTTGAGGTCCTTGGCTTCTCTTGATCTTTCAACCTCTTCATTGAGCTTAAAGGTTTAAGTGTTGGTTATTGATCTCAAGGGTTGTATCATTATGGAATCAATAAAGCTCTTCTCCTTTGTACTTCATTTCACATGAGTTCTTTACCCTTCTCTTGACCTTGCAACCTCTTGATTGAGCTTGCAAGTTTAAGGGTTGGCTATTGATCCCATGGCTTGTCTTGAGTTCTATGGTTCTTAGTGTTACTTTCTTGCTTTTCTCTTTCTTGCATTTTTCATTCTTGTCTTTTATTACTTGCAATTTATTACCATGCACTTTAATTACTTGCTTGTAATCTTTTCTTCTCTTTGTTTATCTTTTCTTTTGCTCTTTTTGGTTTGTTTTGTGAATGGTTGTTAATATGGTGTTGTTAGGAAAAAATACGATATTGTAAGTTAACATTTCGTTCCTCATTTCCTTTGCCCGTTATTTTCCTTTGAACTCCGCCCAAACGTTACGCAAGCGCTCCGTTAGGCACCCTACCCTACCAAGGTAACGGTGATTCCTAACCGCGACCGGTTGCGTTCGGTCTGGCCGGAGGCGAAAGCAAGAGACAAGAACGGAAGGACAAGGGTCAATCAGCCGGATTCCATGAATACCGTGCTTAAATCCCCTAATCCACGTTGTTGCCGATTGCTTTAGATTCAACTGGTCAAGACCCGGCTCAAAGGTTTTGAATACGGATTTCCTTAGCATACACTTTCGTATCTTTTCCTAACAACTTTACTTGTGCATATAACACATAGGGTAGATAAGAACAATTCCACCCTCGCGCATTAACTCGTTACGACAAGAACGTAAAACGCTTCGTCTCCCTATGGATCGACCCGTGCTCAACCGGCTAGCTGCAAAGCGACACCGTCCGGATCGCGGTTATAACTTTAGAACTCTTAAAACTCGACACGCCAAAAGCGTGCGATCAAATGGCGCCGTTGCCGGGGAGACGGTAACGTATTTCTTTTCTTGTTATTCGGGTTAATATTCTTTTTGTATATATTTAAAAAATAAAAATAAAAAAATCTTTTTTAAAAATAATTTTTGTGAGCAAGTCTGCAGATTTTTTCGGATTTGCAAACGGCGATTGTGTGGAGCAAAGTGTACGTTCAAGGCTAAGGTGATTGCAAAGTACAGTGCCAAAGATCCGGGTAGTTTGACCCGCTCAAGCGAACTTTTCAAGCTTACCGGATTTGATTCAACGGGGGTTTCCTAACCCAAAAACTTAACGGTACGTACTTTACTAACACCTTCTTCTCAAATCCGACGCATCCAATATACTATTCTTTGCAGGATTCTTTGTAAGTTCGCTAGCAAACGCTAAAAATTGACTAACCCTTATTTGTTGCAGTGCCGTGCTAAAACTAAAACACGATTGTTTGATTCTTTATAGAATTTTTATTGAATTGCGCATTGCATACATTAATATGGACTTAAGGGCAAGCGAACCCCACAACATACGGTAAATGATTTCATCACCTTTTCCGTGGCCCACAAATCACGAACTTGAGCATAACGTTTACTCGCACAAATTTTAAAAGAAATTAGACTTTAAGCCTTAAGGACTTTGCGCTCACTATGAGAAGTTAACTATGTTTAGAACCTCGCTTAACGGTATATTGTTTACGGGGTGTCTAAGAAAGTGTTAACGACGAAACCGCCAAAAGAGAAAGGGTTATTTAATTAAGGAACTTCGCGAAAGCGTTGGAAAATCTCCCCTTATCTCTGCACTTACCTGGCCTCGTGATCAGTGTATTTTGAGCCCGTTTCTCGACACTGTTTTACTTCGACAATCAAGTTCTGGAGCAGGTCTAGTTGACCTAGGTGAACCCTAGAACGATTAGGTGTGTGGTATTTTTGTGTCGTGATTGTTTTTGTCCATATTCTTTTTGTGTGTATATTTCATTCTTTTGTTAATAGCTAACTAAAAAAAAAATCAAAAAAAAAAATCATTCATTTTTCCCTTCCTTTTCACTTCCTTTCTTTCCTTCTCTCTTCATATCATGGGTACCCCACCTCGCAAAACTCTTACCGAACTTTGGTACCCACATCCAGACATTACTTCTTACGGTTCTTGCTTTGGCCGAACATCGAACGACCCCTCCATGCCTAAAGTTTCACTGAAAGATCGCATAGCAGCGTTTAGGACAAATACTTGCACTCCTCATTCCACTTTGTATCAACCTTTTCAACCGCTCGCACCCGCTTATGTTGATACCCCTTTTGCAAGTCGTCCTTTGTCCATCGCTAAACATATTGAACAATACCGTAGTCGATCTTTCACTCATTTCACCACTTCAAATTCTTGGGATCAACAATTCCATTCACCTTCCTATCCAAATGTTGATCCTGCTCCTGTCCAGCCATTCAATTCCTACCAATCCTACCGTACTTTTGCACCTTCCCTAGACATTGCTTCAGAACCGCCATTTGGGAGTTTTCAGTATCCAAACAACTTTGAATCTTTTACTAAAACCCCTTTACAACCCATGTCTAGTATGGAACAGTCATTGGAAGACTTTAGGGTAGCGTCAAGCCAATAGTTGATGGATTTGAATGCGTCCATGGCCGCTCTCATACAACCTACTGACCCGGTAGCTAGTTTCCAGCTAGCTCCAAATTTTCCAATGTACGAAGAGGCGGTAGGACAGGCTGAGAATTTGAGTGAAAAAAGTGAGCTGTATACCCTTCCAAATCAAACCTACCCGTCTCAAATTGAATCCCACAGCTCCTTTGTTGAAAGTTTATCGAGTGTCCCACATGATTTATCAATTACAGATAGAATGATGAATGAGTTGTGCGACTTTGTAGTGTTTGATTTACTCAATTGTGAAGGGCCCGTTTCGAGTGAAACCAATCCCAAACCTTTTGACCTCTACACCTCCGCTCTAGACCTGAATTGATTAATATCCATGCTTTGGTTGAGGTGTCTGAGAATATTGATTTTCACTTGATTGAGGATATTGACGCCGGGAATATTTTGGATGATGAACCTGTAGATTTGGCTGAGTTTTTCTCTCCAATTCATCATCCCGAGTCATCAACTGTTTTTCCCGAACTTCATATGCGTCTTGATATTGATGATAAAAGCATGGATGAGATAAATTTTTAGGAGAATATCGAGGATTGTACTGAGGATGAAACGGTTTTAATTGATGAGTCGGATTTTCCAATTCATCCTGTTCCTTTCATTGACTGTGTGCACCCTCCCGAACCCTTAATCGATACCCTTCCTCAATCACTTCCCCACACCCTTTCCATCATTCCGACCATGCAATAACCCGTATCACTTCCATTTCCATTGTCTGGTTTACCGAGTTCGGCGTACCCATGGTTTCTCACGAATCTTGAGGGATTTGACCCCATTTCTCGATGGGTTAATAGATTAGCACAAACGCTTCTTACACATCAGTCATCACAAATTGTGCTAATCTATTCACTCCATTTCCACCCTCAAGTTCGTATTCCACTTCCTTCTCCCTTCCGCCATTCATCTTCTCATATACCGAGACCGTATCCCGCTTCTATCTCCATACGGTCTCGCGTATTCTCCATCTCTTTTCTCTACACCTTCTTTCACCAACCCGCATATTACAGAGATAGAATTTTTGAATGGTTGGTGTTAACTTTTGGCCTGTGTAAGGCCTTGTATAGATTGATACTATTCTTTCTCCCCTCGATCCTGAACTTCAACGCTTAATAGTGGAAACACTGTTTTACTTAAGTTTGGGGGGGAACCTTTTTTGTAGATATTTTTTTGTTTTTTCTATTTTTTTGTATATAATTTGTTTTTTGGGAGCGCCGACAATTTTGACTCTCTTGGTATAGCCTGACAGTGAGGGCACTGTCAAGTTTAAGTTTGGGGGTGTGCTCGGTAAGCTTTCTTCCTTCGAATTCATTTGTATATTTTGCATTTGCATACCTTATTAAAAACCCACAAAAATCGAAAAAAATTTCCAAAATATAAAAACTTTGTCATCAAGTTAGCTAATAGGGTAACTTAGATTTTTATTCTGAAAGTTTAGTTGATATATTAGAAATAACTAAATTCTAGGCTTAAGAATTGAAAATCCTAAAAATAACCCTCATTCTGTCCAACTTTGGTAAGTATACGTTGAGTTCAGTTCTTGAGTTAAGTCAAGATGAGGGGAAAGTATGGAAGCTCTACTGAAGGATAAGTCTGAAAAATAGTTTCTTTTTCTTGAGTTCAAATTTAGAAAGTATATACCCTACAACTGCACTTACACGTACCTTGAAACTTGGGATAGTAGAGGATACCTAGAAATACTATTGCCTGAAAGCCTGGTATGAAAGAAAAACAGTATTTAAAGCTAAACACCAAAAGAACATCATTGAAAAATATATCTGGTCTTGAAAAATAAAAAGAAAAATAGAATAAAATCAAGACCTGGAGACTGCTATTTACGCTTTAAGTTCACATATTCAGTAATCGGCCGTTAGTGCCTCATGAAGCATTAATAGTCGCATGAAAGGTGTGTGAGCAAATCCGTCCATCCTTAATGAAAAGAAGTAGTATTAGGTATTAGGGAAAGGGTATTATAGCTTGAATTGAATTCTCAAGTGTAGGGGTGCAAATATACACACGTAGGGGTATACAATCGATGTTTGGATAAAAGATAGAGATAAAGAATAAGACTTATGTTTTCTGTAAAGTTGATAAAAATCCCTGATTTAAGACCGCACTTTAGAAGGAAAACTCAGGAGATACCAACATCTTTCTAAACTTTTTTGGAACGTATATGATCTAAGGTTAAATAGATAAGAGGTGTGAAGCATTAGGGTTGGATATTTCAAACTTAGGATGATAGAATTTCTAACATAAATATTAAACTGTAGGAGTAGAATCGATGTTAACTTATGAGACTAGCTTGACAGGATTTTGTCGGTAGTATCCGCTGAAACCCCTCAGGAGACAACACTCCTCCTACTAGGGACACCTAGAGGTTTAACGGCTTGTTGCACACACCCAGTGCAATCGCGTTCCCTGCGAAAGTGCGATTAGGATTTTATTTTTTTTGAATAATTGTTTTTGCTCGGGACGAGCAAAAGTTAAGTTTGGGGGTATTTGTTCATAACAGAATATTGCATTTTATACCGCCCATTCTTACGCTCATTTGTTTATAGGCAAGTGCTTTTAATCCGTGTTTGCTACATATTTACAGGCTACAGGTTTCTAGTCCAAAATAACGCAAATGATACAAAATCTCTACCGTTACGCAAAAATCCAGGACATCTGTTGCCGGCAGAAAAAAGCCGGGTTCCGATCATCCGTATCCGTCCAGTGCCGCGTACCTGTTCCAGAGACAAGACAAATGACAGTGGTCATTCATGTCTCAGACAAGCACAAAGCACGAGAGGGGCAGCACAAAGCACGAGAGGGTCAAACACAAAGCACGAGAGGGACATGCACAGAGCACGAGAGGGTATGGTGCATTCAAAGCATAAAGTGTTGATGTGATTCAAAAATTCAAAAATTCAAACTTCCCTCCAAATTTTGGATGAATTCAAATTCAAATTAAAGGAAAGGTCTTGTTCTTTTGCCTATAAAAGGAAACCATTGGGTAAGTGAGAAGGAGTCCAATTTTGCCATACATTGTATCATTCTTTTGCTTAGCTTCCCCTTGAGGTCCTTGCCTTCTCTTGATCTTTCAACCTCTTCATTGAGCTTGAATGTTTAAGAGTTGGTTATTGATCTCAAGGGTTGTATCATTATGGAATCAATAAAACTCTTCTCTTTTGTGCTTCATTTCACATGAGTTCTTTACCCTTCTTTTGACCTTGCAACCTCTTGATTGAGCTTGCAAGTTTAAGGGTTGGCTATTGATCACATGGCTTGTCTTGAGTTCTATGGTTCTTAGTGTTACTTTCTTGCTTATCTCTTTCTTGCATTTTTCATTCTTGTCTTTTATTACTTGCAATTTATTACCATGCACTTTAATTACTTGCTTGTAATCTTTTCTTTTCTTTGTTTATCTTTTCTTTTGCTCTTTTTGGTTTGTTTTGTGAATGGTTGTTAATATGGTGTTGTTAGGAAGAAATACGATATTGTAAGTTAACGTTTCGTTCCTCATTTCCTTTTCCCGTTATTTTCCTTTGAACTCCGCCCAAACGTTACGCAAGCACTCCGTTAGGCACCTTACCCTACCAAGGTAACGGTGATTCCTAACCGCGACCGGTTGCGTTCGGTCTGGCCGGAGGCGAAAGAAAGAGACATGAACGGAAGGACAAGGGTCAATAAGCCGGATTCCACGAATACCGTGCTTAAATCCCCTAATCCACGTTGTTGCCGATTGCTTTAGATTCAACTGGTCAAGACACGGCTCAAAGGTTTTGAATACGGATTTCCTTAGCTTACACTTTCGTATCTTTTCCTAACAACTTTACTTGTGCATATAACACATAGGGTAGATAAGAACAATTCCACCCTCGCGCATTAACTCGTTACGACAAGAACGTAAAACGCTTCGTCTCCTTGTGGATCGACCCGTGCTCAACCGGCTAGCTGCAAAGCGACACCATCCTTATCGCGGTTATAACTTTAGAACTCTTAAAACTCGACATGCCAAAAGCATGCGATCACCACCTTTCTTCGACATCGACAGAGGCAAATGATGATTCGCTCCAGAAAATATTCCAGTTGTAGCGATGCTGATGCCTAAACCAGTATCAAATTCCTAGCCCTGTTACGACAAATGATGATTCGCTCCTGGCAATATCCCAGTTGTAGCGATGCTGATGCCTAAACCAGTATTAAATTCCAAGTCCTGTTATGGCAAATGATGATTCGCTCCTGGTAATATCCCAGTGGTAGCGATGCTGATGCCTAAATCGGTATCAAATTCCGAGTCCTTTCATGGCAAATGATGATTCGCTCCTGGCAATATTCCAGTCGTTGCGATGCTAATTCTAAGATTGGCATCAGATTCCAAGTTCCACACTCGTGATAAAAAAAATCATCAGCGAGCCAAAAATGCATATGAAATAGCCGAAATGATGGGGCAACTTGCAACGAAATCAGCAAGTAAAAATGTATGCATACAAAAACAGCCAAAATGATTGGGCAACTCACAATAAAAAGCAGCGAGTAAAATATAAAAAAAAAACCGCCGAAATGATTGGGCAACTCGCAATAAAAAGCAGCGAGTAAAAATAAAATAAAGAGCCGAAATGATTGGGCACCGCAAAAAATAGCCGAAATGATTGGGCAATCGCGACCTTCGCGATATAAAAGCTGAAATAATAGAGCATCGCGGAAAGAATAAAGAAAATGATGAAAGAATGAAACTTTTTTCCCTACAGGTGAGATCACATCGATCCCTGTATACAGTCCAGGGGCACAAACAAAGAGGGAACTATACCTTCCCAACAGGCTCCACCAGAAAGCGAAGCCAAATCTCGACGGTTCATAGACAACCCAGAGACAACCTCGACATTTGTCACAATATTGCAGACATAATGTCAACAGACGAAGCAAAAGGAAGATCCCGAGCTTCAGGGTCTCGACGTCGATATCGACAACTTAGAGATCACCAACGGCGTTTCTCCTCATTTCAACCAGATGCAGACGTGATGTCAACAATCGACCTCAGAGTCGCAACGAAACGAAACCATGGCAAACTCCCTAGTTCCAAATCTCAATGGCCACATGTACAGCCTGGAGACCAACAACGGTGTGCCTCCTCATTCCAGTAGGACATAGATGCTACATCAACAAACGAAGCCACTGCATAGTCCCTAGTTCCAAATCTTAATGGCAATATCTACAGCCTAAGAATCAGCAACGGCGTTCCTTTGCAGTCCAGCAGGATGCAGATGCAACGTCAACGAAAGACCCCATGGTCGAAATAAAACGGAGCGACGGCAAAATCCCAGCTTCACCACAACATTCATCTCATTACAGCAGACGAGATGTCAACAACGGCGTTCCTTCGCAAGTCCAGCAGGATGTAGATGCAACGTCAACGAAAGACCCCATGGTCGAAACAAAGCGAAGCGACGGCAAAATCCCAGCTTCACCTCAGCATTCGTCTCGTTACAGCAGACGCGATGTCAACAACGGTGTTCCTTCACAAGTCCAGCAGGATGTAGATGCAACGTCAACGAAAGACCCCATGGTCAAAACAAAGCGAAGCGACGACAAAATCCCAGCTTCACCTCAGCATTCGTCTCGTTACAGCAGACGAGATGTCAACAACGGCGTTCCTTCGCAAGTCCAGCAGGATGTAGATGCAACGTCAACGAAAGACCCCATGGTCGAAATAAAACGGAGTGACGAAAAACTCACAGCTCCACCTCAGCATTCGTCTCATTACAGCAGACGCAATAACAACAACGGCGTTCCTTCGCAGTCCAGCAGGATGTAGATGCAATGTCAACGAAAGACCCCATGGTCAGCTAAGCGGAGTGACGACAAAATCCCGGCTCCACCCCAGCGTTCGTCTAGATACATCAGACGCAACGCCAAAAGAAAATGAAGCAAAAGGCCAAATTCTTAGCTTCAAGGTCTTGACGGCAAGTCATATAAAGCCTGAAAGACAATCGGAGATCATCTCGCACCAGCACGGAGTGGTCACCACCCCGACAATCGTCTCGATACAGCAAACAAGATGTCACTACAGCATCCTTCCTCCAACAGGATTCGGACGCGACAAAGAAAACGAAGCGAAGGCCAAATTCCTAGCTTCAACGTCTTAACGGCAAGTCATATAAAGCCTGAAATACCATCCGAGATCATCTCACACCAAGGCGGAGTGGTCACCACCTCGATGTTCATCTCGATACAGCAGACGAGATGTCACCGGAACGTTCTTCCTCTAACAGGATTCATACGCGACAAAGCAAACAAAGCAAAGGCCAAATTCCTAGCTTCAGGGTCTTGACGGTAAGTCATATAAAACCGGAAAGACAATCAGAGATCATCTCACACCAACATGGAGTGATCACCACCGCGACATTCGTCTCGATACAGCAGACGCGATGCCAGCAAACGAAGCGAAGGCCAAATTCCTAGCTTCAGGGTCTTAACGGCAAGTCATATAAAGCCTGAAGGACAATCGGAGATCATCTCGCACAAGCGCGGAGTGGTCACCACCTCTACGTTCGTCTCGATACAGCAGACGCAACATCACCAAAAGGAACAGCGGCAACTCCCAGTCCCATGGCTCGGCGATATACAGATCACCGAGAGTCAAATCTCCACTCCGTGAAATGCGGATATAATCAGCAAAATTCCTGGTCATGTGGAACGCGGATAACGTCACTCTTTGACCCCATGGAAAATGTCCAGAGCGGATCCTGGTCCTCGCAGAGCACGGCAGTGAACCCACGCGAAGCATCCAGAGCGGAGCCTAGTCCTCGCCTAACGCGGCAATGAACCCGTGTGAAGCATCTAGTGCAAAATTCCTGGTCACGTGGAACGCGGACAACGTCACTCTTTGACACCGTGGAAAACGTCCAGAGCGGATCCTGGTCCTCGCAGAGCACGACAGTGAACCCGTGTGAAGCATCCAGAGCGGAGCCTGGTCCTCGCAGAACACGGCAGTGAACCCATGGAAAGCATCCAGAGCAAAATTCCTGGTTACGTGGAACGCGGATAACGTCACACTTTGACCCCGTGAAAAACGTCCAGAGCGGATCCTGGTCCTCGCAGAGCACGGCAGTGAACCCGTGTGAAGCATCCAGAGTGGAGCCTGGTCCTCGCAGAACACGGCAGTGAACCCGTGTGAAGCATCTAGTGCAAAATTCCTGGTCACGAAGAACGCGGATAACGTCACTCTTTGACCCCGTGGAAAACATCTAGAGCGGATCCTGGTCCGCGCAGAGCATGACAGTGAACCCATGTGAAGCATCCAGAGCGGAGCCTGGTCCTCGCAGAACACGGCAGTGAACCCGTGGGAAGCATCCAGAGAAAAATTCCTGGTTACATGTAACGCGGATAACGTCACTCTTTGACCCCGTGGAAAACGTCCAGAGCGGATCCTGGTCCTCGCAGAGCACGGCAGTGAACCCGTGTGAAGCATCCAGAGCGGAGCCTGGTCCTCGCAGAACACGGCAGTGAACCCGTAGGAAGCATCCAGAGCAAAATTCCTGATTATGTGGAACGCGGATAACGTCACTCTTTGACCCCGTAGAAAACATCCAGAGCGGATCCTGGTCCTCACAGAGCACGGCAGTGAACCCGTGCGAAGCATCCACAGCGGAGCCTAGTCCTCGCCTAACACGGCAGTGAACCCGTGTGAAGCATCTAGAGCAAAATTCCTGGTCACGTGGAACGCGGATAACGTCACACTTCGACCCCGTGGGAAACGTCCAGAGTGGATCCTGGTCCTCGCACCAGCATGGAGTGGTCACCACCTCGACGATCGTCTCGATACAGCAGATGAAATGTCACCCCAGCGTTCTTCCCCCAACAGGATTCGGACGCGACAAGGCAAACGAAGCAAAGGCTAAATTCCTAGCTTCAACGTCTTAACGGCAAGTCATATAAAGCCTGAAAGACCATCATAGATCATCCCACACCAGCGTGGAGTGGTCACCACCTCGACGTTCGTCTCGATACAGCAGACGAGATATCACGACAGCGTTCTTCCTCCAACAGGATTCGGACGCGACAAGGCAAACGAAGCAAAGGCTAAATTCCTAGCTTCAACGTCTTAACGGCAAGTCATATAAAGCCTGAAAGACCATCAGAGATCATCCCACACCAGCGTGGAGTGGTCACCACCTCGACGTTCGTCTCGATACAGCAGACGAGATGTCACGACAGCGTTCTTCCTCCAACAGGATTCGCACATGACAAAGCAAACGAAGCGAAGGCCAAATTCCTAGCTTCAATGTCTTAACGGCAAGTCATATAAAGCCTGAAAGACAATCGGAGATCATCTCGAACCAATGCGGAGTAGTCACCACCTCGACGTTCGTCTCGATACAGCAGACGCAACATCACCAAAAGGAGACACGGCAAAATCCCTAGTTCCAAACCTCAACGGTTCACCAGCAACCTAGAGACAACCGCGACATTCGTCTTGATACAGAGGATGCAATACCAGCAAACGAAGCAAAGGCCAAATTCCTAGCTTCAGGGTCTTAACGGCAAGTCATATAAAGCCTGAAAGACTATCGGAGATCATCCCACACCAGCGCAGAGTGGTTATGACTCATCGGGGCTCTCCAAAATAAGCCTAACCTCAAGTAAAAAGCGGCATGGCAAATTCCTAACGCTTGCTCTTCCGACGGTCAAACTGCCTAGGAGGATTGCTTGAAGACGTCTTGTCCAGCCCCCGAAGGGATTAGAGACACGGCAGTCGCAAGGCTACTCGAACAGCATGATTGCCTATCGAGGGATACATCAGCTGATGCGACGGTACGACGGCCAAAACCCTAAGTACCACAGACCCTAACGGACCTCTGTCGTAAAGAGCAGAGGTTAACTGTGGCGTTAGGATATTCTTGCGAGATCTGCTCGATCCGTTTCGACTCGTGAGGAAATTGATGTCTTTGCGAGAACTTCTCGATTCGTCTCGACTCGTGAGATAAAGCCTTAGGCAGGAGGGATTAAAAAACCTGTTTCCTAAGCATTGGGACCCTGCAAGTCGGCCCAAAATGGTCTCTTGCATACTATCCACGGGTCTCACTCTCTAAAGTCGAATCTCGACAAGGAGGGAAACAATCGCTTACGGGTCTTCTCGACTCGTAAGAGGGAAAATTCTCTTGTGAGATCCTTACGACTTTCAAGAGAAAACACACTTAGGAGTCCTCACGACCCCTAAGGAGAAAATACACCTGCGGGATCCTCTCGACTCGTAGGGAGAAAAGTCTTTATGAGACCCTCACGGCTTATAAAGTTGAAAAGTCTTAGGTAGCAGATCCTAACCCTGTCTCCTAAGCCGTCACCGCCCTGCAAAGAGGTCAAGATGGACCATTTATAAGCCATGCTTGCCAAAGCTACATGCCACTGAAATGGAGAAGCAACTCATGAGCATATAAACTACTTCACGCCAGAGTAAGACATAAAAAATGGAACGGTGCGGCTCATGGGGATGAGGGTTTGGAACTATATCTCTTAAGAGTCGAGATTTGAGTCAATGATAAATGACGACGCTTGTGTCCGCTCGTTATCTTCTTAGATCAAGATTCTGAAAGTAATATACCAACCATAAATTGGTCATACGCTATGCATTACTTTGCACTACTTCACCCACGTATATACTTACGTGGGCAAAGTAGTGGGGGGTATTTGTTCCCGCCAAAAATTTCTGCGCAAAAGAGTCTAAGGTATCAAATGGCAGCGATACGCTTAAGGAAATGCGAACCAGTATCTTCTGGCCTGTATTTTGATAAGTTTCCAAAGGAGGAACTATTAAATTCTGATGGTATTGGAAGCATCTCGAAAAACCCTTCGATTTGATATATTATGGGCCTCGTAATTCATCCGGGATCAAAAGTTATGAGGTATCACGTGTCCACACGTGATGGACCTTTAAGAATCCGCTGGAGGAGTTAAAAGATATAATAAATACCCAGAAAAGACCCCAATGGCGCATCACGTGCTCACACGTGACCATGGGTCATGTGCAGACACGTGATGGGCTCTTAAGACCTCCAAAATAATGAATAGAATTAAATTCTAAAGTATGTTCCCTGATTAAAAATCAGAGGTCACCTCAATGAGGTATCACGTGCTCACACGTGACCAATGGTCATGTGTTGACACGTGATGGTTAAAATCGAAGCATGAATGAACGCTGAGAAGAGGAACCAATTTGGGGGTCGCGTGCTCACACGGGACCAAGGGTCACGTGCCAGCACGCGACAGGCTTTGAAAGCCTTACAGTTTAATAGAATTAAAATTCTAAATTTCTCTAAAATCTTTCGAAATAGAATTAAAATTCTAAATCTTTCTAAATCTTTCCAAATGGAAAAGGATTATGGGGACCGTTGGATTAAAGATCTAAGGGTGATTAAAAATCATCAATTTATGGGAAAATCTTAGACAAGGAAAGATCTCCTTAAATCTCACCGGAAATAACAAACAGAATATCTTTTGAATTTAAAATCCAACAGTGAATAAAATTCACTGAATGATCTCAAGGCTCATATTAAATATGAAATCAAATCAAATCTTTCAATGAGAGATTTGCTAAACAAATCGATTCTTTTCCTTCTCCTATAAATATGAGCCAAGAAGAGAAGAGAGCGTATCTACTTTTTGGGGGAGAAGAAACAGAGAGGGGAGAATTTAATTCTCTGCAAAAGAAAAACCCTAGGTAAGAAAAGAGAGGCATCAAAACAGAATTTAATTCTCAAAATCCAAGAGTTTAACTCTTATATAAAAAAAAAGAACTTAGTTCTTCTTCTGGTTGAAGATCTGCACAGAGCACATCTCCCCATAAGTTGAGAATTTAATTCTCATCGGGTCGAGATCCTGCCATACAGATCCTAAACTTAGAAGGGGAATTGAGTTTTGAGAATTTAATTCTCCCAGACTCACAGGAATTTAATTCCTCTTAAAATGAAACTGGGGTTTAACCCAAATCAAGAACTTAATTCTTTTACATATCTGGGAATTTCATTCTTTTAAAAAGAAATCAGGGTTTATCCTAAATAAGAATTTAATTCTTTCACAATAGGAATTTAATTCCTCCAAAATCATAATTAGGGTTTAACCCTACAAAGAATTCAATTCTTAAAAGATCTTTGTTCATGAAAAGAACTAAGGTCATGTGTCCCCACGTGACCCCTGAAGAGATCCCCAGAAATAAGAAGGAAAAATCACTTAGGCAATACCTCACGTGCTCTACGTGACTCCCAAAACGCAGAAAGAAAAAGCAAAGGAAATGAAAGCTTTGGGCGCTCTCACGTGTTATCACGTGACCCCTCAGAAAATGCTTTAGCAATTGGCGCACAGATCCCCATCACGTGCCAACACGTGATGCTCTAAAATAAAAACAAAAGTGTTTAACACTTATTCGTAGATTTGAGGATAAACCAAAAGGAGATCTGGCTCCACATTTAGGGCGCCCTCACGTGTCAACACGTGACCCCTAATGAGCATTCTAACAGACCAGAGCGGGGGCCTCCATCACGTGCTCACACGTGATGACCGTCAGAATTAAAAGAGTTAAACACTGATCTGCAGAATAAAATAAGGGAAATCTGGGCGCTCTCACGTGTCCATACGTGACCCCTCTCTCCTTAGTGTTTAACACTAATCTGAAGACTGTGTTCCCAGTGTTTAACACTGATTTGCTTTTGTGTTTAACACTAATTTGAAATCTCTGATTACCAGTGTTTAACACTGATTTGCTTTAGTGTTTAACACTAATTTGAAATCCTTGTTGCCAGTGTTTAACACTGGTTATCTTTTAGTGTTTAACACTAACTTGCTAATCTTATTCCCAGTGTTCAACACTGTTGGTCTTTAGTGTTTAACACAACGTTTAGCCCAATTGGCTAAGTTTCTAGAGGCAAAGCCTGTCCTTCAATGGACCAACAGAGGGCCAATATATCAAACATAATTGGACTTAGCCCAATCTGGCCATAAGTCCTCAAATCATCTTGAACTGAGCACATCTGCGCTTTCAACCAACTCATTGGTTCAAGGGTACATCTCGGAACTCCTCTGATATTTGTCGTTGTAATCCTTCAACGTCTTTAGTGAGGTGACGGGTCCCGACAACCATACATCAACACGGACTGTGGGGTCCTTAAACTCATGGACTTATGCGTCCTTAAACCAAGATACGGACTGTGGGGTCCTTAAACCCACGGACTTATGCGTCCTTAAACTAACGGAATAATGCGTCCTTAAACACACCCATATGGACTGTGGGGTCCTTAAACCCATGGACTTATGCGTCCTTAAACTACCAATGGACCCCCATGTCCCTAAACTGGCAGTGGACCACTATGTCCTTTAACTGGCAATGGACCACCATGTCCGAAAACTGGCAATGGACCACTATGTCCCTAAACTGGAGATGGACCACCATGTCCCTAAACTGGAATAATAGAACCCCAAATGCTCTTTTGTCGGATCTAAACGATCCCGTTTAAGTTGATCTTAGCCTCAAATATGGCTAACGTATCCTTAAACCTTCAAACAGACTTTTGTCCCAAATTGGACTATGAATCCCCCCAATCAAGTTTGGTTCAAGGGTATATCTCTGAACTCCTCTGACATCTGTCGTTGTAATCCTTCAACGTCGTCAGAGAGGTGACGGGTCCCGACGGCCATACATTAAATGGACCACTATGTCCCTAAACTGGAACAATAGAGCCCAAATGCTCTTTTGTCGGATCAAAACGATCCTGTTAAGTTGATCTTAGTCTCAAATTGGACTAACGTATCCTTAACGAACGTTTGAGTTGATCTTAGCCTCAAATATAGCGAACGTATCCTCAAACAAAAACCCCAAACCCAAATCTAAGAAAATACGGATTTGGACTAATCCACGTCCTACGGGCGACGAAATAAATTAGTCTCCGTATACAAACACGAAGTGACCAGCTGGAGAAGGAGAAAGTTGTTACCGCGATGCGGTAGCGTAATTAACTGCAGGGGCTTGCGCCTGCAGGGAAGAGCGTCCCCACAATCAAAAAAACCCCTCAAGCGAGGGGGAATGTGACGAAGTCTGCTACATCGGACGCATCCGTTCAAACCTTCGATACATGGTGCCATAAATCAACTTGGTATCTTCGGAGAGGTGGACGGATAGCACCAATTAGCATCTGCCCCGAATCTCAGGCGAGACGCCCGCGTCTCGACCGCCGTTCGGAGGGGAACAATACGGAGTGTCCTGGAGAAATACAAAGGTGATTTAGGATTGGCGAAGAAATACTTGGTTTGGTCGTGAATAGCAGTCGCAGTTTACTTTGTCCTCTTACTAATCCCTTGCTTTGTCTTAACTTAATACCTTCTGTACACCATTTAGGATAATTGGTTTTCTTCATTCCCTACCGGTCGGCACCTGCCTATGGTTTGGAAGAAGACTATCCAATTTGCGTAATAGGTGTACTATCTCCTAAACCAAGGAGTACTCGCAATGAGAGAAGGTGAAAGGAAAAGACAACTGAATAGTCCTATTCATTTTCTCCAGAACCGGAAACCATCCTCGAATTCCTTCGAGTTCGTATATAACCATACGATCGTTTTGTCCAATAGAAGTGGACGTTCGTAGTAATACGGGGTGTCCTGGAGAAAAGGGTAAAAGTAGGAGTGGCAAAGAGGTCTGCAACTCTGACAATCCAAAAGCCAGTGTTAAGAAGGTTCGGTCAACTTGGTCACTGAGTCATAGTCTAGGGTCGGGTCAATGGTCGCTGCCAAAGAGATAGAGAAAAGAAACACTCACCATGCACGCTAACCTAGATCAGAATGGTTATCACTTTATCTAATCTGGAAACCTCCCACTGTAACCTCAAATTCTTCCCTAAACCTGAAAGAAGAATTAGTCGGGATCACCCGAGGAGTAAACCAACTCATCAGTGGGAATCGGGATCCAACTATCATCGCATGATAACTTAACGGAATCCACTCAAGTCACCACACTCCAGAAGGTATGCGCATGCCAGGCAAGTTTCAGTTTCTTTAGAAACTCCCGATGTGATTTTTACCCCAAGCGGCTTATGACCTTGACTAGGTCAACAAACCATAAACCGCCAGTCAAGTTCAACCCTTCATTATTCTGGATTGCATTAAACCCACCAGTACGTGTCCTTGACTAGGTCAACAAGGCCGCACGACTGTCCTAACCAATCCCACTTATGCAACAAACAAGTACCACTTAGCTACCGAACACTACGTCTTGACTTGGTCAACAAACACAGCACGAATACTAAATAATACCCGTAGGAAATGACGGAGGGCTACGGCTGGTTTTCGGAGAAAAACCTTTAACGTAATGACTTAATATCGTTGAAGGAACTGCATAGTTTTTTATAAAAATATAGTGACGAAAACCTTTGCTAAAGAGGTCACTCCCGGTGAAGGGATCTCGGCTCTTTCCCCGTAGAATGAGGTGCAGGATATTCCAACTGAATACCACGATGCAAAGCAAAAGTAATCGGCTATAGTGAAGTTATTGCCCTGACGCATACTTCTGTCCAAGGGGTCACTCCCGGTGAAGGGATCTCGGCCCTTGCCTCGTCGACTGAGGAGCAAGATATTCCAACTGAATACCACTGTGCAAAACAAAAGAGAACGTCCTTGCAATAACAACTTTTGAAAAGTGTTCCAACAACATCAGAATAGGTTTGTTTATCTTGCATTGATCCGAATCAACGCAGTCCCATCAATTGATCACACCACAAAAGAACGAAAATAATAATGTACGTATATGCCATCCGCATTCGCCACTGGGTCCCGTCATCCCCCGTTAGGTTGCTTAACTAATGACAGAGCGGGGACTGGACTAGCGCGGATGCAAAACATATACAACATCTACTAGTATATATATAATATATAATTTTCGCTCAAGGCGTGATAAAATGCAAAATCACAGAAATGTAACCAGCATCACAGAACAATACAAATATCTGGGATCCCCGGGTTTCATAGAACCGCTACTGAAACCCGACGTTCCCCTGGTCGTGTGGATAGCCTGTGCAAAGAGATCCTAGACCCCTACGGGCGCGGCAAGTTACCCGCCAAAACCTAAAGCGAGGCAGCCCCCTACAGCAACGTGAATGGACCACCCAGCACTTCACGGAATCCGGTAACTTGGGCACCCCTCCTGGGTCAACCTGTACCCCCTACGAGTGCGGCGAACAGCCCGCCAATTCTAGAGTAAAGCCCCCTCCGTCTCAACGCCATGAGATGCGGGCCGGTTGCCCTCTAGAACCCGGCTATCCGTGCACCCCTCCACGGGGCAATCCTAGTACAGAAAGTAAAATATACATATAACGGGTACATCGTGTTAGTGTATATGCCCTAGAGGCCATTACTGTATCATACTAGTTTGTATATTACTTAATGGAAGCTTGGGATATTCACCTTGTATAAACAATCTTGCTCAATATAGTAGTATGCTACTTGGTTTGTTTCTACTTCAATGTGTACATGTGTTTATTTTGCGATATCACCTTTACGCATTAGTGGAGCCCTTAGGATCTTTGCTAGATTACCAGCGTTGTGATGGCAGTCACACTAGTGGGGGCTGGGTAATCTATAAGCACATCCTTATACAGGTCCCTAGTCGCAGGACTATCGAGACAGGGCATCGATACTCCGGAGTAGACTAGCGTATACGCTTCTCTTCCCAGTGTGGGAGATGGTCTGTCCCACAGCCATCAGTACGTCGTACTGGAGATAGTATACGGGTGCTCGTTAGGTTACGAGTACACTGGACAGGACTCGTCGGGAACTGAAAGGTTGGTATTATACCTATCGTCAGTTATCAGTTCCCAGGTGACATGAGTACAGCTTAGTCCGCTGACTTGATACTGGCACTTCGTCTCGCGTGTGTTCCCACTGCACTTTGATCACTACCCTACCACGGCTCAAAGGAGTCGTGCAAACAGGTAGTGGTTGGGTGCGGTCCCGAAGCACTTGGAGGCAGTGACGGTTAGACAGGATTCGTCTCTCCTGGTATTGGGGGTTGACATCGCGCTGTGTCTAGGAGAGCCATTACACGAGTAGTCCCTGGTCAGGGCAAGCGAGATATACTGGTAGGTTCCAGTGTTATCTCAGGGTGTTTTGGGCTTCACTCCGACACGACTTGTACCGCTATTGGGGGACTGACGTTTTACCGCCCCCTAGGCCCGACATGCGATGTATCAGACGAATAGACCGGACTGTACGGAGAATGTCACATTCAGACTCAGTAGGAGTTCAGATGGGGTTTCACCTCGTCAGCCTTCTTGTCGGCATCTACCTGGGGACCGTTACGCACAGCTAGTGCCGCTTGCGGTCTGTGGTTAAACCCACTGCCAGCGTAGTGTCGAGTCTTTAGAGTCCCACACAGAGGGTATTCGTCTCTGGGCAAAATAGAGTAGAGGTCGCATGGTTTTGCTACAGGGTTCGTTCTCATCCGCGCACTTGTGCACGTTTGGAGTCCGGACGGATTATACTGGCAGGCTCTGGTTTGAGCCAGATACTGGTATATATTTTGGGGTTGCTTTTATATCTTGGTATTCTTGTTCCTCGGAACGAGAATGCAGGTGTGTATGCACAGTTGCTTGAGGCGGAGGATGAGGTATTTCATTAGGGTTTCGGAACGGGTGCATATGCACAGTTGACAGTTATCATTTTCCAAACCCTAATGGATTTATGAATTATCTATTAATAATAGTAATTAAATGAGAATTATGTTATGGTTGATTTTGTTGACTTGTTGACCATGGTTGACTTGTTGACCATGGTTGAATGTTGACCACCATCATGCTTTGAAAAGTCCTCCTTGATTCATGCTTACATTTCATTAAATGAAGCATGGTAGTGGTCATTCCAAATTACCATCAACTATTCTTATTTTGAATTATTATTATTTAGATAATTCTTTTTCTTTTGGCATTATGGTTGCAAGAAAGAAAAATATAGCTCATTATCTCATTTAGCTTCTCTCTCCTCTCTTCATCTTCTTCTTCCTCTAGCAAAAGAGAACCCTTCTCATGTGTTGAGAATCCTTCTCTTTAAAAAGAAAAGCAAACCCTAGTCACTCTCTACTCATTCTAGGTTCAAGGTTTGGCAAGCCGGAAACCCTAGTTCACTCAAAGATCGAGGAAGAGCCCAAAGGTCGAACCTTCGAGGTGGATCCATCTTCGACGGAAGAAGGCGACGAAAAGAGAACCATCAACCTCTACAAGATTTCAAGAAGAAGGAGTTCAAGTTTAGGTATAACCTTCATCCGAGTAGCTAACTCCCTTTAGCGTATTTGCTAGTTTAGTTTAGACACGATCCCGACCTTGTTTAGTCCATGTTGCCTCTTGCGATAAAAATTTGTTTTTATACCGTTTCCGCCTCCCCGTAAGCACCGGGGGTCGCAATATGGACTTACAGTGGTATCAGAGCCTAACTAAACTTAAACTAGCTTGGTAGCGAAGTGTATGGAAGTTCGAAACCCAAAAATCGCAAAACCGGAAAAACCAAAACCCTAAGTTTCTGTTGAATTTTTTTCTACTCTAAATGAAAAACTTTATACTTGTAAATTCGGCTCAGGGTTTTGTTTGAACACACAAGAAATACGATGCACTAATTCATTTAAACCGCCGCGCTTCCGCGGCACGAGGTAGGCATGTGCCGCGGAAGCGCCGCAGTTTGTTTTCCTCTCTGCATCATTTTTCGTGCAGTGTTCTTCTGGTGGTGTTTTAGGATTTTTCAGATGTATTATATGTACCCAGATTTTCCAGAACAGAAATTCACTTTTGGGGTCCTATAATTCCGTATTTTTTCCGAACTTCACTGCACTTTGGCTATGTTGGTTATATCTGTGATGTTTGCATGTATTGAACGTCGGCTAATCGCTATAAGTCGATTAGTCGGGGTTATACATGATCTGTGTTTGATATTGGATTGTGTATATGAATGTGTTGGACTGTCGCGGGTGAATAGCCGGGGTGGATGTGAGATGAGCTTTTGTTTTTCTTTCATTCATTGTAAATGTAAATTGATGTAATAATATTATTTGTTTGGCCGCACAACCGGGTCGGGGTTGTAGCCGTCATTGTATAATTCTTTTTACTGTTTTTGCTCCTAGGATAGACCCATGGAGGGGTGCACAAACTGCCGAGTACTTGGCGGGTAGTTTGCCGCACCCGTAGGGGTCTTGGGTGGGGTATTTGGCTATTCACCGTGACCGTGTAATCCGCTTTTCATTGCAGGCTCGAAAGGATTGCGGATTGCTAGTATATCCAATGTATTCATCTGTGATCTGTAATGTCTATCATTGCTTTCTATTTAGGCGTTGCTTATGTTTTACAGCCGCGCTAGCCCAGCCCCCGCTCTGTCGTTAGTTAAGTAACCTAACGAGTGATGACGGGACCCCGTGGCGAATGCGAATGGCATAAGCGTACGTCATATTTTGGTTGTTTTCTGCAATGGTAGGATTAAATGATGGGACGCATTAAAAGTACTAATGCAAGAATATCACGCATTAAAAGAACTAATGCAAGATAATAAACCAAGCTAAAATCGTTGGAACACTTTCGAAAAACCACTCGGTTCTTTTCAAAACTAACTTTTAAATGCGGCGCTTGAGCCACTCCTTCTAAAAGCTATCTCGTTCCATCGATTATATCAAGTTCACTACGTTCACGGTTTTACCAAAACCATTCGTAGCCCTCCGTCGTTTCGCATGAATAGGCAATAGTATTCAAGCTGTGTATTTTGGCCAAAGGCAAGGCACAGTGATTGGTAGCTATTGGGTGTTCATGTGTAGCATAGATAGATGCGTTGGTTTGGGACAGTCGTGCTGCCATTTTGGCCAAAGTCAAGGGTATGTACGGATGGATCCAAATTAACCTGGAAAGTGACGGGTAGAACTTGACATGTGACTTATGATATTTTGGCCAAAGTTAAGGTCATAAGAGCATGGGGCAAAAATCCACATCGGGAGTTTCATAAGTACTGAAACTTGCTAGATTTGCATACCATTTGGAGTGTGATGATTATGGTAGGATTCCTTCATTTTCGTCACGCGATGATATTTGGATCCCGATCCTACTGTGAGTATATGCTACTCCTCGGGAAATTTCTCACTAAACGATCAATGCTATAAACCTAGTAGGTGCCTAGAAAGGTGTTAGCGGGGCTACGCCCCCAGGGAAAAGAGGTTCTTAAATTAAGGAACTTCGCGAAAGCGTTGGAAAACCTCCCTCGAAGTACCGACACTGGCCTGGCTGAACGGTTAAGCAAGTATTGTACGGTGGGATTGATCCCGGCTAATTCTTCCTTTGTGGTTTGAGAAGGGATTCGAGAGACAGTGGGAGCCATCCTGTTTAGACAAATTAAAAACCATTCTAAACTTGCAAGAGCATCGTGCTAAGTGTTTCTTCTCTCCCCCTGCAGCGACCAAATCGAAATGACTGGACTTAAGTTACTTCTAGATAAAAACATACTGACAGGGCCAAACTACAAAGATTGGCTCAGGAATGTCAAATTGGCAATCGCTTACGACAAGCTGGGGTATCTTCTTACCACCAAAGCTCCCCCCGTCCCAGGTCCCACCTCCAGCGTCGCGGATAAGGAAATCCGTAAGACTTGGGAGATTGATTGCGCGAAGGCCAGGTGCCTCGTGCTTGCCTCTATGGACAACGAACATCAGAGGAGGCATGAGAATATGGACCTCGAGTCCATATTTCTCCATACAAAAGAACTGTATGGAGAGCAGTCTCGTATCGCAAGATACGAAGTGTCGAAGAAGTTATTTTCGACTAAGTTGGCCGTCGGATCATCGGTAGCGGACCACGTGCTTAAGATGATTGGCTACACTGAGGAGCTCGCGGAACTTGGGACCACGTTGGATAGTGAACTCTATACAGATTTAATTCTCCAGTCCCTTCCATCCACTTACGCCCAGTTCATACTGAATTTCAACTTGCAAGAAAAGGAAGTTGAACTTTCAGAACTCCTCAACCTGCTGAGGAGCGCAGAGGGCACCCTACAGAAGGGTAGGGATACACCCGCTTTGTTTGTAGGAGGATCTTCTTCCTCTAGGTCCAAGGCGAAAGCCAAGGGAAAGAGGAAGAAAGCCTCCGCCAAACCAAGAGGCGGTGTTAGTAAAGTGGGTACGAAGGGAAAGGAAAAGGCAACAAAGATAGAGGGGAAGCTTGTTGGTAAAGAGGAATGCTTCTATTGTCACAAGAGTGGACACTGGAAGAAAGATTGCAGGGGTTGGAAAGCCAGGACACAGGAACTGAAGCAGGTTGCGGCTTCAGCTTCAGGTGTGTATGTTATTGAAAACTGTCTTTCTATAAACTCTACTTCCTGGGTATTGGATACCGGATCAGGATCTCATATCTGTAATTCTTTGCAGGCGTTGAGAAACCGTAGGGTTTTGAAGGCAGGTGACATGACCCTCAGAGTTGCGAACGGAGCTAGCATGGATGCTAAAGCCGTGGGGGACTATCACCTGGGAATGTCAGATGGGCATGTTTTGGTTTTGCGTAATTGCTTTTTTGTACCCAACGCAACTTGTAATATCATTTCTGTATCTTTGGTTTCTAAAGAAGGTTATGAATTTGCGTTTGTAAGTAATGTTGTAAACATTCACCTTAATCAAGTTCTGATTGGGTCAGGTACATTGAGCAATGGTATATACGTATTAAACCAACCACAGATTTTCAATGTCCAGAATACACACAAAAGAAAGTCTCCAGATATCAATCAGACTTTCTTATGGCATTGTAGACTGGGTCACATCAATGAGAGAAGGTTGACTAAGTTACATACAGAAGGATATTTGGATCCGTTCGAATATCAATCATATGCCACTTGTCAATCCTGTCTCAAAGGAAAGATGAAAAAGACTCCGTTCACTGGACACGGAGTAAGAGCGAGCGAGCTCTTGGGACTCGTACACAGCGACGTGTGCGGTCCAATGTCTACACATGCGCGAAGCGGTTATTCTTACTTCATTACTTTTACGGATGATTTTTCAAGATACGATTATGTCTTCTTAATGAAACATAAGTCAGAATCTTTTGAAAAATTCCAGGAATTTAAGAATGAAGTAGAAAAACAAACCGGCAAAAGTATCAAGATTCTAAGATCGGATCGAGGTGGAGAATACTTAAGTGCCGAGTTCCTGAATTATTTAAAAGAGAACGGGATTCTCTCTCAGCTTACTCCTCCATACACTCCGCAACACAACAGTGTATCGGAGAGACGGAACCGAACCCTATTGGATATGGTACGGTCCATGATGAGTAACGCTGAGTTACCGCGATCATTCTGGGGGTATGCACGAGAATCAGCTGCGTACCTTTTGAACCGAGTTCCTACTAAGACTGTGCCTACTACACCATATGAGATGTGGTGTGGGAAGAGACCCCATCTCAGTCACATTAAGACTTGGGGAAGTCCAGCTTTTGTTAAAAAGCAGCATGCGGACAAGCTCGAGGCGCGCTCAGTACTGTGTAAGTTTGTGGGATATCCAAAGAATTCCAAGGGATATCTCTTCTACTACGAAGAGGAACAAAAAGTTCTTGTTTCTCGTCATGCCCACTTTCTAGAACATCAGTTCTTAGAAAAAGAATTAAGTGGAAGCGCAGTAGAACTGGAAGAAATTCCAGAACCACCGACTATTACTGAAAGCTTAGTGGAACCAAAGGGTTCAAATGAACAGGACATTCCTATGCCGCTCCGCAGAAGTAGTAGGCAGTCTCATCCGCCCGAGAGATACAACGGTTTTCTCATAGACGGGGATAGAGAGGATTGCATCATAGACTATGATGAGCCTACTAGCTTCCAGCAGGCCGTTCAGAGTGTTGACTCGGTAAAATGGCTGGATGCAATGCGGACCGAAATGGAGTCCATGTACACCAACAAAGTATGGACGTTGGACATTGCTCCAGACGGGGTAAAACCCGCAGGATGCAAGTGGATCTTCAAAAGGAAGATTGGTGTAGATGGACAGGTTGAGACCTATAAAGCTAGACTTGTAGCAAAGGGTTTCCATCAAAGACCTGGCTTGGACTATGACGAAACCTTTTCTCCAGTGGCTATGCTGAAATCCATTCGGATCCTTCTTGCCATTGCTGCCTTCCACGATTATGAGATTTGGCAGATGGACGTAAAAACAGCTTTTCTAAATGGAAATTTAGAGGAGTGTGTCTATATGGATCAGCCAGAGGGTTTCATTCAGAGTGGGAGCAGCGGAAAGGTGTGCAAGTTGCTTAAGTCCATCTATGGACTAAAGCAGGCATCGCGGAGTTGGAACATCTGTTTTGATGAGACGGTCAAGGAATTTGACTTTATCAAAAATCCAGATGAACCGTGCATCTATAGTAGATTTGTAGCGAGAACTGTGGTATTCCTTGTTTTATACGTGGATGACATTCTCTTAATAGGAAATGACATTCCTATGCTACAATCTGTCAAGGGTTTCTTGTCACACAGGTTCTCCATGAAAGACCTGGGTGATGCCACTTACATCCTGGGGATCCGGATCCATCGTGATAGATCCAAGAGGATATTAGGACTTTCACAGTCCAGGTACATCGACACCGTACTGAAAAGATTCAGTATGGAAGATTCCAAGCGCGGTAACCTACCGGCTTGTCACGGGATCACCCTCTCTAAAGAGATGTCTCCCAAGATTGATTTGGAGAGGGATCGCATGTCTATTATACCCTACGCTTCTGCGGTAGGCTCTATAATGTATGCGATGTTGTGTACCAGACCGGATGTAGCTTATGCACTGAGTGTAGTAAGCCGGTATCAGTCAAACCCTGGGGAGAAACATTGGATAGCAGTAAAGAACATTCTCAAGTACCTGAGAAGGACTAAGGAGATGTTCTTGGTGTATGGCGGAAAAGACCTCCAGATTGAGGCCTTTGCTGACTCCAGCTTCCAAAGTGACAAGGATGATTCCAAGTCCATGTCGGGTTTTGTCTTTACCCTCAATGGAGGGGCGGTGTGTTGGAAGAGTTCCAAACAGGAAACCGTTGCAGACTCGACTATGGAAGCGGAATACATCGCTGCATCTGATGCCGCAAAAGAAGCTGTCTGGATAAGGAAGTTCTTAAAAGAACTTCAGGTGGTTCCGTCCATTGTTGACCCAGTACCTCTGTATTGCGACAACAACGGGGCTATAGCTTTAGCAAAGGAACCCAGGTCCCATCAGAGATCCAGGCACATCTTGAGGCGGTATCACCTGATCAGGGAGATCGTGGATCGCAAGGAGATCGAGGTTCGGAGGGTTGCTTCAGAAGAGAACACTGCAGATCCATTCACCAAGGCCCTACCCCAGACTCAGTTCGAGCGGCTGATCGAGATGATAGGTCTTCGATACGCCAGTACATGGCCTTAGTGCAAGTGGGAGATTGTTAGTGTATATGCCCTAGAGGCCATTACTGTATCATACTAGTTTGTATATCACTTAATGGAAGCTTGGGATATTCACCTTGTATAAACAATCTTGCTCAATATAGTAGTATGCTACTTGGTTTGTTTCTACTTCAATGTGTACATGTGTTTATTTTGCGATATCACCTTTACGCATTAGTGGAGCCCTTAGGATCTTTGCTAGATTACCAGCGTTGTGATGGCAGTCACACTAGTGGGGGCTGGGTAATCTATAAGCACATCCTTATACAGGTCCCTAGTCGCAGGACTATCGAGACAGGGCATCGATACTCCGGAGTAGACTAGCGTATACGCTTCTCTTCCCAGTGTGGGAGATGGTCTGTCCCACAGCCATCAGTACGTCGTACTGGAGATAGTATACGGGTGCTCGTTAGGTTATGAGTACACTGGACAGGACTCGTCGGGAACTGAAAGGTTGGTATTATACCTATCGTCAGTTATCAGTTCCCAGGTGACATGAGTACAGCTTAGTCCGCTGACTTGATACTGGCACTTCGTCTCGAGTGTGTTCCCACTGCACTTTGATCACTACCCTACCACGGCTCAAAGGAGTCGTGCAAACAGGTAGTGGTTGGGTGCGGTCCCGAAGCACTTGGAGGCAGTGACGGTTAGACAGGATTCGTCTCTCCCGGTATTGGGGGTTGACATCGCGCTGTGTCTAGGAGAGCCATTACACGAGTAGTCCCTGGCCAGGGCAAGCGAGATATACTGGTAGGTTCCAGTGTTATCTCAGGGTGTTTTGGGCTTCACTCCGACACGACTTGTACCGCTATTGGGGGACTGACATTTTACCGCCCCCTAGGCCCGACATGCGATGTATCACACGAACAGACCGGACTGTACGGAGAATGTCACATTCAGACTCAGTAGGAGTTCAGATGGGGTTTCACCTCGTCAGCCTTCTTGTCGGCATCTACCTGGGGACCGTTACGCACAGCTAGTGCCGCTTGCGGTCTGTGGTTAAACCCACTGCCAGCGTAGTGTCGAGTCTTTAGAGTCCCACACAGAGGGTATTCGCCTCTGGGCAAAACAGAGTAGAGGTCGCATGGTTTTGCGACAGGGTTCGTTCTCATCCGCGCACTTGTGCACGTTTGGAGTCCGGACGGATTATACTGGCAGGCTCTGGTTTGAGCCAGATACTGGTATATATTTTGGGGTTTCTTTTATATCTTGGTATTCTTGTTCCTCGGAACGAGAATGCAGGTGTGTATGCACAGTTGCTTGAGGCGGAGGATGAGGTATTTCATTAGGGTTTCGGAACGGGTGCATATGCACAGTTGACAGTTATCATTTTCCAAACCCTAATGGATTTATGAATTATCTATTAATAATAGTAATTAAATGAGAATTATGTTATGGTTGATTTTGTTGACTTGTTGACCATGGTTGACTTGTTGACCATGGTTGAATGTTGACCACCATCATGCTTTGAAAAGTCCTCCTTGATTCATGCTTACATTTCATTAAATGAAGCATGGTAGTGGTCATTCCAAATTACCATCAACTATTCTTATTTTGAATTATTATTATTTAGATAATTCTTTTTCTTTTGGCATTATGGTTGCAAGAAAGAAAAATATAGCTCATTATCTCATTTAGCTTCTCTCTCCTCTCTTCATCTTCTTCTTCCTCTAGCAAAAGAGAACCCTTCTCATGTGTTGAGAATCCTTCTCTTTAAAAAGAAAAGCAAACCCTAGTCACTCTCTACTCATTCTAGGTTCAAGGTTTGGCAAGCCGGAAACCCTAGTTCACTCAAAGATCGAGGAAGAGCCCAAAGGTCGAACCTTCGAGGTGGATCCATCTTCGACGGAAGAAGGCGACGAAAAGAGAACCATCAACCTCTACAAGATTTCAAGAAGAAGGAGTTCAAGTTTAGGTATAACCTTCATCCGAGTAGCTAACTCCCTTTAGCGTATTTGCTAGTTTAGTTTAGACACGATCCCGACCTTGTTTAGTCCATGTTGCCTCTTGCGATAAAAATTTGTTTTTATACCGTTTCCGCCTCCCCGTAAGCACCGGGGGTCGCAATATGGACTTACACATCGACCGCAACCTGGTCGTGCCCCAAAAGAATAATACAAACAGGCAGTGACGGCAGTCTACATGTCGGACGCTCACCCCGCAATATCAAATCTACATATATAAACAAAACTGTACTACCACTGCAACCAGGCTATCCCCACAACCGATCCGCAATAGCACAGCACAACACAGAACATCAACGTGAATGTCACGTTCGCAAATCCGTCTAACCAGGCTATAGCAGTTAGACAGGATTTACCGATCGAGTGACATTCACGGTCGCAGATATAATGTAAATACTGTGAACTAATGTGTTTAAAATATCCGATCGATTAAATTTTACCAAGTGGGCCCCAAGCATTACTGCAGCACATAAAGAAATTCTTGGCCCAAAAAGAATATACCAAAACCCCTATTTTCAGCCCAAAAGCCCACTACAAAAAATTGGTGAAGTGAAGACTCAATACTGCGGCGGAACCGCGGCCAAATACGGGTTATGGCCGCGGTTCCGCGGTCGTATGGAGAGATCACACTACCAAATTTTCACAGTGTTCTTAGAATTCCATGTATATCATTCTGCAACAACCTGAAAAATTTTTGGAGCTAAAAAAATTTCGACAGAAAACACATGGAATGAAAATGCGGTTTTGGGATAAATGTTCGATCGAACTTTTAAACACACTAGACCAAGCTAGACTAGGTTAATGGCGTGGCTCTGATACCATGTTGCGCCACGGCAGCGCCCCGGCCGTCTACTCGAGGCCAAAATGCGGAATCAAAAATTTTCTTAACTTTAAACCAGCGCTACCGCGGACAATAAACCCGGATCGTAACCATTAACCTAATCCTAGCAAACAAGAGAATGGGGGTAGAGAGCTATACCAAGCGATCCGTGTCCTTCGGTCTTCGTCTCCACTCCGATCTCCCGCGGAATCTCCGTCCGTCACCTCCTCGTCGGAAAGGGCACCACGTAGCCGATTTCTTTTACGGGTTCCCACCTCTGGACCGAGGCAACTCGGGCGCGAAGTTGGCTAGCCGACGCGTCTAAGATTTGTTGTAGATGTAGTGTAGTAGGTTGTCTCTTTTGGGGTCTTTGGAAGTTGCCATGGATGTGGAGGAAAGAGGTTAAGGAAAAATGGTGCTTTCATTTTTCCTAGCATGAAAAATGAGATGAAAAAATATATGCCACCACAAAATGAAAATCTCTCTCATTTCCCTCTCTAATGTGGCCGGCCATGTCATGGAATGGTGGTGGGGAGAAAAAAAAAAACCAAGTGCTATCAAGTGGAGGGAAAAAGAAATGATAAAGGAAAAAGGCTCACATCAATTTCTCACTCACCTCCTTTCACTCTCATTACAATAAATGCAAGACATATGATGCAAAAGGAATCTCATCATGAGGAAGCCACAATCACAATAAACCCCCTCCACAAAATGTTATTTGCAAACAGCAAATAACACCCTCCAATGAAAAGTCCGGCCGAGAAGGAACAAAGGAAAACCGGCCGGAACGGAATGCAAACTGGCAACTCCAGAAAACTGATCCCGTAATAAATTACAAGAAAACCCCGCAACTGCATATACATGCCCGCATTTGTATTCCCACTGAACACAAATGCAAAAAGACAAAACTACACTATCTAATACTAGGATCCGGCTTAAGCCAAAGCCGGCTAGTAAAATCCGTCCGATCACGATCCGTGCAATACCGCATGTATCTGATCGAACCCTGCCATATCTCCATACGGCCTCTACAGCGTTTCGACCGAAACCTGAGTAACTGTGTGTGTGGTAGACTCGAAAGACTCGTCAATACTATGGCTGTGGATTTAACCACTAGCACGTCAGAGGTATCAGCCAATACATAACGGGCTACCAGGTATTGACCAAAAGGGACGTCGATGAGCGAACTCATCCTGACACCCTACTGAGCCTGTCAGTGTCAATATCCGTACAGTCCGGTCCGTTCGTCTATGAGCATCGCATGGTGGGCCTAGGGGGTTGGTAAAAGTCAGAGCCCCAAAAGCGGTACAAGTCACGTCGGAGTGTAGCCCAGAACACCCTGAGATACTACTGGAATACCTATCAGTAAATCTCCTGCCTCGGCCGAGGGCTTTGTGTAATGGCTCTTCTAGACACAGCGCGACCTCACCCCCAATACCGGGAGAGACGAACCCCTGCAGATCCGCTCACTGCCTCCATGTGGCTCGGGACTGTACCCAACTAAAACCTGTTTGCACGACTCCTTTGAGCCGTGGTAGGGTAGTAATCAAATCACAGTGGGAACTCACACGAGACAAATGACGATCTCAGGTCGATGAACTAACCTGTACACATGTAACCAGGGAACTGCTATCTGACGTCTGGTATAATCCCAACTAGCAGGTTCCCGGCGAGTCCTGTCCGGTGTACTCATAACCCAATGAGCACATGTATACATCTTAGGTGAACCAACTGACACCAATAGCTTGTGAGACCGGCCACCACCCCTCGTCGGGGTCTCGACTGTATACACTAGTCTACTAATGGAGTATCGATGCCCAGACTCGAAACTCCCACGACTAGGGACCTTTTAAGAATGTGCTTATAGACTCCAGCTCTCACGTATATGATCGCCCTCATACTGCTGGTAGTCAAGCAAGAATCCTAGGGGCTCTATCAACGTGTAATAGCGACTCGTAAGGTCACCTAAAGCAGTACACGATGATAAAGATAAACCAGATAGCATACTATCATCTTGAGTAAGACTGTCCTATTGGATAGGTCCTCCCTCAATCATTGCAATCACGTGACTGTGATCCAATAATTGACTCTGAGGGCACTATTTCCAACAAGTTTATACGTATTCGTATACATCACTGGGAACTGCGGGGATGCTATACGCCATCCACCCGACTTCTCCCCGTAGATATAAATCTACTCACCTGGTCCTCGCTCGTCGATGCCGACGTCTCCACGCGCTTGCTTGTCATCTCCAAGTCCATATGGGGTACCTACATATCATAATGCACCGTATCGCATTAAAATCCGACTCATGACCAAAACGACACACGAATCCCGCATAGGTCAAAACCTATGGTTGCTTTCACAAATCAACCTAAAAACCCTCGAGTCGGCGTACAAACGCCAAACCATCGAGAAAAACCCAAACACACTCATTTGCACAATCACAAGTACTAATTATGATATAAAATAGCATTAAAATTCACAAAAAACCCAAACTCACTTTAAAAGCCATTTTTTTCGAAAATCTAGCAAGCAAAAATTACCCGTTTTAGTACAAAACTCAACGTTTAAACAAATCTAGCGGCCATAATACTTATTAAATATCTTAAATAAGTCATACAACCCATTTCAAAAATTTAATCTCATCGATTCTTATAAAACTAAAAATTCTAGTCTTGCAATTTATCTAATTTTAACAATTTCGAGTGAAAATGCACAAAACAACAACTACGCTTGGTTTTGCATGATCCAAAGGCATTAAACCACTCATTATAATATTACTAATGACATGAAACCATAATTATATTTTAATCTAAAGCATTTAACAATTTTCCAAAAACCCTAGTTAGCAAAATGGCTTAATTAGTAAAATTGTAAAATAACAATTAACAAACTAGTTATTAGGTAAGATTTTACATGCCATAATATGTTAATCTTCATATTAAAACCATAATCAATTTATAAAAACCCTAACTAGATTTTAAATTTCATAATTTCATTAATTTCTAAAAACCTTGTTTAGATAAAAAGGCTTAATTTGGACATTTTATATCTAACAAATACATATTAGCAACTAGGTTATTTCTTTTTCTATGGCTTAGCATGATAACTACACCATTAAACCATGATCAATGATAAAAAACCCCACTTGGTAACAATTTCCCTTTTCTTGAATTTCAAGTTTGAAACTAGAACCTAAATTAAACATCAAAATTAGATAAATTGAAGTAATTAGCAACTCATTTAACATGGGGTTAGGATTATACCTCCAAGATCATGAGATCCCACATGCAACATGTCTCCAAAATGCTAACTTTTCACTAAGATCTATAACAGAATAGCCAAGGAATAATGGGTAGGGGTTAGATTTGGATTTTGTGGGATTTAATTTGGATTTTTGAAGCATGTGTGATGATTTTTTTAGATAGAATCGAGTGAGGAAGTTGGGGGGCTGATGCTGCAGGAGGGTAAGGGAGGGCTCGGCCACACATAGGAGATGGGGAAAGAGAGAGAGAGAGGTGTTGTAAAGTCAACTAAAGCCCATACATCTTTCTTCTTCTCATTTCTTTTTTATTCCATTTTAAAAGCAGTGAAAAATGCGGTGATTGGAGAGAGAAAGAGAGAGAGGGCTGTCAAAACGGGGAGCCGGCCACATGGTGGGGAGGAGAGAGGGTGTGTGTGTGAAGCAATGAACACCAAACACCAATTCAATATACACCAAAACCCTTTTATTTTCACAAAATAAGCCTTTTTCTTCAATATTTTCTAAAACCGATTAACAGCTTCATTTCAATTCAAAAACCATATGTTAAAATTTTGTTTAATGTGTTATGATGAACAAAATTTTTTTCAACTCATTCCAATTTGTAATTTTCCCTATTTAAATGTATTAGGGACGGCTTAAAATAATATTAAAATAATTAATTTCGGAAAAATTTTCAGAAAATTTGAAATTTCACCAGTGGCTCAATAAACACCAAATACTAGAAATTACATAGCTAGAATATGTATATTTAATTTTATAATAAAGATATTTGTATTTTGACTTTTTACAGAAAACACCCTTATTTTGCCGATTTTCCAAAATTTCACCGAAATGATTTTCAAAACGTTACAAACAAGCTAGTAATGGTTTAGTTGGCTATGATACCACTGTAAGTCTATGTCACGCACCCCACGAACTTGCGGGAAGGCGGAATATATGAAAAACGATTATCAAAGCTTCATAACACAGACTTGAGCGCATGAATCATTTCTAAACCATTGCTAACTAACTACTAGAGGTTTAACTACTCGGATACGAAGTTATACCTGACGTTACTTGTCCTTCGGGTCTTCATCGCTGTCCTCCACTCCTCATAGGCTCCTTGGAACATCGGCACCTCAACGGCCTCCTCGAATCAAAGACGATCCACCTGAAAGCTCCTACGCCAAGCTTAATCTCAAACATGAGATAACTAGGTTGCTTAAAGTGCTAATCTAAGCTACCTAAGGGATATAGAGTGAGGTTATGGATGTATTAGTCTAGCTAACCCTTGATCTTAACTCATGAGAGGTTAGGGTTAGAGTTTGAAGAGAGAGTGAGCTTGAGGAGAGAGAAGGTGAGAATGATAATGAAATGAGATAATGACCAAATCATAATATATATGAAGCATTATTATTTATCCAAAAATCAAATAATAGAATTAACAACCATGCTTCATAAATATCTAATAGTGATTCATCACCATGAGTCATTAAGCATTTATGATGCATTAATGATTTGGATGAATCACACAAATGAGTCACTAATCTCATTTAATGCAATGCCACCTTAACCCCTTAGTCACCACTCTTCTAGAAGCTTCCCGACAAATTACGAGAACGCCCCTCCAATCTGTGAAAACACGGAAAAACTTTAGACTGTATAAATCCAATAACCCGATACTAGAATCTGGCTTAAACCAAAGCCGGCTAGTAAAAAACTGTCCGAAAAGTCGTACGTGCGTAAACACACGTATGCGTCCGAACCCTTGTCGTAAAACCGTACGACCTCTATATCGTTTCGCCTGGAGCAGGGAAACTCTCTGTGTGGGACTCTAAAGACTCGACACTACGTTTGTAGTGGGTTTAACCACAAACCGCAAGCGGCACTAGCTGTACGTAACGGTCCCCAGGTAGATGTCGATAAGAAGGCCGATGAGGAAACTCATCCGAACTCGCACTGAGCCTAATGTGACAATCTCCGTACAGTCCGGTCTGTTCGTCTGAGATTATAGCATATCAAGCTTAGGGGGCGGCAAGCGTCAGTCCCCTAATAGCTGTATAAGTCGTGTCGGGGCGAAGCCCATTAAACCCTGAGAAGCTACTTGAACCTACCAGTATATCTCGCTTGCCCTGGCCAGGGACTTTGCGTAATGGCACTCTGACACAGCGCGATATCATCTCCCAATATCGGGAGAGACGAATCCTATCTAAACACCACAGCCTCCAAGTGCTCGGGACTGCACCCAACTGCTACCTGTTTGCACGACTCCTTTGAGTCGTGGTAGGGTAGCAATCTAAGAACAGTGGGACACACTCGAGCCGAAGTAGCAGTGTCAAGTCTGCGGACTATGCTGTACTCATGTCATCTTGGAACTGTTAACTAACGATGGGTATAATACCAACCAATCAGTTCCCCTGCGAGTCCTGTCCGGTGTACCCGTAACCTAACGAGCGCCTGTATACTATCTCCAGTACGACGTACTGATGGCTGTGGGACAGACCATCTCCCCAACTGGAATGAGAAGCGTACACACTTAGTCTACTCTGGAATATCGATGCGCTATCTCGATAATCCAACGACCAGGGACCTGTATAGGATGTTGCTTACAGACTACCCAGTCCCCACTAGTGTGACTGCCATCACAACGCTGGTAATCAAGCAAAAATCCTATGGGCTCTACTAATATGTATAAGTGATACGTTACAAGAAACATATGCACATATTAAAGTAGACACAAACCAAGTAGCATACTACCAATTTTAGCAAGACTGTTATATATAACTGTGAATATCCCAAGCTTCCATTAAGTAATATACAACCTAGTATGATACAATAATGGCCCCTAGGGCATATACACCAACAGAAGTTTGTTGGAGGGAATATTCTAGAATGAGGTTGTTACAAGGAGGCTTCTAGTAGAAGGTTGTTATAAGGAGGCTTCTAGAAGAAGATTGTTGGAGAGAGGCTTCTAGAACTAGGTTGTTATAAGGAGACTTCTAGAAGAAGTTAGTTGGAGGGAGGCTTCTAGAACTAGGTTGTTATAAGGAGGCTTCTAGAAGAAGTTAGTTGGAGGGAGTTTCTGGAGAGTTCTAGAAGCTTTGCCGTTAGAAATAAGCACATGGGGAAAATCTGCTTCTCTGCTGACGTCATCATGCCGCGGATCCACGGCGGGAAGCGCCCATTGGCCTCGAATAAATTTCTGGAATAGTTTTACACCTTATTGTTTACTGCCAGATCACCAGACTTAGACTTGGTGTAATTTTGATCAGCACTTTTGACAATTTGGCTCGGTTTTTGGAATTTCCTACACAAACTTCGAAACAAGTGTTGCGCTACAAGAATGATGCGATTCCATGATAAACAGTCAATTTCCCTAAAAATACCGGTTTTAGAGTACAATACAGGTAATTCGTTATTTTACTATTGTTTTGCTAATATGTGCAATATGCAAACCGAACACCTCTAGATGAATGCAAAAGATAGGGAAATTGACGTGTTAAAAATACATTATTTTCGACTGATCAAATTCCCCCAAACTTATTTTCGGTCGTCTCGAGCGAACTGTTTTATTAAAAAGAGAAGGAGAAAATAAAGAAAGAGAAAAACTAACTAGCACACTTTCGTAGGCAACACGATTGCACTGAGCACGTGCAACAAGCCTTTAAACCTCTAGGTGTCCCTAGTAGGAGGAGTGTTGTCTCCTGAGGGTTTTCAGCGGATTGCACCCACAAAATCCAATAATAAAAGGAAGACCGTGAATATTACATTTAAAGATAAGAATTGTAAAAGAAAAGCCTTGAAAATTAGGGTTTCCAACTAAGCTAGGTTTTCTGTTGTCATGAGCCCTATCTTAATAGTCATGAAAAGATGTCAGAAATCACGTCCTCCCTCAATAAAACATCATCTTATTCTTCATTCCTATCTTTCTTCCAAACATCGATCATATAACCCTACTGTGTGTAAAGACATCCCCACACCCGGAGAATTCAATTCAAGCTATCAGACTCTTGCCCATCAGCCTCAGTAATTTTTAATTAATGAATATTTAGATGAATTTGCTCACACACTTTCATGCGACCGTTAATACTTCTTGAGGTACTAACCGACTGATTACTCATGTGCTTGCTTATTTGGTGTTTTTCCGAGCCTTGCACCACCTAAGGCTTAGCAGTGACTCCCATACAAGTTGGCCTTAGGGCACTAGGTAAAGAGGCACCCTCGCTATATTTTTTTTGTTGCCTTGGCAATAACAAAACCAGTGTCCATTTTTTTCACCATTTTATATTTTATTCATTTTTTTATTTCCTTCATACATCAGCTTTTAGACAAGAGCATTTCAAGGTATCCTCTACTATCCCGAGTTTCAAGACTTGTGGAAGTGCGAATAGCAGGGTATCAACGTTCAAAATGTTTGGCTTCCAGAATATGAAGTATTTTTCAGACTTATTTTTATCCTCAGATTAGTGACTTCTTTCATCTTACTAACCCTTGGGACAACGGCTCATAACTACTTCTTACTAGTTCGTTTAAGAAAACATCTAATTTTCTTGGTTTTCTTAAAATTTTCTAATCTTTTGGATGTAATTTTTCACTATCTAATCTTTTATTATCTTATTTATGTTCAAAAATCTTTTTATTTTTTAAATTTTTTTTAAATTTTTATAGGTTTTTAAAATGTTTTGTGCTTAAGCAAATATGATGCAAATGATGCGAAAATAAGCACAAACCTCCCCCAAACATGTTTTCAACAGTGTCCTCACTGTTGCTTTCTACTAAATCTCGAAAAACCTGTAAGCCTGGGAGGAATTTATTAGTGGGGGCAAAATATTTAAGTGAAGAACCTCCCCCAAACTTATTTTTGGCTCAAAATTTTGTAAAAATTTTCTTTTCAAGAGCCCGATTATACCGCCCCAAACTTGAGTTAAACAATGTTAAGCTTTGAAAATCACATGAGGGGGTCAAAAATCAGAGGTCGATGCCAAGCTTTGCAAAGACCGAAAGTTAACACCAACCATTCAAAAATTTTATCAATGCAATGCTTTGGTTGGTGGAAGAAGAAGTGGGGAAAAGTTAAGTGGTGAAATAGAATGTGTGTGAGTCTCATTTTGGAGAGACGATGCAGTGAATGTGATGGATTACTCGCATTCTTTTTACAGTCCAGAAGAATGGGTGGAGGTTCAATTTCATTGATTGGGAGATGATTCATCTCAACACCCGTGTCATTCAAAAATGTGAGTTCATCAGCGAAGATTTCCTTAAATGTTCCATCAATACCCCGATGAATAAAGTCATCACAAAGTGCGGGGTGATCTTCAGACTCTAAGAACGGTTCATAATCAGTGTTAGTTGTTGATCTGGACATCTCAGTGGAAGAGTCCGTATGTGTATGATACATAGTTGGGTCAAACAATAACGTATGAAAAGAGTCAAGATCAGTATCATGAGGATCGTCAAATTCACTGCTGTCGACGTCCATTAAGTCGACAGAACAGACCTGAGCAGTAGGTTCGGAGGGTACACTTCCCAACTTGTAAATGTTCAGCTCTATTGACCTATTCCCGAAGGATAGGGTCATAGAGCCATTACGATAGTTGATGATAGCATTGGAAGTGGCCAAAAATGGGCGATCTAAAATCACTGGAATTTGATTCCGTGGGTTCGCTACATGCTGTGTATCAAGTACAATAAAGTCCACGGGGAATACAAATTCCCCGATTTTTATTAACACATCCTCCAGTTCACCCCTAGGTTTGGTGATTGATCGGTCAGCCATCTGGAGAGTTATGCTCGAGGGTTTTAGCACTCCGATACCTAGTTGCTCATAGACTGTATATGGAAGCAAGTTAACACTAGCGCCAAGGTCTATTAGTGTAGGGTTCCTAGGCACACTAATGAGGTCTCACAACAGATCAAACATGCCCAATTCAAATTTTTTCATGTGCCTACAAACCCTAATACGGATCGTTAACTAGAGGATAAGGCGATGCAAGCAAGTAAACAACTTTATTGCTAAAGGAAAGTGACTACAACCTTTATAGATCCGGTCCTCCACTTCCTAGGCTCCGTGATGACGTTCCTCTGCTGTACCTATCGGAATCCGGACACTGGCGATGGTTTCGTCGGAGAAATGATCGGGCTAGGTCGTCGACTTCGATGCCGAAGTTGATCTACATCAAGGCAACTCAAGATCAAGCTCCAACTTCACCAAGTCATGAAACTTGTGAATAAAACACCCTATACTACTTGGCAAGTGGTAGAGGATGAAGAAATAGGAAGTGGGTTCACTTTAGAATTGGATTTCTCACTCTTTTTCTCATGTTGCCATTAATGGTAGCAAGCTCTCTTCTTGTTGAAGAAGAAGAAGAAAAAGAAAAAGAAAAAGAATATGATAAGAAATAATGAAAAATGGAAAATAAGTGATCCTTATCATATTTGCAACCATGTTTTAGTGTAGAGAATGAACTAGGATTTAGTTGAATGGTTAGGGTTAAGGATAAAACAAAAATGGTAGACTTTTCAAAGATGCTAGAAAAGCTTCATGAAGCTTCAAGCAAAACAACAAAAGAAAGTCACCATTTCTATTTTCCAAAAACAAATGAATAAATAAATAAGTGAAATGAAACCCTAACCATTCACTAAACATGGTTTAAGTCTTACACAAACCCAAGTTTGCATGTATCATCAAACATGATACAAACAAGTGCACAAAAATATATCACATATACAACTTGTGCATTTCAAGTGAGAAAATCAATCTTGAGTGAACCAATACTAGTTAATGTAAAGTAATATATCAAATATATAATTATACATTAAATCATTAAATCAACACTTGATTCAATGATCCGGTCATGTCGCATATAACCGACTAGTATCAAGTGTATCAATGTATCGAATCAACACTTGATTCGGTAACCTGGTAATATCATATATAACCGTTCGATGATACAAATAGCGAGAATAGAATACGGTATCACATACACGCATTATTCTCGGTCCCGCACATATCTCATATGCGCTCCTATTTCGTTTCGCTTGATCTAGGAAACCTCTGTGTAGGACTCTAAAGACTCGTCAATACGCCAGCAGCAGGTGATGATCATATTAAACACCCACAAGCCGCAAGCGGTCTGCTAAACGTAATGGCCACCAGGGTATTGAGCGATCAGAAGATCGACGAGCAAGCCCGCTCACACTCCTGTGAATCCAACCAGTAACACTTACCGTACAGTCCGGTCTGTTCGTCTGATATGTCGCATATCTCGCCTAGGGTTGGTAAACGTCAGACCCCAATAGCTTGATAAGTCATGCTGACATGAGGTCCATAACATGTATGAAACTACTGATAACACTTACCAGTAGATCACTGCAACCCTGGCCAGGGATTTCCTGTTATGGCCAGTCGAGCATAGCGCAACATCAACCCCCAATACCGGGAGAGACGAATCCCCTCCTTTCGCTCATTGCCTCCATGTGAATCGGGACTGTACCCAAAAACCACCTGTTTGCACGACTCAGTAGAGCCGTGGTAGGGTGGAAATCAAAGCACAGTGGGAGACACACAAGACTCTATGACGATCTCGGGTCAACAGACTAAGCTGTACCAGTGTCACCAGAGAACTGCCATCTGACGTGAGGTATAATACCATCTGGGAGTTCTCGGCGAGTCCGTTAAGTGTACCCAGTCTCCACTGAGCACCCGCATACCATCTCTGATGTCAAAAACCAATGGATATGGGATCATCCATCGCCCATCACATGGGTCGAGAAGATATACGCTAGTCTACTCTGGAATATCGATGCCCCGTCTCGATATTCCCACGACTAGGAACATTGAAGGATGTACTCATGGACTACCCAGGCCCCACTAGTAAGATCTGCATCATAGTCCTGAAAGTCGAGTACACATCCTAAGGGCTTTATCAACATGTAACAGAGAGACAGAAAGTATACATGTTAAGATAAAGAGCAACCGGATAGCGTACTATCATGTCGAGCAAGAAAGTCCTACCTATATATGTCCCAGCATCCACTACAATATACATCCAATGTACAGTAATGGCCTCTAGGGCATACATATAACTAACAATCTGCCAGTTGCACTAGGGCCATATGTTGCAGTGGTTGCAGTATCACATACTCAACCATCCCATATAAGTCTCTCTCTGGGAAAAAGCCTTTGTGAGTGGATCCGCCGTGTTATCCTCTGAGTCTACTCTCCTAACCTCGATCACCCTGGAGATCAACTATCTCCATGATCAGGTGATACTGCCTCAGAATATGTCTGGGTCACTGATGGGACCAGGGTTCCCGGGCCAAAGCCACACTTCCATTGTCACACAATGGTAGGAACCTAGTTCATCTCATGAACCAGTATACTCCCAAACTGCCTCTTTGGTAGTATCTTTAATAGCGATGTTACCAGCCTTTATCGTCTAGTTTGCCACGGTATCTAGCTTGGAACTCTTCCAACATACCGTCCCTTTACTGAGGGTAAAGACAATGTCTGCGACTGACATTCAGTCGTTTTTATCACCGTGGAACCCTTCCAGTGATTCTCCCCAGGATCGATTGATACCATCTCACTACATCTAGTGAGAATCCTAGCATCCAATTACATCTATCTCATAGATGAAAACTCAGGATTTAGGAGGTATCACTTTGATCCTATTGCAGAATCCTTGTGATAAGCGGAGATTGACCGAGCGTAGTATAGGAAACTCTTTTCCTATCAAGAGTATGTTTTCTATGTACAATACGAGGATAACCACCTTACACTCTACTACCTTTTTGTACATACAAGGTTCATCTACCATTTTGATGAAGTCAAACACTTCGACTATCACATCAAAACAGACGTTCCAACTCCGCGATGCCTACTTTATTCTGTAAAGCAACTTGCACACGTTTCCGCTGCTCCCACTGTTTACAAAGCCCTCTGGCTGTGTTCTTATAGACGGTCTCTTCTAAATCATTATTTAGAAAAGTAGTCATGGCACCCAACCACCAGATATCGTAGTCATGGTATGTAGCAATGGCAAGTAGGATCTGGATGGACTTAAGCACAGCTACTGGAAAAGGTTTCATCATTATCCATGCCTGGTCGATGATGAAAACCTTTAACAAGTCTAGCTTTGAAAGTCTCAACCTTTCCATCTACACCAAGTAATCTTCTCAAGATATACTTGCTTCTGATGGGGATTTAACCCATCAGATATAGCAGCTAAAGTCCATACTTTGCTGGTGTACATGGATTCCATCTCAGATCGCTAAGCATCCAGCTATTCTTACAGAGTCCTTACTCTCGATGGCCTGCTCGAAACTAGTTGGGTCATCATCTCATGATGCATTCCTCGCTCCCACTGTCATCGAGAAACCGATGTATCTCTCAGGCGGATGAGAAACCCTAACAGATCGGCGGAGAGGCGGAGGTTCGTCGGAGACTATCGAATCCTTTGGTTCTGTCAAATCATCAGCTGCAGTTTTGTAAAGCTGGAACCTTTCCAGGTCTACAGAACTGACCTTGCCTCGATCTTGTCCGGATTTTGCTTTTGACATAGGCCGGACAATCCCAAATCTTAACTTACTTAAGAGATAGGCTCTTCCCATACCATATCTTATATGGAGTGGTAGGCACTGATTTGATTCGAACCCAATTCAATAGGTATGTAGCTTCTCAAGTGCATAACCCCTTAAAGGAAAAAGGTAACTCAGTAGTACTCATCATAGAGCACACCATATCTAATATGGTGCGATTGCTCCGCCCCGATACACCGTTGTGCTATGGTGTATTTAGTGGAGTAATACTGAGAGAGAATCTCATTCTCCTTTAGAATAGTCCAGGAATGCCATGCACAAGTATTCTCCTCCCTGATCTTATCAAAGGACATAATACTTATACCCGTATTTTGGCTCAGTACTTCTAACTTATATTCTGTGAATATCTCAAAAAGTTCGGACTTATGTTTCAACAGGAACATAAGACTGAATTTTTGAGAGATCATTAGAGAACGTAATGAAGTATAAAGAACCAGTCTTGGCATGTGTAGACAGGAGACTTTACATACATCATTATGTATCAGTCCCAAGAGTTTACTAACTCTTTCTCTGTTTCCAATAGACAGAGCTATGGTCATCTAATCTTTGTGACATGACTGGCAAGCTTCATAAGATGTAAATTCAAACTGATTTAAATATGCATCTAAAATGTAATTTCAGCCAGTCGGGTCGCATTGATATGACCTAGTCTACAATATCTCAAGAAGGAATCATTCATAGCCGAACTCTTCCTCTTGTGTGTGTTATGTATACTAGGAACTGTAGTTTGATTTAGAACGTCAATGCTTTTAGATAACGTGCTTGAACCGATCAACTTTTGATATAGGAAACGTTCAAAACATTATCCATCAATACAAAATTTTATCATTTCTTTACTTAATAAAGAGATTGATATGATTTTGTATACTAGGTTCGGTATCTAATAGCATTTGTTCAGAATTAATGTATTGGTAATACAGGGTGACAGTGACCAACAGACTTGGCTGCAACACTTGCCCCATTTTCTGTCTCATGAAACTTATCACCCGTTCTCAGTTTTCTACATTTCTGTAGCCCTATGTAACAAATTACATTTCTGGGATCCTGATCCGGTATCAAATACCCAGGATGCAGAGGATACTGAGAAACAGTTCTTTGTAATGAACACACCGGAAGGAGATGCATCTTATGCACTTTCTTCGTTTGGGCGGCATGGGAATCCTGGTATTCCCCTATTTCCTGCTCTGTCTTATAACAATTATAAGTTGGAGCGGGACCAACGTTCCCCAGCTCAGTATAACAAGCGGGTTCGGTCAATAATCCGTATTATTATCTTGATTAAGGCGTGATATGGTCGCTACCTGGAGAGAGAGAGAAGAAAACACTCTGCGTGCGCTTTTGCAAGATCAGATTGGTTATATATTTTATCTAATCAGGATGGCTCCCACTGTTTTTATCAAATCTTCCTTCAAACCCTAAAAGGAAAGACTAGCCGGGATTAATCACACTCTACAAGTTCGCCAATCTTTCAGCCAGGCCAGTGTTGGTACTTTGAGGGAGGTTCCCCGTGCTTTCGCACAGACCTAATTAAAGTAAACCTCGTTTTCCCAGAGGCGTAACCCCGTTGACACCTTTCTGGACACCTACTTGATCGGCTAATTGCAAAGTGCAAAACTCTTCCAGTAGTAACAATTACTCGCATTGGGTATCGGGATCCAACTATCATATAGAAGGTATGCAATCTCATTGCAAATTTCAACACTTGAAACTCCGGATAAAGGTTTTTACCCCTAGCACCTATGACCTTAACTATGGTCAACAAATCATAAGTACTAGTCAAGTTCTATCCGTCATTTCGTGATTAATTAGACCCACCCACATGACCCTTAACTAAGGTCAACAAAGTCACGCGACTGTCCTAACTAATCGCATCATATGCGGTGTAGGAAGACATCACTTAGCTACCGTATACTGTGCCTTAACTAAGGTCAACAAACACAGCACGAATACTAAGTACTCTACTTCCTAAAATGACGGAGGGTTGCGGATGGTTTTTAATAAAACCTTTAACGCTTTGAACTTGATCTCGTTGCGGAATCAAATAGTTTTTAAATGGAGTGTTTTTGAAGCTTTTCTAGTTTTGCTAAAGGGGTCACTCCCGGTGAAGGGATCGACGGCCCTTTCCTCGTCGAATGAGGTGCGGGATATACCATATATATCACTGTGCAAAGCAGAAACTATAGAAGCAATCAAAAGACAAACCGAGTGTGTAGCATCTGCCAGTTATTGCTAAAGGTGTCACTCCCGGTGAAGGGATCTCGGTCCTTTCCTCATCAAATAAGGTGCAGGATGTTCTACAAGGAACACCGCGATGCAAAGCAAGAACTGTAGCTACCTATTTTATTTTTGAAATTCAATTCCACAACATCTTTTGGGTTTATTTTCTTTCATTAATCTCATTAATGAATATCCCATCATTTAAGTCCACCTAAACATCACAGATAAATATAACGTACGCTTATGCCATCTGCATTCGCCTCGATGTCCCGTCTGCACCGTTAGGTTAGGTAACTAACGCCAGAGCAAGGCAGGGCTAGCGCGGGTGTAAAACATAAGCAACGTCTATATAATATATCATATATACTATATACTATATCTATCTGAACAAATCACATGATCACATCACAGATAACGCAGCAGAAAATATCATATGAAATATTGGATATAGTAGGACGTCCATGTTTTCAATACGAGCCAGTATAAAACACGGATTCCACAGTCATGATGAATATCCAATCCAGCACCCCTAGACCCCTACGAGAGCGGCAAGCAACCCTACCAATTCTATGGTTAGGAGACCCGGACTCGACTCCTCGAGATGGTCTCCCACTGGACCCCAGAACCCGGTTACTTGTGCTCCCCTCCTTGTGTCTATCCTAATGCGGAAAAGTAAATAATATACATCAACGGTGACATCTTCCGCAACCTGGAAGTGCCCTAATAAAAGAATATTACATACAAGGTTTTTACATGAATGAAAATGAAAAAAAACACTCGTCTCACATAAAAAACCCCGGCTATTCAAACACGACGATCCAATATAACATATCCAGCAACACATAACATCACTTGTTATCAACGTAAGTAAATATGCCTATCCCAATTGGCGTTGACATATAGCAACGAAACAGGCGATATCACATATTACACTTACGGTCGCAGAAAAGAAAGTGTAAAACTACAACAGTTGGAATCCGCAAACTCTTTAGACATCGCATGCCTAATCAAATGAAATACTTAGACATCGCATGCCTAACAATTATAAACCCCGCATTTTAGTCTCATTATCGAAAACTCTTTTCAATATCAAGTCGGGCAATTCAACAAGATTCCCGACATCCTGATCGAATGCTCGTCACAAACTTTAGTAGGCGGCCGCACCCCCGACGCCGTCGACGAAGTGCACCAAGGCGGAACACCGCTGTCGCGAGCACCCGAACAGATGCTTTCGGCGATGGGGTTCTCCTACAGTCACTTGGTCGGGGCTATGGGGAGAGGCTGTCTATTAAGTTTACCCGGCGAGTATCCGCGTACGCTACGTGATTGCGACGGACTTTTGATCACATCAAAATTCCGTGGCAACCGATCAAGTGAGACTAAACTGCTATGTTTACAACATTCATTCAGTTATCTCATAACTACTTGTGAATTCCAAATATTGTATCACATTCCGAATAAATAGAAAATGTTAAACTTTCCGATCGAACAATCGAACACCCAAGTTTTCCCGAAACAGCTCAACTCATGAAACAAGTTTAAAAACATTCACTTCGTGCCTCAGTACCAACGGTCCAGCCGTAGAAGGGTCAAGCCAACGCCTCACATGTGGCACGCCGTACTGCCCCAAACCCTAAGGTTCAAAGGGCAGTTCAAGACGGTCACATAATCGAGTTAAGGTTTGTTGTCTTCTAGAGGGACCATCGCGTTACTTGCACTACTCAGAACGTCCTTAAACTACGGAAAAATCCAACAATTGGAAATTTCCCGGTAGGGGAAAAAGTGGGTATTTATATCCGGTCGAACTTTTTAACATATTCTAAAATTACCCGGAAAAACACATAGATAAAATTAGGCAATCCGATCGAATCTACGAAGTCCCATTACAATCCAGAAAACTCAACTCTTGAGTGCAGATTAAAACTTCCCAGAAAACTCAGCACAACAATATAGGAATTACTGTGCAAAAATAATGACAAGATGCCCCTTTATTGCCGCGGAACCGCCGCACATGCCATGCTCGTGCCGCGGTTCCGCGGCCACTTGGTCGATTCATGCTCACGTACTTCACAGAAATTCTTACAAAAGCCTGCTTATTTTTTTGCATATTTTTAATTCATAAAAATCCACAATTTTCAAAAATGTACAGAGAGTGGATTTTGCATTAGGGTCTCGGTTCGATCGGACTTCTAACTCCGTCTACACATCGCCTAAGGCTCTAGCTATGCTCTGATACCACTGTAGGGTTCCTAGGCACACTAATGAGGTCTCACAACAGATCAAACATGCCCAATTCAAATTTTTTCATGTGCCTACAAACCCTAATACGGATCGTTAACTAGAAGATAAGGCGATGCAAGCAAGTAAACAACTTTATTGCTAAAGGAAAGTGACTACAACCTTTGTAGATACGGTCCTCCACTTCCTAGGCTCCGTGATGACGTCCCTCCGCTGTACCTATCGGAATCCGGACTCTGGCGATGGTTTCGTCGGAGAAATGATCGGGCTAGGTCATCGACTTCGATGCCGAAGTTGATCTACGTCGAGGCAACTCAAGATCAAGCTCCAACTTCACCAAGTCAAGAAATTTATGAAGAAAACACCCTATACTACTTGGCATGTGGTCGAGGATGAAGAAATCGGATGTGGGTTCACTTTAGAATTGGATATCTCACTCTTTTTCTCATGTTGCCATTAATGGTAGCAAGCTTTCTTCTTGTTGAAGAAGAAGAAGAAGAAGAAAAAGAATATGATAAGAAATAATGAAAAATCGAAAATAAGTGATCCTTATCATATTTGCAACCATGGTTTAGTGTAGAGAATGAACTAGGGTTTAGTTGAATGGTTAGGGTTAAGGACAAAACAAAAATGGCAGACTTTTCAAAGATGCTAGAAAAGCTTCATGAAGCTTCAAGCAAAACAACAAAAGAAAGTCACCATTTCTATTTGCTAAAAACAAATGAATAAATAAATAAGTGAAATGAAACCCTAACCTTTCACTAAACATGGTTTAAGTCTTACACAAACCCAAGTTTGCATGTTTCATCAAACATGATACAAACAAATGCACAAAAATAAATCACATATACAACTTGTGCATTTCAAGTGAGAAAATCAATCTTGAGTGAACCAATAATAGTTAATGTAAAGTAATATATCAAATATATAATTATACATTAAATCATTAATTCAACACTTGATTCAATGATCCGGTCATGTCGCATATAACCGACTAGTATCAAGTGTATCAATGTATCGAAATCAACACTTGATTCGGTAACCTGGTAATATCATATATAACCGTTCGATGATACAAATAGCGAGAATAGAATACGGTATCACATACACGAATTATTCTCGGTCCCGCACATATCTCATATGCGCTCCTATTTCATTTCGCTTGAGCCAGGAAACCTCTGTGTAGGACTCTAAAGACTCGTCAATACGCCAGCAGCAGGTGATGATCATATCAAACACCCACAAGCCGCAAGCGGTCTGCTAAACGTAACGGCCACCCGGGTATTCAGCGATCAAAAGATCGACGAGCAAGCCCGCTCACACTCCTGTGAATCCAACCAGTAACATTTACCGTACAGTCCGGTCTGTTCGTCTGATATGTCGCATATCTCGCCTAGGGGTGGTAAACGTCAGACCCCAATAGCTTAATAAGTCATGCTGACGTGAGGTCCATAACATGTGTGAAACTACTGATAACACTTACCAGTAGATCACTGCAACCCTGGCCAGGGATTTCCTGTTATGGCCAGTCGAGCATAGCGCAACATCAACCCCCAATACCGGGAGAGACGAATCCCCTCCTATCGCTCATTGCCTCCATATGAATCGGGAATGTACCCAAAAACCACCTGTTTGCACGACTCAGTAGAGCCGTGGTAGGGTGGAAATCAAAGCACAGTGGGAGACACACAAGACTCTATGACGATCACGGGTCAACAGACTAAGCTGTACCAGTGTCACCAGCGAACTGTCATCTGACGTGAGGTATAATACCATCTGGGAGTTCTCGGCGAGTCCGTTCAGTGTACCCAGTTTCCACTGAGCACCCGCATACCATCTCTGATGTCAAACACCAATGAATATGGGATCATCCATCGCCCATCACATGGGTCGAGAAGATATACGCTAGTCTTCTCTGGAATATCGATGCTCCGTCTCGATATTCCCACGACTAGGAACATTGAAGGATGTACTCATGGACTACCCAGGCCCCACTAGTTTGATCTGCATCATAGTCCTAGAAGTCGAGTACACATCCTAAGGGCTTTATCAACATGTAACAGAGAGACGGAAAGTTTACATGTTAAGATAAAGAGCAACAAGATAGCGTACTATCATGTCGAGCAAGAAAGTCCTACCTATATATGTCCCAGCATCCACTACAATATACATTCAATGTACAGTAATGGCCTCTAGGGCATACATATAACTAACAAGTAGAGCACGGTTGATGTGTTTTTCCCCAATAGAAATAGAAATAGTAGGACAGCCAAGGTCCTTACGTTTCCTCGGTACTTGTTGGGGGAAAGCCATGTCTACAGTCTTTGCCATGAATATCTTCTTGGGCACTTGAGTCTTCCTCTTCCTAGTGCACAAGTTCTTAAGGGTTTTCGCATAGGACGGAACTTGTTGGATGGCATCTAGGAGAGGGATGTTGATGTTAACTTGCTTAAACATGTCCATAATTTTCTCCAGATATGGACTCGAATTGTTAGCCCTTAATCGATTAGGATAAGGTGCTTTAGCAATAAGCGCTGGGTCCATCATAGGAGAAGGAAGTGTGTGTTGAACCGATCCCAGAATAGAGGTGGGGACCGTCCGTGGAGAACTAGAAGAAATGGGCTGAGGTGGCGAGCCTTGTGGGAAACGAAGAATAGGCTCGCAAGAAAGTGGTGGGGTAGAAGAACTGGGGTCAGAAGTAGAAGTAGAAGTGGAAGGAAATGTCTCAGCCGGGGTGTCATTGATAGATTTTTCAGTGTCATCAATCTCTTCCCCAACGTGATTGTCAAGCACTTTTCCAGATCTCAACGTGATTGCATTCACATGATGTGAATAGCCAGGATTGGGTAAAGTTTGAGCTGGAAGTTTCCCTTTCTCTCTTGCACTCATTTCGGCTTTTAATTGTGCAATTTGTTCTTCCATTGATTTGATATTCTCATTTTGAGAGACAATGATCTTCAACACATTCCCGACGGAAGATTGCAAACTTGTCGTCCCTTGGATGGATTGTTTTATGAAAGTATCTAAGGTTTGTGTTAGTGCAGAGGTATTATTTGTACCGATCAATTGCAAAGAGTTTTCATGTGGTGCAAAAGTGTTGGCCGGATTTTAGAAGTTTTGTGATTGGTAGGGGTGCTGACTCAATTGTGGTTGCTGTTGTGGTGGAGGGACCCTTTGGAAATTGTGTTGGTTTGGAACCGTATTTTAATTTTGGGATTGGTTCCAAGCAAAGTTCGGGTGATTCCTCCAACCCTGATTGTACGTGGAAGAAAATGGATCGTTTCTAGGTCTTTGTTGGTAAGCAGAATTGATATGCTCGTGACCTTGAAAAGGAGAATTTATTGGACATTCTTCCGTTAAATGAGAAGGATCAGAACAGCAGCCACATACAGTTTTGGAGAGTGACATTTGATTTAGGGCGGCTAAAAATTTGTTTTCCGTAGTCTCGAGTTTCTTATGCATAGCCGAAATGTCAGCTCTAACTCCGATGGAAATATCATTTCCATCCCTAGACGATTGACTCACACCCTCCCACTGTAAAGATTTTTCAGCGAAATCTTCTAAAAATTTCCAGGCTTCCCCATCATCTTTGGTCATGAAATTGCCTTGACAGATGGATTCAAGGGTCTGTCTTGTGTTAGGATTAATGCCCTCATATATGATTCTGCACAGATCCCATCTAGGGATTCCGTGATGTGGACATTGGACTAACAGATCCTTGAACCGTTCAAGACATTTTGAAAATGGTTCATTTGGAAGCTGGGTGAATTGATTTATTTCGCTACGGACTTGAGCTGTCTTATGATGTAGGTAGAATTTCTTAAGGAATGCTTTGACGAATTCTCCCCAGTTTGAGATGGAATGTGCGGTAGTGTTATACAGCCACTTCTCGGCTATATCGTACAAGGTGAATGGGAGAAGACAAAGACGCATAGCATCTACAGAAAGCTATGAAGTACCCATCATTGCGCATACATTTTCAAATTTGGTGATAAAAGCGTATGCGTCTTCAGACTCGAGACCGTGATATTTTGGAAGAAGGTTGAGGTATTGGGGTTTAATTTCAAAATTGTCCCCGTTGGCTGGTGGAATGTATAGACAGGTCGAAAGAGGACCTCGCATAGGATAACATCTCTCTTGGAGAGATATGCGGGATGGATTCTGCGCACCTGCGGACGGCGGCAGAGTAGTGGTAAAGAAGTTCGATGGAAAGGATCCATCGATGTGGGTGTGGTGGTGGATAAAGAAGAAGTAAATGTAGAAATACCGACTTTGGGGTCGATCGGGGGAATGCGGACTAGATGGGCACTAGAATCCCGTGTCCAGCCTATCTTGTACTAAAAAGGGTTAGTACAAGTGGCAGCGTAGATATATAATTAGGGGAAATGAATGAAGTGTTTGGTGTTTGTTTTGAAAAATATACGGATTTTTGAAAAAATGATGCAAATCACAACAAATGCAACAAGCAACCCTAAGTCTAGTGGTCATCTAGGTCAAGGCTCTAGACCGCTCCTAACTGCCAAAAGACAAGTCGCAGGATCAATCCTCTACTGCCTCTTTGTCTCCCCTGTGGCCAGGTAAGTGCCAGGTAACTTGGAAGGTACTCCACTACGTAAGTAGTGGGCCTAATTAATAACCTGTAGCCTTAGACACACTTGCCTTAGACACCACAAAAGAAATGCGGATAAGCAATGAATTATCCACGGCCTTCTCTTGTCCTAATTGAGCGCGACGGTCCTTAGAGTCATCTCTAGATATTTTTTAGTTAATGAGGGTAAATGCGGATGCAAGTTTGTGATTTTTGGAGCTTAGGAAGGGTAATGAACTCCCCACCTAATCTGAATTTTGTCTTTGCCCCTTAATTTCCGTATTAATATGCAAACAACCAAAAATCAAAACACACACAATTTTATTGCTTTTTGCGGCGATGCGAATTATTTGCAAAGAAATTTGCAGCAAATTGTTGATTGGAGCAGATTAGGTAGGCGATAAGAAAGTAAAGAGAGTTACCAAAAATTTTAGAACAGTGATTGTACTGTAGCACCGCGGTTCCGCCGCGGAAGTCGCCTAATGCCGCGGATTCGCCGCGGTTTATCCTCTTCACTACACAAAAATTTCACAACAGGCTCCTGTTCACTTATACAGCTCTCTAGAATGCTCTGAAATTTTTTTCCACATCTCCACAAATTCCAGATTTTCTCGCAACAAATCACAACAACACGTTTAGGGTTTGTGCGAATTTAGTTCTAAAAATATAGATGGAATAAACTTTTCAACTCAAATTTAAAAAACGAATGAATTAGCGCACAATCCCCGGCAACGGCGCCATTTGATTGTAATGAATTAGCGCACAATTCCCGCCTGTCATGCGGGTTACCCGGGTTCGTTCCCCGGAAACGACACCATTTGATTGAATTCTAATTCCGGATGTTTAGTAGAAATTGTATAGTAATCACAACCAAAAATATTTGACCGCAATCAATAACGGTGTCGAATGTAGCGCGTTAGTAAGTGCGGATCGTCCACAGGGAAGGTGTAATAGTTCGTGTTTCGAATTAGATGAGTCGAAAATTTAAAGAAAAGAAAAGAAACAATTCATGATTTGTAAATTGAAGTTCAAGAATTAGAAAAATCTAGATCTAATAACAAGAAACGATAAAATCAAGAATTGAGAATTTGATGATTCCAAACCAAATATCAAGAATCGAAGTGAGGCTCCTAGGAATCGATCGGATCTATAGATGGGATGAAATCTAGCGATTACGTATTCTTATCCTTCGATGAATTGATACTAGATCGATGATGATCGACAATAATCAAGGATTTCTTGTGAAACTAGGGTTTCATCATCTATCCCTTATTCCTTCGTCGATATCATTCACATTCTAGCCTCTAGTAAATTCAAGAATTGATCGTGGATCCCTAATTTCGAACGATCACAATCAAGAAAGCATCGCAATGAAACTAGGTCGTCGATTCATCAATTTGCTAGGGTTTACAAAACTCGTAGGACTTAAGAATCGTTTTAAAATTTGTTGCATCATCATTCTATTGATCGTCTCGACTCCTTTACGAGCGGAGTTTTACTCAAACATCACAACAAGAACCACAATCATAAATTGAGATCGAATCATGATACAAGAATTTAAAGAAAGAAAGATTAATGAATTTCACCTTTTATTTATATCAATAATTCCGTTACAAATCGCTCAAGAACTACAAGAGGAAGAACTCGATCGTCGATTTGGCTTCGCTCGTCTCGTTGAGTCGCGGATCGGCTTGGATCACTTGCTCGATTGAAGATCGGCTCCGCTCCTAAAAGGTTGAAGGTTTGTCGCTTGATTTGGTACTCGGGATCTTGAATTTGGCTTTGGATTTTGGATTTAGGGCTTGAGGCACAAGTTGTGTCACTTAACTTGTGTTAGAAATGTGGGAGATGAGAGATTGAACAACCCAAAACCCTAGATCTATGTTTCCTTTTATAAGCCTCTCAACCTTAGATCTAGAATTCAAATTTCAAATTTCCCTCCAAAATGAACAACTTTTCCCTCCAAAATGAACTACCTCATTTGAATTTTCCCTCCAAAATGAACCACCTCATTTGAATTTTCCCTCCAAAATAAGGTTGTTAGAAAGAATCTTCTAGAAGAAGTTTGTTGGAGGGGATATTCAAGAATGAGGTTGTTACAAGGAGGCTTATAGAAAAAGGTTGTTATAAGGAGGCTTCTAGAAGAAGGTTGTTGGAGAGAGGCTTCTAGAACTAGGTTGTTATAAGGAGGCTTCTAGAAGAAGTTAGTTGGAGGGAGGCTTCTAGAACTAGGTTGTTATATGGAGGCTTCTTGAAGAAGTTAGTTAGAGGGAGTTTCTGGAGAGTTCTGGAAGCTTTGCCGTTAGAAATAAGCACATGGGGAAAATCTGCTTCTCTGCTGACGTCATCATGCCATGGATCCGCGGCGGGAAGCGCCCATTGGCCTTGAATAAATTTCTGGAATAGTTTTACACCTTATTGTTTACTGCCAGATCACCAGACTTAGACTTGGTGTAATTTTGATCAGCACTTTTGACAATTTGGCTCGGTTTTTGGAATTTCCTGCACAAACTTTGAAACAAGTGTTGCGCTACAAGAATGATGCGATGCCATGATAAACAGTCAATTTCCATAAAAATGCCGGTTTTAGAGTACAACACAGGTAACTCGGTATTTTACTATTGTTTTGCTAATATGTGTATGTTGCGCCACGGCAGCGCCCCGGCCGTCTTACCGAGGCCAAAATGCGGAATCAAAAATTTTCCTTACTTGGAAACTGGCGCTACCGCGGACAATAAAACCCGGATCGTTAACCATTAACCTATACTAGCAAACAAGAGATGGGAAGAGGAGTATACCAAGTGATCCGAGTCCTCCGGTCTTCTCGTCATCGTCCCGATCTCCCGCGGAAAGTCCTATCTCCATATCATCGCCTCCTTGCCGAAAAGGGCACCACATCGCTTGTATCTTTTACGGGCTCCCACCTCAATACCGAGGCAACTCGGGCGCGAAGTTGGCTGGCCGACGCGTCCAAGATTTGCTATAGAATGTGTAGGGTTGAAGCTATGTCTCATTTGGGGTTTGTTGCCTTTGAAGATGATGGAGGAATCAGGATAAGAAAAATGGTGCTTGCATTTTTCTAGCATGAAAAATGAGATCAAGAATGAAAACTCTCAAGAATGAAAAAACCTCTTCTTCTCTTTTCTCAAAATAAAAACCTTCTCCTCTTAGAATGGTGGAGGAAAGAATACATAAGCAAGAGGGAGGTGAGTGTACGAGAAAGAGAAAGGTGACCATATCCAAACACCATCATCACAATCTCACATCAAAACACAAATCAATCCTCATCACCTTTTACAAGAAATGATGATAGAAAAGAAAGGAATAAAAAGATGCTTTCATAAACAAACCATTTGCATGAAAACCCTCCACAATGTGTTATTTGCAAACTTGCAAATAACACCCTCCATCAAAAGGTTCGGCCGGGAAAGAACAAAGGAAAACCGGCTGGAACGGAATGCAAACTGGCAACTCCAGAAAACTGGTCCCGTAATAAATTACAGGAAAACCCCGATACTGTGCATACACACCCGCATCTGTATTCCTACCGGATACAAATGCAATGAGACAAAATCTACACTGTACTATACTAGGATCCAGCTTAAACCAAAACCGGCTAGTAATATCCGTTCGATCCTGATCCGTGCAATACCGTACGTATCCGATCGAACCCTGCCATATATCCATACGGCCACTAGTACAAACCGTCCGATCCTGATCCGTGCAATACCGCACGTATCTGATCGGACCCTGCCATATCTCCATACGGCCTCTACAGCATTTCGCCCGAAAACTTGAGTAACTGTAAGTGTGGTGGACTCTAAAGACTCGTCAATATTATGGCTGTGGATTTAACCACTAGCACGTCAGAGGTATTAGCCAATACGTGACGGACCACCAGCTATTGACCAAAAGGGACGTCGATGAGCGAACTCATCCTGACACCCTACTGAGCCTGACAGTGACAATATCCGTACAGTCCGGTCCGTTCGTCTATGAGTATCGCATGGCGGGCCTAGGGGGTTGGTAAAAGTCAGACCCCCAAAAGCGGTACAAGTCGTGTCGGAGTGTAGCCCAGAACGCCCTGAGATACTACTGGAATACCTACCAGTAAATCTCCTGCCTCGGCCGAGGGCTTTGCGTAATGGCTCTCCTAGACACAGCGCGACCTCACCCCCAATACCGGGAGAGACGAACCCCTGCACATCCGCTCACTGCCTCCATGTGGCTCGGGACTGTACCCAACTAAAACCTGTTTGCATGACTCTTTTGAGCCGTGGTAGGGTAGTAATTAAAGCACAGTGGGAACTCACACGAGAAAAATGACGATCTCAGGTCGATGAACTAACCTGTACACATGTCACCTGGGAACTGCTATCTGACATCTGGTATAAGACCAACTAGCAGGTTTCCGGCGAGTCCTGTCCGGTGTACTCATAACCCAATGAGCACCTGTATACATCTTAGGTGAACCAACTGACACCAGTGGCTTGTGAGACCGGCCACCGCCCCTCGTCGGGGTCTCGACTGTATACACTAGTCTACTAATGGAGTATCGATGCCCTGTCTCGAAACTCCTACGACTAGGGACCTTTTAAGGATGTGCTTATAGACTACCAGCTCCCACGTATATGATCGCCATCATACTGCTGGTCGTCAAGCAAGAATCCTAGGGGCTCTATCAATGTGTAATAGCGACATGTCAGGTCACCTAAAGCAGTACACGATGATAAAGATAAACCAGATAGCATACTATCATCTCGAGTAAGACTGTCCTACCGGGATAGGTCCTCCCTCAATCATTGCAATCACGTACCTGTGATCCAATAATTGACTCTGAGGGCACTATCTCCAACAGTGTAATATGCAAACCGAACACTTCTAGATGAATGCAAAAGATAGGGAAATTGACTTGTTAAAAATACATTATTTTCGACTGATCAAGTAACTAGGGGTAAAAACCATATCGGGAGTTTCAAGAGTTGAAATTTGCAATGAGATTGCATACCATCTATATGATAGTTGAATCCCGATCCCACTGTGAGTAAGTGTTACTTCCAGGAGAATTTTGCACTTTACAATTAGCTGATCCAGTAGATGTCTTGAAAGGTGTTAACGGGGTTTGACCTCTGGGAAAACGAGGTTTACTTTAATTAGGTCCGTGCGAAAGCACGGGGAAGCTCCCTCAAAGTACCGACATTGGCATGACTGACCGGTTAGCGAAACTGTTGAATGTAATTAATCCTGGCTAGTTTTCATTTCAGGTTTTGAATGAAAATTTGATAAAATCAGTGGGAGACATCGATTAGATAAGATAATACCCAATCAAATTCTTTGCAAGAGCATTTCGCTGAGTGTATTCTTTTCTCTGTCCTAATGGCAGATACCAATGATGGGGCTTAAGATTCTACTAGAGAAAAATAAACTGACGGGACCGAACTATAAAGAATGGTTGAGGAACTTGAACATCGCACTTGCATATGATAAAGTATCATATGTCCTCACAACCAAAGCCCCACCTGTCCCAGGACCTGAATCATCTGTCTCGGATAGGGAGATCCGAAAAACTTGGGATACTGATTGTAACACGGCCAAGTGCCTCGCGCTTGCTTCTATGGACAATATCCATCAGAAGCAACACGAGAATATGGATGTACAATCCATCTTTCTTCACACAAAGGACTTATATGAAGAGCAATCTCGTACTTTGAGATACGAGGCATCTCGAAAGCTGTTTCAGATGCGAATGGCCCCTGGTACATCAGTAGGAGACCATGTTTTGAAGATGATTGGTCTTATAGAAGAAATTGTGGAACTGGGATGGACCATAGATAATGAGCGGTATATAGATATTGTTTTACAGTCTCTCCCCCTGCCTTTTCTCCGTTCATAGTAAACTTCAATATGAATGATTTGGAGAAATCATTACCTGAACATCTCAATATGTTGAGAAGTGCAGAGAGCACGTTGAAAACAACGAGGACTCCCGCTCTGCTTGCTGGGCCATCCTCCTCTTCATTCCCAAAAGCCAAGGCCAAGGAAAAGAAAAAGAAGAAGTCCATCAAACAAAAAGGTGGAGTTAAAAAGGCAAAGGGGAAAGACAAATCCGGGGCTGCGGGAAGCGGGAAAGGAGAATGTTTTTACAGCCACAAGTCAGGACATTGGAAACGCAACTGTGCTGTGTATCTTGCTGATCTCAAGAAGAGGAAGCATTCTGATGCTTCCACTTCAGGTGTGTTTGTAACTGAAAACTGTTTTTCTTTAAACTCTGCATCTTGGGTATTAGATACCGGTTCTGGTTCTCACATCTGCAATTGTATGCAGGGATTGAGAAATAGTAGAGCTTTGAAGACAGGTGACCAAACTCTACGGGTTTGAAATGGTTCCAATGTACATGCTGTATCCATGGAAGAGTATCAGCTTGGGTTGCCTTCGGGTTGTATTTTGGTTTTGAACCTGTGTTATTTTGTACTAAGTATGCTATGTAATATAATATCCGTTTCTTTGTTGGAAAATGAAGGATACAATTTTGTATTGCAAAATAATGTTATGAACATTAACTTAAATCAAGAGTTGATTGGGTATGGTACACTAAATAACGGTATTTACGTCCTGAACCAACACACAGTTTTCAATATACAACATACTAATAAAAGAATGTTTTCAGATATAAATGAAGCTTTTCTTTGGCATTGTAGACTTGGTCATATTAATGAAACAAGATTAAACAAACTGCATAAAGATGGATATTTAAATCCTTTTGAATATAAATCTTATGCGACTTGCCAGTCTTGTATCAAAGGTAAGATGACCAAAACTCCGTTTACTGGACACGGAGAAAAAGCTGTGGAACTCTTAAGCCTTATACATAGTGATGTATGCGGACCAATGTCTACACATGCTAGAGGTGGTTTTTCATACTTCATTACTTTTACTGATGATTTCTCAAGATTCGGACACGTGTTTTTGATAAAGCACAAATCCGAAGCTTTCGAGAAATTCAATGAGTACAAACTTGAAGTAGAAAAACAAACTGGCTTGACCATCAAGAAACTTTAATCAGATCGAGGTGGAGAATATTTAAGTACAGAGTTTTTAGACTTCTTAAAAAAGAATGGGATTCTCTCTCAGCTCACTCCTCCTTACACACCACAGCACAATGGTGTGTCAGAACGAAGGAATCGTACCCTATTAGATATGGTACGATCCATGATGTGTGATACTGAGTTACCGCTTTCCTTTTGGGGGCATGCATTAGAGACATCGATGTATCTATTAAATAGGGTTCCAACCAAGACCGTGTCTACCACTCTATATGAGATAAGGAGTGGAATGGGACCATCTCTTAAAAGAGTTAGGATTTGGGGTTGTCCGGCTTTTGTTAAAAACCAGAATCCAGGCAAACTCGAGATACGATCGGTCATGTGTAAATTTGTGGGGTATCCAAAACATTCGTATGGATATCTATTCTGCCACAAAAAGGAACAAAAGGTGTTTGTTGCTCAGCATGCTACATTTTCGAAAAATGATATCTTTACAGATAGTACTGATGGCAATGCGGTAGAACTAAAAGAGGTTCTAGAGACACAAATTACTCAAGACGAATTGGTTGAAATTGATGTTGCAGTAGAACTTCAAGAACCTCAGCCGCTCCGGAGATCTAGTAGAACTTCTCGCCCACCAGAGAGATACTATGGGTTTCTCATTGATGGTGATAGAGAAGATTGCATCATGGATGATGATAACCCTACTAGTTTTCAGCAAACTATCACTTATGGTGACTCAGTGAAGTGGCTGGAAGCCATGAGATCCGAAATGGAGTCCATGTATATCAACAAAGTAGGGAATTTGGACGTTGCGCCTCTTGGGATAAAACCCGTTCGGTGCAAATGGATCTTTAAGAGAAAGATTGGTATAGATGGACAGGTAGAGACCTTTAAAGCAAAGCTAGTAGCGAAAAGTTTTCGTCAAAGACCAGGATTGGACTATGATGAAACTTTCTCTCCAGTAGCAATGTTTAAATCCATTAGGATCCTACTTGCTATTGCTGCTCACTATGATTATGAAATCTGGCAGATGGACGTTAAAATTGCATTTCTAAATGGTGATTTAGAAGGATGCATTTTTATGGATCAGCCAGAGGGCTTCATTGACAGTAGGAGCAGCGGGAAAGCATGTAGATTGCTTAAATCAATTTATAGATTAAAGCAGGCCTTACGGAGCTGGAACATCTGCTTTGATGATACAATTAAAGAATTTGATTTTATCAAAAATATAGATGAACCATGCATTTATAAGAAGATCGTAGGGAGTACTGTCACATTTCTCGTATTGTACGTAGGTGACATTCTGCTAATAGGAAATGATATTCCTTTGCTACAATCGGTCAAACTATTCTTATCACAAAGGTTCTCCATGAAGGACCTGGGTGATGCCTCATGCATTTTAGGAATAAGGATCTATAGAGATAGATCCAAGAGGTTATTGGGATTGTCCCAATCTAAGTACATAGACACCATCCTAAAAAGGTTTAGTATGGAAGATTCCAAGCGTGGTGCTTTGCCTGCTTGTCATGGAATCACTCTCTCCAAAGACTTCTATCCGAAGACTGATGAAGAGAGAGCTCGCATGAGCGTTATACCCTACGCTTCAGCCGTAGGATCTATAATGTATGTGATGTTATGTACTTGCCCCAATGTAGCTTATACACTAGCTGTAGTAAGAAGGTATCAATCCAACCCAGGGGAGAAACATTGGATAGCAGTGAAGAACATTCTTAAATACTTGCGAAGGACTAAAGAACTGTTCTTGGTGTATGGTAATGGGGATCTCCAGATTGAGGCCTTTACCGATTCCAGCTTCCAAAGTGGTAAGGATGACAACAAATCTATCTCAGGGTTTGTATTTACCCTCAACGGAGGGGTGGTTAGTTGGAAGAGTTCCAAACATGATACTGTTGCAGACTCTACGATGGAAGCTGAGTATATTGCTGCAAATGATGCTGCCAAGGAAGCCGTATGGATGAAGAAGTTCATCGCGGAACTAGGAGTAGTTCCAACCATTGTTGATCCAATACTATTGTATTGTGATAATAATGGAGCTATGGCATTAACCAAAGAACCAAGGTCCCATCAGAAATCCAGACACATCCTGAGGCGATATCATTTGATCCGGGAGATAGTAGATCGCCAGGAGATCGAGATTCGGAGAGTAGATACAAAGGATAACACAGCGGATCCACTCACCAAGGCCCTTCCACAGCCGCAACATGAGCGACTTTTTGAGATGTTGAGTATGAGATACGCCAATAACTGGCCTTAGTGCAAGTGGGAGATTGTTTGATATATGTATGCCCTAGAGGCCATTATATATATAGTGGATGCTTGGACATGTATATCTGATTTTAGATGACTTTCTCGCTCAACATGATAATATGCTATCTGGTTGACTTTATCTTGACATGTTGATTTGATCATGCTTTTATTCATTTGCACATGTTGATAAAGCCCTCAGGATATTTACTTGACTACTGTGACTATGATGCGGATCAAACTAGTGGGGCATGTGTAGTTTATAAGCATATCCTTGAACTGTTCCTAGTCGTGGGTGTATCGAGACGAGGCATCGATATTCCAGAGTAGACTAGCGTATACTATTCTTGTCCCATATGATGGGCGATGGATGATCCCATATCCATCTGGTGAGGTGACACCAAAGATTGTATGCGGGTGTTTAGTAGAGACTGGGTACACTGAACGGACTCACAGAGAACTCCTATGTGGTATTATATCTATCGTCGGATAGGAGTTCTCAGGTGACACTGGTACAGGTTAGTCTGTAGACCCAAGATCATCATAGAGTCTTGTGTGTCCTCCCACTATACTTTGATATCCACCCTACCACGGCTCTACTGAGTCGTGCAAACAGGTGGACTTTAGGTATAGTCCCGAGTCACATGGAGGCGATGAGCGATAGGAGGGGTTTCGTCTCTCCCGGTATTGGGAGTTGATGTTGTGCTATGCTCGATTGGCTATAACAGGAAGTCCCTGGCCAGGGCTGCTGAAATTTACTGATAAGCGTTATCAGTAGTTTCTCGATCTGGTATGAGCCATACACCAGCATGACTTATTAAGTTATTGGCGTCGAAGATTCTATCCCTAGACTCGATATGCAACATATCTGACGAAAAGACTGGAGTGTACGGTAAGTGTTGCCAGTTGGCTCGACGGGAGTTTTGACAGCTTCCTTGGTTTTCTTCTGATCGCTCAATACCCGGGTGGCCATTACGTTAAGCTGACCGCTTGCGGCTTGTAGGTATTTTATATGATCATTACCTACTGCCGGCGTATTGACGAGTCTTAGAGTCCCACAATGAAGTTTCCTGGCTCATGCGAAAAGATGTGGTGTGCATATGAGATATGCGCGGGGACCCGATTAAATACGGATATGTGATACCGTACATTAATCGGGCATTTTCTATTGGTCGAGTCGTATGTGATGTGACCAGTTTGCAAAATCAAGTGTTGATTTAACAAATGACTTTTGGATTAATTCTTTATCTAAACCCTTTTTCTATTTTTTTGTATGCATTCATGTATGCACATGATGATGTGCATGGACACATACATACATACATTGTATCATGGTTGTTGATACAAAATTGGTGGCAATGCAAGACTCATATTGTAGTAATTATTTACTTATTTATCATTTTGAGTTAAAGGAAAAGATAATTCATACATGGTTAATGTTTATCATCTTTGACCATCCTTCAACTACTTTTTAACCTTGAGTTAATTATCCTTTTGCCTTTTTAACTCAATAATAAAGATCTAGATAATTACTAACCATGGTTGAAGTGAGAAGGATTAATATTGATTTATTCTTTCTCATCTCAATTATTCTATCATATCATTATCCTTTGAGCTCAAGCTTAGCCACCATCTTCTTCTTCCTCTCTTGAAATTTTCTTTGAGTGAAGTTGATAAAAAGAAAGGGTTTTGATTATAGAATAAAAACCACATCGTCATACTACATACATCTAGCCCATTTGTGTAGGGTGTTTGCTCTACTTCATTCACATATCATGTAAAGCAAGGAGCTTTGGGCAAAGGGACTTCGGGTGGATCTTCGTGGACGAGGAAGGCTTCCGTCGATCCGTTCCAAACACTCAAAGTGCCAAGGAGTCACCAAGGGAGGTCTACAAAGGTTGTAATCTCTACCCTTAGTGATAGTTTTTCATTTGCATGTGATGCTTAGTCAAATGAAACCCTAAATTTCTAGTTATGATTCTTGTCAAGTTCACTTAGCACCTTCAAAATTTGATTTCGGCATATGCGATGCTTCTAAACCCTTGATGAGGTGCTAGGTAAACCCAACAGGATCCATTCACGGAGGCCATTCCCCAGATACAATTTGAGAGACTCTTCGGGATGTTGGGTATGAGATACTACAACAGCTGGCCTTAGTGAAAGTGGGAGATTGTTAGTTTTATATATGCCCTAGAGGCCATTGTTGTACATATGATGTATATTATAGTGGATGCTTGGATATATATAGAGAGGACTTTTTTTCTCGACATGATAGTACGCTATTTGGTTTCACTTTATCTTAACATGTTGACTTGCATTAGTTTACTGTCTTACTCTCACATGTTGATAAAGTCCTTAGGATATGTACTCGACTACATGGACTATGATGAGATCAAGCTACTGGGGCCATGGTGGTCATTGAGTACATCCTATAATTGTTCCTAGTCGAGACAGTATCGAGACAGGGCATCGATACTCCAGAGTAGACTAGCGTATACGCATCTTGACCCATATGATGGGCGATGGATGATCTCATATCCATCTGTGTTTGACATCAAGGATGGTGTACGGGTGCTCAGTGTAGACTGGGTACACAGAACGGACTCGCCGAGAACTCCTAGATGGTATTATACCTATCGTCAGATAGCAGTTCTCCGGTGACACTGGTACAGGTTAGTTTGTAGACCCGAGATCATCATAGAGTCTTGTGTGATTCCCATGTGCTTTGATTTCCACCTTACCACTTCCAAGAGGGCGTGCAAAATGGTGGCTTTTGGGTACAATCCCGAATCACATGGAGGCAATGAGCGATAGGAGGGGTTTCGACTCTCCCGGTATAGGGAGTTGATGTTGTGCTGTGTTCGATTGGCTATAACTGGAAGTCCCTGGCCAGGGCTGATATGGAGTGTTACTGGTAAGAGTTATCAATAGTTTCTCGACTCGTTATGAGCCTCACATCGACATGACTTATCGGTTACTGGGGTCTGACGTTTACCACCCTTAGACTTGATATGCGACATATCAGACGAAGAGACAGGACTGTGCGATAGTGTTACTGATTGGATTCACAGGAGAATGTACAGGCTTTCTTGTTGACCTTCTGATCGCTTAAAACCTGAGTGGCTGTTACGTTTAGCTGACCGCTTGCAGCTTGTGGGTGTTTGATACGATCATCACCTACAGCCGGCGTATTAACAATTCTTTAGAGTCCTACACAGAGTTTTCCTAGCTCAGGCAAAACGGAGTAGGAGCATATATGTGATATGTGCGGCACCGAGAATAATACGATATGAGATACCGTATTCTATTCTCACATTATGAGATATCGGCCGGGTACATGTGATATAGCCGGGTCATCGGATCAAATGTTGATTCGATAAATTGGTACATGTTATATTAGTCGGTTATATGTATTATAGCCGGATTATCAGATCAAGTGTTGATTCGATAATTTAATGTATAATTATATATGTGATATATTACATTATGTTAACTAATATAAGCTCGCTTTATTGATTCATTTTCTCACGGGATAATACATTGATATATATGTGATATATGTTAATTGTATTATTTTCTTTTGTTACAAAACATAATATATATGTGATATATATTATTGTGACAAGTTAAGGTTACAAATTCAACCATGATTTAGGATTTAAACTTACTTAAGGTTTGGATTTGGGTTATCTTTTGCATGAAGCTTCCATGAAGCTTCATGAAGCACTGACTTGGTCTTTAGATTTGTTTTTTTTGTGTAAATATTTGTTAAACCAATCCAAACCATTAACTCCAGTTTATTCTCTACATGAGTTAAAACCCTTCATGCTTAACTCATGGTTGAATAAGTAACCACAATAATAATTCATTATTCTTCACAAAAGTAATTAGCTTCATATTCTCCTTCTTCTTCTTCCTTGAGATCTTGAAAAACCTTCACTTGCTTTTTGATTTGTGATGATATTGAGTGAGAAATTGAAAACAAAAGAGAGAGAAATTCCTACTTCATCTTCCTCATCTATTCTAGCCACTTAGATTAGGGTGTTCAGTTCTCTAATAAGTTGTTTAGTGAAGTGTAAGCTTAGGTTAAAGATTCTTCAAGGTATATCATCTTAGATCATGAAGACTTCAAGCAAGATGCATCATTCACCTCTGGGAGCCTCACGAGATTCGGAGTTCTTGATGATCGCAGCGAAGGGACCTCAACACGGAGCTTATGAAGTGAAGGAACGGACTACAAAGGTTCTAATCCCTATCTCTTTTACTTATTTGTATGTGATACAAGCTTGTTACCCTAGAAATTCTAGCATGATTCTTTGTTTGCTTGCTTTGCACCTCTCTAAATTTTAAAATGGCATGAGTGATACTACCAAACCCTAGACTAGGTGCAAGGGAAGCCCAACAGGGACTTCCTTGTTATGGCCAATCGAGCACAGCACAACATCAACCCCAAATACCGAGAGAGACGAAACCCTACCTATCGCTCATTGCCTCCATGTGACTGGAGACTGTACCCAAAAAACACCGTTTTGCACGTCCTCTTGAACGTGGTAAGGTGGAAATAAAAGCACCGTGGGAATCATACAAGACTTTATGACGATCTCGGGTCTACAGACTAACCTGTACCAGTGTTACTAAAGAACTGCAATCAGAAAATAGGTATAATACCAACTAGGAGTTCTCGGCGAGTCCATCCTGTGTACCCAGTCTCCACTGAGCATCTGTATACCATCTCTGATGTCAAACACCAATGGATATGGGATCATCCATCGCCCATCTACATGGGTCGAGAAGCTATGTGCTAGTCTACTCTGGTATATCGATGCCCCGTCTCGATATACCCATAACTAGGGACATTAATGGATGTACTCACAGACTACTTTTGTCCTACTAGTATGATCTGCATCATAATCTAGGTAGTCAAGTACACATCCTAAGGGCTTTACCAATATGTAACAGAAAGACAATCGGTGTATATGTTAAGATAAAGAGTAAACAGATAGCATACTATCATATCGAGCAAGAAAGTCCTCCCTATATATGTCGAAGCATCCACTACAATATACATCTCATGTACAGTAATGGCCTCTAGGGCATACATATAACTAATAATCTCCCACTTGCACTAGTTCCATCATATAGTAGTGGTTGTAGTATCTCATATTCAACCATCACATAAAAATCTCTCTATGGAAAAAAAGGCCTTTGTGAGAGAATCCACCGTGTTGTCCTCTGAGTCAACTCTCCTAACCTCGATCTCTCTGGAGATCAACCATCTCCATGATCAAGTGATACTGCCTTAGAATATGTTTGGATCACTGATGGGATGGGGGTTCACAGGCCTAAGCCATAACTCTATTGTCGTATAATGGTAGGAACGAAGTTCATCTCATGAACTAATATACACCCAGACTTTCTCTTTGGTAGCATCTTTGGTAGCGATGTATCCAGCCTTCGTCGTCTAGTTTGCCACGGTATCTAGTTTGGAACTCTTCCAACATACCGTCCCTCCACTGAGGGTAAAGACAATGCCTATGACTGATATTCAGTCGACCTTACCACCTTGGAATCTATCCAGTGATTCTTCCCAGGATCGATTGATACCATCTCACTACACCTAGTGAGAATCCTAACATCCATTTAGATCTATCTCATAGATCCAAAACCTAGGATTTAGGAGATATCACCTTGATCCTATATGGAGAATCCTTGTGGTAAGAGAAGATTGACATAGCGTAGCATAGAAAACTCCTTTCCTATCAAGAGTATGTCATCCACTTACAATACGAGGAAGACCACCTTACTCTCTACTACCTTTCTGTATATACATGGTTCATCTACCATTTTAATGAACTCAAACTCTTTGACTACCACTTCAAAACAGATGTTACAACTCCGCGATGCCTGCTTTAACCCGTAAAGCAACTTGCACACGTTTTCGCTGCTCCTATTGTCTACGAAGCCCTCTAGCTGTGTACTTATAGATGCTATCTTCTAAATCACTATTTAGAAAAGCAGTTGTTCATATCATAATATTGCATTATTATATTCCCCATTCTTATGCATTTTACAAATAAACAGGTGCTTTTGAACCATGTCTGCTACTTAGTTCAGGTTACAGATTCTCAGGACAAAAACAGTTAAAAAGACATAAGATGATACAAAAGTGAGACTACGACAAATAATTGGAAGAATGTTGATCGTGCCCACATCTAGAGGAACATTGAAGATCAATTAACATCACAAAGAACAAAGGAAGCGCAAGGTTCAAGACTTAGTCACGAAGTTTACGGCAAAATTCCACTATAATGTTCACTGGAAAGATCTGGAAGAAACCTAGAAGCCAACCAGAGAAAAGGACCATAGAAACAAGAAGACAAAGTCAACCAGGAGCAGCACAGAAAAAATGAAGCTCCAAGCCCACTCTTTGGCCGTAGAACCGCGGCCAAACCCAGCCTTTGGCCGCGGTTCCGCGGCCATGTAGTGCCCGTGTCGGTGGATTTTGGTGGCGGTGCGCAGAGCGTTGAATAAGTCTTTTTCTTAGGGGGTATTTTTGTAAAAACAGATATGCGAGTCAATTGTAACATTAGGGTTCCTATCCTCTATAAATAGAACTCTAAATCTTGTATGAGGCCATGCCTCTTTTCACTTCATAAATTCAGATTTGTACTGTGTTGATATTTGGAGAGAGCCATCAATAAAAATTAGTAAGTTATTTTATTTTCATCGCCTTAGTTAACTTTTAATTTAGAATGTTCTTAAATTCCCTAATAAGGGAATAGTCTCCTCGCTTGTTAGGATTAGCTTTAGAGAATGGTTTGAGAGATGAGATCTCTCACCCCTTTCTTGCCCCATCACACATAAGAATTAGAACTCCATGCATACACGCACCCACCGCTCCCTGCGGCACCTTATCCCTTGAGGTAACAGTGATACCGTAGTATAAAGGACCGGTTGAGCGTGTTTTCCATGGAGGTTAGGGCAGGGATCGATAAAGGAAGGACAAGAACCTAGAGGAAGAAACATCTTCCCGAATGGTACTAATCCCCTTTCTTTATAATTACCATAACACCTAATAGATCTAAAATAGGGCATTGAAAGCGGTGTGGAAACCTTCAATCTCCCAACTTTCCCTAGACCTAACCTTAGCAAGACTTAGATCTAGATAATCTTAGTATAAATCAATTTAGGTTTTAGAATTAATCAATCCGACACCCATCGGAATTAACTCGTTAGAGCGATTAGGAAAACACAAAATCCCTGTGGACCGACCCGTACTCACCGGCTAGCTAACAAGCGACGCCGTTCTTGATTGCGGTTTAGAAATATTTTTGACATACAAATCAATTGGCGCCGTTGCCGGGGATGGCGTAGTATTTCCTTTTTGCAATTTCAGGTTAATCTAAATTAAAAAATCATAAAAACAAAAAAAAATTTATAAAAATTTTATCATTTATTGTTTGAAGGGTATTTTTTTGTGAATCTTTGCAGGATTGACGGATCTGGAAAAATCCAGAGTGCGAAACAGAAAACGGGAGATCAAAACAGAGGAGGACTTAAAAAACAGAACAGCAGAATTTTTCCAGAGGGCTGAACCCTCCTACGCGCCGCGCTTCCGCTACCGCAGACACCATCCCACCACGGAACCGCGGTACCCCTCTGTTGTCAGCGCGCGAAAATTGCACTGTTTGCTTCCCTGTTTCCCCTCTGCAAATCCCCATATATCTTTTGCCAAATCTTTTGCAGGATTCTTTGCGCTTGAAAATCTTCCCCCTTCCAATAATTGATTTGTTGCAGGATTCTTTGCGCCTCGCTTAAAAGAAAATTGATTGCAAGTGATTTTTTCTGTTTTGCATATCTTTAATCGGACTTTAAGGGGCTTGAGACCAATCCAGATTAGGTGGGGATTTCATCACCCTTCCAAGGACCCCAGAAATCATATAAGGAATTTGCATTGACCATATTTAATTAAAAAATACTAGACTCAGCCCTAAGGACGTCGCGCTCAATAGGACAGAGGACTAGTTGTAAGCATCGGCCGTTAATCCTAACCTGACTTTGCGGTGTCTAGGAAAGTGTGTCCAAGGCGAGTGGTTACTTAATTAGGGCCATTACTTGTAGTGGAGAGCCTCCTACTTACCTGGCACTTACCTGGCCGCAATTGACGGTGAAGAGGTGGTTTGAGGTCCTATTTCTAACCCTTTGGAACAGTTAGGAGCTGTCTAGCTGACCTAGGTGACCCTAGATCTAGGCCTGATTGTGCATTTTTGGTTGATCGAAAGTGTGTCTTAGCCCTTTATCGAAATTTTTTGCAAAAAGTTCCAAATAAAAAAAAAGGTAAAAAGAAAAAAAAATTTATAAAAAATTGCAACTTGTCGCTCAAAATCCTTGCACCCCATCACCACCCACTTTCTTCTCATTGACATTTTCTTACCCCTACATTCTGTTTTTCACCTTTCTGACTACACTACCTCTTTAGTGTATGTCACTTTGGACTAGGGACACTAGCGTCCGATTAGTCCGTATTTCGTTTGTACCGACCGCCGAACCTTTCGACGCCGAAATCGAAATTCCTTCCATTTCCTTACCTGCACCATCAAATTCTTCTTCCGAAGGTATGTCGGGATATAATCCCAACAACACCTTACCCACGGGACTGATTCTACCTCCGTTAGGAGCGAATAACCCGAATCACCCGCCTGTTGAAGCGCCCCAACGAATCGCGCTCCAGGATCTCTACTACCCTGTCCGCACCTCTTTACCTACCTGTCTTTCACCCCCACCGGCAAATGGGAACAATTTTGAGATAAAACCCCACTTCATCAATATGCTGCCAAAATTTCACGGACTAGAATCCGAAGATGCCTATATCTTTATCAATAAATTCCAAAACGTATGCGCTATGATGAAAACAACCCAATTATCAGATGATGCTATAAGGCTAAGGGTCATTCCTTTCACCTTATGTGACTTAGCCGAGAAGTGGCTATACAGTACGGCATCACATTCAATTAGAAATTAGGACGAGTTTGTTAAAGCTTTTCTTAAAAAGTTTTATCCTCATCACAAGACCGTGAGAATTCGCAATGAGATAATACAATTTTCCCAGCTTCCTTCCGAACCATTTTGGATGTGTTTTGAAAGATTCAAAGACCTACTTGTTCAATGCCCTCACCATGGGATTGAAAATTGGCAACTTTGCCAAACATTATACGAGGGATTGAACCCGGCAACGAAGCAGTTGCTAGAGACCATTTGTCAAGGTCACTTTCTAACCAAATCTAGTGAGGAAGCATGGCAGTTTCTTGAGGATCTTAGTGAATAAACAATTCAGTGGGAGAGCACAAAGACCACCTCATCTTCTTCTATTGGTCAATCTAGGGCAGGCATACATCAATTAGATATGTCGATTGCTATGAAGGCCGAGATGGCCGCACTTACGAAAAAGCTAGAAGCCATTGAGACTAAAATCTCATCGTCTTCTCCTGCCCCTGCTTTACCGCCACGAACTGTTTGTGCTTGTTGTTCGGATCCATCACACCTTACCAACGAGTGTCCTTACAATCCACCTGTTTAAGGACAGGATCAAGTCAATGCTGCCTTTCAGCAACGACAAAGAAATGATCCTTACTCTTCGACTTATAATCCGGTTTGGAGGAGTCACCCAAATTTTGCTTGGAATCAAAATCAACAACTCCAAGACAACAACAACTTTCAAAGGCCTCCTCCTCCAAACCAACAAGCACCCCAACAAACTCAATACCAGCAACCTTTCCAACCACAACCTTATCCAAATCAAACGAACAATTTTGTTCAACCAAATGATGATAAGGTTATCTCGCTAGAAAAAAGTCTAGATGCGTTTCTCAAACAATCTACAGAATCCGCAGCAAGGTTGGAAAATTCCATCCAGTCTTTGGTGCACAACATGCTTCATATGATCAAAGCATCAAATCTATTGAGGCACAAATTGCATAACTAACTGCTGCGTTGAGCGAGAGAGAAAAGGGAAAGCTTCCATCTCAACCATTGCCAAATCCCGGTCACAAACCTAACGCACAAGTCGCATATGAATATCAAAATCATAATGCAAATGCGGTGACAACGTTGAGATCTGGAAAAGTGTTGCAAAATAATAAGGGTACTAGTGATGACACCCCTGCCGGTGGTTCTCCTTCTTCTCCTTCTTCTTCTTCTTCATCTTCGTCTTCTTCGTTAGAGCCTATTCTCCATTCTTCAAAAGGCTCTTCTTCTTCTAATCCGAACGGACCCACATCTTACTTCACGAACACACCCACACTGGGATCCGTTCCAACTCCACATTCTACTCCACAGACATTGGACTCAAGAGATTTTCAACATGCTCCATTTCCAAACAGGTTGAGGCTCAATAAACCAACTCCACAAATGGAGAAGATTATGGAGTTATTTAAATAGGTTAGCATAAATATACCTCTCTTGGATGCAATCTAACAAGTCCCTTCGTACGCGAAAATCTTAAAGGGCTTATGCTCCTCAAAGAGAAAATCTCAAATACCTAAGAAAGTGCTAGTGGCTAGTGCAGTGAGCAATGCTATTAACCAACCTCAACCCTTACCCAAAAACGAAAGGACCCCGGCTGTCATACGATTTCAATAACAATTGGGGATAAGAAAAATCAATCGAGCACTTTTAGATCTTGGGTTTAGTGTTAACATGCTTCCCTACTCCGTGTACGAACAATTAGGGGTTGGAGAGTTGAAACCCTCTCATTGTACTCTCCAAATGGCTGATCGATCAATCACCCATCCTAGAGGTGAGTTAGAGGATGTGTTGAGCAAAATTGGGGACTTCATATTCCCCATTGATTTTATTGTTATGGACACACAACCTGTTTCTAACTCACGGAACCAAATTCCGGTGATACTCGGTCGACCATTTTTGGCCACTTCCAATGCCGTAATAAATTGTCGCAATGTCTCCATGACTCTATCCTTTGGGAAGACGTCTAGTGAGTTCAATATTTACAAGTTAGGAAGTCTGCCCACCATGCCCAAAACTAGTACAAGAGAAGTTTTCTCTATTCACGAAATCACGCAGGAGGACTGCGAGCTTGAAAGATTTCTGTTTGATGACAACAGTTTTGACGTCACTAGTGCGTCCCTCGTTGAATCTACCACAGTTGACACAACCGATATTGATTATGAACGTTTCACTTTTTCGGATGATTTTGATGACTCACAGCCCAAATATGAGTCTTTTGAATTTTTGGATGAGTTAGTTGAACCATCCGAATTGGTTGTTTGCAGTGATTTCGAACCTGTGTTGGAGTCCTTTGAGTTCGAGGTGGATCCCCCATTTTTACCTATGATTGTTTCGCCTCCGAAACTCGAACTAAAGCCCTTACCGTCTCACCTTAAATATGCTTACCTCGGTGAGAATGAGACCTTTCCCGTTATCATATCGGCCTCTCTAGCCCTCGAGCAAGAGAAAGCTCTTTTAATGGTCTTACAAGATAGGCGGCAAGCTTTCGGCTGGACTATGGCGGACATCGAGGAGATTAGTTCCCTCATAATTGAATATCATATGCATATGATGGATGATGCCAAGTCGATAAAGGATCCACAGAAATATCTTTGGAATAGTGTGGATAGTCAAACTTCTTCTTTAGAAGTTGAACCACCCCCTTTTCTTTTAATAAGCTACGAGAATGCCAATATTCCACTGATTGCTGATCATTCCCATTCTCGTTTTGATTCATCTCCACCTCCTATCTATTCACTTCCACACTTTCCATCCCACCACTTCTATCTTCCCCAATTCCTTTTGGATTGGTACAACATATTCTTCCACCAACCGATACTATATACAGATAAATTTTTCGACTGGTTGGTATTGACGTTTGGTCTTTGCAAAGTTTGGCAGTGACATCTAACATTGTTTCAATAAAGTTTGGGGGGGCCTTTCTGTATATATATTTTTGTTTTTAACAATAAATTTTTTTTTGCAAATAAATAAACATAGGAGTGCCGACATTCTCAACCCTCTTGGTGTAGCATGACAGTGAGGACACTGTCAAATTTAAGTTTGGGGGTATGCTCGGTAAGCCTTCTTCCTTCGCATTCATATGTACATTTTTTGCATTTGCATACTTATTTTAAAATCCATAAAAATTGAAAAATTTTAAAAATTTTAAAAATTAAAGTATTCAATTTTGGCTACAACGGACTTGAGTTTGACAAAAATGTTAACTAGCTAGGAACAACTAGATCTAGACTTAGTAAATTAAAATCCCTAAAAATAACCTTTCTTAAAGTTTAACGGTATAAAGTATATGTCTCTGTATTTTATCTAGAAATAGGCAAATTTTGAGTTCACTTCTTGGCCTAAGTTAAAACAAGGGAAAAGTATTGATGTTTTTATTAAAGTACAAGTTTGAAAAATAATTCCTAGTTTAAGTCTAAATTCTGAAAATATATACCCTATAAATTGCACAAACACGCACCTTGAAACATGGAATAGTAGAGGAGACCTTGAAATGCTCTTGTCTAAAGTCCTTAATACGAAGAAAATAAAATAAAAATTCAAGTATGAATAAAGAGATAAAAAAATGAACACTGGTTTTTGTGATTACTTAAGGTTGCAAAAATAGAAAAATATTTAGCGAGGGTGCTTCATCACCTAGTGCCTTAGACCAACTGGTTTGGGAGTCACTGCTAAAGCCTTAGGTGTTGCAAGACTAGGAATTACGCTTTAATGTGCAAACACGTCTTGTAATCGGTTGTTGGTACCTCAAGAAGTATTAACGGTCGCATGAAGGATGTGTGAGTGAAATTCATCTAAAAATTCACCTATTAAGAAGTGCTTTGGACAATGGACAAGAGTATGATTGCTTGATTTGAATTTCCAAGTGTAGGGGTGATTTATACACACACGTAGGGGTATGTGTTTGGGGTTTAGATAAGAGATAGGTATGAAGAATAGGACTTGTATCTTTAGTAGAGATGATAAAAATTCCTAAGTTGAGATAGAACCGTTGAAGGAAAACTTAAGAGATGCCAAAAGCTAAGTAAGTCTGCAGAACATATATAATCTTAAGTTAAATGACAAAGAAGCGTGAAGAATATGGGTGGATAATTTATGAATCAAAGATAATAGAATTCCTTTTTAGAAAACCTAATTGGAGAATGAAAGTCATGTAAGTCCACGTTGCCCACCCCGGTACTTGCGGGGAGGCGGAAAACGGAATAAAAAACGAATTTTATGAGCTTAGGCAACATGGACTAGACTATGAAGGATCTTTGCTAAACAAAAACAAGCTAAAGCTAACTAGAAACTTGCTAAGTGCTAGAAAGGTTATACCTTGGGCTTTATGTCCTTCTCTCCTTGCTTCTTGGAGTGGTGGAAGGAGGTCACCTTAGTCGTCTTCTCACGTCGAAGAAAGATCCACCCGAAAGCCTCAACCTTTGGCTTCAACTCCAAGCTAGAAGTAACTAGGGTGCAAGAAGTGCTAATCCTTGAACCTTAGATGAGAGTAGAGATTATCAAGAAGTGGTTTTTCTCAAGCTCAAGTGTTTCTCAACACATGAGAGGGGAGAGCTTGAGGGAGAGGAAAAACAAGAGAGAGAAAGTAAATAATAGAATGAGAGAAAAATAAACCATTCTCACATATATGTGTGAATTATTGTAATTAGATAATTAGCTAGATAATTGTCATGGTTAATCAAGACATGACCATTATCATTTCATTTTTAATGCAATTTGCAAGGATCAAAGAGCATCTTCCAAATGAAATGATGATGGTCAAAGTGTCAACCTAGGTCAACAAGTCAAGGAGGTCAAATGGTCAACAACCATAACCATGCACAATTATTTAAACTAATATCAATTAACAATAATACACACATAAGCATTAGGGTTAATAAAATGACAATAGTCATTAACCCTAATCAAAGTCCTCTCCCTCTGTCTCAAGCAACTGTGCATACGCACCCGTATTCGTGATCCGAGGAACACGAATACAAAGAGATAAAACCAATCCCAAATCATATACTAGGATCCGGCTTAAACCAAAGCCCGCCAGTATAAGCTGTCCAGACAGCAAACGTGCATAAGTGCACGGATGTGAACGAACCCTGTCGCAAAACTATGCGACCTCTACTCATTTTGCCTAAAGACGAATAGCTCTCTGTGTGGGACTCTAAAGACTCGACACTACGCTGGCAGTGGGTTTAACCACAGACCGCAAGCGGCACTAGCTGTACGTAACGGTCCCCAGGTAGATATCGATAAGAAGACTAACGAGGTGAACCCCATCTGAACTCCTACTGAGCCTGTATGTGACAGTCTCCGTACAGTCCAGTCTGTTCGTCTGATACATCGCATGGCGGGCCTAGGGGGGCGGTGAACGTCAGTCCCCTAATAGCGGTACAAGTCGTGTCGGAGTGTATCCCAGAACACCCTGAGATAACACTGGAAACGTACCAGTATATCTCTCTTGCCCTGGCCAGGGACTACTCGTGTAATGGCTCTCCTGGACACAGCGCGATGTCAACCCCCAATACCGGGAGAGACGAATCCTGTCTAACCGTCACTGCCTCCAAGTGCTTCGGGACTGCACCCAAAAACTACCTGTTTGCACGACTCCTTTGAGCCGTGGTAGGGTAGTAATCAAAGTGCAGTGGGAACACACTCGAGGCGAAGTGACAGTTTCAAGTAAGCGGACTAAGCTGTACTCATGTCACCTGGGAACTGATAACTGACGATAGGTATAATACCAACCAACAGTTCCCGACGAGTCCTGTCCAGTGTACTCGTAACCTAACGAGCACCCGCATACTATCTCAAGTACGACGTACTGACGGCTGTGGGACAGACCGTCTCCCACGCTTGGATGAGAAGCGCATGCGCTAGTCTACTCCGGAGTATCGATGCCCTGTCTCGATAGTCCAACGACTAGGGACCTGTATAAGGATGTGCTTATAGATCACCCAGCTCCCACGTGTGTGAGCGCCATCACAACGCTGGTAATCAAGCAAAGATCCTAAGGGCTCTACTAATATGTATATCAGCGATATGCTAAAAGAAACGCATGCACATATTAAAGCAGAGACAAACCAAGTAGCATACTACCATTTCGAGAAAGATTGTATATACAACTGTGAATATCCCAAGCTTCCATCAAGTAATATACAAACTAGTATGATACAGTAATGGCCTCTAGGGCATATACACTAACAATCTCCCACTTGCACTAAGGCCATGTACTGGCGTATCGAAGACCTATCATCTCGATCTGCCGCTCGAACTGAGTCTGGGGCAAGGCCTTGGTGAATGGATCTGCAGAGTTATTCTCCGTATTTACTCTCTTCACCTCGATCTCCTAGCGATCTATGATCTCCCTGATCAGGTGGTACCGCCTCAAAATGTGCCTGGACTTCTGATGGGACCTGGGTTCCTTCGCTAAAGCTATTGCTCCGTTGTTGTCGCAATACAGCGGTATTGGATCAACAATGGTAGGAACTACCTGAAGCTCCGTGAGGAACTTCTTCATCCAGACAGCTTCCTTTGCGGCATCGCAAGCAGCTATGTACTCTGCTTCCATAGTTGAGTCAGCAACGGTCTCCTGCTTGGAACTCTTCCAGCAAACCGCCCCGCCATTGAGGGTAAAGACATAACCCGACATGGACTTGGAGTCATCCTTGTCACTCTGGAAGCTGGAGTCAGCAAAGGCCTCGAGCTGGAGGTCTTTTCCGCCATACACCAAGAACATCTCCTTAGTCCTTCTCAGGTACTTGAGAATGTTCTTTACCGCTCTCCAGTGTTTCTTCCCTGGGTTTGACTGATACCGGCTTACAACGCTCATTGCGTATGCTACATCTGGTCTGGTACACAACATCGCATACATTATAGAGCCTATCGCAGAAGCGTAGGGTATAATAGACATGCGATCCCTCTCCAAATCAGTCTTGGGAGACATCTCTTTGGAGAGGGTGATCCCGTGACAAGCCGGTAGATTACCGCGCTTGGAATCTTCCATACTGAATCTTTTCAGTATGGTGTCGATGTACCTTGACTGTGAAAGTCCCAACATCCTCTTAGATCTATCACGATAGATCTGGATCCCCGGAATGTAGTTGGCATCGCCCAGGTCCTTCATGGAGAACCTCTGCGACAAGAATCCTTTGACTGACTGTAGCATAGGAATATCATTTCCTATTAGGAGAATGTCATCCACATATAAGACGAGGAAAACTACAGTTCTCCCTACAATCTTACTGTAAATGCATGGTTCATCTGGGTTTTTGATAAAGTCGAATTCTTTGACAGTATCATCAAAGCAGATGTTCCAACTCCACGATTCCTGCTTAAGTCCATAGATGGACTTTAGCAACTTGCACACTCTACCGCTGCTCCCACTCTGATTGAATCCCTCCGGCTGATCCATATAGATGCACTCTTCCAAATTTCCATTTAGGAAAGCCGTCTTTACGTCCATCTGCCAGATTTTATAATCGTGGAAGGCAGCAATGGCAAGAAGGATCCGAATGGATTTCAGCATAGCCACTGGAGAAAAGGTCTCGTCATAGTCCAAGCCAGGTCTTTGACGAAAACCCTTTGCAACAAGTCTAGCTTTATAGGTCTCAACCTGTCCATCTACACCAATCTTCTTTCTGAAGATCCATTTGCAGCCTACGGGTTTTACCCCTTCTGGAGCAAAGTCCAAAGACCAAACTTTGTTGGTGTACATGGACTCCATCTCGGCCCGCATTGCATCCAGCCATTTTACGGAGTCGCCGCTCTGGATGGCTTGCTAGAAGCTAGTAGGCTCACCATGATCCATGGTGCAATCCTCTCTATTCCCGTCTATGAGAAAACCGTAGTATCTCTCGGGCGGATGAGACTGCCTACTACTCCTGCGGAGTGGCGCTGGGATGTCCGGTTCTCTTGAGACTTCTGGTTCTTCCAAGCTTTCAGTAATAGCTTGTGGTTCTGGAATTTCTTCCAGTTCTATAGCGCTCCCACTTATCTGATTTTCTAAAAATTCAGTTTCCAAGAAGTGGGCATGCTGAGAAACAAAAACCTTTTGTTCCTCTGCGGAATAGAAAAGATACCCCCTGGAGTTCTTTGGGTATCCCACAAACTTATATAGTACTGAACGTGCCTCGAGCTTGTCCGCATGCTGCTTTTTTACAGAAGCTGGACATCCCCATGCCTTAAGGTACTTGAGACAGGGTTTCTTCCCACTCCACATCTGATATGGGGTGGTAGGCACAGTCTTGGTTGGAGCCTTGTTCAAGAGATATGCAGCTGTTTCTAGCGCATAACCCCAGAAGGATCGCGGCAACTCAGCCTTACTCATCATGGAACGAACCATATCCAATAGGGTTCGATTCCGCCTTTCCGATACACCGTTGTGTTGTGGTGTGTATGGAGGAGTAAGCTGAGAGAGAATTCCATTCTCTTTTAACTAGCCCAGAAACTCGGCACTTAAGTATTCACCACCTCGATCAGATCTCAGTGTCTTGATACTTTTTCCTGTTTGTTTTTCAACTTCATTCTTGTATTCTTGAAATTTCTCAAAGGTCTCGGATTTGTGCTTCATCAAGAAGACATGCCCATACCTAGAGAAATCATCTGTGAAAGTAATGAAGTATGAATAACCACTTCACGCATGTGTAGACATTGGAACACACACATCACTGTTTATGAGTCCCAAGAGCTCGCTTGCTCTTTCTCCGTGTCCAGTGAACGGAGTCTTTGTCATCTTTCCCATGAGACAAGATTCACAAGTGGCATAAGACTGATACTCAAACGGATTCAAGTATCCCTCTTTATGTAACTTTGTTAACCGTGTCTCATTAATGTGACCCAGTCTACAATGCCATAAGAAAGCCTGATTTGTTTCCGGAGACTTTCTTTTAAGTGTGTTCTGGACACTGAAGATCTGAGCTTGATTCAATATGTATATCCCGTTTTGTAATGTACCTGACCCAATCAGAACTTGATTTAGGTGGATGTTAACTACATCGCTTACAAAAGTAAAATCATATCCTTCCTTAGAAATTAAGGATACAGATATGATATTACAAGTCGCACCTGGTATATAAAAACAGTTACGCAGAATCAATATCTGCCCAGTTGTCAGTCCTAGATGATATTCCCCTATGGATTCAGCATACATGCTCATTCCGTTAGCAACCCTGAGAGTCATATCACCTTTCTTGATAACCCTACGGTTTCTCAGAGCCTGTAACGAATTACAGATATGAGATCCTGATCAGGTATCCAATACCCAGGAAGTAGGGTTAACTGACATACAGTTCTCTATTACAAACACACCCGAAGCCGAAGCCACAATATGCTTCGAATTCTGGCTACTGGCTTTGCAAGCCCTGCAATCCTTCTGTCCATGTTCATTCCCGCAACAATAGTAACATCCCTCTTTTACTGCATCCATTCCCGAAACTTCTGCCCTTCTCTTTCTTTCTACTTCCCTGGTTTCCTTCAGGGTAGTAGGTAGAGACTGTTGAACTAAGTCAGCATCTGACCCGTTCTTCAACGTGGTCTTCAGGTCCGAGAGCTCAAAAGAGCTGGTCTCTATAAGGACGTTGTCCCCTACAGATGACCCGATAGCCAACCTCGCTGGAAGCAATTCGTTCGAGGTCTCATATCTTGCGATACGAGATTGCTCTCCATATAAAACTTTGTTATGGAGGAAGATAGAAGCTGAGTCCATCTTCTCGTGCTGCCTCTGGTATATACCATCAACTGAGGCAAACATGAGGCACTTGGCTTTCGCACAGTCTTCTTCCGATGTCCTACGGATATCAACATCCATGACAGGGGAAACTGGACCTGAGACGGCAGGGGTTGGATCAGTCAAGAGGTGTCCCAGCTTGTCCTGGGCAATGGACATCTGGACAGACCCTTGCCAGTCAAAACAGTCAGATTCAGTCATTTTATTATCTAGATGCAACCTAGGTGCGGTCATTGGGTCGCTGCAATTAAGAGAAAGAGAACACTTAGCATGATGCTCTTGCAAGTTTAGATTGGTTTTTAATTTATCTAAACAGGATGGCTCCCACTGTCTCTCGAATCCCTTCTCAAACCGTAAAGAAAAGATTAGTCAGGATCAATCTCACCGTACAATACTTGCTTAACCGTTCAGCCAGGCCAGTGTCGTTACTTCGAGGGAGGTTTTCCAACGCTTTCACGAAGTTCCTTAATTAAGTAACCTCTTTTCCCTGTGGGCATAGCCCCGCTAACACCTTTCTAGACACCTACTAGGTTTATAGCATTGATCGTTAAGTGAGAGTTTTCCTGAGGAGTAGCATATACTCACAGTAGGATCGGGATCAAAATATCATCGCGTGATAAAATCGAAGGAATCCTACCAGAATCATCACACTCCAAATGGTATGCTGCGCTAGCAAGTTTCAGTACTTATGAAACTCCCGATGTGGGTTTTTGCCCCATGCTCTTATGACCTTGACGAAGGTCAACAAATCATAAGTCACATGTCAAGTTCTACCCGTCATTATCCAGGTTAATTTGAACCCACCCGTACATACCCTTGACAAAGGTCAACAAGGTAGTACGACTGTCCCAAACCAACGCATCTATCTATGCTACATATGAACACCCAATAGCTACTAATCACTATGCCTTGACGAAGGTCAACAAACATAGCTTGAATACTATTGAATATCCATACGAAACGACGGAGGGCTACGAATGGTTTTGGCGAAACCGTGAACATAGTGAACTTGATATAATCGATGGAATGAGATAGCTTTTAAAAGGAGTGGTTCAAGCTCCGCGTTTAAAAGTTTAGTTTTGAAAAGAACCGAGTGGTTTTCAAAGTGTTCCAATCGACTTTTACTTGGTTTATTTTTTTGCATTAGTTCTTTTAATGCGTCCCATCATTTAATCCTACCATTGCAGAAAACAACCAAAATATGACGTACGCTTATGCCATTCGCATTCGCCATGGGGCCCCGTCATCACCCGTTAGGTTACTTAACTAACGACAGAGCGGGGGCTGGGCTAGCGCGGCTGTAAAACATAAGCAACGCCTAAATAGTTATCATATATAAATATATAGCAATGATAGACATTACAGATCAAAGATGAATACATTGGATATACTAGGAATCCGCAATCCGTTCGAGCCTGCAACGAAAAGCGGATTACACGGTCGCGGTGAATAGCCAATACCCCACCCAAGACCCCTACGGGTGTGGCAAACTACCCGCCAAGTATCCGAAGCAAAGCAACCTCCCTCACCACCGTGAGTAGGCCACTCGGCACTTCGAGATACCCGGTAGTTTGTGCACCCCCTCCATGGGTCTATCCTAGGAGCAAAAACAGTAAAAAGAATTATACAATGACGGCTACAACCCCGACCCGGTTGTGCAGCCATACAAATAATATTTTTACATCAATTTACATATTACAATGAATGAAAGAAAAAGCAACACTCATCTCACATCCACCCCGGCTATTCATCCGCGACAATCCAACCCATTCATATACACATACCATCATCAATCACAGATCACAGATATGTATAACCCCGACTAATCGACATATAGCGATTAGCCGACGTTCAATACATATAACATCACAGATATAACCTTTTAGTCAAAGTGTATTGAAGTTTGGAAAAAATACGGATTTATAGGCCCCAAAAACAAATTTCTATTCTGGAAAACCTGGGCACATATAAACCATCTTAAAAATCCTAAAACCAAGCCAGAAATACACTGCACCAAACTCGACCCAGTGAAGAGCCAAGACGGCCGCGGTTGCGCGGCAATAGCTTGCTATTGCCGCAGAACCGCAGCTCTTTGGTCGAATCACTGGATCGTTTTTGGTGGGTTTCTTCACAAAACCCTGAGATGATTTTTGGTGTATAATTTATTTTGTTTTGAACAGAAAAAAAATTAACAGAAACTTAGGGTTTTGAAAAATCGGTTTTTCGATTTTTCCGATTCGAACTTCGATATACTCTACTACCTAGCTAGTTTATGTTTAGTTAGGCTCTGATACCACTGTAAGTCCACATTTCCCACCCCGGTACTTGGGGGGAGGCGGAAAACGGAATAAAAAACGAATTTTATGAGCTTAGGCAACATGGACTAGACTATGAAGGATCTTTGCTAAACAAAAACAAGCTAAAGCTAACTAGAAACTAGCTAAGTGCTAGAAAGGTTATACCTTGGGCTTTATGTCCTTCTTTCCTTGCTCCTTGGAGTGGTGGAAGGAGGTCACCTTAGTCGTCTTCTCACGTCGAAGAAAGATCCACCCGAAAGCCTCAACCTTTGGCTTCAACTCCAAGCTAGAAGTAACTAGGGTGCAAGAAGTGCTAATCCTTGAACCCTAGATGAGAGTAGAGATTATCAAGAAGAGATTTTTCTCAAGCTCAAGTGTTTCTCAACACATGAGAGGGGAGAGCTTGTGGGAGAGGAAAAACAAGAGAGAGAAAGTAAATAATAGAATGAGAGAAAAATAAACCATTCTCACATATATATGTGAATTATTGTAATTAGATAATTAGCTAGATAATTGTCATGGTTAATCAAGACATGACCGTTATCATTTCATTTTTAATGCAATTTGCAAGGATCAAAGAGCATCTTCCAAATGAAATGATGATGGTCAAAGTGTCAACCTAGGTCAACAAGTCAAGGAGGTCAAATGGTCAACAACCATAACCATGCACAATTATTTAAACTAATATCAATTAACAATAATACACACATAAGCATTAGGGTTAATAAAATGACAATAGTCATTAACCCTAATCAAAGTCCCCTCCCTCTGTCTCAAGCAACTGTGCATACGCACCCGTATTCGTGATCCGAGGAACACGAATACAAAGAGATAAAACCAATCCCAAATCATATACTAGGATCCGGCTTAAACCAAAGCCCGCCAGTATAAGCTGTCCGGACAGCAACCGTGTACAAGTGCACGGATGTGAACGAACCCTGTCGCAAAACTATGCGACCTCTACTCATTTTGCCTAAAGGCGAATAGCTCTCTGTGTGGGACTCTAAAGACTCGACACTACGCTGGCAGTGGGTTTAACCACAGACCGCAAGCGGCACTAGCTGTACATAACAGTCCCCAGGCAGATGTCGATAAGAAGACTGATGAGGTGAACCCCATCTGAACTCCTACTGAGCCTGTATGTGACAGTCTCCGTACAGTCCGGTCTGTTCGTCTGATACATCGCATGGCGGGCCTAGGGGGCGGTGAACGTCAGTCCCCTAATAGCGGTACAAGTCGTGTCGGAGTGTAGCCCAGAACACCCTGAGATAACACTGGAAACCTACCAGTATATCTCTCTTGCCCTGGCCAGGGACTACTCGTGTAATGGCTCTCCTGGACACAGCGCGATGTCAACCCCCAATACCGGGAGAGACGAATCCTGTCTAACCGTCACTGCCTCCAAGTGCTTCGGGACTGCACCCAAAAACTACCTGTTTGCACGACTCCTTTGAGCCGTGGTAGGGTAGTAATCAAAGTGCAGTGGGAACACACTCGAGGCGAAGTGACAGTGTCAAGTCAGCGGACTAAGCTGTACTCATGTCACCTGGGAACTGATAACTGACGATAAGTATAATACCAACCAACAGTTCCCGACGAGTCCTGTCCAGTGTACTCGTAACCTAACGAGCACCCGCATACTATCTCAAGTACGACGTATTGACGGCTGTAGGACAGTCCGTCTCCCACGATGGGATGAGAAGCGCATACGCTAGTCTACTCCGGAGTATCGATGCCCTGTCTCGATAGTCCAACAACTAGGGACCTGTATAAGGATGTGCTTATAGATCACCCAGCTCCCACGAGTGTGAGAGCCATCACAGCGCTGGTAATCAAGCAAAGATCCTAAGGGCTCTACTAATATATATATCAGCGATATGCTAAAAGAAACACATGCACATATTAAACCAGAGACAAACCAAGTAGCATACTACCATTTCGAGCAAGATTGTATATACAACTGTGAATATCCCAAACTTCCATCAAGTAATATACAAATTAGTATGATACAGTAATGGCCTCTAGGGCATATACACTAACAAGTCAATGGGCCTAATTGATAGGATTTTCTGCGTAGAATCCGCTGAAAACCCTCACGAGACAACACTCCTCGTACTAGGGACACCTAGAGGTTTAACGGCTTGTTGCAGGTGCTCAGTGCAATCGCGATTCCCTACGAAAGTGAGTTTAGGATTTTGTCGAGAATAAAAATAGGTTTGCTCGAGGACGAGCAAAAGATAAGTTTGGGGGTATTTGTTCATATCTTAATATTGCATTATTATATTCCCCATTCTTATGCATTTTACAAATAAACAGGTGCTTTTTACCCTTGTCCGCTACTTAGTTACAGGTTACAGATTCTCGGGACAAAAACAGTGAAAAAGACATAAGATGATACAAAAGTGAGACTACGACAAATAATTGGAAGAATCTTGATCGTGCCCACATCTAGAGGAACATTGAAGATCAATTAACAGGTTCACAAAGAACAAAGGCAGCGCAAGGTTCAAGACTTAGTCACGAAGTCTACGGCAAAAGTCCACTGCAATGTTCACTGGAAAGATCTGGAAGAAACCTAGAATCCAACCTGAGAAAAGGACCATAGAAACAAGAAGACAAAGTCAACCAGGAGCAGCAAAGAAAAAATGAAGCTCCAAGCCCACTCTTTGGCCGCGGAACTGTGGCCAAACCCTGCCTATGGCCGCGGTTCCACGACCATGTAGTGCCCGTGTCGGTGGATTTTGTTGGCGGTGCACGGAGCGTTGAATAGGTCTTTTTCTTATGGGGTATTTTTGTAAAAACAGATATGCGAGTCAATTGTAACCCTAGGGTTCCTATCCTCTATAAATAGGAACTCTAAATCTTGTATGAGGCCATGCCTCTTTTCACTTCATAAATTCAGATCTGTACTGTGTTGATGTTTGGAGAGAGCCATCAATAAAAATTAGTAAGTTATTTTATTTTCATTACCTTAGTTTACTTTTAATTTAGAATGTTCTTAAATTCCCTAATGCGCGAGTAGTCTCCTCGCTTGTTAGGATTAGCTTTAGGGAAAGGTTTGAGAGATGAGATCTCTCACCCCTTTCTTGCCCCATCACACATAAGAATTAGAACTCCATGCATACACGCACCCACCGCTCCCTGCGGCACCTTACCCTTCGAGGTAACGGTGATACCGTAGTATAAAGGACCGGTTGAGCATGTTTTCCGTGGAGGTTAGGGTAAGGATCGATAAAGAAAGGACAAGAACCTAGAGGAAGAAACATTTTCCCGAATGGTATTAATCCCCTTTCTTGATAATTACCATAATACCTAATAGATCTAAAATAGGGCATTGAATGCTCTGAGGAAACCTTCAATCTCCCAACTTTCCCTAGAGCTAACCCTAGCAAGACTTAGATCTAGATAATCTTAGTATAAATCAATTTAGTTTTTAGAATTAATCAATCCGACACCCATCGGAATTAACTCGTTAGAGCGATTAGGAAAACACAAAATCCCTGTGGACCGACCCGTACTCACCGGCTAGCTACCAAGCGACGCCGTTCTTGATTGCGGTTTAGAAATATTTTTGACATACAAATCAGCAGTCATGACACCCAACTTCCAGATGTCGTAGTCATGGTATGTAGCAAAGGCAAGTAGGATCCGGATGGACTTAAGCATAGCCACTGGAGAAAAGGTTTCATCATTATCTACACCTGGTTGATGACGAGAACCTTTTGCAACAAGTCTTAGATTTGAAAGTCTCAACTTTTCTATGTACACCAAGTAATCTTCTCAAGATATACTTTCTCCTGATGGGGATTTAACCCTTTAGATATAGAAACCAAAGTCCATACTTTGTTGGTGTACATAGATTCCATCTCAGATCACATAGCATCCAGCCATTCTTATAGAGTCTCCACTCTTGATGGTCTGCTCGAAACTTGTTGGGTCATCATCTCATGATGCAATCCTCGCTCTAACTGTCATAGAGAAAACCGAAGTATCTCTCAGGTGGGTGAGGAACCCTACCAGATCGGCGGAGAGGCTGAGGTTCGTTGGAAGCTATTGAATCCCGCAGTTCTACCAAATCATCAGCTGTAGTTTGTATAGCTGGAACTCCTTCAAGTTCTACTTCATGACCACAAATTTGTTTCAAAAATAAATTCCTTTTCTAAAAAAGGTGGCATGCCGAGAAATAAAACACCTTTTGTTTCTCGGTGTGGTAGAAGATATTCCCTTGCGAATGCTTTGGATATCCAACAATCTTCCACAGAACTGACCTTGCCTCGAGCTTTTTCGGATTTTGCTTTTGACATAGGCCGGACAACCCCAAATCTTATCTTACTTAAGACATGGGCTCTTCCTATAACATATCTTATATGGAGTGGTAGGCACCTGATTTGGTTGTAACTGTTAGTATATATGCCCTAGAGGCCATTACTGTATCATACTAGTATGTATATTACTTGATGGAAGCTTGGGATATTCACAGTTGTACAGACAATCTTGCTCAATATAGTAGTATGCTACTTGGTTTATCTCTGCTTTAATGTGTACATGTGTGTTTATTTATTATATCACCTATACGCATTAGTAGAGCCCTTAGGATCTTTGCTTGATTACCGGCGTTGTGATGGCGATCACACTCGTGGGGGCTGGGTAATCTACAAGCACATCCTTATACATGTCCCTAGTCGTGGGAGTATCGAGATAGGGCATCGATACTCCAGAGTAGACTAGCGTTTGCGCTTCTCATCCCAGCACGGGAGACGGTCTGTCCCACAGCCGTCAGTACGTCGTACTTGAGATAGTATGCGGGTGCTCGTTAGGTTACGAGTACACTGGACAGGACTCGTCGGGAACTGATGGTTGGTATTATACCTATCGTCAGTTATCAGTTCCCAGGTGACATGAGTACAGCTTAGTCCGCTGACTTGACACTGTCACTTCGCCTCGAGTGTGTTCCCACTGTTCTTTGATTACTACCCTACCACGGCTCTACTGAGTCGTGCAAACAGGTAGTAGTTGGGAGCAGTCCCGAAGCACTTGGAGGCAGTGACGGTTAGACAGGATTCGTCTCTCCCGGTATTGGGGGTTGACATCGCGCTGTGTCTAGGAGAGCCATTACACGAGTAGTCCCTGGCCAGGGCAAGCGAGATATACTGGTAGGTTTCCAGTGTTATCTCAGGGTGTATTGGGCTTCACTCCGACACGACTTGTACCGCTATTAGGGGACTGACGTTTACCGCCCCCTAGGCCCGCCATGCGATGTATCAGACGAACAGACCGGACTGTACGGAGATTTTCACATACAGACTCAGTAGGAGTTCGGATGGGTTTACCCCATCGGCCTTCTTATCGACATCTACCTGGGAACCGTTACGTACAGCTAGTGCTGCTTGCGGTCTGTGGTTAAACCCATTGCCAGCGTAGTGTCGAGTCTTTAGAGTCCCACACAGAGAGTTTCCCTGCACTGAGCGAAACGTGTAGAGGCCGTATGGTTTTACGGCAGGGCTCCGATCACTTACGTACACTTGTGTGCGTATGGTGTTCGGGCAGGCAGTACTAGTGGGCTTTGGTTTAAGCCGGATCCTAGTATTGCACGGATGGATTTGTTTTGTCTTCTGTGCATCCGCATTCTACGGAATACGGATGCAGGTGTGTATGCACAGTTTTTCGGAGTGACAAAGGAGGAGGTGCCTCATTAGGGTTTTGGCAGTTGATTCGGTCAAAACCATTTTGAGGCGGACTCATTAGGGTTTTGACAGTTCGTTTGGTCAAAACCATTATGAGCCGCGAACTTCATTTTACTAATCCTATTAGTGATAATCTTATGATGGCTAATTGCATTGACCATTTGACCCCGTTGACCTCTCTTGACTTTGTTGATCGGTTGACCGGGTTGACCATTGACTTTCAAGAGGGTTCCACACTTTTCTTTTCTTTTCCTTTTTCTTTTGGATTATGATAATGGTCATTTCAAAGTAGCCATCAACTTTATCTTGATGGGATTAGTAATTATGTTGTTTTGCATTATTTGCAACCATGGTTCTTTTCTTTTGTATCATAATATTATTCTCATTCTCTCTCTTGAAAGGAGAAGCTCCATGGTTGCTAAAAACCTCCTTCTTCTTCCTCCTCTTGATTTCTCCTTTGATCTCATGTGTTGAGAGAAAAAGGATTCCACTTGACAAACGCATCCATACATCTTCTCTACACATCCTAGGGCTTCTAGATTAGCAATCTACTTGCCCTAGTTACCTCGGCTTGAGGTGGAGCTCGGTGTACATCTCTCGGGTGGATCGTCTTCGACTCAAGGAGGCCGCGGAGGTGACCGAAGTCCGGATCAACCATTGAGCAAGCAAAGAGAAGAACAACAAGAAGAGAAGAACAACAAAGAAGAAGAACAACAAGAAGAGAAGGAGTTCAAGTTGAGGTATAACCCCTAACCGAGTAGATACATCTCTTGTTAGGTTGCTAGTGTATTGTTTAGCAAAGATCCGGCTTTTACGGTCCATGTTACAAAGTTCAGAAAATTTTGTTTTACCGTTTCCGCAACCCCGAAAGTACCGGGAGAGGTAACGTGGACCTAACAGTAACGCTATTCAATAGGTATGAAGCTTCAAAAGTGCATAACCCCCAAAAGGAAATAGGCAACTCAGTAGTACTCATCATAGAGCGCACCATATCTAATAGGGTGCGATTGCTCCATCTCGATACACCGCTGTGCTGTGGTGTATTCGGAGGAGTAATACTGAGAGAGAATCTCATTCTGCTTTAGAATAGTCCAGGATCTCCGTGCTCAAGTAATCTCCTCCCTGATCTCATCATAAGACATAATACTTATACCCGTTTTGGTTCTCTACTTCTGACTTATATTCTTTGAATTTCTCAAAAGCTTCAGACTTGTGTTTCAACAGGAACATATGACCGAATCTTGAGAGATCATCAGTGAATGTAATGAAGTACAAAGAACCGGTCCTGGCATGTGTAGACAGGGGACCTACATAAATCATCATGTATTAGTCCCAAGAGTTCCTTAACTCTTTCCCCGTATCCAGTAAACGGAGTTTTGGTAATCTTGCCTTTGAGACATGACTGCTATGTTTCATAAGATGATAATTCGAATGGATTTAAATATCCATCCTTATATAACTTAGCTAGTCGTGTCGCATTGATATGACCTAGGCTACAATGCCACAAGAAGGATTCGTTTATTTCTGAACTCTTCCTCTTGTGTGTGTTTTGTACATTAAGAACTGTAGTTTGATCTAGAACGTATATGCCATTATTTAACGAGCTTGATCCAATCAACTTTTGATTCATGAAGATGTTTATAAAATTATCCTGTACTACAAAATTATATCCTTCTTTACTTAATAAAGAAACTGATATAAGATTGCATATCAGGGTCGGAATGTAATAGCATTCGTTCAGAATCAATGTATTACTATTTGGTAACACAAGGTGATATACGCCAACTGCTTTTGCTGCAACATTTTCCATATTCCCGACTCTCACGGAATGATCACCCATTCACAGTTCTCCACCTTTCCTAAGCCCTTGTAACATATTACATATGTGGGATCCTGATCCGGTATCTAATACCCAGAACGTAGAGTGAACTGAGAAGCGGTTCTCAATAACAAACACACCCGAAGAAGATGCATCAACATACTTATTCTTCGTTTGGGCGGCGTGGGAATCCGGATATTTCCCTATTCCCTGTTCAGTCTTATAACACTTATAAGAAATAACGTAACCAACGTTCCCCAGCTCAGTATAACAAGTGGGTTCAGTCAATACATCCATATTATTATCTTGATTAAGGCGTGACATGACCGCTACCTAAAGAGAAAGAGAGAGAGAGAAGAAAACACTCAGCGTATGCTCTTGCAAGATTAGATTGGTTATTATTTTATCTAATCAGGATGGCTCCCACTGTTTTTATCAAATCTTCCTTCAAACCCTAAAAGGAAAGACTAGCCGGGATTAATTACACCGTACATGTTCGCCAATCTTTCAGCCAGGCCAGTGCCGGTACTTTGAGGGAGGTTCCCCGTGCTTTCGCACGGACCTAATTAAAATAAACCTCGGTTTCCCATGGGCGTAGCCCCATTAACACCTTTCTAGACACCTACTTGATCGGCTAATTGTATTGTGTAAAACTCTCCCGGGAGTAACTCTTACTCGCAGTGGGTATCAGGATCCAACTATCTCATAGAAGGTATGCAATCTCATTGCAAATTTCAACACTTGAAATTCTCGATAATATTTTCCCCCTAGCAGCTATATGACCTTAACATAGTCAACAAATCATAAGTGCTAGTCAGGTTCAACCCGTCATTTCCTGATTTAATTAAACCCACCCGCACGACCCTTAACAGAATCAACAAAGTCGTACGACTACCCTAATCCAATCGCATCACATGCTTATGATGATAAGCACTAACCAGCTACCGCACACTACGCCTTAACATAGTCAACAAACGTAGTACGAATTTTAAGAAGTACTTATCTGAAATGACGGAAGGCTACAATAGGTTTTTAAGAAAACCTTTTGCGTAATGAACTTGATAACGTTGTAGAATCAAAATGATTTAAAATGGAGTGTTTTTTAGGCTTTTGCTAGTTTCTCTAAAGAGGTCACTCCCGGTGAAGCGATCTTGGCTCTTTCCTCGTCGAATGAGGTGCAGGGTATTCACAATACCACTATTCAAAGGATGAAATAGAAAAGCAATCTGTAACGTTTTGGAAAATCGTTATGCGAATTTTTCCGTTTTTGGGTAAAATTGTCGGTATTCTCCATTTTAATCCGACTCTGATCAAACAACCATATAGGCTTGCCAGCACCTAGTTTAGCTAAAATAAAGCTAGTGCGCAAGCTTTGGGGGTATATGCGACGTTTTGGTTCAGATAGAATTTTTCCCAATTTTAATATTATTTTAATGCGGTATTCACATTTTGGGAAATTTCTCTGAAGTGGTCTTTTTAGCAAATTAAGTTGAGTTAATAAAAACCTACTTAATATTTAGATATTTGTTGTGCATATGGATTAAGGTTTAAACAAAAATGAAAAGAAATTAAAGGAGATGCATGAATGTGTGTGTGAATGCATTTATGTGTGCATTTATTTCATTTCTTGCTAGAATAATCCACACAATTTCTCACCCTTTCCTCACTTGGCCGAGCCCTCCCTCTCTCTTCTTCCTTTAATCTTTCTTTCACCATTTGCAACAACTCCTAGCTAATTAAATCTCCGAAATTCCCAAAAATATCACAAAAATACCACAAGTCTTGAATTAGCATCTTGGAGCTAGGAAAGCTTGGATCTTGGGAGCTAGCTTTGATAGGTATTTTCTCTACACTGATAATTAGGAGTTTTTATGTTCTATAGCTCGTTGATTACTGTTTAGAACACGTTAGATATCGATTTGTGCAATATCGTGTTTTTAATGTCCTTTTTGAGTCTCTGTGAACTGCTATGACCTGGATTTCATACAGAAAAATCAAACAAAATTGTAGTGATGTACTAGTGACCCTGGAGCACCACCTAAGACAGAGACCCACCCCACCGGTACGGGCCGACGACCCTTTGAAGAATTCCATCGACGACGGCTATGGGGGAAGGTGATGGGGATTGGTTTTTGTGGGTAGTTGTCTGCTGTTGGTTAGGAGTGTTTGGTACTGTTTACTTTTTTAGTATTTACAGTATGAAAAATCCGGGATCATTTTCCTTAAATCTAGTGTTTTGGGTCCGCGCGATACGTTATATGACACGGACCGTGCACTTTGTGTGTTTTTTCTCTTCGGTTGTTTTCGTCGTGTCGCTACGCACGTTAGCCACAATACGAACACTTGGGAGTAGGTTTGGAGTTGGTGTGTCGTTAAAACGTAGTTTGTTCTTGTTCTTGGTCTATTATTAATATATATTTGCTTTATTTTTTTATCGTGGTAGGTTCGCAGGCAGGGACTTCGGACACTGCTACAAGGGGAAAAACAAGTGGTTGGCTTCACTTAGCCAGGAGCGTTGGTGAGTAGATTTAACATCTACAGGGGAATCGCCCGCATGGCGTTATGCGTCTGGGCTAGAGTTGTTATGTTTTGTCGCATATTCTATTTCATATATAGAATTGTGCATACACATATTACTACTTGGTTAGTGTTGTGCTTGGACTAGTATCCTTAGGACACTGCACTATTATTGACGGCTTATGTTGCACGTGCACTGTTTGCATGCCACTCACACCGTCAATAATTGCCATGTCACGCACAACCCACATATAAAAATGATATTGTTTGGTTAGGGACATTGAGACATTGATTCATATTTCCTTGTGCGTATGACTTATAGCATACCTGTATACCTTCATGTACATCTGACATACGTACATATATATACCTAGAGGGTATTATGGATAGGTATAGACACATACCTTGCTACAGCTACTTTGACATCATACATACTTACATATGGACACACATATCTTGCTATACTGACATGGTTACGCATACCTTGTTATAGCTACATGTTCACTTGTCTATGATGTTGCATCTGATTTCGGGGAAATCAGGAACCACGTGATATATTTAGTAATTGTTGCAGTTAAATAGCTGTTTTCCTTTATATGCTCATATTATTGTTTCATATTGCATATATTACATTCATGGATTTCATATGATGTCTCTGATATTTTTACTCCTGTATATATAACAGTGGAATGGGACGCTGTTATATATGCCTTTACATCAATATTAGTGGAATGGGACGCTAATATATATGTATTGATTCATGCATTCATACGTATTCACTACTTGATGTTTTCTGGATTTGAGGACCTTGGTTGTTTTATGGAATTATACAAGTATTCTATTTCTTTACTTGATATTGGATGGATCCACTTGAGATTTGCTTTATACCGATACGGGGATTGAGAGTGTCGATGTTGGGTGCACTTAAGATTCGAGGACGTATATTACCGATACGGGGATCAAGAGTGTCGGTGTTTGGCAATTATGATTCGAGGACGTATATTACCGATACGGGGATCAAGAGTGTCGGTGTTTGGCACTTATGATTCGAGAACGTATAAACATGTATTTTTATGTCGATGCTAGACACTTATTTCATGATGTTTTGGGGTGTCGATACTGTAAATTCACCTTATATTGGACATATACAGGATATGTGAGATATATTGATATTGGACATACAGGATATGTGAGATATGTTGATATTGGATATACAGGATATGTTAGATATACCGATATTGTACATACAGGATATACGAGACTTACATGATATGAGAGACAATTTGGGAGCTGATTGTGGAAATTGGGAATTGGATTGTCTTGTTGAATTTTGGTCCTACCACGAGGTTAGGATTTCCATGTGAATGACATGTTTTATTCCATACTCCACATTTATTGTTTATGCACAGCTTCATGTATTATTTGTACCGGATAAAGTAATTTCCATGACTGTTGCATTTACATACTATTATGTGTTGCTTCAAGTATTAGTTGTACCTGATAGAGTACTTTACATGATTATTGCATACAGATCGTCATATTATTTCTTCATGTATTAGTAGTACCTTCTAGTGTTCCTTTCATGACTGATGCATTACGTATGACCATTTACTACTGATAGTTTGCATATTTTAGATTCGCGCTGTACGTGCATACTTGCGATTACCTGCATATGTTATTTACTATTCACGAGTTGGCAACTCACCCACGTTGTGTTGCAGGTGTTCTTCAGGATAGTCAGAGGCATGGCTATTTTCATCCATCATATCATCTTTTGTTGCGGCTACCGCTTCGTCTAACAGTGTGCAGTTTTGCTTAGGTAGGTCTTGCGGTTATCCGATATTGCTTGTTGTATATTCGTTGTATCCTGTACTCTCCATCTACCATTGCATTGTATGACTTAGAGATGTGATGTGAGGACGATATTGTACATTAATTGTGACTTGGAGGTTTTTATACAGTTTTATTTATATCGTCTTTTTCTTCGCTACGGCGTCGTATATCTGTTGTGGTAGTTGTTTTCTGCCGTTGGCCGTGGATTTTGCTCCTGTTTGGGATGCTTTTACTTATATTATGTTGTACCCATTTTTGGGGGCTTGTTTTACAAAGGAGGTGCTGTCAAAATTTTAAAGAAAATAAATTGGACTTTTAAAGAATTTGGGTTGAGATTTCAAAGGTTTTGAAAATGCTATTATTTCTTACTACTGTTGATGGTTTAGATTGCTGGGTTTTCGGCTTACTTAAATTGCGCAACGCCTGTAGACGTAGCGTAGTTTAAGGGCCATCACGTGCCATTTTCGGGTCGTGACAAAGTTGGTATCAGAGCGCTAGGTTTTACCTTTCGGAGTGTAGGATAATCTTGGTATGATGGAGTAGGTAGCATAAGCAGAGTAACGTAGTGTGTGTATGTCCGCAGCATACTCATGACGCGGTACTCAGCCTAAAGTGACCTAAGTACAAATCGCTTGAAATTCCTTCCTTGATGATACATATCCTTATGATTCGACTTCCGTGTTCATATCGAATCCTTTTTCTATTTATAGCCTTTGCCACCGATGACTATGAGGACTCAGAGTGATGCAGTGAGAGCCGAGGTCAGAGTGGACTCGCGTGGGACGAGGACTAACCAGGATGGCACGCTCGTTGCATCGGATCAGATGGATCCGCTTTTGATAGATCATATTGATAGGCTTGTGGCAGAGTTGCAGGATTTGCGCCAGACGATGAGTTCTTTGGTTGAGGCCAGTAGAGCGCGGCGACAGGAGGTTGTCACCCCTGTTACCTAGTTGTTCCTTTCAGTTAGCACTCATCCTGGTGTTACATATACATCACCAGTGGACGCAGACCGTTTTGACGAGGAGCGTTGTTTTTCCGAGACTTTAGGAATTCCGGAACAGAGGAGGGCTCGTACGAGTGTACCAGCCCAGAGACAGAGGCTTAGGCATCGAGACAGATTTTATGACCGTGGCGGGAGTAGCAGAGGCTTAGGGTGAGGACAATCATTCAGCTCTTATCCCCAGGATGGTCAACAGTTTTCTTCCGGATATTATCGTGCGAGAGTTTTCCGACGTTGTTCCAGATGAGCCGGCGGGGCTTAGGGAGCTTTAAGATCAGCTGCAGAGTTGTTGTTGGGGGACTTGTGCGTCCGAGTGTTTCTCTTTGGGGAGGTCCTATTCTGTTCGTCAAGAGAAGGACGGCAGTTTGAGGTTGTGTGTTGATTGATCGTCAATTGAACCGAGTTACTGTGTGGATAGGTATCTTTTACCTCATATTGACGATTTCTTGATCAGCTCCAGAGTGCGAGACGTTTTCTAAGTTGTTTGGGATCATGTCATCATTGTTTCTGGTTCGGAGTGATGACATTCCGAAGACTGCTTTTGTGCGTGCTACGGGCATTATGTGTTTTGGTGGTGTCGTTGGACTCACCGGTGCCCTAGCAGCAATCGTGGATATGATGAACCAGATTTCTTCAAGCCGTTCCTCGACCAGTTTATTGTTGTGTCATTGATGACATTCGGGTCTATTCCAAGAGTCGTGAGGAACATAAGCAGCACTTGGGGATTTGTTTTGCAGACATTGGGAGAGCCCAAAAGTTTGCTAAATTCTCAGAGTATTCTTTCAGGCTTGATTGTGTTGACTCCTAGGTCTAGTAGTTACAGGAGACGGTTTTCGTATGGATCCGAGGAGGATCGAGGCCGTACAGCTTTGACCCATACTTATATCCGGGACAAAGGTCCGCAGATTTTAGGCTTAGCAGGTTTTTACCGCCGTTTCGTGCAGGATTGCTTGTGTATCACTGCATGGTTGACTGAACTGACCGGGAAGGAGGTCCTTTTTCTGTGGACTGAGGTTTGTGTGCGGAGTTTTCAGCAGTCGGAGGTTCGGATGACAACTACACCAGTTCCTTCTTGTTTTCTGGTTCGGGGGACTTTGTTGTTTAACTGTGATGTTTTGCGAGTGGGGCTCGATTGTGTACTGAGGTGACACTATAGAGTTATCGCTTTTACTTCTCGACAGTTGGAAGAAGTACGAGCAGGATATCCTACTCATGATCTGGAGATGGCCGAGGTGGTCGTGCGTTGAAGATCCAAGGACACTACTTGTGTAGAGAGTCGTGTCAGATTTTCACGGACCACCAGGGCTTAATATATATCTTCCTACAGCGGGTTTTGATTGTTGAGACAGCGCCGTTGGATGGAACGTATGGAGGATTGTGTTTGTGAGATCCTTTGGTTAACCGTGGCAAGGCGATTGTGGTAACTGATGCTTGAGTCGTGGGCCCGGGGTTAGCTTGTTCCAGTGGTGCGCAGTTCAGAAACAGTCTTTTGCAGATTTACATTTCTTGAATGATCATGGAGTACAGCCCGGTTTGCCTCTACTGAGGGGATAGCTTGCTCACGTCCGCGCCCGACCACTTTTCCTTAATCGTTTTCGTGAGGCACAGCCACCGATGCTCGTTGTCTGTGATACTTGAGCACGTTCGGCAGGGTAAAGACTCGGAATCCTTGATTGGTGACTAGGGTGTGCTACGTTCCGGACTCGTTGGTGTGTACCTGATACTGATAGGTAGAGACGCGAGGTACCAGAGCAGGAGCATCGGTCAGCTTCCTGTGTTCATCCAAGTACCGCCAAGATGTAACGTGACTTGAGAGTTAGTTACTGGTGGGCAGGATGAAAAGAGTGAAGTTTCGGATTTCGTTCTAGGTGTCTGTCTGGTTGTGAGATAAGGTGATAATTTGAGACCGGCTGGAGAGTTGCAATCTTTAACCGTTCCGGAGAGAGAATTGGAGCAGATCTCCATGAATTTTCGTTGTGACGTCTACCCAGGTTTAGTTAGAGTGTGACTCCATTTGGGATGTTTGTCGTCCGGTTATTCTGAGTTTGCTCAGTTGTTCCTTATTAAGTTTGTGCATTGCACGGAGTTCCTTCATGCGTTGTATCCAATTGGGGGCACCTTGTTCGCTAGCCGTAGTTAGAAGAAGCATCAGGAAGCCTTGGGTACTGGTTGAGCTTTAGCTCCGCTTTTCCTTCTAGGGGACGATGGTCAGTTGAGCGGACTATACAAACTCTGGAGGATATGCATGTGCGTACGTACTAAGTGTTGTTGGCAGTTGGGATTGTCACTTGCCATTATTAGAGTTCTCCTTCGGTAGCTGTTATCAGAAGACACTCCAATTGGCAACCTTTTGATTATTTTTTAGGTGGTGTCGATCTCTATTTTGTTCTTCTGACTCTGTGTAGTAGGATTTTCGGACCCAAGCTAGTCTAGAGACTTCGAAAATGATCCAGTTGGTTCAGGTCAGGATGATGACAGTCCTGTGCGGACAGAGGTCTTATGCAGACCATGGTGGTCGCAGGCTTGAGTTCGCTGTGGGAGAATCATATATTCCTAAGGATTTTCCGATGAATGACGTGTTGAGTTTTGGGGAGCTTATCCCAGGATTGTAGGTCCTTTTGAGAACCATAAAGCGAGTTAGTTCCGTTGCCTTTGATTTGGCACTTCCGCCCAGATTATTGAGTATTCACCCTGTATTCCTTGTGTCGATACTTTGTAAATACCTTCTTGACCTTTTTCACATGATTCAGCACCAGACCCTTTAGCTTGGACATGATCTTTTCGTTCACCGGTAGCCATGTGTGTTAGTGGCTCGGCAGGTGGAGAAAATTCGGTCAAGGGTTTTGCCATCTGTGGAGAGTTTTCTTGGACGTAGCCGTATAGTGACGTGATCACTTGGGAGGCTGCGAGCGAGATTGGGAGTTTGTACTCTTTTCTTTGAAGGTACGCTTGGTGAGAATTATAAATTCGGGGATGAATTTTTATAAGGGGGGAGATTGTAACGTTTTAGAAAATCGTTATGCGAATTTTTCCGTTTTTGAATAAAATTGTCGGTATTCTCCGTTTTAAGCCGACTGTGATCAAACGACCATATAGACTTACCAGAACCTAATTTAGCTAAAATAAAGCTAGTGCGCAAGTTTTGGGGGTATATGGGACGTTTTGGTTCAAGTAGAATTTTTCCCAATTTTAATATTATTTTAATGCGGTATCCATATTTTAGGAAATTTCTCTGAAGTGGTCTTTTTAGCAAATTAAGTTGAGTTAATAAAACCCTACTTAATATTTAGATATTTATTGTGCATGTGGATTAAGGTTTAAAGAAAAAAGAAAAGAAATTAAAGGAGATGCATGAATGTGTGTGTGAATGCATTCATGTGTGCATTTATTTCATTTCTTGCTAGAATAATCCACACAATTCCTCACCCTTTCCTCACTTGGCCAAGCCCACCCTCTCTCTTCTGCCTTTGATCTTTCTTTCTCCATTTGCAACAACTCCTAGCTAATTAAATCTCCAAAATTCCCAAAAATATCACAAAAATACCCCAAGTCTTGAATTAGCATCTTGGAGTTAGGAAAGCTTGGATCTTGGGAGCTAGCTTTGATAAGTATTTTCTCTACACTGATAATTAGGAGTTTTTATGTTGTATAGCTCGTTGATTATTGTTTAGAACACGTTAGATATCGATTTGTGCAATATCGTGTTTTTAATGTCCTTTTTGAGTCTCTGTTAACTGCTTTGACCTCGATTTCGTACAGAAAAATCAAACAAAATAGTAGTGATGTACTAGTGACACTGGAGCACCACCTGAGACACAAGACCCACCCCACCGGCACGGGCTGGCGACCCTTTGAAGAATTCCGGCGACGCCGGCTATGGGGGAAGGTGATGGGGTTTGGTTTTTGTGGGTAGTTGTCTGCTGTTGGTTAGGAGTGTTTGGTACTGTTTACTTTTTTAGTATTAACATTATGAAAAATCTGGGATCATTTTTCTTCAACCTAGTGTTTTGTGTCCGCGCGATACGTTATACGACACAGACCGTGCACTTTGTGTGTTTTTACTCTTAAGTTGTTTTCGTCGTGTCACTACGCACGTTAGCCACAATACGAACACTTGGGAGTAGATTTGGAGTTGGTGTGTCGTTAAAACGTAGTTTGTTCGTGTCCTTGGTCTATTATTAATATATATTTGCTTTATTGTTTTATTGTGGTAAGTTCGCAAGCAGGGAGTTCGGACACTGCTACAAGGGGAAAAACAAGTGGTTGGCTTCACTTAGACAGGAGCGTTGGTGAGTAGATTTAATATCTACAGAGGAATCGCCCGCATGGCGTTATGCGTCTGGGCTAGAGTTGTTATGTTTTGTCGCATATTATATTGCATATATAGAATTGCGCATACACATATTACTACTTAGTTAGTGTTGTGCTTGGACTAGTATCCTTAAGACACTTCACTATTATTGATGGCTTATGTTGCACGAGCACTGTTTGCATGCCACTCACACCGTCAATAATTGCCATGTCACGCACAACCCACATATAGAAATAATATTATTTGGTTAGGGACATTGAGACATTGATTTATATTTCCTTGTGCGTATGACTTATAGCATACCTGTATACCTTCATGTACATCTGCCATACGTACATACATATACCTGGAGGGTATTATGGATAGGTATAGACACATACCTTGCTACAGCTACTTTGACATCATACATACTTACATATGGACACACATATCTTGCTATACCGACATGGTTACGCATACATTGTTATAGCTACATGTTCACCTGTCTATGATGTTGCATCTGATTTCGGGGAATCAGGAACCGCGTGATATATTTAGTAATTGTTTGCAGTTAAATAGCTGTTTTCCTCTATATGCTCATATTATTGTTTCCTGTTGCATATATTACATTCATGGATTTCATATGATGTCTCTGATATTTTTACTCCTGTATATATAACAGTGGAATGGGACGCTGTTATATATGCCTTTACACAAATATTAGTGGAATGGGATGCTAATATATGTGTATTGATTCATGCATTCATACTACTTGTTGTTTTCTGGATTTGAGGACCTTGGTAGTTTCATGGAATTATGCAAGTATTCTATTTCTTTACTTGATATTGGATGGATCCACTTAAGATTTGCTTTATACCGATACGGGGTTCGAGAGTGTCGATGTTGGGGGCACTTAAGATTTGAGGACATATATTACCGATACGGGGATCGAGAGTGTCGGTGTTTGGCACTTAAGATTCGAGGACGTATATTACCGATACGGGGATCGAGAGTGTTGGTGTTTGGCACTTAAGATTCGAGGACGTATAAACATGTATTTTTGTGTTGATGCTAAACACTTATTTCATTATGTTTTGGGGTGTCGATACTGTATATTCACCTTATATTGGACATACAGGATATGTGAGATTTTTTGATATTGGACATACAGGATATGTGAGATACATTGATATTGGATAAGCAGGATATGTGAGATATATTGATATTGGACATACAGGATATGTTAGATATATTGATACTGGATATACAGGATATGTGAGATATACCGATGTTGTACATACAGGATATACGAGACTTACATGATATGAGAGCCAATTTGTGGGCTGATTGTGTAAATTGGGAATTGGATTGTCTTTTTGGATTTGGGTCTTACCACGAGGTTAGGATTTCCGTGGAAATGACATGTTTTATTCCATACTCCACATTTATTGTTTATGCACAGCTTCATGTATTATTTGTACCGGATAGAGTACTTTCCATGACTGTTGCATTTACATACTATTATGCGTTGCTTCATGTATTAGATATACCTGATATAGTACTTTACATGATTATTGCATACAGATCGTCATATTATTGCTTCATGTATTAGTAGTACCTTCTAGTGTTCCTTTCATGACTGATGCATTACATATGACCCTTTACTACTGATAGTTTGCATATATTATATTCGCGCTGTACGTGCATATTTGCGATTACCTGCATATGTTATTTACTATTCATGAGTTTGCAACTCACCCCTATTGTGCCACAGTGTGTTGCAGGTGTTCCTCAGGATAGTCAGAGGCAGGGCTATTTTCATCCATCATATCATCTTTTGCTGCGGATACAGATTCGCCTGACAGTGTGAAGTTTTGCTTAGGTAGGTCTTGCGGTTATCTGATGTTGCTCATTGAATATTCGTTGTATCCTGTACTCTCCATCTACTATTGTATTATATGACTTAGAGACGTGATGTGAGGACGATATTGTACATTATTTGTGACTTGCAGGTTTTTATACAGTTTTACTTATATCGTCTCTTTCTTCGCTACGGCGTCGTATATCTGTTGTGGTGGTTGTTTTCCACCGTTGGGCGTGGATTTTTGCTCCTGTTTGGGATGATTTTACTTATATTATGTTGCACCCATTTTTGGGGGCTTGTTTTACAAAGGAGGTGCTGTCAAAATTTTAAAGGAAATAAATTGAACTTTTAAAGAATTTTGGTTGAGATTTCAAAGGTTTTGAAAATGCTTTTATTTCTTACTACTTTTGATGGTTTAGATTGCTGGGTTTTCGTCTTACTTAAATTGCGCTACGCCTTTAGACGTTGCATAGTTTAAGGGCCATCACGTGCCATTTTTGAGTCGTGACACAATCAAAAGACAAAACCGAGGGTTGTAGCATCTGCCAGTTATTGCTACAGAGGTCACTCCCAGTGAGGGGTTCTCGGCTCTTTCCTTATCGAATAAGGTGCTGGATATTCTACAAGGAATACCGCTATGCAAAGCAAAAACTAGAGCTGCCCTTTTTGAAAATTTGATTCTACAACATCTTTCAGGTTTCTTTTCTTTCATTAATCTCATTAATGATGTCCCATCTGTTGGGTAGTGGGAGCGCCTCGGCCATCGAACCGTGGCCAAATGCGGATCAAAATTTTTCTAAAACCCGGCGCTACCATTACCCGGTTTCCAAGATCGAAACCATTAACCCTAAAACTAGCAATATAAGAAAAGGAGATAGAATGGTTATACCTAATGAACCAAGTCCTTCGGGTCTTCAACCATTTCCAAGCTCCATGTGATGCGGATTGACTTTGGTCGCCAGTCTTCCTTCATCTCCGATGATCCACCCGAGGGAAACGGCACAAGCTCCAGGTTCGCCAAGCGGACCAACCGACCCACCAAAATCGCTAGTAGTGGAGAGTGGGGGTGTAGGATAGTCTCACCATAATTTTCCTCAAAGATGAGCTCAAGTGAGCAACAAGTGAAGATGAAGAAGAGGTGATGATAAGAGATGGCATGAGCTCAAAAATTGGTTAAGTCCTTTTTGGTGTATGAAGGAATGAATGAAGAGAGAGTAAGAGAGTGAGTGCTAAATGAGCAAAGCCCCATTTCCTCTCTAAAAGTGGTCGGCCCCTCTTACCCCCTCCACAAAAAAATGCACACCCCAAAATGACATTTCCAATTAGCAATAAAGAAATCAACCCATACCAATCACTACATATGCAAGACATGCTTTGACAAAAAGCCATGCCTATGCCATGTCACCATTTCCACCTCATCTAAAACAAATGATTTTCAAAAGAAAATCAATAATGAGGTGGCATCTTCTAGAATCCATTCTGTACAAATACGGAACGCTTCCCGGTACATGTATCGAAATACACATACGCGTATTCGTACGAAAATACGAATAGCCAAAGAGAGAAAATAAATAGTGAGCAATAATACTAGAATACATACATATAAATACATATATAAATTATTAAATCAAAACTTGATTTAACAATCTGGCTTAATCCTAAGCCGCTAGTATTATCAACCGTCCCATTAAAGTCTGTGCAGTTCGTGCACATATTTAATCGGACACCTGTATGTATCAACATACGTTACCTATACCATATCGCCTGAACCGTGAAAACCCTCTGTGTGGTACTCTAAAGACTCGTCAATACGCTGGCAGTGTGTTCAACTACAAGCACGTCAGCGGCACTAGCTGTACGTAACGGCTACCCAGTTATTGAGCGAAAGGAAGGCCGACGAGCAAACTCATCCAAACCCCTACTGAGCCTTTCAGTGACAATATCCGTACAGTCCGGTCTGTTCGTCTGAGAGTATCGCATATCGAGTCTAGGGGGATGGATAATGTCAGACCCCTAACAACGCGATAATTCGTGTCGGTATGAAACCCATCACTACCTGAGAAACTATCGATCCTGGATCGGTAGTTCTCACATACCCCGGCCGAGGATTTCTAGTGACGGCCACCCGTGCACTGCGCGACATCAACCACCAATACCGGGTGAGACGAATCCCCGACGATCCGCTCACTGCCTCTATATGGCTCGGGACTGTATCCAACTAAAATCTGTTTGTGTAGGGTTCCTAGGCACACTAATGAGGTCTCACAAGGCATCAACCATGCCAATTTCAAATTTTACAAGTGCCGAGAAACCCTAATACGGATCGTTAACTAGATTTTTAGGCGAAACATGCAACTAGTTAACAACTTAACTAAGTGAACGGAAATACAACCTTTGTAGATCCGGTCCTCCACCTCCATAGCTCCATGATGAAGTCTCCTTGCTGTCCAAATCGAATCCCGGGCTCTAGCGTCGGCTTCATCGGAGAAATAGGCGGGCTTGGTCGTCGGCTTCGATGCCGAAGATGATCTACGTCGAGGCAACACAAGATCAAGCTCCAACTTCACCAAGTCATTAAACTTGTGAAGAAAATACCCTATACTACTTGGCAAGTGGTAGAGGATAAAGAAATAGGAAGTGGGTTCACTTTAGAATTGGATTTCTCACTCTTTTTTTCAAGTTGCCATTGATGGGGGCAAGCTTTCTTCATTGTTGAAGATGAAGAACAAGAAGAAGATAATATGATAAGCTATTTTCAAAATAGAAAATAATATCAATACTTATCATATGGCAACCATGATTAGGTGTAGAGAATAGACTATGGTTAGTGGGAATGGTTAGGGTTAAGCATGAGACAAATATGGTGGACTTGTTCAAAGCTTCATGAAGCTTCAACAAGCAAACAAAGAAAGCCACCATATCATTTTCCTTTCAAAAATAAATAAATAAATAGATAGATATGAAAATCAAAACCCTAACCATTTAAATAACCATGGTTTAATCTTTACACAAACTCAAGTAAGCATGTATCATCAAACATGATACAATCAAGTGCACACAAAAATATATCACATATACAATGTGCACATCAAGTGAGAAAATCCAATTTAAGTGAACCAATACTAGTTAATGCAAAGTAATATATCAAATATATAATTATATATTAAATCATTAAATCAACACTTGATTTAACGATCCGGTCATATCGCATATAACCGACTAATATCCAATGTATCGGCTTATCGAATCAACCCTTGATTCGATAACTAGGTTATATCACATACAACCATTCGATACATTGATCGCGAGAATAGAATACGGTATCACATACACCCATTATTCTCGGTGCCGCACATATCTCATATGCGCTCCTATTTCGTTTCGCTTGAGCCAGGAAACCTCTGTGTAGGACTCTAAAGACTCGTCAATACGCCGGCAGCAGGTGATGATCATATCAAACACCCACAAGCCGCAAGCGGTCTGCTAAACGTAACGGCCACCCGGTTATTGAGCGATCAGAAGATCGACGAGCAAGCCCGCTCACACTCCTGTGAATCCAACCAGTAACACTTACCGTACAGTCCGGTCTCGTCGTCTGATATATCGCATATCTCGCCTAGGGGTGGTAAACGTCAGACCCCAATAGCTCGATAAGTCGTGTCGATATGAGGTCTATAACAGTTCGAGAAACTACTGGTAACACTTACCAGTAAATCTCAGCAACCCTGGCCAGGGATTTCCAGTTATAGCCAATCGAACACAGTGCAACATCAACTCCCTATACCGGGAGAGACGAATCCCCTCCTATCGCTCATTGCCTCCATGTGATTCGGGACTGTACCCAAAAACCACCGTTTTGCACGCCCTCTTGGATGTGGTAAGGTGGAAATCAAAGCACAGTGGGAATCACACAAGACTCTATGACGATCTCGGGTCAACAGACTACTCTGTACCAGTGTCACCAGAGAACTGCCATCTGAAGTAAGGTATAATACCATCTGGGAGTTCTCGGCGAGTCCGTCCAGTGTACCCAGTCTCCACTGAGCACCCGTATATCATCTCTGATGTCAAACACCAATGGATATGGGATCATCCATCGCCCATCTGTATGGGTCGAGAAGATATACGCTAGTCTACTCTGGTATATCGATGCCCCGTCTCGATACACCCACGACTAGGGACCTTGAAGGATGTACTTATGGACTACCCTGTCCCCACTAGTATGATCCGCATCATAGTCCAGGTAGTCAAGTACACATCCTAAGGGCTTTACCCACATGTAACAGAGAGACAATCGGTGTACACGTTAAGGTAAAGAGTAACCAGATAGCATACTATCATGTCGAGCAAGAAAATCCTCCCTATATATGTCCCAGCATCCACTACAATATACATCAAATGTACAGTAATGGCCTCTAGGGCATACATATAACTAACAATCTCCCACTTGCACTAGGGCCATCTGATAGCTGTAGTTGCAGTATCTCATACTCAACCATCCCATAAAAGTCTCTCTCTGGGAAAAGGCCTTTGTGAGTGGATCCGCCGTGTTGTCCTCTGAGTCTGTTCTCCTAACCTCGATCACACTGGAGATCAACCATCTCCATGATCAGGTGATACTGCCTTAGAATATGTCTGGATCATTGATGGGATGGGTGTTCCTTGGCATAAGCCACAACTCCATTGTCTCACAATGGTAGAAACGTAGTTCATCTCATGAACCAATATACACCCAAACAGCCTCTTTGGTAGCATCTTAAGTAGCGATGTATCCTGCCTTTATCGTCTAGTATGTCACGGTATCTAGCTTGGAACTCTTCCAACATACCGTCCCTTTACTGAGGGTAAAGACAATGCCTGTGACTGACATTCAGTCGTCCTTACCACCCTGGAACACTTCCAGTGATTCTCCCCAGGATCGATTGATACCATCTCACTACAACTAGTGAGTATCCTTACATCCATTTAGATCTATCTCATAGATTCAAAACCCAGGATTTAGTAGGTATCATTTTGATCCTATGTGGAGAATCATTGTGATAAGCGGAGATTGACCGAGCGTAGCATAGGAAACTCCTTCCCTATCAAGAGTATGTCATCCACATACTCTACGAGGATCGTCACCATACTCCCTACTACCATTTTGTATATACAAGGTTCATCTACCATTTTGATGATGTCAAACTCTTTGACTAATCCATCAAAACAGATGTTCCAACTCCGCGATGCCTGCTTTATCACATAAAACATCTTGCACACGTTTCCGCTGCTCCCACTGTCTACGAAGCCCTCTGGCTGTGTACTTATAGACGCACTCTTCTAAAACACCATCTAGAAAAGCAGTCATGGCACCCAACCGCCAGATATCGTAGTCATGGTATGTAGCCGTGGCAAGTAGGATCTGGATGGACTTAAGCATAGCCACTGGAAAAGGTTTCATCATTATCCACGCCTGGTTGATGACGAAAGCCTTTAACAAGTCTTGCTTTGAAAGTCTCAACTTTTCCACCTACACCAAGTAATCTTCTCAAGATATACTTGCTCCTAATGGGGATTTAACCCTTCAGATATAGCAACCAAAGTCCATACATTGTTGGTGTATATGGATTCCATCTCAGATCGCTAAGCATCCAGCCATTCTCGTAGAGTCTTACTCTTGATGGCCAGCTCGAAACTAGTTAGGTCATCATCCCATGATGCAATCCTCGCTCCCACTGTCATCGAGAAACCGAAGTATCTCTCAGGCGGATGAGGAACCCAACTAGATCGGCGGAGAGGCTGAGGTTCGTTGGTTACTATTGAATCCTTTGGTTCTACCAAATTATCTGCTGTAGTTTGTATAGCTGGAACCTTTCAAGTTCTACATAACTGACCTTGCCTCGAGCTTGTCCGGATTTTGCTTTTAGACATAGGCCGGACAACCCCAAATCTTAACTAGCTTAAGACATGGGCTCTTCCCATACCATATCTCTTATGGAGTGGTAGGCTGTGATCTGATTCGAACCCTATTCAATAGGTATGCAGCTTCTCAAGCGCATAACTCCCAAAAGGAAACAGGTAACTCAGTAGTACTCATCATAGAGCGCACCATCTCGAATAGGGTGCAATTGCTCCGCCCCGATATAGCATCGTGCTATGGTGTATACGGAGGAGTAATGCCGAGAGAGAATCTCATTCTCCTTTAGAATAGTCCAGGAATTCTGTGCTCAAGTATTCTCCTCCCTGATCTCATCATAGGACATAATACTTATACCCGTATTTTGGTTCTCTACTTCTAACTTATATTCCGTTAATATCTCAAAAGGTTCGGACTTGTGTTTCAACAGGAACATATGTCTGAATCTTGAGAGATCATCAGAGAACGTATGAAGTATAAAGAACCAGTCCTGGCATGTGTAGACATGGGACCTTACATACATCATCATGTATCAGTCCCCAGAGTTCACTAACTCTTTCTCTGTTTCTAGTAAACAGAGCTATGGTCATCTTATCTCTGTGACATGACTGGCAAGTTTCACAAGATGTAAATTCAAACAGATTTAAATATGCATCTATGTGTAACTTAGCTAGTCGGGTCGCATTGATATGACCTAGTCTACAATACCTCAAGAAGGATCCGTTCATTTCTGAACTCTTCCTCTTATGTGTGTTCTGTATACCAAGAACTGTAGTTTGATTTAGAACATCAATGCTTTTAGATGACGTGCCTGAACCGATCAACTTTTGATATAGGAAATGTTCAAAACATTATCCAACAATACAAAATTTTATCATTTCTTTACTAATAAAGAGACTGATATGATTTTGTATATCAGGTTCGGTATCTAATAGCATTTATTCAGAATCAATGTATTGGTAATACAGGGTGACAGTGACCAACAGACTTGGCTGCAACACTCGCCCCGTTTTCTGTCTCATGAAACTTATCACCCGTTCTCAGTTTTCTACCCTTTTGTAGCCCTATGTAATAGATTACATATCTGGGATCCTGATCCGGTATCAAATACCCAGGATGCAGAGGATACTGAGAAACAGTTCTTTGTAATGAACACACCCGAAGGAGATACATCATATGCACTTTCTTCGTTTGGGCGGCATAGGAATTCTGGTATTCCCCTAATTCCTGCTCGGTCTTATAACTATTATAAGATGGAGCGGGACCAACGTTCCCCAGCTCAGTATAACAAGCGGGATTGGTCAATACATCCATATTATTATCTTGATTAAGGCGTGACATGGTCGCTACCTGGAAAGAGAAAGAAGAAAACACTCAGCGTGCGCTCCTGTAAGAATAGATTGGTTATTATTTTATCTAATCAGGATGGCTCCCACTGTTTTTATCAAATCTTCCTTCAAACCCTAAAAGGAAAGACTAGCCGGGATTAATTACACGCTACAGGTTCGCCAATCTTTCAGCCAGGCCAGTGTCGGTACTTTGAGGGAGGTCCCCCGTGCTTTCGCACGAACCTAATTAATGTAAACCTCGTTTTCCCAGAGGCGTAACCCCGTTAACACCTTTCTAGACACCAACTTGATCGGCTAATTGTAATGTGTAAAATTCTCCCAGGAGTAACTCTTACTCGCAGCGGGTATCAGGATCCAACTATCTCATAGAAGGAATGCAATCTCATTGCAAATTTAAACACTTGAAATTCCCGATAATATTTTGCCCCGAACGATCTATGACCTTGACAAGGTCAACAAACCATAGATCGCAAGCCAAGTTCAACCCATCATTTCTTGATTGAATCAAACCCACCCGCATGACCCTTGACAAGGTCAACAAGGCCGCACGACTACCCTAACCCAATCTGCATCATATGTATAAGCAGATAAATACTCGTTAGCTACCGCACACTACGCCTTGACAAGGTCAACAAACGCAGCACGAATACTAAACAGGACTTATCTGAAATGACGGAGGGCTACGACAGGTTTTTCTGAAAACCTATTGCGTAATGAACTTGATATCGTTGTATAATCAAATGATTTTAAAATGGAGTGCTTTTGAGGCCTTTCTAGTTTTGCTAAAGGGGTCACTCCCGGTGAAGGGATCGTCGGCCCTTTCCTCGTCGAATGAGGTGCGGGATATATCATATATATCACTGTGCCAAGCAAAAACTCTTAAAAGCAATCAAAAGACAAACCGAGTGTGTAGATCTGCCAGTTATTGCTAAAGGAGTCACTCCCGGTGAAGGGATCTCGGTCCTTTCCTCATCGAATAAGGTGCAGGATATATCACATATACCTCTGTGCAAAGCAAGAACCGTAGCTACCTTTTTATTTTGAAATTCGATTCTACAACATCTTTAGGTTTCTTTTACTTTCATTAATCACATTAATGAAGTCCCATCATTTAAGTACTTAAACATCACAGATAAATACGACGTACACTTATGCCATCCGCATTCGCCTCGATGTCCCCTCGTGCACCGTTAGGTTAGGTAACTAACGGCAAAGCGGGGCAGGGCTAGCGCGGGTGTAAAACATAAGTAACGCCTATATAATATATCATATTTACTATATAAAGTATCCATCACAGAGCATATCACATGATCACATCACAGATATCGCAGCAGAAGATTCATATGAAATATTGGATATACTAGGACGTCCGTGTTTTCAATACGAGCCAGTATAAAACACGGATTCCACGGTCGTAATGAATAGCCAAACCCACACCGTTAGACCCCTACGAGAGAGGCAAGCAACCCTACCAATCCTAGAGTTAGGAGACCCGAACTCGACTCTTCGAGTTGGTCTCCCACTGGACTCCAGAACCCGGTTACTTGTGCTCCCCTCCTTGGGTCTATCATAGTGCGGAAAAAGTAAATAATATACAAAGGTGACATCTTCCGCAACCTGGAAGTGCCCCAATAAAAGAATATTACATACAAGTTTTTACATGAATGAAAATGAAAAACACTCATCTCACATAAAAAACCCCGGCTATTCAAACACGACGATCCAATATAACATATCCAGCAACACATAACATCACATGTCATCAACGTAAGTAAATATGCGCATCCCAATTGTCGTTGACATATAGCAACGAAACCGGTGATATCACATATTACACTTACGGTCATAGAAAAGAAAGTGTAAAACTACAACAGTTGGAATCCGCAATCACTTTAGACATTGCATGCCTAATCAAATGAAATACTTAGATATCACATGCCTAACAATTATAAACCCCACATTTTAGTCTCATTATCGAAAACACTTTTCAATATCATGTCGGGCAATTCAACGAGATTCCCGACATCCTGATCGAATGCTCGTCGCAAACTTTAGTAGGCGGCCGCACCCCCGATACCGTCGACGAAATGCACTAAGGCGGAACACCACTACCGCGAGCACCCGAACGGATGCTTTCGGCGACGAGGTTCTCCTACAGTCACTTGGTCGGGGCTATGGGGCGAGGCTGTCTATTAAGTTTACCCGGTGAGTATCCGCGTACGCTACGTGATTGCGACGGACTTTTGATCGCATCAAAATTCCGTGGCAACCGATCAAGTGAGACTAAACTGCTTTTTTTATAACATTCATTCAGTTATCTCATAACTACTTGTGAATTCCAAATGTTGTATCACATTCCGAATAAGATAGAAAATGTTAAACTTTCCGATCGAACAATCGAACAACCAAGTTTTCCCGAAACAGCTCAACACATGAAATAAGTTCAAAGACATTCACTTCATGCCTCAGTACCAACGGTCCAGCCATAGAAGGGTCAAGCCAACGCCTCACATGTGGCACGCCGTACTGCCCCAAACCCTAAGGTTCAAAGGGCAGTTCAAGACGGTCACATAATCAAGTTTAAGGTTTGTTGTCTTCTAGAAGGACCATCGCGTTACTTGCACTACTTAGAACGTCCTTAAACCACAGAATGAGGTCACACAAGGCATCAACCATGCCAATTACAAATTTTACAAGTGCCGAGAAACCCTAATACGGATCGTTAACTAGATTTTTAGGCAAAACATGCAACTAGTTAACAACTTAACTAAGTGAACGGAAATACAACCTTTGTAGATCCGGCCCTCCACCTCCATAGCTCCATGATGAAGTCTCCTTGCTGTCCAAATCGAATCCCGGGCTCTGGCGTCGGCTTCATCGGAGAAATGGGCGGGCTTGGTCGTCGGCTTCGATGCCGAAGATGATCTACGTCGAGGCAACACAAGATCAAGCTCCAACTTCACCAAGTCATTAAACATATGAAGAAAACACCCTATACTACTTGGCAAGTGGTAGAGGATGAAGAAATAGGAAGTGGGTTCACTTTAGAATTGGATTTCTCACTCTTTTTTTCAAGTTGCCATTGATGGAGGCAAGCTTTCTTCATTGTTGAAGATGAAGAACAAGAAGAAGATAATATGATAAGCTATTTTCAAAATAGAAAATAATATCAATACTTATCATATGGCAACCATGATTAGGTGTAGAGAATAGACTATGGTTAGTGGGAATGGTTAGGGTTAAGCATGAGACAAATATGGTGGACTTGTTCAAAGCTTCATGAAGCTTCAACAAGCAAACAAAGAAAGCCACCATATCATTTTCCTTTCCAAAATAAATAAATAAGTAAATAGATATGAAAATCAAAACCCTAACCATTTAAATAACCATGGTTACACAAACTCAAGTAAGCATGTATCATCAAACATGATACAATCAAGTGCACACAAAAATATATCACATATACAATGTGCACATCAAGTGAGAAAATCCAATTTAAGTGAACCAATACTAGTTAATGCAAAGTAATATATCAAATATATAATTATACATTAAATCATTAAATCAACACTTAATTTAACGATCCGGTCATATCGCATATAACCGACTAATATCCAATGTATCGGCTTATCGAATCAATCCTTGATTCGATAACTAGGTTATATCACATACAACCATTCGATACATTGATCGCGAGAATAGAATACGGTATCACATACACCCATTATTCTCGGTCCCGCACATATCTCATATGCGCTCCTATTTCGTTTCGCTTGAGCCAGGAAACCTCTGTGTAGGACTATAAAGACTCATAATACGCCGGCAGCAGGTGATGATCATATCAAACACCCACAAGCCGCAAGCGGTCTGCTAAACGTAACAGCCACCCGGGTATTGAGCGATCAAAAGATCGACGAGCAAGCCCGCTCACACTCCTGTGAATCCAACCAGTAACACTTACCGTACAGTCCGGTCTCGTCATCTGATATGTCGCATATCTCGCCTAGGGGTGGTAAACGTCAGACCCTAATAGCTCGATAAGTCGTGTCGATATGAGGTCTATAACAGTTCGAGAAACTACTGGTAACACTTACCAGTAAATCTCAGCAACCCTGGCCAGGGATTTCCGGTTATAGCCAATCGAACACAGCGCAACATCAACTCCCTATACCGGGCGAGACGAATCCCCTCCTATCGCTCATTGCCTCCATGTGATTCGGGACTGTACCCAAAAACCACCGTTTTGCACGCCCTCTTGGACGTGATAAGGTGGAAATCAAAGCACAGTGGGAATCACACAAGACTCTATGACGATCTCGGGTCAACAGACTACTCTGTACCAGTATCACCAGAGAACTGCCATCTGACGTAAGGTATAATACCATCTGGGAGTTCTCGGCGAGTCCGTCCAGTGTACCCAGTCTCCACTGAGCACCCGTATATCATCTCTGATGTCAAACACCAATGGATATGGGATCATCCATCGCCCATCTGTATGGGTCGAGAAGGTATACGCTAGTCTACTCTGGTATATCGATGCCCCGTCTCGATACACCCACGACTAGGGACCTTGAAGGATGTACTTATGTGCTACCCTGTCCCCACTAGTATGATCCGCATCATAGTCCAGGTAGTCAAGTACACATCCTAAGGGCTTTACCAACATGTAACAGAGAGACAATCGGTGTACACGTTAAGGTAAAGAGTAACCAGATAGCATACTATCATGTCGAGCAAGAAAGTCCTCCCTATATATGTCCCAGCATCCACTACAATATACATCCAATGTACAGTAATGGCCTCTAGGGCATACATATAACTAACAGTTTGCACGACTCCTTTGAGCCGTGGTAGGGTAGTAATCAAAGCACAGTGGGAACTCACATAAGACAAATGACGATCTCAGGTCGACAGACTAACCTGTACACATGTCACTAGGGAACTTCTTGTTAGTTATATGTATGCCCGAGAGGCCATTACTGTACATGAGATGTGTATTGTAGTGGATGCTGGGACATATATAGGTAGGCTTTCTTGCTCGACATGATAGTACGCTATCTGGTTGCTCTTTATCTTAACATGTATACTTACTTTCTCTCCATTACATGTTGATAAAGCCCTTAGGATGTGTACTCGACTTGAAGGACTATGATACAGATCATACTAGTGGGGCCTGGGTAGTCTATGAGTACATCCTTCAATGTTCCTAGTCGTGGGAATATCGAGACGGGGCATCGATATTCCAGAGTAGACTAGCGTATATCTTCTCGACTCATGTGATGGGCGATGGATGATCCCATATCCATTGGTGTTTGACATCAGAGATGGTATGCGGGTGCTCAGTGGAGACATGGTACACTGAACGGACTCATCGAGAACTCCTAGATGGTATTATACCTCACGTCAGATGGCAGTTCTCTGGTGAGACTGGTACAGCTTAGTCTGCTGACCCGAGATCGTCATAGAGTCTTGTGTGTCTCCCACTATGCTTTGATTTCCACCCTACCACGGCTCTACTGAGTCCTGCAAACAGGTGGTTTTTGGGTACAGTCCAGATTCACATGGAGGCAATGATCGATAGGAGGGGATTCGACTCTCCCGGTATTGGGGGTTGATGTTGCTCTATGCTCGACTGGCCATAACTGGAAATCCCTGGCCAGGGTTGCACTGATTTACTGGTAAGTGTTATCAGTAGTTTCATGCTTGTTATGGACCTTACATCGGCATGACTTATTAAGCTACTGGGGTCTGACGTTTACCACCCCTAGGCGAGATATACGACATATCAGACGAACAGGCCGGACTGTGCGGTAAGTATTACTGATTGGATTCGCAGGAGTGTGAGCAGGCTTGCTCGTTGATCTTCTGATCGCTCAATACTCGGGTGACCGTTACGTTTAGCTGACCGCTTGCGGCTTGTTGGTGATTGATATGATCACCACCTACTGCCTGCGTATTGACGAGTCTTTAGAGTACTACACAGAGGTTTCCTGGCTCAAGCGAAACGAAATAGGAGCCCACATGAGATATGTGCGGGACCGAGAATAATACCAGTATGAGATACTGTATTCTATTCTCGCGATTTGTATCATTGGACGATTATATGAGATATAGCCGGGTTACCGAATCAAATGTTGATTCGATATATTGATACATTTGATAGTAGTCGGTTATATGCGATATGACCGGATCATTAAATCAAGTATTGATTTAATGATTTAATGTATAATTATATATTTGATATATTATTTTACATTAACTAGTATTTGTTCACTTAAGATTGTTTTTCTCACTTGATGTGCACAAGTTGTATATATGATATATGTTTGTGCACTAGTTTGTATCATGATTGATGATACATGCAAACATAGGTGGATGTTTGACATACACCATGTTAATTATAATTTAGGTTTTTATTTATCTTAATTATTCAAAATGGTGGCTTCGTTTTGTCATGGCTTGAAGCTTCATGAAGCTTGAAGCAAGTTTGACAAAGTCCACTCATTTTGTCTTGTTTAAGATATTCATTAACCAAACCATTATAATTAACTATGATTTAGTCTCTACATTGGTTAACTCACCCATGGTTGCATCATGAAAGACTTCACTTGATTATTCATTTAAAAATAATTCATTCATATTCTTTTTTCTTTCTTCTTCTTCTTCTTCAAGAAGAAGAAAGCTTGCTAGAAAAATTTTCAAGTGAAGATTTAGAGTGAGAAATCCAAATCTAAAGTGAACCCATTTCTTATTTCATCATCCTCTACTACTTGCCATTTAGTTTAGGGTGTTTTCTTCACAAAGTTCTTGACCTAGTGAAGATGGAGCTTGAGTTTGAGTCTCCTCGACGTAGATCATCTTCGGCCTCGAAGCCAACGACCTAGCCCGCTCATTTCTCCGAAGAAACCATCTCTAGAGTCCGGGATCCCGATGATCGCAGCGAAGGGACGTCAACACGGAGCTTTAGAAGTGAAGGACCGGATCTACAAAGGTTGTAATCCCTTTCACTTGTAGTTAAAATGTTTTACTTGCTAGTTTTCGCATAATCTCTAGTATACGATCTTGGTTAGGGTTGTTCGGCACGGCTAATTTTTTTGAATCGGACATGGTTGATACCTTGTAGAACCTTGTTAGAGTGCCTAGGAACCCTACAGTGGTATCAGAGCCAAGCTACAGTTTTACGCGAAGTCTAAACGAAGTTTGAAGTCCGATCGAACCCGTAAACCCCGACGAATACCATTCTCTGTACATTTTTTGAAATCGTGATTTTTTATGAATTAAAAATGCTCAGAAAATTAAGCAGGAAAAACTAAGAATTACTGTGAAGTACGGCCCACTGATTCATCTATATGACTGCGGAACCGCGGCCAAACCAAGGGTTTGGCGGCGGTTCCGCGGCCCAAATTATGACTTAGTCCCTCATACTTCATAAATTTATTCTTAGGTCCTTTCTTGTCAATTTTTTCTGGGAATTTTCTAATTCCACTCAAGTGTTGAGTTTTCTTAGGGTTGTATTGGAGACTCGTTTATTCGATCGGATAATTTAACTTTGTTTAGTTTGCCCGGGTAATTTTTAGATCGTGTTAAAAAGTTCGACCGGATATCAATAACTCACTTTTTCCCCTGCCGTAAAATTTCCAAGTGTTAGATTTTTCCGAAGTTTAAGAACGTTTTAAGTCGTGCAAGTAACGCGATGGACCCTCTAGAAGACAACAAACCTTAACTCGATTGTATGACCGTCTTGAACTGCCTTTTGAACCTTAGGGTTTGGGGGAGTACGGCGTGCCACATGTGAAGCTTTGGCTTGACCCTTCTACGGCTGGACCGTTGGTATTGTGGCATGAAATGGATGTTTTTAAACTTATTTCATATGTTGATCTATTTGGGAAAACTTGGGTGTTTGATTATTCGATCGGAAATTTTAACATTGTCTATTTATCTGGAATGTGATACAATATTTGGAATCCACAAGTAGTTATGAGATAACTAATTTAAATGTTATAGACATAGCAGTTTAGTCTCATTTGATCGGTTGCCACGGGATTTTGATGTGATCAAAAGTCTTTCGCAATCACGTAGCGTACGCGCATACTCGCCAGTTAAACTTAATAGACAGCCACACCCCATAGCGCCGACCAAGTGACTGTAGGAGAACCCAGTAGCCAAAAGCATCCGTTCGAGTGCTCGCGGTAGAGGTGTTCCGCCTTAGTGCACTTCGTTGACGGTATCGGGGGTACGGCCGTCTACTAAAGTTTGCGACGAGCATTCGTACAGGATGTCGGAAATCTTGTTGAATTGCCCGACTTGGTATTGAAAAGAATTTTCGATAATGAGACTAAAATGCAGGGTTTATAATTATTAAGCATGCGATGTCTAAGGAATTCATTTGGTTAGGCATGCGATGTCTAAAGAAGTTGCGGATTCCAACTATTGTAGTTTTACACTTTCTTTTCTGCGACCGTAAGTGTAATATGTGATATCGCCGGTTTCGTTGTTATATGTCAACGACAATTGGGATGGGCATATTTACTTATGTTGATGACATGTGATGTTATGTGTTGCTGGATATGTTATATTGGATCGTCGTGTTTGAATAGCCGGGTTTTTTTTATGTGAGATGAGTGTTTTTCCGTTTTCATTCATGTAAAAAACTTGTATGTAATATTCTTTTGTTGGGGCACTTCTGGGCTGAGGATGATGTCACCATTGTATATTATTTACTTTTCCCTATTAGGATAGACCCAAGGAGGGGAGCACAAGTAACCGGGTTCAAGGGTCCAGTTGGAGACCATCTCGAAGAGTCGAGTACGGGTCTCCTAACTCTAGAATTGGTAGGGTTGCTTGCCGCTCTCGTAGGGGTCTACGGGTGTGGGATTGGCTATTCATCACGACCGTGGAATCCATGTTGTATACAGGCTCAAAATAAAACACAGACGTCCTAGTATATCCAATATTTTCTTATGATATTTTCTGCTGCGTTATCTGTGATGTGATCATGTGATATGTTTAGATAGATACTGTATATAGTATATATGATATATTGTATAGACATTGCTTATGTTTTACACCCGCGCTAGCCCTACCCCGCTCTGCCGTTAGTTACCTAACCTAACAGTGCAGACGGGATATCGAGGCGAATGCGGATGGCATAAGTGTACGTTGTATTGATCTGGGATGTTTAGGTGAACTTAAATGATGGGACATTCATTAATGAGATTAATGAAAGAAAATAAACCTAAATGATGTTGTGGAATCGAATTTCAAAAATCACGTAGCTCTAGTTGTTGCTTTGTATAGCGGTGTTCCTTGTAGAACATCCAGCACCTTATTCGATAAGGAAAGAGCCGAGATCCCTTCACCGGAGTGACCTCTTTAGCAATAACTAGCAGATGCTGCAACCTTCGGTTTGTCTTTTGATTGCATTTCTAGTTCTTGCTTTGCATAGTTGTATTGTGAATATCCTGCACCTCATTCGACGAGGAAAGAGCCGAGATCCCTTCACCGGGAGTGACATCTTTAGCGAAACTTGCAAAAGCCTCAAAAAGCACTCCATTTAAAACCATTTGATTCCGCAACGAGATCAAGTTCAAAGCGTTAAAGGTTTTATTAAAAACCATTCGCAACCCTCCGTCATTTTAGAAAGTAGAGTACTTAGTATTCGTGCTGCGTCTGTCGACCATAGCCAAGGCGCAATGTACGGTAGCTAAGTGATGTCTTCCTACACAGCATATGATGCGATTAGTTAGGACAGTCATGTGACTTTGTTGACCTTAGCCAAGGGTAATATTCGTGGGTCTAATTAATCACGAAATGACGGGTAGAACTTGACTAGTGCTTATGATTTGTTGACCATAGCCAAGGTCATAGGTGCTAGGGGTAAAAATATTTATCGGGAGTTTCAAGTGTTCAAATTTGCAATGAGATTGCATACTTTCTATATGATAGTTGGATCCCGATACCCACTGCGAGTAATTGTTACTCCTGGGAGAGTTTTGCACTTTACAATTAGTCGATCAAGTAGGTGTCTAGAAAGGTGTCAACGGGGTTACGTCCCTGGGAAAACGAGGCTTATTTTAATTAGGTCCATGCGAAAGCACGGGGAACCTCCCTTAATGTTCCGGTACTGGCATGGCCGAAAGATTGGCGAACTTGTGGAGTGTAATTAATCCCGGCTAGTCTTTCCTTTTAGGGTTTGAAGGAGGATTTGATAAAAAACAGTGGGAGCCATCCTGATTAGATAAAATATATTACCAATCTAATCTTGCAAGAGCGCACGCAGAGTGTTTTCTTCTCTCTCTCTCTAGGTAGCGACCATGTCACGCCTTAATCAAGATAATAATATGGATGTATTGACCGAACTCGCTTGTTATACTGAGCTGGGGAACGTTGGTCCCGCTCCAACTTATAATTGTTATAAGACAGAGCGGGAAATTGGGGATTACCAGAATTCCCGTGCCGCCCAAACGAAGAAAGTGCATGATGATGCATCTTCTTCGGGTATGTTATTTACAAAGAACTGTTTCTCTGTATCCTCTACGTCCTGGGTATTAGATACCGGATCAGGATCCCGCAAATGTAATCTGTTACATGGGCTACAGATAGGTAGAGAACTGAGAACGGGTGATAAGTTTCATGAGACAGAAAACGGTGCAAGTGTTGCAGCTTAGTCTGTTGGTCACTATCACCCTGTATTACCAGAATACATTGATTCTGAACGAATGTTATTAGATACCGAACCTGATATACAACATCATATCAGTCTCTTTAAAAGTAAAGAAATGATATAATTTTGTATTGTTGGATAATGTTTTGAACATTTCCTATATCAAGAGTTGATCGGTTCAGGCACGTTATCTAAAAGCATTGACGTTCTAAATCAAACTACAGTTCTTAATGTACAGAACACACACAAGAGAAAGAGTTCGGAAATGAACGAATTCTTCTTAAGGCATTATAGACTAGGTTATATCAATGCAACCCGACTAGCTAAGTTACATTTAGATTCATATTTAAATCAGTTTAAATTTACATATTATGAAACTTGCCAGTCATGTCACAAAGATAAGATGACCATAGCTCCGTTTACTGGAAACAGAGAAAGAGTTAGTGAACTCTTGGGACTGATACAATGTGATGTATGAAGGTCCCCAGCCAACAAATGCCAGGACTGGTTCTTTGTACTTCATTACATTCACTGATGATCTCTCTAAATTCAGAAATATGTTCCTGTTGAAACACAAGTCCGAAACTTTTGAGATAATCACCGAATATAAGTAAGAAGTAGAGAACCAAAAATGGGTATAAGTATTATGTCCTATGATGTGATCAGGGAGGAGAATACTTAGGCACGAGATTCCTGGACTATTCTAAAGAAGAATGAGATTCTCTCTCAGCATTACTCCTCCGTATACACCACAGCACGTCGGTGTATCGGGGCGGAGCAATCACACCCTATGTGATATGGTGCGCTCTATAATGAGTACTACTGAGTTTCCTATTTCCTTTTGGGAGTTATGCACTTGAGAAGCTGCATACCTATTGAATAGGGTTCGAATCAAATCAGTGCCTACCACTCCATATGAGATATGGTATGGGAAGAGCCCATCTCTTAAGCAAGTTTAGATTTGGGGTTGTCCGGCCTATGTCAAAAGCAAAATCCGGACAAGTTCAAGGCAAGGTCTGTTCCGTAGAACTGGAAGGATTTCCAGCTATACAAACTACAGCTGATGATTTGAAAGAACCAAAGGATTCAATAATCCCTGACGAACCTCATCCTCTCCGCCGATCTAGCAGGTTCCTCATCCGCCTGAGAGATACTTCGGTTTATCGATGACAGTGGGAGCGAGGATTACATCACGAGATGATGACCCAACTAGTTTCGAGCAGGCCATCAAGAGAAGATACTCTGTAAGAATGGCTGGATGCTTAGCGATCTGAGATGGAATCCATGTACACCAAGAAATTATGGACTTTGGATGCTATATCTGAAAGGTTAAATCCCCATCAGAAGCAAGTAAATCTTGAGAAGATTACTTGGTGTAGATGGAAAAGTTGAGACTTTCAAAACTAGACTTGTTAAAGGTTTTCGCCATCGACCAGGCGTGGATAATGAAGAAACATTTTCCAGTGGCTATGCTTAAGTCCATCCGGATCCTACTTGCCATTGCTACATACCATGACTGCGATATCTGGTGGTTGGGTGTCATGACTATTTTTCTAAATACGGATTTAGAAGAGAACGTCTATAAGTACACAGCCAGAGGGCTTTGTAAACAGTCGGAGCAGCGGAAACGTGTGCAAGTTTCTATACAGGATAAAGCAGGCATCGCGGAGTTGGAACGTCTGTTTTGATGTGGTAGTCAAAGTGTTTGACTTCATCAAAATGGTTGATGAACCTTGTATATATATAAAAAGGGAGTAGAGAGTAAGGTGAACATCCTCGTATTGTACGTGGACGACACACTCTTGATAGGAAAAGAGTTTCCTATGCTACGCACGGTCAATCTCCTCTTATCACAAGGATTCTCCATATAGGATCAAAGTGATACCTCCTAAATCCTAGGTTTTATATCTATAAGATAGATCTAAATGGATATTAGGATTCTTACTAGGTGTAGTGAGATGGTATCAATCGATCCTGGGGAGAATCACTGGACAGCTTCCAGGGTGGTAAGGTTGACTGAATGTCAGTCACAGGCATTGTCTTTACTCTTAGTGGAGGGACGGTATGTTGGAAGAGTTCCAAGCTAGATACTGTGGCAAACTAGACGATAAAGGCTGGTGACATCGCTATCAACGATACTACCGAAGAGGCAGTTTGGGTGTATATTAGTTCATGAGATGAACTAGGTTCCTACCATTGTATGACAATGGTGTTGAGGCTTTGGCCTAGGAACCCCGGTCCCATCAGTGACCCACACATATTCCAAGGCAGTATCGCCTGATCATGAAGATAGTTGATCACCAGGGTGATCGAGGTTAGGAGAGTAGACTCAGAGGACAACACAGCGGATCCACTCACAAAGGCCTTTTCCCAGAGAGAGACTTTTATAGGATGGTTGAGTATGAGATACTACAACCACTGCTACAGATGGCCCTAGTGCAAGTGGGAGATTGTTAGTTATATGTATGCCCTAGAGGCCATTACTGTACATGAGATGTGTATTGTAGTGAATGCTGGGACATATATAGGTAGGACTTTCTTGCTCGACATGATATCACGCTATCTGGTTGCTTTTTATCTTAACATTTATACTTACTGTCTCTCCATTACATGTTGATAAAGCCCTTAGGATGTGTACTCGACTTACAGGACTATGACGCAGATCATACTAGTGGGGCCTGGGTAGTCCATGAGTACATCCTTCAATGTTCCTAGTCATGGGAATATCGAGACGGGGCATCGATATTCCAGTGTAGACTAGCGTATATCTTCTCGACCCATGTGATGGGCGATGGATAATCCCATATCCATTGGTGTTTGACATCAGAGATAGTATGTGGGTGCTCAGTGGAGACTGGGTACACTGAACGGACTCACCGAGAACTCCCAGATGGTATTATACCTCAAGTCAGATGGCAGTTCTCTGGTAACACTGGTACAGCTTAGTCTGTTGGCTCGAGATCGTCATAGAGTCTTGTGTGTCTCCCGCTGTACTTTGATTTCCACCCTACCACGGCTCTACTGAGTCATGCAAACAGGTGGTTTTTGGGTACAGTCCCGATTCACATGGAGGCAATGAGCGATAGGAGGGGATTCGTCTCTCCCGGTATTTAGGGTTGATGTTGCGCTATGCTAGACTGGCCATAACTGGAAATCCCAGGCCAGGGTTTCACTGATTTACTGGTAAGTGTTATCAGTAGTTTCATGCTTGTTATGGACCTTACATCGGCATGACTTATCAAGCTACTGGGGTCTGACGTTTACCACCCCTAGGCGAGATATGCGACATATCAGACGAACAGACCGGACTATGCGGTAAGTGTTACTGATTGGATTCGCAGGAGTGTGAGTAGGCTTGCTCGTTGATCTTCTGATCGCTCAATATCCGGGTGGCCGTTACGTTTAGCAGACCGCTTGCGGCTTGTGGGTGATTGATATGATCACAACCTACTGCCGGCGTATTAACGAGTCTTTAGAGTCGTACACAGAGGTTTGCTGGCTCAAGAGAAACGAAATAGGAGCGCATATGAGATATGTGCGGGACCGAGAATAATACCTGTATGAGATACTGCATTCTATTCTCGCGATTTGTATCATCGGACGATTATATGAGATATAGCCGGGTTGCTGAATCAAATGTTGATTCGATATATTGATACACTTGATATTAGTCGGTTATATGCGATATGACCGGATCATTAAATCAAGTATTGATTTAATGATTTAATATATAATTATATATTTGATATATTAATTTACATTAATTACTATTTGTTCACTTAAGATTGTTTTTCTTACTTGATGTGCACAAGTAGTATATATGATATATGTTTGTGCACTAGTTTGTATCATGATTGATGATACATGCAAACATGGGTGGGTGTGTGACATACACCATGTTAATTATAATTTAGGTTTTTATTTATCTGAATTATTCAAAATGGTGGCTTCTTTTTGTCATGGCTTGAAGCTTCATGAAGCTTGAAGCAAGTTTGACAAAGTCCTCTCATTTTGTCTTGTTTAAGATATTCATTAACCAAACCATTATAATTAACTATGGTTTAGTCTCTACATAGGTTAACTCACCCATGGTTGCATCATGATAGACTTTACTTGATTATTCATTTAAAAATAATTCATTCATATTCTTTTTTCTTTCTTCTTCTTCTTCTTCAAGAAGAAGAAAGCTTGCTAGAAAAATTTTCAAGTGAATATTTAGAGTGAGAAATAGAAATCTAAAGTGAACCCATTTCCTATTTCATCACCCTCTACTACTTGCCATTTAGTTTAAAGTGTTCTCTTCACAAAGTTCTTGACCTAGTGAAGATGGAGCTTGAGTTTGAGTCTCCTCGACATAGATCAACTTCGGCCTCGAAGTCAACGACCTAGCCCGCTCATTTCTCCGAAGAAACCATCGCTAGAGTCCAGGATCCCGATGATCGCAGCGAAGGGACGTCAACCCGGAGCTTTAGAAGTGAAGGACCGGATCTACAAAGGTTGTAATCCCTTTCACTTGTAGTTAAAATGTTTTACTTGGTAGTTTTCGCATAATCTCTAGTATACGATCTTGGTTAAGGTTGTTCGGCACGGCTAATTCTTTTGAATCGGGCATGGTTGATGCCTTGTAGAACCTTGTTAGAGTGCCTAGGAACCCTACACTGCTATCTGACTATAGGTATAATAACAACTAGCAAGTTCCCGGCGAGTCCGTCCAGTGTACTCATAACCCAATGAGCACCTGTATACTATCTTTGGTGAACAACTAACACCAATAGCTTGTGAGACCGGCCACCGCCCCTCGTCAAGGTCTAGTTAAGTATACACCAATCTACACTGGAGTATCGATGCCCAGTCTCGATACTTCCACGACTAGGGACATTTAAGGATGTGCTTAGAGACCCCCAGCTCCTATGTATGTGATCGCCATCACAACGCTGATAGTCAAGCAAGATCCTAAGGGCTTTATCAACATATACATGATGATAAAGACAAACCAGATAGCATACTATCATCTCGAGTAAGACTGTTTTATCGGTATAGGTCCTCCCTCAATCATCATGATCACGTGCCTGTGACTATGATAATTTCCTTGAGGGCACTATAGCCAACAATCTCCCACTTGCACTTAAGGCTAATTATTGCGATGTCGCATACTCGCAGCCCGTGTGATACCGAACACCCAACTCTTCTACTAATCAGTTTCATAAACCTCGTTTGTAAAACTATTGCGTTCGAGAAATAACCTCAGTGAGTGGATCTGCTCCAGTGTTTATTTCTATGTCTCTCTTTATCTCAACTTCGCGGAGAAAACTATCTCCCAAAATGAGCAATACCCGTCTTAGAATATTTCTGGATATCTGATGGGACCCAGTTCATAAATGAACTCCAAATCCAGCAAACATCTTAGACTGTATCGACTACTGAACTTAATTAGTATGCTGCGCCATGCCTTCCTCAGTATCCGCTTGGACCACCTGTCCAAACTACTGCCCCTCGTCAGAAGGAAAACTATAACTCTGACAGTCACTCTGTCATCCAGGTCACCTTGGAAGCCTGAAGTGATAACCGTCTCCAGAAGGAGGTTGCCGTTATCAAATCCTTAGAGCATCCACTTATGTTTATAAACTGCTTCCATTCTTTTTTTTCTTCAGGATTGGATTAATATATCAACTTATTGCATCTAATGCAAAAACAACATCTGTTGTGGTACTTGACATGTCATGATTGACTCAATTGCCTAAGCAAGTGATATGCCAATCATGCACATCCCTCTCCCCTTTAGTCTGTAAGACACTTTTAGAGAGGGTGATTCCATCACCTGCAGGTTCACCACCATGCCAGGAGCCGTCCATTCTAAAACACCTTTAGAATACTGTCGAAGTACCCAGATTGGGACACTTCCCAAATCTAGATCTAAAACCATAGATCTAGTAATCAGAATGTCTGATATAATAACCATATCCCATGTGGAGAAAATACTGTGTGACAACCAAAGTATAACCGATCGTAGTATAGGAATTTCACTTCCTATAAAGTACATGTTATCCTGAATACCAGGACACACACCCTACTACCTTCTTAACAGATCCATCTCCTATTCTGATGAAGTCAAAAACATATGACTGTCACATCAAAACAGATGATCTTTCTCCGATATATCAGCTTTAATTTATAAATAGACATAAGCTACTTGTCCACTACGTTTCCGCTGCTCCAACTGATTACGACAACCCTCTGGCAGAGTCATATACACGTACACTTCTAAAGCTAGTTTATAATGACGCCATACTTTGTTGGAGATAGTGCCCTCAAAGTCAATATTAGATCGCAGGTACGTGATTGCAATGATTGAGGCAGGACCTATACCGATATGACAGTCTTGCTCGAGATGATAGTTTGCTATCTGGTTTGTCTTTATCATCGTATACATGCTTTAGTTCACTATTGCATGATGATAGAGCCTATAGGATTCTTGGTTGACTACCAGTAGTATGATGGCGACCATATACGTGGGAGCTTGGGTCTGTAAGCACATCCTTAAAAGTGTCCCTAGTCGTGGGAGTTTTGAGACAGGGCATCGATACTCCAGAGTAGACTAGTGTATACAGTCGAGACCCCGACGAGGGGCAGTGGCCGGTCTCACAAGCCACTGGTGTCAGTTGGATCACCGAAGATGTATACATGTGCTCATTAGGTTATGAGTACACCGGACAGGACTCGCCGGGAACATGCTAGTTGGTATTATACATATCGTCAGATAGCAGTTCCCTGGTGACATGTGTAAAGGTTAGTTTTTCGACCTGAGATCGTCATTTGTCTCATGTGAGTTCCCATATTACTACCCTACCACGCTCAAAGGAGTTGTGCAAACAGGTTTTAGTTGGGTACAGTCCCGAGCCACATGGAGGCAGTGAGCGGATCGTCGGGGATTCGTTTCTACCGGTATTGGGGGTTGCTGTCGCACAATGCATGGGTAGCCATCACTAGAAATCCTCGGCCGAGGTAGTGGAGAATTACTGATTTGGATCAGTAGTTTCTCATATGGTGATGGGCTTCATGCCGACACGATTTATCGCGTTATTAGGGGTCTGATTTTATCCACTCCCCTAGACTCGATATGCGATACTCTTTAGACGAGCGGACCGGACTGTATATACATTGTCACTGTCAGGCTCAGTAGGGTTTATGCATGAGGTCGCTCGTCAGCTTCCCTTCCAATCAATACATTGGCAAACGTTACGTACAGCTTGTACCTCTGACGGGCTAGAGGTTATACCCAGTGTCATTATGTTGATGACTCATTAGAGTCCCCCAAAGACACTTTCCCAAGTTCGGGCGAAACGTTGTAGAGGCCGTATGGGTTTATGGCAAGGTTCGGAAATTGCACATGCATTTTCGCATGCGTCATTTTTCGGGCAGATAAAACTGGTCCGGTTTGGTTTAAGCCGGATCTGAGTATTATACTGTGTAGATATAATATCTTTGTCTCAGATACATTTTTATTCGGTCGTAATACAAATGCGGGTATGTTTATACTGATACGGGGTTATCCTTAAATTCGTTTCAGGATCACTTTTGGAAGTTGCCAGTTTCCAGTTTTCTATCGCCCGTATTTTACATTCAGTTAAATACGGATTTATCTTTTCTTGAGATGAGTGTGGAAGCTTCTAGATGGTGACTAGGATGATGAGGTGGCTTGTGACTCATTTGTTCATTAATGGTGCATTAATGAAAGGGTGACTAAGGTAAATGAGTCATTCTTTACATTAATGTGTTCATACTAGGTGTTCAAGTGAGTCATTGATAAGCTTTATCTTTATGGTCACCATCCCTCCTCCTACACTCACCCCCCCTTACCTATTTAGTGGTCGGCCACCACTTGGTGGATGATCATGGTTGTTGATTGAAAAAAGATATAAGTTTTGGTGCATAGAAATTAGATGTGATCGATTTCTCATTTCCATTCGATCCAAAAGGCAACTTCATTAATCGTTCGTCCATAGCCTTGGACGTAATGAGACAAAGTGTTCTACTCATTCCCTAAAACATCTTGGTCGTCTCCTTTAGCAAACTTGACGACCGAGTTGCCTCGGTTCAGAGGCGGGAGCCCGTTTAAAGATCCGTCGACATGGAGCCACCTGGACGAGAAGATTGAAGATTCAGGAGATCGGAGAAGCCGCAACAAAGCGTGGGATGATGGTTGAAGACCGAAGGATTCGGATCGTTCGGTATAACATTTCTGCCCACTTTGTAATTTGTTAGTTTAGCTTTAATAGCAGATCCGGGTTATAGTACGCCATAGCGCCAGTTGTAAAAAGTTTTTGTTCCGCATTTGGCGTTTGTTAGACGGCCGGGGCGCTCCCGTGGACTTACAGTGGTATCAGAGCCTCACCATTAAGCTATACTAACTTGTGCTAACACGTTTAAAATATCGATCGAACGGAATTTCGAAAATCACTTTTTCAGTGCAAAACTTTCTGTCGATTTTAAACATTGTCTAAAAATTATTTTGCACATCTCAGAAAGTTGAGCAGGGTTTTCTAAGCAAACTGCAAAATTTTGGTCACGTGATCCTACAGTATCACCGCGGATCCGCGGTCAAACCTAGGGTTTGACCGCGCATCCGCTGCAAAATTGTAGGAACAGTGATCCAAATTTTTGCAGTAGCTTATTCACAGGAAATTGTGGATTTTCGTAATATTTGTTTGGGCCCAGATTTTGTTACTGTAAAGCAGATGTACGTGGGGCCCACTTCGGGAAATTTAGTCGATCAAAATTTTAAATTTGTTAGTATGCAGTATTTACATTATATCTCCGACCGGGAATGTTATTTGATCGGTAAACCGCGTCTGATTGCTATAGTTCTTTTAGACGGGTTTGCGAACGTGACATTCGCGTTGATGTTCTGTGTTGTGCTGTGATGTTGCGGATATGTCGTGGTGTGATAGCAGTGTGCAATGGTGGTACAGTTTGGATTTATTTGTACATTTGATATTGCGGGGCGAGCGTCCAACATGTGGACTGCCGTCACTGCCTGTTTGTATAATATTCTTTTGAGGCACGACCGGGTTGAGGTCGATGTACCCGTTGTACATATTTTTATTTCTGTACTAGGTTTATCCCACGAAGGAGTGCACGGATAGCCGGGTTCTGGAGGGCAACAGGTCCGTATCTCATGGCTTTAAGAGGCAAAGGAACCTCATTCTAGAATTGGCAGATTATTCGCCGCACTCGTAGGGGGTACAGGTTGACCCAAGGAGGGGTGCTTAATTTACCGGATTCCGTGAAGTGCCGGGTGTTCCATTCACTATGCTGTGGGGGACTACCTCGCTTCAGGTTTTGGCAGGTAACTTGCCGCACCCGTAGGGGTCTAGGTTTCATTGCACAGGCTATCCACATGACCAGGGGAACGTCGGGTTTCAGTAGCGGCTATGTGAAACCAGGGGATCCCATATAATCTGTATTGTTCTAATGCTTATTACTTTTCTATAATGTTGCATATTATCACGCCTAGAGCGATTATTGTATATTGGTGTATATACTATTAGATGTTGTATATATTTTACATCCACGCTAGTCCAGTCCCCGCTCTGTCGTTAGTTAAGTAACCTAACGGGTGATGACGGGACCCAGTGGCGAATGCGGATGGCATATACGTACATTTTATTTTCGTTCTTTTCTGGTGTGATTATTTGATGGGACTGCATTGATTCTTATCAATGCAAGGATGAAACAAACCTATATTTGATGTTGTTGGAAAAATTTTTAAAAGTGTTATTACAAAAATGTTTCCTTTTGTTTTGCATAGCAATATTCAGTTAGAATATCCTGCACCTCATTCGACGAGGCAAGGGCAGATATCCCTTCACCGTGAGTGACCCCTTGGGCAGAAGTTTACGTCAAGGTAATAACTTCAATATGGTCGATTACAAGTTGCTTTGCATCGCGGTATTCAGTTGGAATATCCTGCACCTCATTCCACGAGGAAAGAGCCGAGATCCCTTAATCGGGAGTGACCTCTTTAGCAAAGGTTTTTCGCTACTATATTTTTATAAAAAGCTATCAGGTTCGTTCAGCGATATCAAGTTCGTTACGTTAAAGGTTTTTCGCCAAAAACCAGCCGTAGCCCTCCGTCATTTCTTATGGATGGTTAGTAGTATTCAAGCTATGTTTGTTGACCTTCGTCAAGGCATAGTGCTTGGTAGCTGCGGGGTATTCATTTGTTGCATAGATAGATGTGTTGGTTTGGGACAGTCGTATAGCCTTGTTGACCGTCGTCAAGGGCTTGTGCGGGTGGGTTCAAATTGACATGGACAATGACGGGTAGAACTTGACATGTGACTTATGATTTGTTGACCTTCGTCAAGGTCATAAGAGTATGGGACAAAAATCACATCGGGAGTTTCAAACATACAGGAAACTTGCCAGGCATGCGCATACCTTCTGGAGTATGATAACTTGAGTGGCTTCCATCAAGTTATCATGCGATGATAGTTGGATCCCGATTCTCACTGATGAGTTAGTTTACTCTTCGGGTGATCCCGACTAATTCTTCTTTCAGGTTTGGAGGAGAATTTGAGATTACAGCTGGAGTTTTCCTGATTAGATAAAGTGATAACCATTCTGATCTAGGTTAGAGTGCACGCAGAGTATTTCTTTTCTCTCTCTCTCTCTTTGGCAGCGACCTTTGACCGACCCTAGACTACGACTCAGTGACCAAGTTGACCGAACCTTCTTAATATACTGGCCTTTGGATTATCTTAGTTGCATAAGTCATTACCGCTCCTTTTTTTACCCTTTGTATTTCTCAGAACACCCCGTATTATTACGGACATCCATTTCCATTGGATATATCCATCGTATGGTTATATACGAACTCGAAGGTACTACTTTGAGGATGGATCCAGGTTCTGGAGAAATAGAATTGGTTTATTCGGTTGTCTTTTATTATCATCTTCTCTCAGGTTGCGAGGGCTCCTTAGTTTAGAAGAGTACACCTATTACGCTTACTGGATAGTCTTATTCCAAACCTTAGGCAGTTGCCGAAAGGTAGGGAATGAAGAAAACCAATTAGCCTAAGTAGGGTGTGCAGAAGGTAATATGTAAAGACAAAATAAAGGAATTAGAAAGAGGGCAAAGTAAATTGCGACTGTTATCATTCACGACCAAACCGCGTACTTCATCGCCACTCCTATTTTACCTTTAATACAATAAGGTATTATTCAGTTGTCTTTTATCATCACCTTCTCTCAAGTTCCGAGTACTCCTTGGTTTTAGAGGGTACACCTATTATGCTTACTAGATAGTCTTCTTCCAAACCATAGGCTGGTGCCGAACGGTAGGGATGGAAGAAAACCATTTAGCCTAACGAAGGTGTACAGAAGGTAACGACTAAAGACAAATAAAGGGATTTGGAGAGATGGCAAAGAAATATATGGTTATAGTCATGAATTGGTTTATTGAAGAGGCATTACTATGAATACCAGAATACCCCTATGAAACATTTTAATGTTTCAGTGCATTGTTAAAAGAAAACAGATTTCCCAATTAGATACTTACTCCAGGGTATGTATTTACCAGGTATGATTCTCACATCTGTATGGTTTTACAGATGATGAGTTGGCAGTAAGTTATTGGGAATTAGGTGATCATCCTCGTTATATCGGAATTCGTTGTAATTGGTGATATTTGAGAAAATCGCCTGGGTACAGTTTTCAACCTACGACACACAGGTTTTGAGTTATTCAACTCAGTGGACTTATACAGAGTATTGTAGGTTGTCCAGTATCCGTAAGGACAAAGGGGTAGGTCCTCGTACTATGTTCTATTTACTTGTGACTTCTCTAGTTTTTAGACACGTGTTTCGTAGAAATAAAATGTCTAAGTTTTGAGAAGTTATGGGTATAAGAATAAAGTAGAGAACCAGATGTTGCAAGTATCAGGATTCTTCAAAGAGATCGAAGATGTAGATTCTTGTGATTGGTATTCAGATGATAGTAATGGATTTTGAGAAACTTGTTTCTCTTTCAGGTTACTCATAATTGGATGGATTCCTAAGTTGAGTAATGTTGATTAGCCTTTTTCCATTAAGTTGATATGCACTAGAGACAGCTGCATGGATTGAATCTGGTTCTAATTAAATTAGTGCCTCTATTTCTATATTGTATATAGAATGGTTCATATCTTAACGATGTTAAGATATGGGGAGTTGTCCAACTTATGCCTAAAACCAGACACTGGATAACTCAAGGCACGTCTCTGTAATGGCAGTTTGTGGGTTGACCCTGGCTTCGACAAGGGTTAACATTTCTACCATCTGGAAGATCAATAATGATATTGTTCTTGACTCGCCACAGTTTTAATAAAAATGGATTTTTTCATAAAACAGTAGTGGGAGTATGGTAGAACTGGAAGTGATTCCAGAACCGCAAAAGATTATGGAAAATTTAATAGGACCAATATATTCAATCAGTTTTGACATTCTATTAGCCACTCCGCAGATATGGTGGGTAACCTTAGACACCCGAGAGGTACTCCGGTAGCCTCAAGGACGGTGACAGGGAGGTTCTAGTTTACCCAGACTTGACAATACTGTTGTTCCAGACTATGAGACCCGGCAAGAGGATAAGTATAACGTCGTTCAAAACTAGCTTTAGAAGTGTACATAGATATTATTCTGCCAGAGGGTTGTCGTAGTCAGTGGGAGCAGCGGAAGCACAGTGGGCAAGTAGCTTATGTCTATTTAAAGGCTTGAGCAAATATAGCGGAGATAAGATCATCCATTTTTGATCAGACAGTCATGGGTTTGGCTTCATCAGATTAGGGGATGGATCTGTAGAGAATGTAGTAGGGTGTAATGTCCTGGTATTTGGATGACATACACAGAGTAGGAAGTAAAATTCCTATACTACGATCGGTTGTACTGTGGTCATCACACAGTTGTTTCTCCAGACAGGACATGGATATAATATCAGACATTCTGGTTTCTAGATCTATGGTTTTAGATCTGGATTTGGGTAGTTTCCCAATGTGAGTACTGTGACAGTATTCTAATAGTTTTTAGAATAGATGACTCATGGCATGGTGGTGTACCTGCAGGTGATGGAGTTACCCTCTCTAAAGGTGTCTTACAGACTAAAGGAGAGAGGGATATGCATGATCGGCAGATCACTTACTTAGGCAATTGAGTTAATCATGAGATGTCAAGTACCACACCAGATGTTGTTTTTACACTAGATGCAATAAGTTTATATTAATCCAATCCTGGAGAAAAATAAGGAAGGAGTTTTAGAACATGAGTGAATGTTCTACGGATTTGATGACGGCAGCCTCCTTCAGGAGAGGGTTATCATTCCAGGCTTCAGAGGTGACATGGTTGACAGAGTGATTGTCAGAGTTATAGTTTTTCCTATGAAGAGGGACAGTATTATGGACAGGTGGTCCAAGAGGATACTGTGGGAGGCATGGTGCTGGATACTGATTAAGTTCAGTGATCACTACAGTCTAAGAAGTTTAGATTTAGAGTTCATTTATGAACTAGGTCCCATCAGATATCCAGACATATTCTAAGACAGGTATTACTTGATTCGGGAGATGGCTTTCACCGCGAACTTGAGATTAAGAGAGACATAGAAAGAAACATCAGGGCGGATCCACTCACTGATGTTATTTCTCGAACACAAGAGTTTTACAAAATAGCTTTGTGAAACTGATTAGTAAAGGAGTTAGATGTTCCGTATCACACGGGCTGTGAGTATGCAACATCGCAATAATTAGCCTTAAGTGCAAGTGGGAGATTGTTGGAGATAGTGCCATCAAAGTCAATTATTGGATCGCAGGTACGTGATTGCAATGATTGAGGCATGGCCTATACCGATATGACAGTCTTGCTCGAGATGATAGTTTGCTATCTGGTTTGTCTTTATCATCGTATACATGCTTTAGTTCACTAATGCATGATGATAGAGCCCATAGGATTCTTGCTTGACTACCAGCAGTATGATGGCGATCATATACGTGGGAGCTGGGGTCTGTAAGCACATCCTTAAAAGTGTCCCTAGTAGTGGGAGTTTCGAGACAGGGCATCGATACTCCAGAGTAGACTAGTGTATACAGTCGAGACCCCGACGAGGGGCGGTGGCCGGTCTCACAAGCCACCGGTATCAGTTGGATCACCAAAGATGCATACAGGTGCTCATTGGGTTATAAGTACAGCGGACAGGACTCGCCGGGAACATGCTAGTTGGTATTATACATATCGTCAGATAGCAGTTCCCTGGTGACATGTGTACAGGTTAGTTTGTCGACCTGAGATCATCATTTGTCTCGTGTGAGTTCCCACTGTGCTTAGATTACTACCCTACCACGCTCAAAGGAGTTGTGCAAACAGGTTTTAGTTGGGTACAGTCCCGAGCCACATGGAGGCAGTGAGCGGATCGTCGGGGATTTGTCTCCCGGTATTGGGGGTTGATGTCGCACAGTGCACGGGTGGCCATCACTAGAAATCCTCGGCCGAGGTAGTGGAGAATTACTGATTTGGATCAGTAGTTTCTCATATGGTGATGGGCTTCATGCCGACACGATTTATCGCGTTATTAGGGGTCTGTCTTTATCCACCCCCCTAGACTCGATATGCGATACTCTTTAGACCAACGGACCAGACTGTATATACATTGTCACTGTCAGGCTCAGTAGGGTTTATGGATGAGGTCGCTCGTCAGCTTCCCTTCCAATCAATACATAGGCAAACGTTACGTACAGCTTGTACCTCTGACGGGCTAGAGGTTATACCATATGCCAGTGTGTTGATGAGTCATTAGAGTCCCCCACAGAAACTTTCCCAAGTTCGGGCGAAACGTTGTAGAGGCCGTATGGGTTTATGGCAAGGTTCGGAAATTGCACGTGCGTTTTCGCACGTGTCATTTTTCGGGCAGATAATACTGGTCGACTTTGGTTTAAGCCAGATCCGAGAATTATACTGTGTAGATATAATATCTTTGTCTCAGTTACATTTGTATTTGGTCGTAATACAATTGCGAGTATGTTTATACTGATACGGAGTTATCCCAAAATTCGTTTCAGGATCACTTTTGGAATTTTCCGGTTTCCAGTTTTCTATCGCCCGTATTTTACATTCGGTTAAATACGGATTTATCTTTTCTTGAGATGAGTGTGAAAGATTCTAGATGGTGACTAGGATGATGAGGTCGCTTGTGACTCATTTGTTCATTAATGAATGGGTGACTAAGGTAAATGAGTCATTCTTTACATTAATGTGTTCATACTAGGTGTTCAAGTGAGTCATTGATAAGCTTTATCTTTATGGTCTCCATCCCTCCTCCTACACTCACCCCCTTGCATATTTAGTGGCCGGCCACCCCTTGGTGGATGATCATGGTTATTGATTGAAAAAAGATATAAGTTTTGGTGCATAGAAATTAGATGTGATCGATTTCTCATTTCCTTTCGATCCAAAAGGCAACTTCATTAACCGTTCGTCCATATCCTTGGACGTAACGAGACAAAGTGTTCTACTCATTCTCTACAACATCTTGGTCGTCTCTTTTAGCAAACATGACGACCGAGTTGCCTCGGTTCAGAGGCGGGAGCCCGTTTAAAGATCCGTCGACGTGGTGCCACCTGGACGAGAAGATTGAAGATTCAGGAGATCGGAGCAGCCGCAACAAAGCGTGGGATGATGGTTGAAGACCGAAGGACTCGGATCGTTTGGTATAACATTTCTACCCACTTTGTAATTTGTTAGTTTAGTTTTAATGGCAGATCTAGCTTATAGTACGCGATAGCGCCCGTTGTAAAAAGTTTTTGTTCCGTATTTGGCGTCTGTTAGACGGCCGGGGCGCTACCGTGGACTTACAGACTTATCCTCCTACTGGGTCTCATAGTCTAAAACAACAGTAGTGTCAAGTCTGGGTAAACAAGAACCTCCCTATCACCGTCCTTGAGGCTACCGAAGTACCTCTCGGGTGCGTGAGGTAACCCACCATATCTGCGGAGTGGCTAATGGAATGTCAATCCTGATTGAATTTTTAGGTCCTATTAAATTTCCCGTAATTGTTTGTGGTTCTGGAATCACTTCCAGTTCTACCATACTCCCACTATTTGTTTCTGAAAAAATCCATTTTACTAAAACTGTGGCGAGTCAAGAACAATATCACTATTGATCTTCCAAATGGTAGAAAGTTAACCCTCGTCAAAGCCCAGGATAACCCACAAACAGCCATTACTGAGACGTGCCCTGACTTTATCCAGATTCTGGTTTTAAGCATCAGCCAGACGACTCCCGATACCTTAAGATGTTTAAGATATAAATTGATTCTATATATCTCTAATATAGAAACTAAGGCACTAATTTAATTGGAACCAGATTCAAATCATGCAGCTGTTTCCAGTGCATGTCAACTAAATGGATAGAGGACGATCAGTATTACTCAACTTAGGAGTGCATCCAATTATGATTAACCTGAAAAAGAAACAAGTTTCTTAAAACCATTACTTCCAACTGAATACCACACACAAGTATCGACATCTTCGATCAACTTGAAAAATCCCGATACTTGCAACACTTGGTTCTCTACTTTATTCTTTTACCTATAACTTCTCAAACTTAGACCTTGTATTTCTACGAAACTCTTGTCTAAAACTTGAGAAGTCATAAGTAAATAGAATATAGTACGAGGACCAACCCCTTTGTCCTACCGGACACAGGACAACATACAATACTTTGTATAAGTCCTTTGAGTTGAATAACTCAAACTCTGTGCATCGTAGGTTGAAAACTGTACCCAGGAGATTTCCTCAAATATCACCAATTACAACGAATTCCGATATAATGAGGATGGTCATCTAATTCCCAATAACTTACTCCCACTCATCATCTGTAGAACCATACAGTTTGTAAGAATCAAACCTGGTAAATACATACCCTGGAGTAAAGACCTAATTGGGAAATCAGTTTTCTATTAACAATACACAGTGAAACTGAAACATGAATATGTTTCGAAATGGTATCCGGGTATTCTTAGTAATGCTTCTTCCATTATCAGATTCATGACTGTAACCGTATATTTCCTTGCCATCTCTCCAATTCCCTTTATTTGTCTTTAGTCATTACTTTCTGCACACCATCGTTAGGCTTAATGGTTTTCTTCCTTCCCTAAGATTCGGCACAAGCCTATGGTTTGGAAGAAGACTATCCAATAAGCGTAATAGATGTACTCTCCTAATCCTAGGAGTACTCGCAACCTGAGTGAAGGTAAAGATAAAAGATAACTGAATAAACCTTATTCTATTTCTTCTGAACCAGAATCCATCTTCGAAATAGTTCCTTCGAGTTCGTATATAACCATACGATGGATTTATCTAATAGGATTGGATGTTCGTAGTGATATGGGGTGTTCTGGAGAAATACAAAGGTGAAGTAGGAGTGGCGTTGAAAGACTTGGTTTGGTCGTGAATAGCAGTCGCAATTTACTTTGCCCTCTTTCTAATCCTTTTATTTGTCTTTACTCATTACCTTCTGTATACCACACTTAGGCTAATTGGTTTTCTTCATTCCCTACCTTTCGGCACCTGCCTATGATTTGGAAGAAGACTATCCAATAAGCGTAATAGGTGTACAGTCTCCTAATCCAAGGAGCCCTCACAACCTGAGAGAAGGTAGAAGGAAAAGATAGCAGAATAGTCCTATTCTTTTTCTCTAGAACCAGAATCCATTCTCGAAAGAGTTCCTTCGAGTTCGTATATAACCATACGATAGATTTATCCAATGGAAGTTGATACACGTAGTGATACGAGGCGTTCTAGAGAAAAGCAAAGGGTAAAAGAAGGAGTGGCAATGATGTATGCAACTAGGACAATCCAAAAGCCAGTGTTTTTAAGAAAGTTCGGTTAACTTGGTCACGGAGTTATAGTCTAGGATCGGGTCATGGTCACAGTCAAAGAGAGAGAGAAAAGAAACACTCAGCGTGCACTCTAACCTAGATCAGAATGGATAATCACTTTATCTAATCTGGACGGCTCCCACTGTTTTCTCGAATTCTCCTCCAAATCTAAAAGGAGAATTAGTCGGAACCACCCAAGGAGCAATCCTACACATCGGTGGGAATCGGGATCCAACTATCATCGCATGATAACTTGATGGAAGCCACGCAAGTCACCACACTCCAGAAGGTATGCGCTGTTGGAGATAGTGCCCTCATAGTCAATTATTGGATCGCAGGTACGTGATTGCAATGATTGCGGAGGACCTATATCGGTAGAACAGTCTTACTCAAAATGATAGTATGCTATCTGGTTTGCCTTTATCAGTTGTGTGCATGTTCAGATGACTGATTGCATGTTACACTTTGATAGAGCCCTTAGGATCTTGCTTTACTACCAACAGTATGATGGCGATCATATACGTGAGAGTTGGGTAGTTTATATGCATATCCTTAATTGTGGTCCCTAGTCGTAGGAGTTTCGAGACAGGGCATCGATACTCCGGAGTAGACTAGTGTGTACAGTCGAGACCCTGACGAGGGGCGGTGGCAGGTCTCACAAGCCACTGGTGTCAGTTGGATCACCTAAGATGTATACAGGTGCTCATTGGGTTATGAGTACACCGGACAGGACTCGCCGGGAATCTGCTAGTTAGTACTATACCTATCGTCAGATAGCAATTCCCTGGTGACATGTGTACAGGTTAGTTCATCGACCTGAGGTCGTCATTTGTCTTGTGTGAGTTCCCACTGTGCTTTTATTTCTACCCTACCACGGCTCAAAGGAGTCGTGCAAACAGGTAGTTTTTGGGTACAGTCCCGAGCCATATGGAGGCACGTGAGCGGATCGGCAGGGGATTCGTCTCTCCCGGTATTGGGGGCGAGGTCGTGCTGTGTCTAGGAGAGCCATTACACATAGTCCATGGCCATGGCAGGAGATTTACTGGTAGGTACTCCAGTAGTATCTCAGGGTGTTATTGGGCTACACTCCGACACGACTTATACTGCTATTGGAGGTCTGACGTTACTAGCCCCCTAGGCGGATATGCGATACTCATTGACGAACGGACCGGACTGTATATACATTGTCACTGTTAGGCTCAGTAGGGTTTCCAGATGAGTTCGCTCATCGGCCTCCCTTGAGTTCGCTCATCGGCCTCCCTTGAGGTCAGTCTATGGGCAGCCGTTACGCATAGCTAGTGCCGCTGACGGTTTGTGGTTAAACCTACTGCCAGAGTACTGACGAGTCATTAGAGTCCTCCACAGACAGTTTCCCAAGTTCGGGCGAAACGTTGTAGAGGCCGTATGGTTTTATGGCAGGGTTCGGAAAATGCACGTGCGTTTACGCACGTGTCAGTTTTCGGGCAGATGATACTGGTCGGCTTTGGTTTAAGCCGGATCCGAGTATTATATTGAGTAGGTATAATATCTTTGTCTCAGTTGCATTTGTATTCGGTCGTAATACAAGTGCGGGTATATTTATACAGTTTCGGGGTTATCCTGAAAGTCGTTTCAGGATCACTTTTGGAAGTTGCCAGTTTCCAGTTTTCTATCAGCCGTCTTTTAAGATTCGGTTAAAAACGGATTTATCTTTTCTTGGATGAGAGTGAGTCATGCTTCTAGAAGGTTCTAGAAGGTTCTAGAAATTGGTGACAAGGATTGTGACTCATGCTTTGATTTCAACCATTTCTTGTTTTGCTTAAGATCTTTATGCTTGATATTTTCATGTGTTCACACATGATATTTTTCTTATGGTTACCCCCCTCTCCTACGATCACCTCCCTCTTTGCTATAAGAGGCCGGCCCCCTCTCTCTCCTCATACACTCTCTCACTTGATGTTTTTCATTTGTGAAAAAGATATGATAGATTTTGGGGTGTATGGAATTTCACAGTTCATTTCATTCCATCACCCAATTCCCACGGCAACTTCATTAACCGAGCGTCCACGGATTTGGACGAAGTGAGACAAAGTCATCTACTCATTCTCTACATCAATCTTGGTCGTCTCTTTTAGCAAACTTGACGACCGAGTTGCCTCGAGTCAGAGGCGGGAGCCCGTTTAAAGAATCAGTGATGTGGTGCCACCTGCACGAGCAGATCGGAGATCGACGAGATCGGAGCAGCCGCAACGGAGCATGGGATGATGGTTAAAGAACGAAGGACTCGGATTGTTCGGTATAACCTTTCTACACTCTTTACAGTTTGTTAGTTTAGCAATAATGGCAGATCCGGGTTAAAGTATACGATAGCGCCAGTTAAAAAGTTTTTGTTCCGCATTTGGCGTCTGTAGACGACCGGGGCGCTAACGTAGACTTACGGTGGTATCAGAGCCTCACCATTTTGCTATACTAACTTGTGCTAGCGCGTTTAAAACATCGATCGAACCGGAAATCGAAAACTGCAAAATCCAAGCTTGACAGTTTCTGTTGTTTTTAAACGGTGTCCTAAAAATATTTCACACATCTCAGAAAACTGTGCAGGGTTTTTTAAGAACGACGACAAAATTTGGGCACGTGATTCCACCAAACCGCCGCGGAAACGCGGCCAAACCCATGGTTTGGCCGCGCATCCACGGCCACTTGGTGAGATCATGCTCCCAAATTTGTACAGTGTGTTCCCCTCTGGAAATTGGGGTTTTTGGTATATATCTTTTGGGCCCAGGTTTTGTTACTGTGCAGCAGATTTGCGTGGGGCCCACTTTATGATATTTTGTCGATCGAAATTTAAACATGTTAGTTTACAGTGCTTACATTATATCTCCGACCGGGAATGTCATTTGATCGGTAAACCGCGTCTGATTGCTATAGTTCTTTTAGACGGGTTTGCGAACGTGACATTCGCGTTGATGTTCTGTGTTGTGCTGTGATGTTGCGGATTTGTCGTGGTGGATAGCAGTATGCAATGGTAGTACAGTTTGAGTTTATTTGTACATTTGATATTGCGGGGCGAGCGTCTAACATGTGGACTGCCGTCACTGCCTGTTGTATAATATTCTTTTAGGGCACGACCAGGTTGCGGTCGATGTACCTGTTGTACTATTTTTCATTACTGTACTAGGTTTTACCCCGCGACGGAGTGCACGGATAGCCGGGTTCTGGGGGGCAACGGGTCCGCATCTCATGGCTTTGAGAGGCAGAGGGGTCCCACTCTAGAATTGGCAGACTATTCGCCGCACTCGTAGGGGGTACAGGTTGACCCAAGGAGGGGTGCTCAATTTACCGGATTCCGTGAAGTGCCGGGTGTTCCATTCACTATGCTGTGGGGACTACCTCGCTTCAGGTTTTGGCGGATAACTTGCCGCACCCGTAGGGGTCTAGGTTTCATTGCACAGGCTATCCACACGACAGGGGAACGTCGGGTTTCAGCAGCGGCTCTGTGAAACCCGGGGATCCCAGATTATCTGTATTGTTCTATGATGCTTATTACTTTTCTGTAATGTTGCATATTATCACGCCTGGAGCGATTATTGTATATTGGTTTATATACTATTAGATGTTGTATATGTTTTACACCCGCGCTAGTCCAGTCCCCGCTCTGTCGTTAGTTAAGTAACCTAACGGGTAATGACGGGACCCAGTGACGAATGCGGATGACATATACGTACATTTTATTTTCGTTCTTTTCTGGTGTGATTATTGATGGGACTGTGTTGATTCTGATCAATGCAAAAAGTTAAACAAACCTGTTTATAGTTGTTGGAACAAATTTAAAAAGTGTTATTGCAAAGACGTTTTCTTTTGTTATGCATAGCGGTATTCAGTGGAATATCCTGCACCTCATTCGACGGGGCAAGGGCCGATATCCCTTCACCGGGACTGACCCCTTGGGCAGAAGTTTGCGTCAGGGTAATAACTTCACTATAGTCGATTACAAGTTGCTTTGCATAGCGGTATTCAGTGGAATATCCTGCACCTCATTCCACGAGGAAAGAGCCGAGATCCCTTCACCGGGAGTGACCTCTTTAGCAAAAGGTTTTCGCCACTATATTTTAAAAAGCTATCAGGTTCCTTCAACGATATCAAGTTCACTACGTTAAAGGTTTTTTGCCAAAAACCAGCCGTAGCCCTCCGTCACTTCTTTTGGGTATTCAGTAGTATTCAAGCTATGTATTTTGACCTAACGCCACGGCATAGTGTTTGGTAGCTGCTGGGTATTCAATTGTTGCATAGATAGATGAGTTGGTTTGGGACAGCCGTTCTGCCATTTTGACCTAACGCCAAGGGCATGTGCGGGTGGGTTCAAATTAACAAGATAGTGACGGGTAGAACTTGGCATGTGACTTATGACATTTTGACCTAACGCCAAGGTTATAAGAGCATGGGGCAAAAATCGTATCGGGAGTTTCTAAAGAAACTGAAACTTGCCAAGTATGCGCATACCTTCTGGAGTATGAGTAACGTGGATGCATTCCATCACGTTATCATGCGATGAGAGTTGGATCCCGATTCCCACTTATGAGTTGGTTTACTCTTCGGGTGATCCCGATTGATTCTTCTTTCAGGTTTGGAGGAGAATTTGACAGGACAGTGGGAGGTTTCCGGATTAGATAAAGTGATGACCATTCTGATCTAGGTTAGAGTGCACGCAGAGTGTTTCTTTTCTCTCTCTCTCTTTGGCAGCGACCTTTGACCGACCCTAGACTATGACTCAGTGACCAAGTTGACCGAACCTTCTTAAAATACTGGCTTTGGGATTGTCTATGTTGCATAAGTCATTGCCACTCCTTCTTTTACCCTTTGCATTTCTCAGAACACCCGTATTACTACGGATATCCACTTCCATTGTATAGATCCATCGTATGGTTATATACGAACTCGAAGGGACTTCTTCGAGGATGGATCCAGGTTCAGGAGAAATAGAATTGGTTTATTCAGTTGTCTTTTATTATCACCTTCTCTCAGGTTGCGAGGGCTCCTTGGTTTAGGAGAGTACACCTATTACGCTTATTGGATAGTCTTATTCCAAACCATAGGCAGGTGCCGAAAGGTAGGGAATGAAGAAAACCAATTAGCCTAGGTAGGGTGTGCAGAAGGTAATATGTAAAGACAAAATAAAGGGATTAGAAAGAGGGCAAAGTAAATTGCGACTGATATCATTCATGACCAAAACCGCGTACTTCATCGCCACTCCTATTTCACCTTTAAAGGAATAAGGCATTATTCAGTTGTCTTTTATCGTCACATTCTCTCGAGATACGAGTACTCCTTGGTTTAGGAGGGTACACCTATTATGCTTACTGGATAGTCTTCTTCCAAACCATAGGCTGGTGCCGAACGGTAGGGAAGGAAGAAAACCATTTAGCCTAACGATGGTGTATAGAAGGTAACGACTAACGACAAATAAAGGGATTTGGAGAGATGGAAATAAAATATACGGTTGAAGTCATGAATAGATTTATGGAAGAGGCATTACTATGAATACCAGGATACCCCTACGAAACATTTTCATGTTTCAGTGCATTGTTATAGAAAAACTGTTTTCCCGATTAGACACTTACTCCAAGGGTATGCATTTACTAGGTTTCATTCTCATATCTGTATGGTTTTACAGATGATGAGTGGGAGTAAGTTATTGGGAATTAGGTAATTATCCTCATTATATCGGAATTCGTTGTAATTGGTGATATTTGAGGAAATCGCCAGGGTACAGTTTTCAACCGACGACGCACAGGTTATGAGTTGTTAAACTCAGCGGACTTATACAGAGTATTGTATATTGTCCAAGTGTCCATCAGGACAAAGGGGTAGGTCCTCGTACTATGTTCTGTTTACTTATAACTTCTCTAGTATTTAGACAAGTGTTTCGTAGAAATACAAGGTCTAAGTTTTGAGAAGTTGTGGGTATAAGAATAAAGTAGAGAACCAGGTATCACAAGTATCGGGATTCTTCAAAGAGATCGAAGATGTAGATTCTTGTGATTGGTATTCAGATAATAGTAATGGTTTTTGAGAAACTTGTTTCTCTTTCAGGTTACTCATAATTGGATGGATTCCTAAGTTGAGTAATGCTGATTAGCATCTTTCCATTAATGTGATATGCACTGGAGACAGCTGCATGATTTGAATATGGTTCCAATTAAATAAGTGCCAAAGTTTCTATATTGGATATAGAATGGATCGTACCTTAAAAGATGTTAAGGTACGGGAAGTTGTCCAGCTCATGCTTAAAACCAGACTCTGGATAACTCAGGGCACGTTTCTGTAATGGCTGTTTGTGGGTTGACCCTGGGTATGACGAGGGTTGATATTCTACCATTTGGAAGATCAATAGTGATATTGTTCTTGACTCGCCACAGTTTTAGTAAAATGGATCTTTTTCAGAAAACAGTAGTGGGAGTATGGTAGAACTGGAAGTGATTCCAGAACTGCGAACGATTACGGAAAATTTAATAGGACCTATATATTCAATCAGGTTTGACATTCCAATAGCCACTCCGCAGATATGGTGGGTAACCTCAGACACCCGAGAGGTACTTCGGTAGGCTCAAGGACGGTGACAGGGAGGTTCTTATATACCCAGACTTGACACAACTGTTGTTCCAGGTTATGAGACCCGGTAGGAGGGTTGTCGTAGTCAGTGGGAGCAGCGGAAGTTTAGTGGGCAAGTAGCTTATGTCTATTTATAGACCTGAGCAGTTATAGCGGAGATAGATCATCTAATTTTGATGTGACAGTCATGGGTTTTGAGTTCAATCAGGATAGGGGATGAATCTGTTAAGGAGGTAGTATGGTGTGATGTCATGGTATCTGGATGACATACACAGAGTGGGAAGTAAAATTCCTATACTACGATCGGTTGTACTGTGGTCGTCACACAGTTGTTTCTCTAGACAGGATATGGATATAATATTTGACATTCTGGTTTCTAGATCTAAGGTTTTAGATCTGGAATTGGGTAGTTTCCCAATGTGGGTACTTTGACAGTATTCTAATAGTTTTTAGAATATATGACTCCTAGCATGGTGGTGTACCTGCAGGTGATGGAGTCACCCTCTCTAAAGATGTCTTACAGACTAAAGGGGAGAGGGAAGTGCATGATTGGCAGATCGCTTGCTTAGGCAATTGAGTCAATCATGAGATGTCAAGTACCACACCAGATGTTGTTTTTGCACTAGATGCAATGAGTTTGTATTAATCCAATCCTGGAGAAACATAAGGAAGCAGTTTTAGAACATAAGTGGATGTTCTACGGATTTGATGACGGCAGCCTCCTTCGGGAGACGATTATCATTCCAGGCTTCAAAGGTGACATGGTTGACAGAGAGATTGTCAGAGTTATAGTTTTTCCCTCTGACGAAGAGGGACAGTATTATGGACAGGTGGTTCAAGAGGATACTGTGGGTGGCATGGTGCCGGATACTGATTAGGTTCAGTGATCGATACAGTCTAAGAAGTTTGGATTTGGAGTTCATTTATTAACTAGGTCCCATCAGAAATCCAGACATATTCTAAGACAGGTATTACTCAATTCGGGAGATGGTTTTCTCCGCGAACTTGAGATTTAGAGAGATATAGAAAGAAACTTCTAGGCGAATCCACTCACTGAGGCTATTTCTTGAACACAATAGTTTTACAAACGGGCTTTGTGAAACTGATTAGTAGAGGAGTTGGATGTTCGGTTTCACACGGGCTGTGAGTAGTCGACATCGCAATATTAGCCTTAAGTGCAAGTGGGAGATTGTTGGAGATAGTGCCCTCATAGTCAATTATTGGATCGCAGGTACGTGATTGCAATGATTGCGGAGGACCTATACCGGTAGAACAGTCTTACTCGAAATGATAGTATGCTATCTGGTTTGCCTTTATCAGTTGTGTGCATGTTCAGGTGACTGATTGCATGTTACACTTTGATAGAGCCATTAGGATCTTGCTTTACTACCAACAGTATGATGGCGATCATATACGTGAGAGTTGGGTAGTTTATATGCATATCCTTAATTGTGGTCCCTAGTCGTGGGAGTTTCGAGACAGGGCATCGATACTCCGGAGTAGACTAGTGTGTACAGTCGAGACCCCGACGAGGGGCGGTGGCCGGTCTCACAAGCCACTGGTGTCAGTTGGTGTAAGTCCACGTTGCCCACCCCGGTGCTTACGGGGAGGCGGAAAACATAATAAAAAACGGATTTTTAATGACTTAGGCAACATGGACCTTGCTTGTGAGGATCTTTACTAAACGAAAACTAGCTAAAGTAAACTAACAACTAACTAAGTTGTAGAAAGGTTATACCTTGAGCTCGAACTCCTTCTCTCCTTGCTCGTCGGAATGGTAGAAAGGCCTCACCTTGCTTGTCTTCTTCCGTCAAAGAAGGATCCACCCGAAAGCCTCGACCTTTAGCTTCAACTCCAAGCTAGGAGTAACTAGAGTGCAAGAAATGCTAAGACTTGAACCCTAGAAGTGAGTAGAGAAGATCAAGTGAAGGTTTTTCTCAAGTTTTTTGTTTCTCAACACATGAGAGGGAGAGAGCTTGAGAGAGAGGATGAGCAAGAGAGAGAAAAGATATGATAGAATGAATTATTAGTGAGCCATTCTCACTAATATGTGTGTGATATTTTAATTAATTAATTAGCTAGAAAATTGTCATGGTTTAATCAAGAGGTGACCATTATCATTTCATTATTAATGCAAATTGCAAGGATCAAAGAGCATCTTCCAAATGAAATGATCATGGTCAAATTGTCAACTTGGTCAACAAGTCAATGAAGTCAAAATGTCAACAACAACAACCATGCACAATAATTAAGCTAATTATTAATTAACAATAATACACACAAAAGCAATAGGGTTAATGAAATGATAATAGTCATTAACCCTAAACAATGTCCTCTCCCTCAATCTCAAGCAACTGTGGATACGCACCCGCATTCGTGATCCGAGGAACACGAACACAATGAGAAAAACCAATCTCAAATCATATACTAGGATCCGTCTTAAACCAAAGCCCGCTAGTATAAACTGTCCGGACAGCAAACATGCACAAGTGCGCGGATGCGAACGAACCCTGTCGTAAAACCATGCGACCTCTACTCATTTTGCCTAAAGGCGAATAGCTCTCTGTGTGGGACTCTAAAGACTCGACACTACGCTGGCAGTGGGTTTAACCACAGACCGCAAGCGGCACTAGCTGTACGTAACGGTCCCCAGGTAGATGTCGATAAGAAGACTGACGAGGTGAACCCCATCTGTACTCCTACTGAGCCTGTATGTGACAATCTTCGTACAGTCCGGTCTGTTCGTCTGATACATCGCATGGCGGGCCTAGGGGGGCGGTAAACGTCAGTCCCCTAATAGCGGTACAAGTCGTGCCGGAGTGAAGCCCAGAACACCCTGAGATAACACTGGAAACCTACCAGTATATCTCGCTTGTTCTTGCCAGGGACTACTCGTGTAATGGCTCTCCTAGACACAGCGCGATGTCAACCCCCAATACCGGGAGAGACGAATCCTGTCTAACCGTCACTGCCTCCAAGTGCTTCGGGACTGCACCCAAAAACTACCTGTTTGCACAGCTCCTTTGAGCCGTGGTAGGGTAGTAATCAAAGTGCAGTGGGAACACACTCGAGGCGAAGTGACAGTGTCAAGTCAGCGGACTAAGCTGTACTCATGTCACCTGGGAACTGATAACTGACGATAGGTATATTACCAACCAACAGTTCCCGACGAGTCCTGTCCAGTGTACTCGTAACCTAACGAGCACCCGCATACTATCCCAAGTACGACGTACTAACGGCTGTGGGACAGACCGTCTCCCACACTGGGATGAGAAGCGCATACGCCAGTCTACTCCGGAGTATCGATGTCCTGTCTCGATAGTCCATCGACCAGGGACCTATATAAGGATGTGCTTATAGATTACCCAGCTCCCACGAGTGCGAGCGCCATCACAACGCTGGTAATCAAGCAAAGATCCTAAGGGCTCTACTAATATGTATACCAGCAATATGCTAAAAGAAACACATGCACATATTAAAGCAGAGACAAACCAAGTAGCATACTACCATTTCGAGCAAGATTGTATACACAACTGTGAATATCCCAAGCTTCCATTAAGTAATATACAAACTAGTATGATACAGTAATGGCCTCTAGGGCATATACACTAACAATCTCCCACTTGCACTAAGGCCATGTACTGGCGTATCGAAGACCTGTCATCTCGATCAGCCGCTCGAACTGAGTCTGGGGTAGGGCCTTCGTGAGTGGTTCTGCAGTGTTGTTCTCCGTATTAACTCTCTTTACCTCGATCTCCTGGCGATCTATGATCTCCCTGATCAGGTGGTACCGCCTCAAAATGTGCCTGGACTTCTGATGGGACCTGGGTTCCTTCGCTAACGCTATAGCTCCGTTGTTGTCGCAATACAGCGGTATTGGATCAACAATGGTAGGAACCACCTGAAGCTCCGTGAGGAACTTCTTCATCCAGACAGCTTCCTTTGCGGCATCGCAAGCAGCTATGTACTCCGCTTCCATTGATGAGTCTGCAACGGTCTCCTGCTTGGAACTCTTCCAGCAAACCGCCCCTCCATTGAGGGTAAAGACATAACCCGACATGGACTTGGAGTCATCCTTGTCACTCTGGAAGCTGGAGTCAGTAAAGGCCTCGAGCTGGAAGTCTTTTCCGCCATACACCAAGAACATCTCCTTAGTCCTTCTCAGGTACTTGAGAATGTTCTTTACCGCTATCCAGTGTTTCTCCCCTGGGTTTGACTGATACCGGCTTACAACGCTCAATGCGTATGCTACATCTGGTCTGGTACACAACATCGCATACATTATAGAGCCTACCGCAGAAGCGTAGGGTATAATAGACATGCGATCCCTTTCCAAATCAGTCTTGGGAGACATCTCTTTGGAGAGGGTGATCCCGTGACAAGCCGGTAGATTACCGCGCTTGGAATCTTCCATACTGAACCTTTTCAGTATGGTGTCAATGTACCTTGACTGTGAAAGTCCCAACATCCTCTTAGATCTATCTCGATAGATCTGGATCCCCAGAATGTAGTTGGCATCACCCAGGTCCTTCATGGAGAACCTCTGCGACAAGAATCCTTTGACTGACTGTAGCATAGGAATATCATTTCCTATTAGGAGAATGTCATCCACGTACAAGACGAGGAATACTACAGTTCTCCCTACAATCTTACTGTAAATGCATGGTTCATCTGGGTTCTTGATAAAGTCGAATTCTTTGACAGTATCATCAAAGCAGATGTTCCAACTCCGCGATGCCTGCTTAAGTCCATAAATGGACTTGAGCAACTTGCACACTCTACCGCTGCTCCCACTCTGATTGAATCCCTCCGGCTGATCCATATAGACGCACTCTTCCAAATTTCCATTTAGGAAAGCCGTCTTTACGTCCATCTGCCAGATTTCATAATCGTGGAAGGCAGCAATGGCAAGAAGGATCCGAATGGATTTCAGCATAGCCACTGGAGAAAAGGTCTCGTCATAGTCCAAACCAGGTCTTTGACGAAAACCCTTTGCTACAAGTCTAGCTTTATAGGTCTCAACCTGCCCATCTACACCAATCTTCTTTCTGAAGATCCATTTGCAGCCTACGGGTTTTACCCCTTCTGGTGCAAAGTCCAAAGTCCAAACTTTGTTGGTGTACATGGACTCCATCTCGGCCCGCATTGCATCCAGCCATTTTACCGAGTCGCCGCTCTGGTTGGCTTGCTGGAAGCTAGTAGGCTCACCATAATCCATGGTGCAATCCTCTCTATCCCCGTCTATGAGAAAACCGTAGTATCTCTCGGGCGGATGAGACTGCCTACTACTCCTGCGGAGTGGCATGGGAATGTCCTGTTCTTTCGAACCTTCTGGTTCTACCAAGCTTTCAGTAATAGCTTGTGGTTCTGGAATTTCTTCCAGTTCTATTGCGCTCCCACTTATCTGATTTTCTAAAAATTCAGTTTCCAAGAAGCGGTCATGGCGAGAAACAAAAACCTTTTGTTCCTCTGCGTAATAGAAAAGATACCCCTTGGAGTTCTTTGGGTATCCCACAAACTTACACTGTACCGAACGTGCCTCGAGCTTGTCCGCATGCTGCTTTTTTACAAAAGCTGGACACCCCCATGTCTTAAAGTGTTTAAGACTGGGTTTCTTCCCACTCCACATCTGATATGGTGTGGTAGGCACTGACTTAGTAGGAACTTGGTTCAAAAGATATGCAGCTGTTTCTAGTGCATAACTCCAGAAGGATCGCGGCAACTCAGCCTTACTCATCATGGAACGAACCATATCCAATAGGGTTCGATTCCTCCTTTCCGATACACCGTTGTGTTGTGGTGTGTATGGGGGAGTAAGTTGAGAGAGAATTCCATTCTCTTTTAAGAAGCCCAGAAACTCGGCACTTAAGTATTCTCCTCCTCGATCCGATCTTAGGATCTTGATACTTTTGCCTGTTTGTTTTTCAACTTCATTCTTGTATTCCTGAAATTTCTCAAAGGTCTCGGATTTGTGCTTCATTAAGAAGACATGCCCATACCTAGAGAAATCATCTGTGAAAGTAATGAAGTATGAATAACCACTTCGCGCATGTGTAGACATTGGACCACACACGTCACTGTGTATGAGTCCCAAGAGCTCGCTCGCTCTTTCTCCGTGTCCAGTGAACGGAGTCTTTGTCATCTTTCCCATGAGACATGATTCACAAGTGGCATAAGACTGATACTCGAACGGATCTAAGTATCCTTCTTTATGTAACTTTGTCAACAGTGTCTCATTAATGTGACCCAGTCTACAATGCCATAAGAAAGCCTGATTTAATTCCGGAGACTTTCTTTTAAGTGTGTTCTGGACACTGAAGACCTGAGCTTGATTCAAAACGTATATACCGTATTTCAATGTACCTGACCCAATCAGCACTTGATTTAGGTGGATGTTTACTACATCGCTTACAAAAGTAAAATCATATCCTTCCTTAGAAAGTAAGGATACAGATATGATGTTACAAGTCGCACCTGGCACATAAAAACAGTCACGCAGAATCAATATCTGCCCAGTTGTCAGTCCTAGATGATATTCCCCTACGGATTCAGCATACATGCTCATTCCGTTAGCAACCCTGAGAGTCATATCACCTTTCCTGATAACCCTACGGTTTCTCAAAGCCTGTAACGAATTACAGATATGAGATCCTGATCCGGTATCCAATACCCAGGAAGTAGGGTTAACTGACATACAGTTCTCAATCACAAACACACCCGAAACCGAAGCCACAACATGCTTCGAATTCTGGCTACTGGCTTTACAAGCCCTGCAATCCTTCTGTCCATGTTCATTCCCGTAACAATAGGAACATCCTTCTTTTACTACATCTGTTCCTGAAACTTCTGCCCTTCCCTTTCTTTCTACTTCCCTAGTTTCCTTTAGGGTAGTAGGCAGAGACTGTTGAACTGAGTCAGCATCTGACCTGTTCTTCAACGTGGTCTTCAGGTCCGAGAGCTCAAAGGAGCTGGTCTCTGTAAGGACGTTGCCCCTTACAGATGACCCGATAGCCAACCTCGCTGGAAGCAATTCGTTCGAGGTCTCATATCTTGCGATACGAGATTGCTCTCCATATAAAACTTTGTTATGGAGGAAGATAGAAGCTGAGTCCATCTTCTCGTGCTGCCTCTGGTATATACCATTAACTGAGGCTAACACGAGGCACTTGGCTTTCGCACAGACTTCTTCCGATGTCCTACGAATATCAATATCCGTGACAGGGGAAACTGGACCTGAGACGGCAGGGGTTGGATCAGTTAAGAGGTGTCCCAGCTTATCCTGGGCAATGGACATCTGGACAGACCTTTGCCAGTTATAACAGTTAGATTCAGTCATCTTATTATCTAGATGTAACCTAGGTGTGGTCACAGGGTCGCTGCAATTAAGAGAGAGAGAAGAAAACACTTAGCATGTTGCTCTTGCAAGTTTAGATTGGTTTTTAATTTATCTAAACAGGATGGCTCCCACTGTCTCTCGAATCCCTTCTCAAACCATAAAGAAAAGATTAGTCAGGATCAATCTCACCGTACAATACTTGCTTAACCGTTCAGCCAGGCCAGTGTCGGTACTTCGAGGGAGGTTTTCCAACGCTTTCGCGAAGTTCCTTAATTAAGTAACCTCTTTTCCCTGTGGGCGTAGCCCCGCTAACACCTTTCTAGGCACCTACTAGGTTTATAGCATTGATCGTTAAGTGAGAGTTTTCCCGAGGAGTAGCATATACTCACAGTAGGATCGGGATCCAAATATCATCGCGTGATAAAACCGAAGGAATCCTACCAGAATCATCACACTCCAAATGGTATGCAACGCTAGCAAGTTTCAGTACTTATGAAACTCCCGATGTAGATTTTTGCCCCATGCTCTTATGACCTTGATTAAGGCCAACAAATCATAAGTCACATGTTAAGTTCTACCCGTCGTTATCCAGGTTAATTTGAACCCACCCGTATATACCCTTGACTATGGCCAACAAAGCAATACGACTGTCCCAAACCAACGCATTCTATCTATGCAACATATAAATACCCACCAGCTACCAAACACTGTGCCTTGACTAAGGCCAACAAACACAGCTTGAATACAGTTGAATATTTATATGAAATGACGGAGGGCTACGGATGGTTTTGGCGAAACCGTGAACGTAGTGAACTTGATATAATCGATAGAACGAGATAGCTTTTAAAAGGAGTGGTTCAAGCTCCGCGTTTAAAAGTTTAGTTTTGAAAAGAACCGAGTGGTTTTCAAAGTGTTCCAATCGACTTTTACTTGGTTTATTTCTTGCATTAGTTCTTTTAATGCGTCCCATCATTTAATCCTACCATTGCAGAAAACAACCAAAATATGACGTACGCTTATGCCATTCGCATTCGCCACGGGGCCCCGTCATCACCCGTTAGGTTACTTAACTAACGACAGAGCGGGGGCTGGGCTAGCGCGGCTGTAAAACATAAGCAACGCCTAAATAGTTATTATATATAAATATATAGCAATGATAGACATTACAGATCACAGATGAATACATTGGATATCCTAGGAATCCGCAATGCGTTCGAGCCTGCAACGCAAAGCGGATTACACGGTTGCGGTGAATAGCCAAAACCCCACCCAAGACCCCTACGGGTGCGGCAAACTACCCGCCAAGCACCCGAAGCGAAGCAACCTCCCTCACCACCGTGAGTAGGCCACTCGGCACTTCGAGATACCCGGTAGTTTGTGCACCCCCTCCATGGGTCTATCCTAGGAGCAAAAACAGTAAAAAGAATTATACAATGACGGCTACAACCCCGACCCGGTTGTGCGGCCATACAAATAATATTATTACATCAATTTACATGTTACAAATGAATGAAAGAAAAATAACGCTCATCTCACATCCAACCCGGCTATTCACCCGCGACAATCCAATCCATTCATATCCACAAACCAATAACAATCACAGATCACAGAGATGTATAACCCCGACTAATCGACTTATAGCAATTAGCCGACGTTCAATACATACAAGCATCACAGATATAACCGATATAGTTAAAGTGTAGTGAAGTTCCGAAAAAAAATACGGAATTATAGGACCCCAAAAGGAAATTTCTTTTCTGGAAAATCTGGGTACATATAATATATTTCAAAAATCCCAAAACCAACACAGAAACATACTGCACCAAAAACGATGCAGAGAGGGGACAAGACGGCCGCGCTTCCGCGGCAAGAGCTTCCTTATGCCGCGGAAGCGCGGTCCTCTAGACTCCTCTCTGGTTCGTATTTGGTGGTGTTTCACACAAAACCCTGAGATAATTTTTGGAGTATAAAGTTTTTCATTTTGACCAGAAAAAATTTTAACAGAAACTTGGATTTTGAAAAAGTTTGGTTTTTGGGTTTTTCGGTTTCGAAACTTCGTTACACTTAACTACTTAGCTAGTTTAGGTTTAGTTAGGCTCTGATACCACTGTAAGTCCACGTTGCCCACCCCGGTGCTTACGGGGAGGCGGAAAACATAATAAAAAACGGATTTTTAATGACTTAGGCAACATGGACCTTGCTTGTGAGGATCTTTACTAAACGAAAACTAGCTAAAGTAAAGTAACAACTAACTAAGTTGTAGAAAGGATATACCTTGAGCTCGAACTCCTTCTCTCCTTGCTCGTCTGAATGGTAGAAAGGCCTCACCTTGCTTGTCTTCTTCCGTCAAAGAAGGATCCACCCGAAAGCCTCGACCTTTAGCTTCAACTCCAAGCTAGGAGTAACTAGAGTGCAAGAAATGCTAAGACTTGAACCCTAGAAGTGAGTAGAGAAGATCAAGTGAAGGTTTTTCTCAAACTTTTTGTTTCTCAACACATGAGAGGGAGAGAGCTTGAGGGAGAGGATGAGCAAGAGAGAGAAAAGATATGATAGAATGAATTATTAGTGAGCCATTCTCACTAATATGTGTGTGATATTTTAATTAATTAATTAGCTAGAAAATTGTCATGGTTTAATCAAGAGGTGACCATTATCATTTCATTATTAATGCAAATTGCAAGGATTAAAGAGCATCTTCCAAATGAAATGATCATGGTCAAATTGTCAACTTGGTCAACAAGTCAATGAAGTCAAAAGGTCAACAACAACAACCATGCACAATAATTAAGCTAATTATTAATTAACAATAATACACACAAAAGCAATAGGGTTAATGAAATGATAATAGTCATTAACCCTAAACAATGTCTTCTCCCTCAATCTCAAGCAACTGTGCATACGCACCCGCATTCGTGATCCGAGGAACACGAACACAATGAGAAAAACCAATCTCAAATCATATACTAGGATCCGGCTTAAACCAAAGCCCGCTAGTATAAACTGTCCGGACAGCAAACGTGCACAAGTGCGCGGATGCGAACGAACCCTGTCGCAAAACCATGCGACCTCTACTCATTTTGCCTAAAGGCGAATAGCTCTCTGTGTGGGACTCTAAAGACTCGACACTACGCTGGCAGTGGGTTTAACCACAGACCGCAAGCGGCACTAGCTGTACGTAACGGTCCCCAGGTAGATGTCGATAAGAAGACTGACGAGGTGAACCCCATCTGTACTCCTACTGAGCCTGTATGTGACAGTCTCCGTACAGTCCGGTCTGTTCGTCTGATACATCGCATGGCGGGCTTAGGGGGGCGTTAAACGTCAGTCCCCTAATAGCGGTACAAGTCGTGCCGGAGTGAAGCCCAGAACACCCTGAGATAACACTGGAAACCTACCAGTATATCTCGCTTGCCCTGGCCAGGGACTACTCGTGTAATGGCTCTCCTAGACACAGCGCGATGTCAACCCCCAATACCAGAAGAGACGAATCCTGTCTAACCGTCACTGCCTCCAAGTGCTTCGGGACTGCACCCAAAAACTACCTGTTTGCATAGCTCCTTTGAGCCGGGGTAGGGTAGTAATCAAAGTGCAGTGGGAACACACTCGAGGCGAAGTGACAGTGTCAAGTCAGCGGACTAAGCTGTACTCATGTCACCTGGGAACTGATAACTGACGATAGGTATATTACCAACCAACAGTTCCCGACGAGTCCTGTCCAGTGTACTCGTAACCTAACGAGCACCCGCATACTATCCCAAGTACGACGTACTAACGGCTGTGGGACAGACCGTCTCCCACACTGGGATGAGAAGCGCATACGCCAGTCTACTCCGGAGTATCGATGTCCTGTCTCGATAGTCCATCGACCAGGGACCTATATAAGAATGTGCTTATAGATTACCCAGCTCCCACGAGTGCGAGCGCCATCACAACGCTGGTAATCAAGCAAAGATCCTAAGGGCTCTACTAATATGTATACCAGCAATATGCTAAAAGAAACACATGCACATATTAAAGCAGAGACAAACCAAGTAGCATACTACCATTTCGAGCAAGATTGTATACACAACTGTGAATATCCCAAGCTTCCATTAAGTAATATACAAACTAGTATGATACAGTAATGGCCTCTAGGGCATATACACTAACAGTTGGATCACCTAAGATGTATACAGGTGCTCATTAGGTTATGAGTACACCGGACAGGACTCGCCGGGAATCTGCTAGTTAGTACTATACCTATCGTCAGATAGCAGTTCCCTGGTGACATGTGTACAGGTTAGTTCATCGACCTGAGGTCGTCATTTGTCTCGTGTGAGTTCCCACTGTGCTTTGATTTCTACCCTACCATGGCTCAAAGGAGTCGTGCAAACAGGTAGTTTTTGGGTACAGTCCCGAGCCATATGGAGGCATGTGAGCGGATCGGTAGGGGATTCGTCTCTCCCGGTATTGGGGGCGAGGTCGTGCTGTGTCTAGGAGAGCCATTACACATAGTCTATAGCCATGGCAGGAGATTTACTGGTAGGTACTCCAGTAGTATCTCAGGGTGTTATTGGGCTACACTCCGACACGACTTATACTGCTATTAGGGGTCTGACGTTACTAGCCCCCTAGGCGGATATGCGATACTCATTGACGAACGGACCGGACTGTATATACATTGTCACTGTTAGGCTCAGTAGGGTTTCCAGATGAGTTCGCTCATCGGCCTCCCTTGAGTTCGCTCATCGGCCTCCCTTGAGGTCAGTCCATGGGCAGCCGTTACGCATAGCTAGTGCCGCTGACGGTTTGTGGTTAAACCCACTGCCAGGGTACTGACGAGTCATTAGAGTCCCCCACAGACAGTTTCCCAAGTTCGGGCGAAACGTTGTAGAGGCCGTATGGTTTTATGGCAGGGTTCGGAAAATGCACGTGCGTTTACGCATGTGTCAGTTTTCGGGCAGATGATACTGGTCGGCTTTGGTTTAAGCCGGATCCGAGTATTATATTGAGTAGGTATAATATCTTTGTCTCAGTTGCATTTGTATTCGGTCGTAATACAAGTGCGGGTATATTTATACAGTTTCGGGGTTATCCTGAAAGTCGTTTCAGGATCACTTTTGGAAGTTGTCAGTTTCCAGTTTTCTATCAGCCGTCTTTTAACATTCGGTTAGAAACGGATTTATCTTTTCTTGGATGAGAGTGAGTCATGCTTCTAGAAGGTTCTAGAAGGTTCTAGAAATTGGTGACAAGGATTGTGACTCATGCTTTGATTTCAACCATTTCTTGTTTTTCTTAAGATCTTTATGCTTGATATTTTCATGTGTTCACACATGATATTTTTCTTATGGTTACCCCCCTCTCCTACGATCACCTCCCTCTTTGCTATAAGAGGCCGGCCCCCTCTCTCTCCTCATACACTCTCTCACTTGATGTTTTTCATTTGTGAAAAAGATATGATAGATTTTGGGGTGTATGGAATTTCACAGTTCATTTCATTCTATCACCCAATTCCCACGGCAACTTCATTAACCGATCGTCCACGGATTTGGACGAAGTGAGACAAAGTCATCTACTCATTCTCTACATCAATCTTGGTCGTCTCTTTTAGCAAACTTGACGACCGAGTTGCCTCAAGTCAGAGGCGGGATCCCGTTTAAAGAATCAGTGATGTGGTGCCACCTGCATGAGCAGATCGGAGATCGACGAGATCGGAGCAGCCGCAACGGAGCGTGGGATGATGGTTAAAGAATGAAGGACTCGGATCGTTCGGTATAACCTTTCTACACTCTTTACAGTTTGTTAGTTTAGCAATAATGGCAGATCCGGGTTAAAGTATACGATAGCGCCAGTTAAAAAGTTTTTGTTCCTCATTTGGCGTCTGTAGACGACCGGGGCGCTAACGTAGACTTACATGCGCATGCCTGGCAAGTTTCCTGTATGTTTGAAACTCCCGATATTATTTTTACCCCAAGCTGCTTATGACCTTGACGGATGCCAACAAATCATAAGTTGCAAGTCAAGTTCTACCCGTCATTGTCCGGATTAATCTAGACCCACCCGTACTCGCCCTTGACGGATGCCAACAAGGCTGAACGACTTTCCTAGATTAATGCATATCCATGCTACAGAAAAGTAACACATAGCTACCGCACACTATGCCTTGACGGAAGCCAACAAACATAGCACGAATACTAGGCGCTGCTTTTCTGAAATGACGGAGGGCTACGGCTGGTTTTTGGCAAAAAACCTTTAACGTAATGAACTTGATATCGTTGAAGGAATCCAAGTGGTTTTATAAATATATAATGGCAAAAATTTTTGCTATAGAGGTCACTCCCGGTGAAGGGATCTCGGCTCTTTCCTCATCAAATGAGGTGCAGGATATTCCAAACTGAATACCACGATGCAAAGCAAAAAGTAATCGACTATAGTGAAGTTATTACGTTGACGCAAACTTCTTCCCAATGGGTCACTCCCGATGAAGGGATCTCGGCCCTTGCCTCGTCGAATGAGGTGCTGGATATTCATAACTGAATACCACTATGCAAAGCAAAAGCGTACGTCTGTAATGTCAGTTTTTTTTAAAACTTGGTTCCAACAACATCATATATATAGGTTTGTTTTCCTTGCATTGATAAGAATCAACACAGTCCCATCAATTAATCACACCAGAAAAGAACGAAAATAAAATGTATGTATATGCCATCCGCATTCGCCACTGGGTCCCGTCATCACCCGTTAGGTTACTTAACTAACGACAGAGCGGGGACTGGGCTAGCATGGGTGCAAAACATATACAGCATCTACTAGTATATATGCATATATATAACAATCGTCCCAGGCATGATAAATGCAACATCACAGAAAAGTAATAAGCATCACAGAACAATACAGATAATCTGGGAGCCCCGGGTTTCCTTTGAGCCACAACTGAAAACCCAAAGTTCCCCTTGTCGTGTGGATAGCCTGTGTAATGAACTCCTAGACCCCTACGAGCGCAGCAAGTTACCCGCCAAAACCAGAAGCGAGGCAGCCCCTTTCAGCAAAGTGAATGAACCACCCAGCACTTCACGAAATCTGGTTACTTGAGCACCCCTCCTTGGGTCAACCTATACCCCCTACGAGTGCGGTGAATAGCCCGCCAATTCTAGAGTAAGGTCCCCTCCGTCTCAATGCCATGAGATGCGGATATGTTGCCCTCTAGAACCCGGCTATCCGTACCCTCCTCCACGGGCTAATCTTAGTACAGAAAAGAAAATAATATACAAGGGTGACATCGACCTCAGCCCGGTCGTGCCCTAAAAGAATAATATACAAACATGCAGTGACGGCAGTCCACATGTCGGACGCTCGTCCCGCAATATCAAATGTACAAATAAATCCGAACTGCACTACCATTGCACACAAGCTATCCACCACGACAATCCGTAACATCACAGCACAACACAGAACATCAACGTGAATGTCATGTTTGTTGCGCCACGGCAGCGCCCCGGCCGTCTACTCGAGGCCAAAATGCAGAATCAAAAATTTTCTTAACTTTAAACCGGCGCTACCGCGGACAATATACCCGGATCGTAACTATTAACCTAATCCTAGCTAACAAGAGAAGGGGTGAGAGATATACCGAGCGATCCGTGTCCTTCGGTCTTCGTCTCCACTCCGATCTCCTCGCGGAATCTCCGGTCGTCGCCTACTCGTCGGAAAAGGCACCATGTAGCCGGGTACTTTTACGGGCTCCCACCTCTGGACTGAGGCAACTCGAGCATGAAGTTGGCTAGCCGACGCGTCCAAGATTTGCTGTAGAATAGTGTAGTAGCCATTGTCTCTTTGAGGGTTTGAAATTGCCTTTGGATGGAGGTAGAAATCAAGAATTTTGGAGAGGTGAGAAGGATTTTGTGAGCAAGCCAAATGAAATAATCAAATGTCCCTCATACAAAATGAAACCTCTCTCTCCTTCTCAATGAAGTGGCCGGCCCCTCTATATCAAAATGGTGGAGGAAAGAACCAAAACATCAAGGGAGGTGAGTGTAGGAGACCAAGGGTGGTGACCACATCAAAAGCAAGCTTCACATCCATTTCTCATCTCAAAAAGCAAAGGATAAGAAAGAAAAAGGATCTCATGATACTAGTCAAATCATGAAGCCATCATATGCAAGAAAACCCCTCCACAAAATGTTATTTGCAAACTGCAAATAACACCCTCTCTATCGAAACTCCGGCCGCGAAGGAACAAAGGAAAACCGGCCGGAACGGAATGCAAACTGGCAAGTTCAGAAAACTGATCCCGTAATAAATTACAGGAAAACCCAGCAACTGCATATACATGCCCGCATTTGTATTCCCACTGAACACAAATGCAAAGAGACAAAATCTACACAATCTAATACTAAGATCCGGCTTAAGCCAAAGCCGGCTAGTAAAAACCGTCCGATCACGATCCGTGCAATACCGCACGTATCTGATCGAACCCTGCCATATCTCCATACGGCCACTACAGTGTTTCGCCCGAAACTTGAGTAACTGGGTGTGGTAGACTCTAAAGACTCGTCAATACAATGGCTGTGGATTTAACCACTAGCACGTCAGAGGTATTAGCCATACGTAACGAGCTACCAGCTATTGACCAGAAGGGACGTCGATGAGCGAACTCATCCTGACACCCTAGTGAGCCTGTCAGTGACAATATCCGTACAGTCCGGTCTGTTCGTCTATGAGTATCGCATGGTGGGCCTAGGGGGTTGGTAAAAGTCAGACCCCCAAAAGCGGTACAAGTCGTGTCGAAGTATAGCCCAGAACACCCTGAGATACTACTGGAATACCTACCAGTAAATCTCCTGCCTCGGCCGAGGGCTTTGTGTATTGGCTCTCCTAGACACAGCGCGACCTCACCCCCAATACCGGGAGAGACGAACCCCTGCAGATCCGCTCACTGCCTCCATGTGGCTCGGGACTGTACCCAACTAAAACCTGTTTGCACGTTTCCTTTGAGCCGTGGTAGGGTAGTAATCAAAGTACAGTGGAAACTCACACGAGACAAATGACGATCTCAGGTCGATGAACTAACCTGTACACATGTCACCAGGGAACTGCTATCTGACGTCTGGTATAATCCCAACTAGCAGGTTCCTGGCGAGTCCTGTCCGGTGTACTCATAACCCAATGAGCACCTGTATACATCTTAGGTGAACCAACTGACACGAATGGCTTGTGAGACCGGCCACCGCCTCTCGTCGGGGTCTCGACTGCATACACTAGTCTACTAATGGAGTATCGATGCCCAGTCTCGAAACTCCCACGACTAGAGACCTTTTAAGGATGTGCTTATAGACTCCAGCTCTCACGTATATGATCGCCCTCATACTGCTGGTAGTCAAGCAAGAATTCTAGGGGCTCTATCAACGTGTAATAGCGACTCGTAAGGTCACCTAAAGCAGTACACGATGATAAAGATAAACCAGATAGCATACTATCATCTTGAGTAAGACTGTCCTACCGGGATAGGTCCTCCCTCAATCATTGCAATCACGTGCCTGTGATCCAATAATTGACTCTGAGGGCACTATCTCCAACAATCTCCCACTTACACTCAAGGCTAATTATTGCGATGTCGCATACTCACAGTCCGTGTGATACCGAACACCCAACTCCTCTACTAGTCAGTCTCACAAAGCTCGTTTGCGAAACTATTGCGTTCGAGGAATAGCCTCAGTGAGTGGATCCGCTGTGATGTTTCATTCTATATCTCTCTATATCTCAAGTTCGCAGAGAAAGCCATCTCCCGGAATGAGCAATACCTGTCTTAGAATGTGTCTGGATGTCTGATGGGACCTAGCTCATAAATGAACTCCAAATCCAAACTTTTTAGACTGTATCGTCAACTGAACTTAATCAGTATCTTGCGCCATGCCTTCCCTCAGTATCTGCTTGGACCAGCTGTCCAAACTACTGCCCTTCGTCAGAGGGAAAACTATAACTCTGATAGCCACTCTGTCATCCAGGTCACCTTAGAAGCCTGGAATGATAACTGTCTCCCGAAGGAGACTGCCGTTATCATATCCCTAGAACATCCACTTATGTTCTAAAGCTGCTTCCGATTGTTTCTCCAGGATTGGATTAATATCAACTTATTGCATCTCCTGCAAGAACAACATATGGTGTGGTACTTGACATCTCATGATTGACTCAATTCCCTAAGCAAGTGATCTGCCAATCATGCGTATTCCTCTCCCCTTTAGTCTGTAAGACACCTTTAGAGAGGGTGACTCCATTACCTGCAGGTACACCACCATGCCAGGAGTCGTCCATTCTAAATACTTATAGAATGCTGTCTAAGTACCCAGATTGGGAAACCACCCAAATCTAGATCTAAAACCATAGATCCAATAACCAGAATGTCTGATATAATATCCAAGTCCTATGTGGAGAAACCACTGTGTGACAACCAAAGTATAACCGATCGTAGTATAGGAATATCACTTCCTACTCTGTGTATGTTATCCAAATACCAGGACATCACACCCTACTACCTTCTTAACAGATCCATCCCCTATTCTGATGAAGTCATGTTAGTTATGTATATGCCCTAGAGGCCATTGTTGTACATATGATGTATATTATAATGGATGCTTGGTTATATATAGAGATGACTTTCTTGCTCGTCATGATAGTATGCTATTTGGTTTCACTTTATCTTAACATGTTGACTCGTATTGGTTTACTGTTTTACTCTCACATGTTGATAAAGCCCTTAGGATCTGTACTCGACTACTGGGACTATGATGAGATTATACTAGTGGGGCCGCGGTAGTCAATGAGTACATCCTATAACTGTTCCTAGTCGAGGGTATATCGAGACAGGGCATCGATACACCAGAGTAGACTAGCGTATACGCATCTTGACCCATATGATGGGCGATGGATGATCCCATATCCATCGGTGTTTGACATCAGAGATGGTGTACGGGTGCTCAGTGGAGACTGGGTACACTGGACGGACTCGCCGAGAACTCCCAGATGGTGATATACCACACGTCAGATGGCAGTTCTCCGGTGACACTGGTACAGGGTAGTCTGTAGACCCGAGATCGTCATAGAGTCTTGTGTGATTCCCACTGTGCTTTGATTTCCACCTTACCACGTCCAAGAAGGCGTGCAAAATGGTGGCTTTTGGGTACAGTCCCGAATCACATGGAGGCAATGAGCGATAGGAGGGGATTCGTCTCTCCCGGTATAGGGAGTTGATGTTGTGCTGTGTTCGATTGGCTATAACTGGAAGTCCCTGGCCATGGCTGATATAGAGATTTACTGGTAAGTGTTACTAGTAGTTTCTCGACCCGTTATGAGCCACACATCGACACGACTTATCAGTTACTGAGGTTTGACGTAGACCACCCCTAGACTTGATATGCGACATATCAGACGAACAGACCGGACTGTACGGGAGTGTTACTGGTTGGATTCACAGGAGAACGCACAAGCTAGCTTGTTGATCTTCTGATTGCTCAATACCTGGGTGACTGTTACGTTTAGCTGACCGCTTGCAGCTTGTGGATGTTTGATATGATCATCACCTGCTACCGGCGTATTGACGATTCTTTAGAGTCCTACACAGAGGTTTCTTGGCTCAGGCGAAACGGAGTAGTGGCGCATATGTGATATGCGCAGGAACGAGAATAATGCGATATGGGATACCGTATTATATTCTCGCGATATATGGATATGAACCGGGTCATCGGATCAAGTGTTGATTCGATGAATCGGTACATGATATATTAGTCGGTAATATTCGATATAGCCGGATCGTCGAATCAAGTGTTGATTCGATGATTTAATGTATAATAATATATATGATATATTGTATTACATTATCTAATATTGGCTCGCTTTATTATTTCATTTTCTCAGTGGATGATACATTGATATATATACGATATATGTTAATTGTATTATTTTCTTTTGTTGCAAATATATAATATATATGTGATATATATTATTGTGACATGTTATGATTAATTGTTAAACATGTTTAAGGATGATTAATTGAGATTAGGGTTTAATTTGGGTTAGATGTTTCATGCATCTTCTAGAAGGTTTCTTCTTTTGTCATTCTTAAGATATTTTCTTTAACTCAACTAAACCCTAACTCTAGTTATTTCTCTACAAAATCCTAGCCACTCATCCTTGACCATGGTTTACAATTCAATCATATGATTATATTCTATTCATCACAAAAGAAAAAGGATTATTCTTTTTCCATTATCTTCTTCTTCTCTCTTAAAAGAAAAGCTTGCTAGATTTTCTTAAGTGATGAAATAATATGAGAAAATGATATAAAAAGAAAGCAAAATTACTACTCTCTCATCCTCATCTCATCTAGCCCTTGAGATTAGTGTGTTCATCTCATAAGAGTGAGAAAGCTTGAGTCGTAGCAACTTCAAGGTAGATCATCGGAGATTTGGAATACTTCGAGCTAGCACGGATCGTTCGAGTCGTGGAGCCTCTCATGAGTCCGGGAGATCGTGGATCGCGGCAAAGGGACTTCTACTCGGAGCTTGTGAAGTGAAGGAGCGGACTACAAAGGTTGTAATCCCTCAAACTTAGATAAAAGTTATCATCTTGCATGTTAAACCCTAATAATCTAGCAAAGATCCCGGCTTTGGGTTGTTCGGCACGTCTAAATTTTAATCCGGGCATGTTTGATGCCTTATGAACCTTCACAAGAGTGCCTAGGAACCCTACAGTGGTATCAGAGCCTAGCTAGAGCATTAGGCAATGTGTTTACGAAGTTAAAACTCCGATCGAACCCGAAACGACGAAACTTGACCCCTCTCTGGAAATTTTTTAAATTTTGGGATTTTTCAGAATTAAAAATATGTAAAAAAATCAGCAGGGAATTCTAAGAATTTCCATGAAACACGTGCCCACAATTCTACCAACGGAGCGCGGAACCGCGGCAAGAACATGGTTCTCGCGGCGGTTCCGCGGCCTTACTGTAGGATTGGGACACGTGGCTTCATGGTATTGACCGTAGGTACTTGCTGACTATTCTGGGTATTTTTAATCTGTTCCAGGTGTTTAAAATTCTGGGGTTCGTTTTGTAATAGTAGACTCGATCGGAAATTTTAAATTCGTATTTTTTCCGGATATTTAGAAACTGTTAAACTATTTGAACGGATATCATTAACTTACTGTTTCCCGGTACGGCAAATTTTCAAGTGTTGAAATTTATTCGGGTTTAAATCTTTCGGAAAATTGTACAAGTTAAGCGGTGGACCCTCTAGAAGACAACAAACCTTAACTCGATTATGTGACCGTCTTGAACTGCCTTTTGAACCTTCGGGTTTGGGGCAGTACGGCGTGCCACATGTGAGGCGTTGGCTTGACCCTTCTACGGCTGGATCACCGGTTCTGTGACATATTCTGGGATTATTTGAACCCCGCTCAAGAGTTGAGCAGTTTAGGAAATTTTGGGTGTTTGATTATCCGTTCGAAAAGTTTAATACTGTTTATTTATCTGGAATGTGATACAATATGTGGAATTCATAGAGTTAGGCATGAAATACGGAGTATGTGATATTTCGGATTTACGATGTCTAAAGTGATTGTGGATTCCAAATATTGTAGTTTTACACTTTCTTTTCTGTGACCGTAAGTGTAATATGTGATATCGCCGGTTTCGTTGCTATATGATTCAACGACAATTGGGATGCGCATATTTACTTACGTTGATGATATGTGATATTATGTGTTGCTGTGATATGTTATATTGGATCGTCGCGTTCTGAATAGCCGGGAGTTTTATGTGAGATGAGGGTTTTTATTTTCATTCATGTAAAATTCATTTGTAATGTAATATTCTTTTTGGGGCACTTCCAGGTTGCGGTTGATGTCACCAGTGTATATTATTTACTTTTCCGCATTAGGTAGACCCAAGGAGGGGAGCACAAGTAACCGAGTTCTAGGGTCCAGTGGGAGGCCATCTCGAGGAGTCGAGACCGGGTCTTCTAACCCTAGAATTAGCAGTGTTACTTGCCGCTCTCGTAGGGGTCTTGGGATGTGGGTTTGGCTATTCGTCGCGACCGTGGAATCCGTGTTTTATACAGGCTCGTATTGAAAACACAGACGTCCTAGTATGTCCAATATTTCATATATGTTCTTCTGCTGCTATGTTCTGTGATGAGATCATATTACTGCCTGAGACGAATGCTTATACTATATATATATGCTGATATATAAATATTACTGCTTTCGTTTCTTCTGTGATGCTTAGGAAGCATAAGCTGATGGGATTTTTATTAATGTGATTAATAAAAGAAAAGAAACCTAAAGATGTTGTAGAATCAAAACTTTATAAAAAGGGTAGCTACAGTTTTTCTTTGCACAGTGAAATATACGATATATCCTGCACCTTATTCGATGAGGAAAGGACCGAGATCCCTTCACCGGGAGTGACTCCTTTAGCAAAACTGGCAGATGCTACAAAACGCGGTTTGTCTTTTGATTGCTTTAAATGTTTTGCTTTGCACAGCGGTATATATGATATATCCTGCACCTTATTCGATGAGGAAAGGGCCGACGATCCCTTCACCGGGAGTGACCCCTTTAGCGAAACTAAGAAAAGCCTCAAAAACACTCCTTTTCAAAACTTCACTCGATTCTACGACGATATCAAGTTCATTACGCTCAGGGTTTTCTGAAAAACCTGCGTAGCCCTCCGTCATTTCGGATAGAGACTAGTTAGTATTCGTGCTGCGTTTGTTGACCTTAGCCAAGGCGTGGTGTACGGTAGCTAATTAGTATTTATCTTCTAAAACATGAGATGTGATTGAGTTAGGGTAGTCGTGCGACTTTGTTGACCTTAGCCAAGGGTCGTACGGGTGGGTTTAATTCAATCAAGAAATGACGGGTTAAACTTGACTAGCGCTTATGATTTGTTGACCTTAGCCAAGGTCATAAGTTGCTAGGGGTAAAAGCATTATCGGGAATTTCAAGTGTTGAAATTTGCAATGAGATTGCATACCTCCTATGAGATAGTTAGATCCCGATACCCACTGCGAGTAAGTGTTACTCCTGAGAGAGTTTTACACAGGACAATTAGTCATTCAAGTAGGTGTCTAGAAAAGTGTTAACGGGGTTACGCCTCTGGGAAAACGAGGTTTACATTAATTAGGTACGTGCGAGAGCACGGGGAACCTCCCTCAAAGTACCGACACTGATCTGGCTGAAAGATTGACGAAATTGTAGGGTGTAATTAATCCCGGCTAATCTTACCTTTTAGGGTTTTAAGGTAGATTTGATAAAAACAGTGGGAGACATCCTGATTAGATAAGATAATAACCAATCTAATCTTGCAAGAGCATACGCTAAAGTGTTTTCTTCTCTCTCTCTCCAGGTAGCGACCATTTCAGGCCATAATCAAGATAATAATATGGATGTATTGACTAAACCCAATTATTGTACTGAACAAGGGAACGTTGGACCCGTTCTTTCTTATAAGAGTTATAAGACTGAACAGGAAACGGGAGAATATCTGGATTCTCACGCCGCCCAAAAGAACATGCATGCTGATGCATCTTCTTCGGGTGTGTTAGTTATCGAGAACTGTTTCTCAGTTCACCCTACGTCCTGGGTATTAGATACCGGATCAGGATCCCACATATGTAAACAGTTACATGGGCTGCGTAAAGGTAGAGAACTGGGAAAAGGTGATCATTCCGTTCAAGTAGGGAACGGTGCAAGTATTGTAGCCAAAGCAGTTGGCGAATATCACCTTGTATTGCCAAGTCGTAATACACTGATTCTAAATGAGTGCTATTATATACCGAACATGATGTGCAACATTATATCAGTTTCTTTATTGAGTAAAGAGGGATATAATTTTGTAGTACAGGATAATGTTATGAACATATTCCTAGATCAAAAGTTGATTGCATCAGACTCGTTACATAATGGCATATTCATTCTAAATCAGAATACAGTCCTGAATATACAAAACACACACAAGAGGAAAAGTTCAGATGTGAACGAATCCTACTTGTGGCATTGTAGACTTGGTCATATCAATGCGACACGACTGGCTAAGTTACATAAAGATGGTTATTTGAATCCGTTCGAATTATCATCTTATGATACTTGCCATTCATGTCTCAAAGGAAAAATGACCAAAGCTCCGTTTAGTGGACACGGAGAGAGAGTTACTGAACTCTTAGGACTGATACATAGTGATGTATGCGGTCCCATGTCTACGCATGCCAGGAACGGTTCTTCCTACTTCATTACATTCACTGACGATCTCTCCAGATACGGACATGTGTTCCTGTTGAAACACAAGTCTGAAGCTTTTGAGAAATTCAGAGAATATAAGCACGAAGTAGAGAACCAAACGGGCAAAAGTATTAAGATTCTTCGATCTGATCGAGGAGCTGAATACTTAAGCGGTGAGTTTTTAGATTATCTAAAAGAGAATGGGATTCTCTCTCAGCTTACTCCTCCTTATACACCACAGCACAACAGTGTATCAGAACGAAGGAATCGCACCCTATTAGATATGGTGCGTTCAATGATGAGTACAGCTGAGTTACCTATTTCCTTTTGGGGGTATGTGCTGGAGACAGCCATATATCTATTGAATAGAGTTCCAACTAAATCAGTGCCTACCACTCCATATGAGATAGGGAATAGGAAGAGACCGTCTCTTAAAAATGTTAAGATATGGGGTTGTCCGGCCTATGTTAAAAAGAAAAATCCGGACAAACTCGAGGCACGATCAGTTCTTTGTAAGTTTGTAGGATATCCAAGCAATTCGTATGGATATCTATTCTACCACAGTGAACAACAAAAGGTGTTTGTTGCTCAACATGCCACCTTTTTAGAAAAGGAATTTCTTGCAAAAGAAATTAGTGGCGAAGAGGTAGAGCTGGAAGAGGTTCCAGCAACACAAACTACAACTGAAGATTTAGTGGAACCAGAGGATTCAGTAGTACCCGACGAACCCCAGCCTCTCCGCCGATCTAGTAGGGTTTCTCGTCCACCTGAGAGATACTACGGTTTTCTCATTGACGGTGGAAGCGAGGATTGCATCATGGATGATGATGACCCCACTAGTTTCGAGCAGGCCATCACGAGTGGTGACTCTGTGAAATGGCTGGATGCAATGCGATCTGAGATGGAATCCATGTACACCAATAAAGTACGGATTTTGGAAAATGCTCCTGAAGGGGTAAAACCCATTAGGAGCAAGTGGATTTTTAAAAGGAAATTTGGTGTAGATGGAAAAGTTGAGACTTTCAAAGCTAGACTGGTAGCAAAGGGATTTCGTCAACGACCAGGTGTGGATTATGACGAAACCTTTTCTCCAGTGGCTATGCTTAAATCCATCCGGATCTTACTTGCCATTGCTTCATACCATGACTACGAAATCTAGCAAATGGATGTTAAGACCGCCTTTCTAAACGGTGATTTAGACGAGTGCATGTACATGACTCAGCCAGAGGGCTTCGTAGATAGTGGGAGCAGCGGAAAGGTGTGCAAACTGCTTAAATCCATTTATGGGTTAAAGCAAGCATCGCGGAGTTGGAACATCTGTTTTGATGTTGTAGTCAAAGAGTTTGACTTCATCAAAAATATAGATGAACCTTGTATCTATAAGAAGGTAGCAGAGGGTAAGGTTGTCTTCCTCGTATTGTACGTGGATGACATACTCTTGATAGGTGTCACGACCCGAAAGTACGGAACGTGACCGGCACTTAGATTACGAAGCGTCTAGAGGCGCCACGTAACCTAAGTAAGCCGAAGCCCAGAAATCTAAACCATAAAAGAAGAAGAAGAAGAAAAAGAAAACAAGTCTAAAAACATCAGCAAATTTTACCAAAAATTTCGGCAGAGTCTCCTCTGTAAAAACTGGCCCCCAAACGGGCTACAACAGGTATAATATGCATAAACAATAAAAAGCATCCCCAAACGGGAGCTAGCTCAACGCCAACAGGCGGAAACAACCACAACAAGCACAATAATATACAACGCCAAAGGGCGTGGCTCAAAACTCAAAAGAAAACAAATCCACCAAATCAGAATAATACATGCGCGACTCTAAGGTCGAAATAAAAGACTGGTCCAATAAACTTATCAAATAATACAAATATGGTTGATGGAGCTTACTAGATACAAATGCATGAATAAAAGTACAATGGTGGTTCGGATACAAGTGAACCAACCTACCGTGCAAATCATCCTGAAGAAAAGATGTGCCAACAAGCTGCCACGGAAACCTGTACATCGAACCTGTAAAGAATTTGGCACAACGGGGGTGAGTTGCCAACTCGTGAATAGAAGACATCTACAAAAAGAAATCGAATGCACGACGCTATCCTAGGTCATAATAATACACTACTAAATCTCAATCCTCTAGTAATAGCAGGGTAATACTACGTGTAAGTGCAGATACTCCGTGCTCGTGTCAGTGCCTCATATAGTACTATGTTATATGAATGGATATGCATGCACCATGAATGTAAAATAAGCAATCCTGAAATCCAGGTATATCTGTATAAGAAATCTTTGGCTGTTATCATAGTAAAATGTGTATAAGAATCTGAAATCTCAACAATGAAATCCATGAAAATCCGTGTCAAGCATCGACACAAACATGTAAATCTCAAGTCTCATAATCTCAATACCTCGGGCTCCGTCAGTCCGGATCGGCCCATAATCAAATCTCACGACAACGGTCGGTATCCTTCGGATATCCGCCGCGCCAGACATCACCGGTAGGTAGCCTTCCCCTGCCAGGCTCATCGTCTACAACTCGATCTTCTTGCCCCGGGGTACCATACCGGGCCCACCATGTACCCGAGACGGTTCATCCACTCCTCGAATCGGGTCTCGAAATCCAACAGAAAACATGAAATACTCATGGTGGACGACACATACATCACGAGAAAACCGCATCTTATTTAAAAAGAGAAGAGGAGAGAGAGAGAAGTTTTTATATATTTTTGCGGTTTTCCCAAAAAATCCAGAAATCTCATAGAAATCCAAATCTCAAAATCATGAGTAAGTATATGATAAGTGTCGGCATATGCCCATACTACTGTGCGATAACATGAAATATGAATGCATGAATGTCTAAGTAATAAATATCATGTCTTATACTAATGTCAGAGAATAATCACAATATTATATCTGTCTAGTTGTTAACTGATTCTATCCATAAAAGACAATATGATCTAAAGTGTACGTGACATAGCAATTACCGATGATGATGTGTGTGAGCCGGCAAATAAGTGTGCGTGGAATATGCGCATCATCGGTAATGGTGCTGGTGTCCTAACAGGTATGGTTTGTACTGATTATTGCAACATATGTAAGAACATGCACCATGATGATTACAGTATGAATGTAAAGAAAGATGTGCATTATCCACTCCTCTGCGAGATACGAGTACAACTACCACTATGTGAGTCGAACCTAAACCAGTGTCCATCTAACATCCTAAGGAACTAAACCTAATAGACTAGTCAGTAAGAAACTAGAGTCTACCTAAGGTCTGAATCAATATCTCTAATAGTCGGCGATCCCGCCTCAATAGCGTCACGTACGTAGTACGGCTTCCTCGAATCAAGAGTGCGGATCAATCATCAAATCTAAGCCTCATACGGTAAAATCCATCGTACGGCATCCCAATATCGGGGTACGGTCAAGTATCTCCTAGGTGTCTCCTCATTCTATGATGTCATCATCAACACATCTCATGATCAAGGTGCTAAACTGTGATCGCATACATCAATCATATATCATTGCCATCATGATAAGCATCATTAGTTTATCCACAGAAATATCATGTCATATGTGTAATATTGTGATTAAATCATACCGATATCTTATCGTCATCAAGTCACACCTATACGATATCGACATCAGGTCACACCTATATGATGTCGTAATCAAGTCATACATATATCATATCGTGATCAGTCACAAGCTACAGCCCAGGTACTATTTTAGCGTCCCATGTACCTCAATATTATCACTACCCATTATAATTTATATATACCTGTTCATCATCTCATTCTCTAATGATCCGCTAACACTTAATACGACTGTATAGTCAAGAATCACGGCATCAAGCCCAGTTATACTGTTTCATCATACCTCAGATATCATATCGCATCAATGAATCCCATGTACGTGTTGTATATATATATACCTATACCTAGTTCTATATATACACAATCACGTATACACCATGACGTGTTCCAGTGTGTGCGTGCGTGTTTCTATCTGAAACCTACAAACCTCCTCCAAGGTATTCATCCTCTGGTATGCTTTTCCTAAATCGGTCTAGTCCAGCCTAGGGTCATTACTAGGGTCTTACTCATTAAGAATCTAGGGTCACATCTGGTTTCCTAATGTCAATAAGTACTATTCCTATTCTATGTTGCGGGGGTGCTAAACGCCATCCACCCGACTTCCCCCCGTAGATATACATCTACTCACCTGGTCCATGTCTGCCCAAGACGGTGTCGCCATCCTCCTCTTCATCGCCCGCAGTCCACTTGAAGGGTACCTAAACGCAAACATATAAATAGTATCGTAAACCGAATCACATACAAAAGTCAAACGAGACAAGGAACAAGCATAGGTTAAAACCTATGTCCCGTCCACGCAAAAGAACCAAATACCGCTCGATATCGGCGTACAAACTCCGATGGATCGAGATAACATCCTCAAACAACTTTTAGTTTTAAAACACATTACTTATACTATAAAACATGATTAAATCCATCGAAACCCGAAAATCTATCAAACCGTCCAATTTCGCAAAACCCGAAAATGCCAGTTTACCGTTTTTCATCAAAACATAACATTTAAATGAAACCAATGGTCATAAAACTCATTAAATAGCATTACTAGACTATACAAACCATTACTATATTTTTATTACACAATTTTGTATTGATTTGAAATTTCTAGTTTGCATCCTTTAACAATTTTCAACATTTTAAAGCAAAATACCACAATTCCACCACAAAACATGATTTCGCATGAATTAATGTCTTAAACTACAATTCATGATGATAGTGATATAATAAAACCATAATTATATTTTTAATCTCATTTATATAGAAATTTCTAAAATCTAGTTTACAAAATTAGCAATTTTTATCACAATTATCAATTATCCATAGAAACTAGCAATCAAACTAGGTTTTTCTTTCCACCAACAAGTTAATACTCTTATTAAGACCAAAATCTAGTATTACCAATATTAATTGAGATTTATTTCACCAATAATTAGGTTTTTATAGCAACCTAGTTAGCAAAATTTCCTAATTTAAACCATTTTCAATGAAAAATTTACAATTCAACAATCATGCAAGATTTTCCAAATCCAAAAGTGTCAAACTAACTATTATAACCCTAAATAATTAAAAAAAATTATAACTTGAATTTAGAAACCCTAACTTGAATTTTTAAAATTGAACATAGAACTAATTCATTAAATCTAATTAAGCTTAAATGAACATCTAAAACAATAAATCAAAAGAAAGAAATTATACCTCCCAAAATATGAAATCCAAACTAGAAATGAGCCTCCAAAATGCATGCTTTCCATCTCCAAAATCCATGTAAAAATGAGTAAGGAATAAAGGTTATGAAATAAATAGGATTTTGTGGAATTTTAATGGAATTTTTGATGTATTTTTGATCATTTTTGAATAAAAAAGAGGTGGAAAATGGGGGTGGGGCAGCCATGGTGGGGTTGTGGCCGGCCTAAGTGAGGAGAGTGAGAGAAATAAGAGAGTGTGCAAAGTGTGTGGAAGTTTCAAGAAGAGAAACATCATTAAAAGTCTTTTCATGTATTTATTTATTTACTATAGCAACTCAAGAAAGCTCTAGAAATTAGGAAAAATTTGCAAATAAATTTTGCATGATACAAACTAATTTCTAATATGCCATGGTTCATTTTTACAAATTAAAACCATTTAAATTTGTAATTTACACTAATTTAGTGTAAAAATAAAGCTTATGTTAATATTTAAAATAATTAATTTAGGAAAAATATTTTATTAAACTAAAAATTTATAAGTGGCTAAATAAACACCATTTAATAGTAATTTCATAATTAAAATAGATATTTTTAAAATTATAATGAAAAACAATCACGGTTTGGTTTTACGAAAAATACATTTTACTTTACCGAAAATCCTAAAATTCACTTAAACACTTTTATTCATTTAATAATTTATTTAATCATTTTTAAAACGTTACAATCTTCCCCCCTTTTAGAAATTCGGTCCCCGAATTTAAATTAAAACTCCCCCTCCAAATACTAAAACGTTTAGCAAAACATTCAAATCGTCGGGGCTCCGAAATCATCAATACATAACTAAAATCAACTCCGTCAAGCATAATGCAATCATCGGAGTTATGGCGAGAATAAAATATCAAAACCCAATATGAAAACAATCTTAATATACCTCAATCTATAACTTATATATAGTGCGCATCATAGTAAAGCCGTTCAAATATCTGAATAAGGAAATATGCAAAAACCCCTTTTTGAAAATCGCCGTGTGATGCACGTGTCACGGAATAAGTAGCGGACGTTTAAATAAAAAAATAGCTATATATATATATCTTTTATTTAACATACACGTCCCGCCTGGTTACTAAATCAAATAATAATGATTATGAAAACATACTGCTCAAACTGAAATCAATCCCAATCACATCATAAAAATATCATGTGCGTCCGGTGCGCACTGAAATCGAAACCAACTAAAGATACCATGAATACACACAAAAACAAAACTAAGTGCAACAGGTGTGCACCAAAAACATCTGTCAAGTGCAACGGGCGTGCACGACTCAATATCAGGTGCATCTAATCTGCACAAAACCCCGATTTAGTGCATCTGGTGTGCACAAAATCGCATCAAGCGCGCCAAGTATGCGCAAGAATCCTAATCAGGTGCACATGGTGCACGAAAACATACATTGAATATCAAAATCGAAATCACAGTACAAAATGCATGAAAACTCGGTCAAAACATATGTAAAAATCATGTATAACCCCTATGCACGAAATCAATCAAAAATCCCAAAATATGTATAAAACCAAATCAAGTGTACTGGGTGTGTACTAAACAACATCAATACAACTGATATATGAAACACAGATAGAATGAAGGTACACACAGGAAATAGCAATCGTAGAACAAAGTCCTCAAAATACAAAAATCCAATCAACGAAAATATGAAATTCAAATCACTAAATCACAATCGTAAACACTATCGTCAATGTGCGCCTCTTTCCTCTGATGTCGATTGCTTCGAACTCGTCTCTTCGTAGCTATGCAGACTGCGCTACCAACGGCAACACTCATATCGAGAGTCTCCCATGTAATCGATCCCTTCACCTGATATCCGGACTACATTAAACTTTTCGATCGATCCATCAAAATCCCATAATTCCCTGAGAGCTCAACGCTCAAGTACAGCTTAAAAATATCTGGTACATACCCCAGTATCGATGATCCAGCCGTAGAAGGGCAAACCCAAGTCTCACTAATGGCACCGTGGAACTGCCGTAAACCCTAAGGTTTAAGGGCGTTCTCGTGGTCATTATGTCGAGTTAGGGTTTCATTCTTCTAGAGGGTCCATCGAAATACCTGCATGTTCTTCCGAATACTTTAAACTTGGGAAAATGGTTTCCTGATAATCGTTCGAACCTTTTAACTTCATCCGGACGGCATGTGATACCCTTCGTCCGCACGCTAAACAATGCTTCAATACTCAAGGATAACCAATACCCTAATGGTTATCACATTCGAGCCGTAGCTCCCTCTGCCAGTGCGCCCGTGGTAACAAAAACCACCCTCCGACATCGACGAAGATAGATCAACGGAACGAATGAAATACGGTGCAAACAAATGTACATCCTAAGGCTCCTTAAGCAGAGTAGCGTATCGTAAGTATGCCGCGGACCATACCCACGGTACGTTACTCTACCTAAATCGCCTACTCCATCAACCAAGGGTCACCTAGACTTATACAAGGTTAAACCTAGCGCTCTGATACCAACTTTGTCACGACCCGAAAGTACGGAACGTGACCGGCACTTAGATTACGAAGCGTCTAGAGGCGCTACGTAACCTAAGTAAGCCGAAGCCCAGAAATCTAAACCATAAAAGAAGAAGAAGAAGAAAAAGAAAACAAGTATAAAAACATCAGCAAATTTTACCAAAAATTTCGGCAGAGTCTCCTCTGTAAAAACTGGCCCCCAAACGGGCTACAACAGGTATAATATGCATAAACAATAAAAAGCATCCCCAAACGGGAGCTAGCTCAACGCCAACAGGCGGAAACAACCACAACAAGCACAATAATATACAACGCCAAAGGGCGTGGCTCAAAACTCAAAAGAAAACAAATCCACCAAATCAGAATAATACATGCGCGACTCTAAGGTCGAAATAAAAGACTGGTCCAATAAACTTATCAAGTAATACAAATATGGTTGATGGAGCTTACTAGATACAAATGAATGAATAAAAGTACAATGGTGGTTCGGATACAAGTGAACCAACCTACCGTGCAAATCATCCTGAAGAAAAGATGTGCCAACAAGCTGCCACGGAAACCTGTACATCGAACCTGTAAAGAATTTGGCACAACGGGGGTGAGTTGCCAACTCGTGAATAGAAGACATCTACAAAAAGAAATCGAATGCACGACGCTATCCTAGGTCATAATAATACACTACTAAATCTCAATCCTCTAGTAATAGCAGGGTAATACTACGTGTAAGTGCAGATACTCCGTGCTCGTGTCAGTGCCTCATATAGTACTATGTTATATGAATGGATATGCATGCACCATGAATGTAAAATAAGCAATCCTGAAATCCAGGTATATCTGTATAAGAAATCTTTAGCTGTTATCATAGTAAAATGTGTATAAGAATCTGAAATCTCAACAATGAAATCCATGAAAATCCGTGTCAAGCATCGACACAAACATGTAAATCTCAAGTCTCATAGTCTCAATACCTCGGGCTCCGTCTGTCCGGATCGGCCCATAATCAAATCTCACGACAACGGTCGGTATCCTCCGGATATCCGCCGCGCCAGACATCACCGGTAGGTAGCCTTCCCCTGCCAGGCTCATCGTCTACAACTCGATCTTCTTGCCCCGGGGTACCATACCGGGCCCACCATGTACCCGAGACGGTTCATCCACTCCTCGAATCGGGTCTCGAAATCCAACAGAAAACATGAAATACTCATGGTGGACGACACATACATCACGAGAAAACCGCATCTTATTTAAAAAGAGAAGAGGAGAGAGAGAGAAGTTTTTATATATTTTTGCGGTTTTCCTAAAAAATCCAGAAATCTCATAGAAATCCAAATCTCAAAATCATGAGTAAGTATATGATAAGTGTCGGCATATGCCCATACTACTGTGCGATAACATGAAATATGAATGCATGAATGTCTAAGTAATAAATATCATGTCTTATACTAATGTCAGAGAATAATCACAATATTATATCTGTCTAGTTGTTAACTGATTCTATCCATAAAAGACAATATGATCTAAAGTGTACGTGACATAGCAATTACCGATGATGATGTGTGTGAGCCGGCAAATAAGTGTGCGTGGAATATGCGCATCATCGGTAATGGTGCTGGTGTCCTAACAGGTATGGTTTGTACTGATTATTGCAACATATGTAAGAACATGCACCATGATGATTACAGTATGAATGTAAAGAAAGATGTGCATTATCCACTCCTCTGCGAGATACGAGTACAACTACCACTATGTGAGTCGAACCTAAACCAGTGTCCATCTAACATCCTAAGGAACTAAACCTAATAGACTAGTCAGTAAGAAACTAGAGTCTACCTAAGGTCTGAATCAATATCTCTAATAGTCGGCGATCCCGCCTCAATAGCGTCACGTACTTAGTACGGCTTCCTCGAATCAAGAGTGCGGATCAATCATCAAATCTAAGCCTCATACGGTAAAATCCATCGTACGGCATCCCAATATCGGGGTACGGTCAAGTATCTCCTAGGTGTCTCCTCATTCTATGATGTCATCATCAACACATCTCATGATCAAGGTGCTAAACTGTGATCGCATACATCAATCATATATCATTGCCATCATGATAAGCATCATTAGTTTATCCACAGAAATATCATGTCATATGTGTAATATTGTGATTAAATCATACCGATATCTTATCGTCATCAAGTCACACCTATACGATATCGACATCAGGTCACACCTATATGATGTCGTAATCAAGTCATACATATATCATATCGTGATCAGTCACAAGCTACAGCCCAGGTACTATTTTAGCGTCCCATGTACCTCAATATTATCACTACCCATTATAATTTATATATACCTGTTCATCATCTCATTCTCTAATGATCCGCTAACACTTAATACGACTGTATAGTCAAGAATCACGGCATCAAGCCCAGTTATACTGTTTCATCATACCTCAGATATCATATCGCATCAATGAATCCCATGTACGTGTTGTATATATATATACCTATACCTAGTTCTATATATACACAATCACGTATACACCATGACGTGTTCCAGTGTGTGCGTGCGTGTTTCTATCTGAAACCTACGAACCTCCTCCAAGGTATTCATCCTCTGGTATGCTTTTCCTAAATCGGTCTAGTCCAGCCTAGGGTCATTACTAGGGTCTTACTCATTAAGAATCTAGGGTCACATCTGGTTTCCTAATGTCAATAAGTACTATTCCTATTCTATGTTGCGGGGGTGCTAAACGCCATCCACCCGACTTCCCCCCGTAGATATACATCTACTCACCTGGTCCATGTCTGCCCAAGACGGTGTCGCCATCCTCCTCTTCATCGCCCGCAGTCCACTTGAAGGGTACCTAAACGCAAACATATAAATAGTATCGTAAACCGAATCACATACAAAAGTCAAACGAGACAAGGAACAAGCATAGGTTAAAACCTATGTCCCGTCCACGCAAAAGAACCAAATACCGCTCGATATCGGCGTACAAACTCCGATGGATCGAGATAACATCCTCAAACAACTTTTAGTTTTAAAACACATTACTTATACTATAAAACATGATTAAATCCATCGAAACCCGAAAATCTATCAAACCGTCCAATTTCGCAAAACCCGAAAATGCCAGTTTACCGTTTTTCATCAAAACATAACATTTAAATGAAACCAATGGTCATAAAACTCATTAAATAGCATTACTAGACTATACAAACCATTACTATATTTTTATTACACAATTTTGTATTGATTTGAAATTTCTAGTTTGCATCCTTTAACAATTTTCAACATTTTAAAGCAAAATACCACAATTCCACCACAAAACATGATTTCGCATGAATTAATGTCTTAAACTACAATTCATGATGATAGTGATATAATAAAACCATAATTATATTTTTAATCTCATTTATATAGAAATTTCTAAAATCTAGTTTACAAAATTAGCAATTTTTATCACAATTATCAATTATCCATAGAAACTAGCAATCAAACTAGGTTTTTCTTTCCACCAACAAGTTAATACTCTTATTAAGACCAAAATCTAGTATTACCAATATTAATTGAGATTTATTTCACCAATAATTAGGTTTTTATAGCAACCTAGTTAGCAAAATTTCCTAATTTAAACCATTTTCAATGAAAAATTTACAATTCAACAATCATGCAAGATTTTCCAAATCCAAAAGTGTAAAACTAACTATTATAACCCTAAATAATTAAAAAAAATCATAACTTGAATTTAGAAACCCTAACTTGAATTTTTAAAATTGAACATAGAACTAATTCATTAAATCTAATTAAGCTTAAATGAACATCTAAAACAATAAATCAAAAGAAAGAAATTATACCTCCCAAAATATGAAATCCAAACTAGAAATGAGCCTCCAAAATGCATGCTTTCCATCTCCAAAATCCATGTAAAAATGAGTAAGGAATAAAGGTTATGAAATAAATAGGATTTTGTGGAATTTTAATGGAATTTTTGATGTATTTTTGATCATTTTTGAATAAAAAAGAGGTGGAAAATGGGGGTGGGGCAGCCATGGTGGGGTTGTGGCCGGCCTAAGTGAGGAGAGTGAGAGAAATAAGAGAGTGTGCAAAGTGTGTGGAAGTTTCAAGAAGAGAAACATCATTAAAAGTCTTTTCATGTATTTATTTATTTATTTATTTACTATAGCAACTCAAGAAAGCTCTAGAAATTAGGAAAAATTTGCAAATAAATTTTGCATGATACAAACTAATTTCTAATATGCCATGGTTCATTTTTACAAATTAAAACCATTTAAATTTGTAATTTACACTAATTTAGTGTAAAAATAAAGCTTATGTTAATATTTAAAATAATTAATTTAGGAAAAATATTTTATTAAACTAAAAATTTATAAGTGGCTAAATAAACACCATTTAATAGTAATTTCATAATTAAAATAGATATTTTTAAAATTATAATGAAAAACAATCACGGTTTGGTTTTACGAAAAATACATTTTACTTTACCGAAAATCCTAAAATTCACTTAAACACTTTTATTCATTTAATTATTTATTTAATCATTTTTAAAACGTTACAATAGGAAATGATATTCCTATGCTGCAATCAGTCAAGCTCTTCTTATCACAGAGATTCTCAATGAAAGATCTAGGTGATGCATCCTGCATATTGGGAATCATGATCTATAGAGATAGATCTAAACGGATACTGGGATTGTCCCAATCCAGGTACATTGACACCATACTAAAGAGGTTTAGTATGGAAGAATCCAAGCGTGGGAACCAACCCACGATCTCTGGACTCACTCTCTCCAAAGAGATGTCTCCCAAGACTGATTTGGAGAGAGCTCGCATGCAAGGGATACCCTATGCTTCGGCAGTAGGCTCTATCATGTATGCGATGCTATGTACCAGACCCGATGTAGCATACTCACTAAGTGTAGTGAGTCGGTATCAAGCAGATCCAGAAGAGAGTCATTGGACAACAGTGAAGAACATTCTCAAGTACTTGCGAAGGACTAAAGAGATGTTCTTGGTGTATGGTAATGGAGAACTCCAGGTGGAGTCCTTAACCGATTCCAGCTTCCAAAGTGATAAGGACGACTCTAAGTCGCATTCGGGTTTTGTCTTTACCCTCAATGGAGGGGCGGTATGTTGGAAGAGTTCCAAACAGGATACCGTTGCAGACTCAACGATGGAGGCTGAATACATCGCTGCCAACGATGCTGCCAAAGAAGCTGTCTGGATCAAGAAGTTCATTAGTGAACTTGGTGTGGTTCCATCCATTGATCATCCAATACCTCTGTATTGCGATAACAATGGAGCTGTGGCTTTGGCCAAGGAACCCAGGTCCCATCAGAAATCCAGACATATTCTGAGGCGGTATCACCTGATCAGGGAGATAGTTGATCGCCGGGAGATCGAGGTCAGGAGAGTAGATACAAAGGACAACACTGCGGATCCATTCACGAAGGCTATTCCCCAGATACAGTTTGAGAGATTATTCGAGATGCTAGGTATGAGATACTACAGCAGCTGGCCTTAGTGCAAGTGGGAGATTGTTAGTTATGTATATGCCCTAGAGGCCATTGTTGTACATATGATGTATATTATAATGGATGCTTGGTTATATATAGAGATGACTTTCTTGCTCGTCATGATAGTATGCTATTTGGTTTCACTTTATCTTAACATGTTGACTCGTATTGGTTTACTGTTTTACTCTCACATGTTGATAAAGCCCTTAGGATCTGTACTCGACTACTGGGACTATGATGAGATCATACTAGTGGGGCCGCGGTAGTCAATGAGTACATCCTATAACTGTTCCTAGTCGAGGGTATATCGAGACAGGGCATCGATACACCAGAGTAGACTAGCGTATACGCATCTTGACCCATATGATGGGCGATGGATGATCCCATATCCATCGGTGTTTGACATCAGAGATGGTGTACGGGTGCTCAGTGGAGACTGGGTACACTGGACGGACTCGCCGAGAACTCCCAGATGGTGATATACCACACGTCAGATGGCAGTTCTCCGGTGACACTGGTACAGGGTAGTCTGTAGACCCGAGATCGTCATAGAGTCTTGTGTGATTCCCACTGTGCTTTGATTTCCACCTTACCACGTCCAAGAGGGCGTGCAAAATGGTGGCTTTTGGGTACAGTCCCGAATCACATGGAGGCAATGAGCGATAGGAGGGGATTCGTCTCTCCCGGTATAGGGAGTTGATGTTGTGCTGTGTTCGATTGGCTATAACTGGAAGTCCCTGGCCAGGGCTGATATAGAGATTTACTGGTAAGTGTTACTAGTAGTTTCTCGACCCGTTATGAGCCACACATCGACACGACTTATCAGTTACTGGGGTCTGACGTAGACCACCCCTAGACTTGATATGCGACATATCAGACGAACAGACCGGACTGTACGGGAGTGTTACTGGTTGGATTCACAGGAGAACGCACAGGCAAGCTTGTTGATCTTCTGATCGCTCAATACCTGGGTGGCTGTTACGTTTAGCTGACCGCTTGCAGCTTGTGGGTGTTTGATATGATCATCACCTGCTACCGGCGTATTGACGATTCTTTAGAGTCCTACAAGAGGTTTCTTGGCTCAGGCGAAACGGAGTAGTGGCGTATATGTGATATGCGCAGGAACGAGAATAATGCGATATGGGATACCGTATTATATTCTCGCGATATATGGATATGAACCGGGTCATCGGATCAAGTGTTGATTCGATGAATCGGTACATGATATATTAGTCGGTAATATTCGATATAGCCGGATCGTCGAATCAAGTGTTGATTCGATGATTTAATGTATAATAATATATATGATATATTGTATTACATTATCTAATATTGGCTCGCTTTATTATTTCATTTTCTCAGTGGATGATACATTGATATATATGCGATATATATTAATTGTATTATTTTCTTTTGTTGCAAATATATAATATATATGTGATATATATTATTGTGACATGTTATGATTAATTGTTAAACATGTTTAAGGATGATTAATTGAGATTAGGGTTTAATTTGGGTTAGATGTTTCATGCATCTTCTAGAAGGTTTCTTCTTTTGTCATTCTTAAGATATTTTCTTTAACTCAACTAAACCCTAACTCTAGTTATTTCTCTACAAAATCCTAGCCACTCATCCTTGACCATGGTTTACAATTCAATCATATGATTATATTCTATTCATCACAAAAGAAAAAGGATTATTCTTTTTCCATTATCTTCTTCTTCTCTCTTAAAAGAAAAGCTTGCTAGATTTTCTTAAGTGATGAAATAATATGAGAAAATGATATAAAAAGAAAGCAAAATTACTACTCTCTCATCCTCATCTCATCTAGCCCTTGAGATTAGTGTGTTCATCTCATAAGAGTGAGAAAGCTTGAGTCATAGCAACTTCAAGGTAGATTATCGGAGATTTGGAATACTTCGAGCTAGCATGGATCGTTCGAGTCGTGGAGCATCTCATGAGTCCGGAAGATCGTGGATCGCGGCAAAGGGACTTCTACTCGGAGCTTGTGAAGTGAAGGAGCGGACTACAAAGGTTGTAATCCCTCAAACTTAGATAAAAGTTATCATCTTGCATGTTAAACCCTAATAATCTAGCAAAGATCCCGGCTTTGGGTTGTTCGGCACGTCTAAATTTTAATCCGGGCATGTTTGATGCCTTATGAACCTTCACAAGAGTGCCTAGGAACCCTACAAGTCAAACCTATGACTGTCATATCAGAAATAGATGATCTATCTTCGCTATATCGGCTTTAGTCTATAAATAGACATAAGCCACTTGTCCACCAATTCTTCCGCTGCTCCCACTGACTACGACAACCCTCTGGCAGAGTCATATAGACGTACACTTCTAAAACTAGTTTAGAACGACGCTATACTCATCCTCCTGCCGGGTCTCACAATCTGGAGCAACAGCAATGGCAAGTCTGGGTAAACAAGAACCTCTCTGTCACCGTCCTTGAGGCTACCGGAGAATATCTCGAGTGCCTGAGGTTACCCACCATATCTGCGGAGTGGCTACTGGAATGTCAAATCAGATTGAATCTTTAGGTTCTTATCAAATCTTCAGTAATCGTTTGCGGTTCTGGAATCACTTCCAGTTCTACCATACTCCCACTACTGTTTTATGAAAAAATCCATTTCTTTTAAAATGTGGCGAGTCAAGAACAATATCACTATTGATCTTCCAGATGGTAGAAAATCAACCCTCGTCATAGCCCGTGTCAACCCACAAACAGCCATTACAGAAACGTGCCTTGAGTTATCCGCAGTCTGGTTTTAAGCATAATCCGGACAACTCCCCGTACCTCAACATCGTTAAGATATGAACTGTTCTATATCCAATACAAAAACAGAGGCACTGATTTAATTGAACCAGATTCAAATCATACAGCTGTCTCCAGTGCATGTCAACTAAATGGAAGAGAGGCCGATCAGCGTTACTCAACTTAGGAGTACTTCCAATTATGAGTAACCTGAAAGAGAAGCTAGTTCTCTTAATCATTACTATCAACTGAACACCATTCACAAGTATCTACATCTTCGATCACCTTGAAGAATCCCGATACTTGCAATACCTGGTTCTCTACTTTACTCTTATACCAATAACTTCTCAAAATTTGGACCTTGTGTTTCTACGAAACACTTGTCTAAAAACTAGAGAAGTCATAAGTAAGCCGAATATAGTACGAGGACCAACCCCTCTGTCCTAATGGACACTGGACAATATAAAATACTCTGTATAAGTCCCGTGAGTCTAATAACTCATTCACTGTGTGTCGTAGGTTGAAAACTGTACTATGGTTAAGAAGAATTACACCGCTGTTCAATGCTCCTTACCTAACCATCCACTGATATAGATAAATGTCATAGACATAATTTCAAAAATGTACATCTCACTCTATAAAAATGGACGTACAGATATATCAATTTGAAATTGGTGCATAACAACGGATATTCAAAACCAAATATTTGCTGTCCGGCAAACAACCCGGGTGACTTCCTCAAATATCATCAATTACAACGAATTCCGATATAATGAGGACGATCACCTAATTCCCAATAACTCACTCCCACTCATCATCTGTAAAACCATACAGATGTGAGAATCATACCTGGTAAATACATACCCTGGAGTAAGTATCTAATCGGGAAATCAGTTTTCCTTTAACAGTACACAGTGAAACTGAAACATTGAAAAGTTTCGATGGGGTATCCGGGTATTCCTAGTAATGCCTCTTCCATTATCCAGATTCACAACAGTAACCGTATATCTCTTTGCCACCTCTCCAAATCCCTTTATATGTCTTTAGTCATTACCTTCTGCACACCCCTTTAGGCCAAATGGTTTTCTTCCTTCCCTACCGTTCGCCACCAGCCTATGGTTTGAAAGAAGACTATCCAATAAGCATAATGGGTGTACTGTCCTAATCCTAGGAGCACTCGCAATGCGAGAGAAGGTGAAGATAAAAGACAACCGGATAAAGCTTATTCCTATTTCTCCTGAACCAGGATCCATCCCCGAACTGGAACAAGTTCCTTTCGAGTTCGTATATAACCATACGATGGATTATCCAATAAACTTGGGATCTTCATAGTGATTCGGAGTGTCCTGGAGAAATACAAAGGTGATTTAGGATTGGCGTACTTGGTTTGGTCGTGAATAACAGTCGCAATTTACTTTGCCCTCTTACTAATCCCTTTCTTTGTCTTAACTTAATAACTTCTGTACACCGTTTAGGCTAATTGGTTTTGTTCATTCCCCACCGTTCGGCACCGGCCTAAGGTTTGGAAGAAGACTATCCAATTTGCGTAATAGGTGTACTATCTCCTAAACCAAGGAGTACTCGCAATGAGAGAAGGTGAAAGGAAAAGACAACTGAATAGACCTATTCGTTTTCTCCAGAACCAGAAACCATCCTCGAATAAATTCCTTCGAGTTCATATATAACCATACGATGGTTTTGTCCAATGGAAGTGGGCGTTCATAGTAATACGGGGTGTCCTGGAGAAAAGGGTAAAAGTAGGAGTGGCAATGAGGTTTGCAACTCTGACAATCCAAAAGCCAGTGTTAAGAAGGTTCGGTCAACTTGGTCACTGAGTCATAGTCTAGGGTCGGGTCAATGGTCGCTGCCAAAGAGAGAGAGAAAAGAAACACTCAGCATGCACTCTAACCTAGATCAGAATAGTTATCACTTTATCTAACCTGGAAACCTCCCACTATAACGTAAAATTCTTCCCCAAACCTGAAAGAAGAATTAGCCGGGATCACCCGAGGAGTAAACCAACTCATCAGTGGGAATCGGGATCCAACTATCATCGCATGATAACTTGACAGAATCCACTCAAGTCACCACACTCCAGAAGGTATGTGCATGCCTGGCAAGTTTCAGTTTCTTTAGAAACTCCCGATGTGATTTTTACCCCAAGCGGCTTATGACCTTGACTAGGTCAACAAACCATAAACCGCCAGTCAAGTTCAACCCGTCATTATTCTGGATCGCATTAAACCCACCCGTACGTGCCCTTGACTAGGTCAACAAGGCCGCACGACTGTCCTAACCAATCCCACTTATGCAACAAACAAGCACCATTTAGCTACCGAACACTACGTCTTGACTAGGTCAACAAACGCAGCACGAATACTAAATAATACCCATAAGAAATGACGGAGGGCTACGACTGGTTTTTGGCGAAAAACCTTTAACGTAATGAACTTGATATCGTTGAAGGAACTGCATAACCTTTTATAAAAATATAGTGGCGAAAACCTCTGCTAAAGAGGTCACTCCCGGTGAAGGGATCTCGGCTCTTTCCCCGTAGAATGAGGTGCAGGATATTCCAACTGAATACCACGATGCAAAGCAAAAGTAAACGACTATAGTGAAGTTATTGCCCTGACGCAAACTTCTGTCCAAGGGGTCACTCCCGGTGAAGGGATCTCGGCCCTTGCCTCGTCGACTGAGGAGCAGGATATTCCAACTGAATACCACTGTGCAAAACAAAAGAGAACGTCCTTGCAATAACAGCTTTTTGAAAAATGTTCCAACGGCATCAGAATAGGTTTGTTTATCTTGCATTGATCCAAATCAACGCAGTCCCATCAATTGATCACACCACAAAAGAACGAAAATAATGATGTACGTATATGCCATCCGCATTCGCCACTGGGTCCCGTCATCACCCATTAGGTTAGCTAACTAACGACAGAGCGTGGACTGGACTAGCGCGGATGAAAAACATATACAACATCTACTAGTATATATATAATATATAATTTTCGCTCAAGGCGTGATAAAATGCAACATCACAGAAATGTACAGCATCACAGAAATATACAGCATCACAGAACAATACAGACATCTGGGATCCCCGGGTTTCATAGAGCCGCTACTGAAACCCAACGTTCCCCTGGTCATGTGGATAGCCTGTGCAATGAAAATCCTAGACCCCTACGGGCGCGGCAAGTTACCCGCCAAAACCTGAAGCGAGGCAGCCCCCTTCAGCAACGTGAATGGGCCACCCAGCACTTCACGGAATCCGGTAACTTGGGCACCCCTCCTGGGTCAACCTGTACCCCCTATGAGTGCGGCGAATAGCCTTGCCAATTCTAGAGTAAAGCCCCCTCCGTCTCAATGCCATGAGATGCGGGCTCGTTGCCCTCTAGAACCCGGCTATCCGTGCACCCCTCCGCTGGGCAATCCTAGTACAGAAAGTAAAAATATACATACAACGGGTACATCGACCTCGACCCGGTCGTGTCCCAAAAGAATAAAACAAACAGGCAGTGACGGCAGTCCACATGTCGGACGCTCGCCCCGCAATATCAAATGTACATATAAAACAAAACTGTACTAACAATGCATCCAGGCTATCCCCCATGACCAATCCGCAACAACACAGCATAATCACAGAACATCAACGTGAATGTCACGTTCGCAAATCCGTCTAACCGGGCTATAGCAGTTAGACAGGATTTACCGATCAAGTGACATTCACGGTCGCGGATATAATGTAAATACTGTGAACTAACGTGTTTAAAATATCCGATCGATCAAATTTTACTAAGTGGGCCCCAAGCATTACTGTAGCACATAAAGAAATTCTTGGCCCAAAAGGAATATACCAAAACCCCTATTTTCAGCCCAAAAGCCCACTGAAAAAAATTGGTGAAGTGAAGACTCAATATTGCGGCGGAACCGCGGCCAAATAGGGGTTATGGCCGCGGTTCCGCGGTCGTATGGAGGGATCACACTACCAAATTTTCACAGTGTTCTTATAATTCCATGTACATCATTCTGCAACAACCTGAAAAATTTTTGGAGCTAAAAAAATTTCGACAGAAAACACATGGAATGAAAATGCGGTTTTGGGATAAATGTTCGATCAAAGTTTTAAACACACTAGACCAAGCTAGACTAGGTTAATGGCCTGGCTCTAATACCATGTTGGGCCACGGCAGCGCCCTGGCCGTCTACTCGAGGCCAAAATGCGGAATCAAAAATTTTCTTAACTTTAAACCGGCGCTACCGCGGACAATATACTCGGATCGTAACCATTAACCTAATCCTAGCTAACAAGAGAAGGGGTGAGAGATATACCGAGCGATTCGTGTCCTTCGGTCTTCGTCTCCACTCCGATCTCCTCGCGGAATCTCCGGTCGTCGCCTCCTCGTCGGAAAGGGCACCACGTAGCCGGGTACTTTTACGGGCTCCCACCTCTGGACCGAGGCAACTCGGGCGTGAAGTTGGCTAGCCGACGTGTCCAAGATTTCCTGTAGAATAGTGTAGTAGCCATTGTCTCTTTGAGGGTTTGAAGTTGCCTTTGGATGGAGGTAGGAATCAAGAACTTTGGAGAGGTGAGAAGGATTTTGTGAGCAAGCCAAATGAAATAATCAAATGTCCCTCATACAAAATGAAACCTCTCTCTCCTTCTCAATGAAGTGGCCGGCCCCTCTATATCAAAATGGTGGAGGAAAGAACCAAAACATCAAGGGATGTGAGTGTAGGAGATCAAGGGTGGTGACCACATCAAAAGCAAGCTTCACATCCATTTCTCATCTCAAAAAGCAAAGGATAAGAAAGAAAAAGGATCTCATGATACTAGTCAAATCATGAAGCCGTCATATGCAAGAAAACCCCTCCACAAAATGTTATTGGCAAACTGCAAATAACACCCTCTCCATCGAAACTCCGGCCGTGAAGGAACAAAGGAAAACCGGCCGGAACGGAATGCAAACTGGCAACTTCAGAAAACTGATCCCGTAATAAATTACAGGAAAACCTCGCGACTGCATATACATGCCCGCATTTGTATTCCCACTGAACATAAATGCAAAGAGACAAAATCTACACAATCTAATACTAGGATCTGGCTTAAGCCAAAGCCGGCTAGTAAAAACCGTCCGATCACGATCCGTGCAATACCGCACGTATCTGATCGAACCCTGCCATATCTCCATACGGCCACTACAGCGTTTCGCCCGAAACTTGAGTAACTGAGTGTGGTGGACTCTAAAGACTCGTCAATACAATGGCTGTGGATTTAACCACTAGCACGTCAGAGGTATTAGCCATACGTAACAAGCTACCAGCTATTGACCAAAAGGGACATCGATGAGCGAACTCATCCCGACACCCTACTGAGCCTGTCAGTGACAATATCCGTACAGTCCGGTCCATTCGTCTATGAGTATCGCATGGCGGGCCCAGGGGGTTGGTAAAATTCAGACCCCCAAAAGCGGTACAAGTCGTGTCGGAGTGTAACCCAGAACACCCTAAGAAACTACTGGAATACCTACCAGTAAATCTCCTGTCTCGGCCGAGGGCTTTGTGTAATGGCTCTCCTAGACACAGCGCGACCTCACCCCCAATACCGGGAGAGACGAACCCCTGCAGATCCGCTCACTGCCTCCATGTGGCTCGGGACTGTACCCAACTAAAACCTGTTTGCACGTCTCCTTTGAGCCGTGGTAGGGTAGTAATCAAAGTACAGTGGGAACTCACACGAGACAAATGACGATCTCAGGTCGATGAACTAACCTGTACACATGTCACCAGGGAACTGCTATCTGACGTCTGGTATAATCCTAACTAGCAGGTTCCCGGCGAGTCCTGTCCGGTGTACTCATAACCCAATGAGCACCTGTATACATCTTAGGTGAACCAACTGACACCAATGGCTTGTGAGACCGGCCACCGCCCCTCGTCGGTGTCTCGACTGTATACACTAGTCTACTAATGGAGTATCGATGCCCAGTCTCGAAACTCCCATGACTATGGACCTTTTAAGGATGTGCTTATAGACTCCAGCTCTCACGTATATGATCGCCCTCATACTGCTGGTAGTCAAGCAAGAATCCTAGGGGCTCTATCAACGTGTAATAGCGACTCGTAAGGTCACCTAAAGCAGTACACGATGATAAAGATAAACCAGATAGCATACTATCATCTTGAGTAACACTGTCCTACCGGGATAGGTCCTCCCTCAATCATTGCAATCACGTTCCTGTGATCCAATAATTGACTCTGAGGGCACTATCTCCAACAACGTTCGCAAACCCGTCTAAAAGGACTATAGCGATTAGACAAGGTTTATCGATCAAATGACATTCACGGTCACAGATAGAATTGTAAAGTACTGAAAAATTACACAGTTAAAATTTCGATTGACTAAATTTATCCGCAAAGGCCCCAAAAGCAAATCCAGTAATCAAATGAATCTAGGACAAAACCATATATCACAAAAAATCACAATTCCAAGTTTTGAGCTTCAGGAAAAATTTTATGGCCCGTCGCCACTAAATGGTCGCGGAACCGCCGCCAATAGGGGGTAAGTGCGCCAGTTCCGCGGCGCTTTGGAGGTTTCAGGAGCTCAAATTTTTTCTGCACCCATAAAATCGCTTACAAGGATTTTTAAGCCTTTGGAAATAATTTTTGGAGCACTTTCAGAAATCGACAGAAACTTGGCAAAACGGAAAATTGTTTTTGAAATTTTGATTGATCGAGATTTTAAGCTTGTGCAAACTAGCTAGTAGGGTTTAATGGGTGGCTCTGATACCATGTTGGGTAGTGGGAGCGCCCCGGCCATCGAACCGTGGCCAAATGCGGAAATTTTTTGTTCTAAAACCCGGCGCTACCATTACCTGATTTCCAAGATCGAAATCATTAACCCTAAAACTAGCAATATAAGAAAAGGAGATAGAATGGTTATACCTAATGAACCAAGTCCTTCGGGTCTTCAACCATTTCCAAGCACTAAGTGATGCGGATCGACTTTGGTCACCGGTCTTCCTTCATCTCCGATGATCCACCCGAGGGAAACGGCACAAGCTCCAGGTTCGCCAAGCGGACCAACCGGCCCTCCAAAATCTCTAGTAGTGGAGAGTGGGGGTGTAGGATAGTCTCACAATAATTTTCCTCAAACATGAGCTCAAGTGAGCAACAAGTGAAGATGAAGAAGAGGTGATGATAAAAGATGGCATGAGCTCAAAAATTGGTTAAGTCCTTTTGGGTTTATGAAGGAATGAATGAAGAGAGAGTAAGAGAGTGAGTGCCAAATGAGCAAAGCCCCATTTCCTCTCTATAAGATGCCGGACCCTCTTACCCCCTACACAAAAAAATGCACACCCCAAAATGACTTTTCCAATTAGCAATAAAGAAATCAACCCATACCAATCATTACATATGCAAGACATGCTTTGACCAAAACCCATGCCTATGCAATATCACCATTTCCACCTCATCTAAAATAAATGATTTTCAAAAGAAAATCAATAATGTGGTGGCATCTTCTAGAAGCCATTCTGTACAAATACGGAATGCTTCCCGGTACATATATCGAAATACACATACGCGTATTCGTACGAAAATACGAATAGCCAAAGACAGAAAATAAATAGTGAGCAATAATACTAGAATACATATATATAAATACATAAGTAAATTATTAAATCAAAACTTGATTTAACAATCTGGCTTAATCCTAAGCCGCTAGTATTATCAACCGTCCGATTAAAGTCTGTGCAGTTCGTGCACATATTTAATCGGACAGCTGTATGTATCAACATATGTTACCTACACCATATCGCCTGAACCGTGAAAACCCTCTGTATGGGACTCTAAAGACTCGTCAATACGCTGGCAGTGGGTTTAACCACAAGCACGTCAGCGGCACTAGCTGTACGTAATGGCTACCCAGGTATTGAGCAAAAGGAAGGCCGGCGACCAAACGCATCCAAACACCTACTGAGACTGTCAGTGACAGTATCCGTACAGTCCGGTCTGTTCGTCTAAGAGTATCGCATATCGAGTCTAGGGGGGTGGATAAAGTCAGACCCCTAACAACGCGTTAATTCGTGTCGGTATGAAACCCATCACTACCTGAGAAACTATCGATCCTGGATCGGTAGTTCTCACACACCCCGGCCGAGGATTTCTAGTGATGGCCACCAGTGCACTGCGCGACATCAACCCCCAATACCGGGAGAGAAGAATCCCCGACAATCCGCTCACTGCCTCCATGTGGCTCGGGACTGTACCCAACTAAAACCTGTTTGCATGACTCCTTTGAGCCGTGGTAGGGTAGTAATCAAAGCACAGTGGGAACTCACACAAGACAATTGACGATCTCAGGTCGACAGACTAACCTATACACATGTCACCAGGGAACTGCTATCTGACTATAGGTATAATACCAACTAGCAAGTTCCCGGGGAGTCCGTCCAGTATACTCATAACCCAATGAGCACCTGTATACTATCTTAGGTGAACAACTAACACCAATGGCTTGTGAGACCGGCCACCGCCCCTTGTCAGGGTCTAGATAAGTATACACCAGTCTACACTGGAGTATCGATTCCCAGTCTCGATACTCCCATTACTAGGGACATTTAAGGATGTGCTTATAGACCCCCAGCTCCCACGTATGTGATCGCCATCACAATGCTGGTAGTCAAGCAAGATCCTAAGGGCTTTATCAACATATACATGATGATAAAGACAAACCAGATAGCATACTATCATCTCGAGTAAGACTGTTTTATCGGTATAGGTCCTTCCTTAATCATTATGATTACATGCCTGCGACGATGATAATTGCCTTGAGGGCACTATAGCCAACACCATCAATTTATGCTTCCTAAGTATCACAAAAGAAACAAAAATACAACGCGCGCTTATGCGATCCGCATTCGTCACAGTGTCCCGCTATGCACCGTTAGGTTACTTAACTAACGGTATACCGGGACGGGGCTAGCGCGGGTGCAAAACATAAGCAATGTCTACTATATATCTCATATATAATATGTATCCATTCGTTTCAGAATCCACAGTGATCACATCACAGAGCAGTAGAAGAAACATATGAAATATTGGATATATTAGGAGGTCCGTGTTTCATTTTGAGCCTGTATGAAACACGGATTCCACAGCCGCGATGAATTGCCAAACCCACATCCCTAGACCCCTATGAGAGCGGAAAGAAACCCTACCAATTCTAGAGTTAGGAGACCCGGACTCGACTCCTCGAGATGGTCTCCCACTGGACTCTAGAACCCAGATACTTGTGCTCCCCTCCTTGGGTCTATTCTAATGCGGAAAAGTAAATAATATACAACAATGGTGACATCATCCTCAACCCGGAAGTGCCCCAATAAAAGAATATTACATACAATTAATTTTACATGAATAAAAATAAAAACTCTCGTCTCACATAAAACCCCCGGTTATTCAAAACACGATGATCCAATATAACATATCACAACAACACATAACATCACATGTCATCAACGTAAGTAAATATGCGTATCCTAATTGTCGTTGGTGTATAGCAACGAAACCGACGATACACCACATATTACACTTACTGTCACAGGAAAGAAAATATCAAACTACAACAATTGGAATCCACAATCATCTTAGACATCGTAAACCCGAAATATCATATATTACAGATTTCATGCCTAACTATATGAATTCCACATATTGTATCACATTACAGAAAAAGCTAGACGATATTAAACCTTTCGATTGAATCAACGAATTCCCAAAATTCCCTGAATGCTCAACACTTGAGAAATATCAAAAATACCCAAAAGCATGCCCCAGTAGCTACACACCAACCGTAGAAGTATCGCCCCAAGCCTCACACATGGCGCTGCGGAACCGCCGCCAAACCCATGGTTTGGCCGCGGTTCCGCAGTCATGTTGTCGAGTTAAGGTGTGTTTCATCTAGAGGGTCCATAGTTTTACCTGCATAATTTTCTGAGGATTTTTAATGTGAAAAATTACAACATTTTGAAAAATTTCCAGAAAGTGGGCAATATCGGGTTTTTAGAGTTCGTTCGAACTCCTAACATCGCCTAGACAACTCCTAGTGCTCCAGCAAGGCTCTGATACCACTGTAGGTTTCTTTGGCATAACCACAAGGTTTCACAAGGCATCAAACATGCTATATTTTAAAAATTAGTGTGCCAAACAACCTTAACCATGGATCTAACTATAGTTTTAGGAGCTAAACTAGAAAGAAAACAACTTTACATCTAAGTGATAACGGAATGCAACCTTTGTAGACCGCTCCTTCAATTCAATAGCTCCTTGTAGTGTTCCCTTCGTTGCGTTCATGGTACTCCCAGACTCTTGCATGGCTTCTCAAGGAGAAAAGAACGAACTTTCTTGAATTCTTCGAGGGCGAAGATGATCTACGTCGAAGAGACACTAATTCAAGCTACTACTTCACTAATGAGAGATTAGTGAAGCTAACACCCTATACTAAAGTGCTAATCTATTAGAGGATGATGAAGTAGGAAGTAGGCTCACTTTAGTTTTATTTTTCTCACAATATTTTCTCTCTTTGGAAAAACCTAGCAAGCTTTTCTCAAAGGAAGAAGAAGATGAACTCAAGAAATGAGAATGAACTAATGAGGTGAGATAATCAACCATGGGTGAGTTTGTATCATATACTAACTCATGTAGAGGCATAACCATGGCTAAATTATAATGGTTAGGTTAAAAAAATCTTAAGTAAAACAAAACGAGTGGACAAAGTCAATGCATCCACAAGCTTCTACAAGCTTCATGCATGTGGCTAATTATCAACTAATTTGGAATTAATTTAAATATTAAAACCCTACATTATAATTAGTATGGTTTAAGTCTCATACACCCATGTAGTGTGTATCAACAACCATGACACAAAAGAAAAACAGAATTAATATATATCACATATATATTAAGTGTGCACATGTGAGAAAATAAATGCTTAAGTGAGCCAATATTAGTTAATGTAAACTAGTATATCAATTATACAATTATACACTAAATTATCAAATCAACACTTGATTTAATAATCCGGCTATAACTCATATAACCGACTAATATTAAATGTATCAATTTATCGAATCAACACTTGATTCGATAACCCGGCTATATCACATATAACCGACCGATATGAATATCGTGAGAATAGAATACGGTATCACATAATCGTATTAATCTCGGTCCCACACATATCACATATTTGCTCCTACTTCGTTTTGCCTGAGCAAGTAAAACCTCTATGTAGGACTCTAAAGACTCGTCAATACGCCGGCAGTAGGTGATGATTACATCAACCACCCACAAGCCGTCAGCGGTACTAACTGGACGTAACAGCTACCCGGGTATTGAGCGATCATAAGATCAACAAGTAAGCCGGCTCTAGCTCCTGTAAAGCCTGTCAGTAACACTACCATACAGTCCGGTCTCATCGACTGATATGTCGCATATCCAGTCTAGGGGTGGTAAACGTCAGACCCCAATAACCGATAAGTCATCCCGATAAGAGGCTCATAACGGGTCGAGAAACTACAGATAACACTTACCAGTAAATCTCTAAATCAGCCCTGGCCAGGGACTTTCCTGTTATGGCCAATCGAGCACAGCGCAACATCAACCCCCAATACTGGGAGAGACGAAACCCCTCCTATTGCTCATTGCTTCCAGGTGACTCGGGACTGTACCAAAAAACAACCATTTTGCACGTCCTCTTGAACGTGGTAAGGTGGAAATCAAAGCACAGAGGGAATCACACAAGATTCTATGACGATCTCGGGTCTACAGACTAACCTGTACCAGTGTTACCAGAGAACTGCTATCTGACGATAGGTATTACTAGAAGTTCTCAGCGAGTCCGTCCAGTGTATCCAGTCTCCACTGAGCACCCGTATACCATCTCTGATGTCAAACACCAATGGATAAGGGATCATCCATCGCCCATCTACAAGGGTCAAGAAGCTATGCGCTAGTCTACTCTAGTACATCGATGCCCCGTCTTGATATACCCACGACTAGGGACATTAAAGGATGTACTCACAGATGTCACGACCCGAAATTGGCACGTGACGGCCCTAATACTACGCAATGCCTCCAGACGTAACGCAGTAAAAGAAAGCCAAAACCTAGAAATCTAAACCATAAAAATACGGAAAAGATAATAAAAGTTTTTGAAACATTTGAAATCACAACCCAAATTCTTTAAAAGTCCAACTTTATTTCCTTTAAAATTTTGGCAGCACCTCCTTTGTAAAAGCTAGCCCCAAAAATGGGTACAGCATAAATATAAAGTAAAGCATCCCAAACGGGAGCAAAATCCACGCCCAACGGCGGAAAACAACACCACAACAGATATACGACGCCGTAGCGAAGAAATAAGAGACAAAAGAAAGGAAACTGTATAAAAGACAACAAATCCAACATAATATACAACATCGTCCTCACCAAGTCTCTAAGTCAATATGAAAATAGTAGATGGAGAGTACAGGGATACAACGAATATACAATACAACGAATAACCACAAAACCCACCTAAGCAAACTGCACACTGTGAGCTGATGCGGTATCCGTAGCAAAAGATGATAGATGAATAGCCAGCCTCGACTATTCTGGGGAACACTCTGTAACACCTGTGGCACAACGGGGGTGAGTTGCCAACTCGTGAATAGTAATAACATATGCAGGTAATCACAAAAATGTACGTACAGCATGAATCTAATATATGACAATTGCAGTAATAATAGGTCATGAGTATGAAATAATGGAAAGTACACTAACAAGTACCACCAATATATAAAGCAATAATGATATGACAACAGTATGCAATAATCAAGCACTGGGGATATAAGAAAGTAAATGTGCAACATTCATGAAAGGTACACTCATAGGTACTCCAAATACATGGAACAGTGCACAAGTATATAAAAATGAGGTATGGAGTGAAATATGTCATTTCCACGGAATCCTGACATCGTGGCAGGATCACAATCCAGCAAGACAAATCAAAATCCCAATTCCTCAAATCAGCCCCCAAATTGGCTCTCATATCATCTAAGTGTCACATCGCCTCAACTGCACAATATCAAGTATATCTCGCATATGTATCGAATGTACAACATCAAGTAGATCTCACCTATCTAGTATGTACAATATCAGGTATATCTCACATATATCAAATGTACAACATCAAGTGGATCTCACATATCTCGTATGTACAATATCAGCATATCTCACATATATCAAATGTACAACAGCAAGTGGATCTCACATATCTCGTATGTACAATATCAGTATATCTCACATATATCAAATGTACAACAGCAAGTGGATCTCACATATCTCGTATGTACAATATCAGTATATCTCACATATATCAAATGTACAACAGCAAGTGGATCTCACATATCTCGTATGTACAATACCAGTATCCAATCCCAATGAATCTCTTAAGTCCCAAATCAAATCTCCAGCACAGTTCTAACATCCTAATATAATGTCATAAATAAATATGATGACGGCAATACACATATATTAGCGTCCCATTCCACTAATATTGGTGTAAGGGTATATATAACAGCGGCTCAATCTCCTGTTATATATACAAAGGAGTAATTAGAAATATCATGAAACCAATGTGCCAAGCATCGACACAGAAATGCTAATCCATCAGGTGCTGTCTCCATGACTGACCCCCCTGATGGGTACGTATCATACGCTATCCCGAGAGCTCGAGTGCCTAGCTCTGACCCTCGCCTCTCGACGTATCCATACGCACATGACTCCCGTCGGTATCCACTCGATAGCCGATGAGTCAATGGTCCTGTCACCGGAAAGTATAGTTCCCCTAAGCCTCATCGCCTAGCACCGCGATGTCGACTCACACAACGACAACGTTCTTGCTTCAGGGTACCTCCGGGCCCCACCATGTACCCATACACGGATCCCTCCTTTCCTCGCGTAGGGTATATATATCAGCACTGATAAATCTCATGGTGGCTGCTAAAATATCATATCAAGGAAACCGGGTTTTTCAATGTATGCATAATTTCATGAACAACCACGGTTCCCAAATCCAGAAAATATCATGAAAAATCCATATAACAATGCGATAATCCATGAATAAAGTATGCGCAACATAAAAACTGTAATGAAAGCGTATAAAAGAAACGCATAGCATTCACCAGATATAAATGAACACATGAATGGTATAGCAGAAATATAGGTATCTACCTATATGATGATGTGATATACCTATCAGGTATGAGTAAAGTATAAGATGCAAGTACACCTGTAGCTATGTCCTTAGGTGTGTATGTACCTATCACTAATGGTACAATACCCTATAGATAAACAGATAATTGTATGTCAATGTGATAAGAAATATGAATCAATGTCATAATGTCCCTAACCAAGCAATATAACATCTATAAGTGGTTATGTGTGTGACATGGTAATTATTGACGGTGTGTGTAGCATAAAAACAGTGTTAATGCAACATAAATCGTCAATAATATGTGCAGTGTCCTACTACTACTAGTCCAGGCACACTACAATCTAACTAATAGGGTAAACGCGCAATTCTAAACATGACATAGAATATGCGACAATGTAAATATTTCTAGCCCAGGCGCATAACGCCATGCGGGCGATTCCCCTATAGATGTTAAATCTACTCACCAACGCTCAAAGCTAGGTGAAGCCTACCACCAGTATCCCCTTGTCGTAGCGACCGAAGTCCCCGCTTGCGAACCTAAAATTTCACAAACACAACACATAAGCTAAATATCCTAAAATGACGAAAAGACAACGAAACGCGACGAAAACGCCCGGAAAATTACACTGCGCGCTTAGCGCATCTATCGCGCACGATACCGGCCAAAACCCTAATTGGGGTCGCTAAACTACAAAACACCAATTCTGGACCCCGATCGTCCCGATCGCGCAACACAACACAAAAATTATGAGGAATACACTGGATATAACCTCGCAACTACCAAAAGAACCCTACGTCGGAAAACCCCCGAAATCTAGTAAGCAACCTATCGCAATATATCGCACTAGATTCAAAATAACACAAATCTAACAATTAAAAATACCTTAAAATAGCTTATCTAAGCTATCTAAACCAATCCTATATTTTTAAACTTACTTAATTAAGTTTTAGCAAAAATCTAGTAAGCAAAAACCCTTAATTAGACAAACTAGTAATTAGCAAAAATTAGCCTTTTCTACTAGGTTAAGCTTTTCCAATTCACAAATTAACACTTAAATTAAATATTAAACATTTAAATTAAGCTCTAACCTTAACTTGAATTTCTAAAACCATTTCTAGAATTTTGAAACATGAAATTTAAAGCTTAAACTAATATCTAATTAAGCTAGCATAAAGTATTAAGCAACTAAAAAAAAGATTAGAGTTAAGGTTTTATACCTTCAAGAACACACTTGAATCAAGGATAAAACCAAACATTATCCTCCAAAATCCTCCCTAGAATGATGATCCAAGCAACTTTTGTGAAGAAAAATGAAGGTTTTTGGAATTTATTTGAATTTCTATGAATTTATTTGGATTATTCATGATTATTTTGAAGAAAAATGAGAAGAAATGAGATGAGAAACTTCATGGACAGCAAGAGGAAGGATGTGGCCGGCCAAATGATGAAGGATATGATTTTTGGTGAATTATACAATTTTCTAGAAGAAAAAGGAAATAATTGGATAATAAAACAAAGCTTATGATCACACTACTTTTCTTTTTCTTTATCTTTAAAAAAATAAATCCTTTGACCAAAAAAAATCTAGATATTTAAAAGAAACCTTCTAAAATAATTCTAGTGACAAAATTAATTTATTCACAAAATAAAAAATTTCCCGATTTACGTGCACAAAATACCGCTTAAAATAATATTTTATTCGGGAAAAAATCTATCTGAACCAAAACCTCCCAAATACTCCCAAAGTTCGCGCACAAGCTTTATTTTGGCCAAATTAGGTGTCGGTAAGCTTATACAGTCGTTTGATCGAAATCGGGTTAAAACGGGAAAAACCGACAATTTTTCCCTAAAACGGGAAAATTCGCAAAATGATTTCTGAAACGTTACAATCTCCCCCCCCCCTTATAAAAATTCGTCCCCGAATTAAAATTTTTTACTAAGTGTACCTTCAAAGAGAGGATTACTAAACTTTCATATCTCGTTCGCAGCCTCCCAAGTGATTACCTCATTATACGGCTACGTCCAAGAAAACCCTTCACAGATGGCAAGACCCTTGACCGAAGTTTCTCCACCCGCCTAGCCATTAACACAATTGGCTGCTGGTGAACGAAAGATCGCGTCCAAACTAAATGTTCTCGTGCTGAATCATGTGAGAAAGGTCATGAAGGTAATTGCAAAGTATCGACACAAGGAATACGGGGTGAATACTCAATAATCTGGGCGGAAGTGCCAAATTAAAGGCAACAGAACTAACTCACTTTAAGGATCTGGAAAGGAGCTACAATTCTGGGTAAGCTTCCCAAAACTCAACACGTCCTTCATCGGAAAAATCCGTAGGAATACAAGATCTCCTACAGCGAACTCGAGCATGCGATCACCATGATCGGTATAAGACCTCTGTCCGCACAGGACTGTCATCATCTTTACCTGAAATAGCTGGATCATTTCCGAAGTCTCTAGACTAGCTGGGGTCCAAAAATCCTACTATGCAGAGTCAGAAAAACAGACTGGAGATCGACACCACCTAACAAACAAAACTTAAAGGTTGCCAATTGGAATGTCTCCTGATAACAGTTATCAAGAAGTATCCTAACAATGGCGAGTGACGATCCCAACTGCCGCAAACAATTAACACAAACGCACAACAAGACAAACACCTTGAAACGAAACCTGAAATTTCTCTTTACATTCCTGTCCACCCGTAACTATCTCACCAGTCACGTCAATATTGGCGGAACTTGAATGAACATAGAGAGTTGACTGATGTGCTTGCTCTAGGATTTCACGTCTCTACCCGATAACATCAGGTACACAAACGCATTCCTAACTTAGCACAACCTTGTCACAATCACAGACTCTGAATCAAAAGCAAGAACTGATGCAGTTGCTAACTGGATCTTCAACTGCCGAAAACTCTGTACACATGCCTCAGTCCAAAGAAAAGAACCTACTTTCAGGTCTGTACAGTCAACGGTGCAACAATACGCTAGTAATCCTGTACGAAACGGCGGTAAAAACCTGCTAAGCCCAAAATCAAAGGACCTCCGTCCTGCACACAAGTCCGGGCCTAAGCTGTACGGTCTCGATCTCCCTCGGAACCATACGAAACCGTCTCCCGTAACTACAAGACCTAGGAGTAAACACAAACAAGCCTGAAAGAACACTCCGAGAATCTAGCAAACAGCTGGGGCTCTCCCAATGTCTGCAAAACAAATTCTCAAGTGTTGCTCCTGTTCCTCAAGACACAAAGTATAGACCAGAATGTCGTCAAAACACAACAGCAACTGGTCGAGGAACGGCCTGAAGAAATCTGGTGCATCATAACTACAAATGCTGCTAGGGCATTGGCGAGTTCAACGACACCACCAAAACACAAACTGCCCATAGCACGCACAAAAACAGTATTCGGAATGCCACCACTCCGAATCCGCAACAATGATGACCTGATCCCAAACAAACTTAGAAAAAGTCTCGCACTCTGGAGCTGATCGAAGAAATCGTCAAAGCGAGGTAAATGATACCTAACCGCACCGTAAGCCAGTTCAATTGACGATCTATCAATCCACAACCACAATCTGTCGTCTTTCTCCTTGACGAACAGAAATCGGAGCTCCCAAAAGCGAAACACTCGGACACACAAACCTCCCAACAAACAACTCTGCAGCAGATCCTTAAGCTCCCTGAATTTCGCTAGCTCTCCTGGAATATCGTCGGAAAACTCTCGCACGATAAGTACCCTGTCCAACAATCCTACTGTGGCTCCGGTATCTCGAATGAACGCCAAGAATCCACGACATCTCCTCCAAAGCTGACTAGCGAAAAGGCTGAATTCAAGCTGTGAGAGGCGGCACAACTATCCACCTGCACAACAAGAACTGACTCGCCGGGAAAACAATTCTTGACTGTTTCCACACGGTAGTCCACAGACGCCTAACACGTAGCTAACCAATCCATGCCCAGGAGAACGTCAAATCGAACATCTCTAGAAGGATCCAATGACGGCAAAATCTCCCCACCAATTGGCATACGACTGAAATACGTGTCGCGCAATAAAAGAATCACTGACAGAAGTTAACACAACAAAACGGATGATCTAACTAACACGATCCTCGTCCCAACCACGGCACAAAGTGCGAAAAACCAACAAGTACATCAAAGAACATGAACAAGGATACCTAAAAACTCTGCATTGGACGCCTGTGCGTCCGGATGAGTAGAAACAAACTCTCGTGTCTGCCTTTTACCCGGAACTGTCAAAACTCTTCCTCTGCCAGACTGACCCCTCTGAGCGAACCTTCCATGCCCACGACCTCTTAGAATACGACTCTGACGCGGCGCTAAGGAACAACCCCTGATGAAGTGGTGAAGGCTCCCACATCGATAGCATCCAATATAACGCTGCTGACCCTCCTGGGGATAAGAGCTGAGCGTCTGTCCACGTCCTATGCCTCTGCTGCTCCCGCGATGGTCATGAAATCTATCTCGATGACTAGGCCTCTGTCCCTGGACTGGCACACCTGTACGGGTCCTCCACTGTCCTGGAACTCGCGAAGTCTCTGGAATACGTGTCTCGTCGACTCGGGCTACATCCACTGGTGCTACGTAGGTGACAGACTGCTGCATGCTGATCCCAAGGAACAACTGAGTAACAGGGGTGTCAACCTCCTGTCGCTGCGCTCGAATGGCATCAACCAATGTGTAAGTCCGTGGTAGCGCCCCGGCCGTCTAACAGACGCCGATATGCGGAACAAAACTTTTACGACTGGCGCTATCGCGTACTTTATCCCGGATCGTCCATTAAAGCTAAACTAACAAATTATAAAGAGGGTAGAATTGTTATACCGAATGATCCGAGTCCTTCGATCTTCAACAATCATCCCACGCTATGTTGCAACTGATCCGAACTTGCTTGATCTCCGTTCTCATCGTCCAGGTGGCACCACGTCGACGGATCTTTAAACGGGCTCCCGCCTCTGAACCGAGGCAACTCGATCGTCAAGTTTGCTAAAAGAGACGACCAAGATGAAGTAGAAAATGAGTAGAATACTTTGTCTCGTTACGTCCAAGACTATGGACGAACGGTTAAAAGAAGTTGCCATTTGGAATCGGGTGAATGGAAATTGAACTAGGAATTTCCATACACTTGTATCATAATCTTTTTGCCAATTTGAAATGATTCAAAAATCACACACCCACACAAAGAGGGGGCCGGCCACTATTAATAGAAGAGGGAGGTGAGAGTAGGAGCTTCAAGTGGTGACCATTAGCAAATGATACTTATCATAACCTAACAACAAAGCATGAATCACTAGAAACAATAAATGCAAACCAATCACATTAAACCTAGTCACCTTGCATCATTAATGAACCATTAATGACACAAATGAGTCACAAGCCTTGTCATCACTTCTAGAACCTTCTAGAAGCATGACTCACTCTGAAGACGAAAAGAAAAATCCGTATTTGACCGACTGTCAAATACGGCTGATAGAAAACTGGAAACTGGCAACTTCCAAAAATCATCCCGAAACGAATTTCAGGATAACTCCGTATCGGTATAAACATACACACATTTGTATTACGACCGAATACAAATGCAACTGAGACAAAGATATTATATCTACACAGTATAATACTGGGTTCCGGCTTAAACCAAAGCCTACCAGTATTATCTGCCCGAAAACTGACACGTGCGAAAATGTACGTGCATTTTCCGAACCTTGCCATAAACCCATACGGCATCTACAACGTTTCGCCCGAACTTGGGAAAGTGTCGGTGGGGGACTCTAATGACTCATCAGTACACTGGCACTGGGTATAACCACTAGCACGTCAGAGGTACAAACTGTACGTAACGTTTTGCCTATGTATTGATTGGAAGGGAAGCTGACAAGCGAACTCATCTATAAACCCTACTGAGCCTGACAGTGACAATAACCGTACAGTCCGGAACATTCGTCTATGAGTATCGCATATACGGCCTAGGGGGCCAGTAAACGTCAGACCCCCAACAGCGATATAAGTCGTGTCAGAGAGCAGCCCAGAACACCCTGAGATTCTGCTGGTATACCTACCAGTATATCTCGATTACCCTGGCCAGGGATTTCGTGTAATGGCTCTCCTAAACACAGCGCGATCTCACCCCCAATACCGGGAGAGACGAATCCCCGAAGATCCGCTCACTTGCCTCCAATGTGGCTCGGGACTGTACCCAACTAAAACCTGTTTGCACAACTCCTTTGAGCGTGGTAGGGTAGTAATCTAAGCACAGTGAGAACTCACACGAGACAAATGACGACCTCAGGTCGATGAACTAACCTGTACACATGTCACCAGAGAACTGCTATCGGACGATATGTATAATACCAACTAGCTTGTTCCCGGCGAGTCCTGTCCGGTGTACTCATAACCTAATGAGCACCTGTATACATCTTAGGTGATCCAACTGACACCAGTGGCTTGTGAGACCGGCCACCGCCCCTCGTCGGGGTCTCGACTGTATACACTAGTCTACTCTGGAGTATCGATGCCCTGTCTCGAAACTCCCACGACTAGGGACACTTTAAGGATGTGCTTATAGACCCCAGCTCCCACTTATATGATCGCCATCATACTGCTGGTAGTCAAACAAGAATCCTATGGGCTTTATCATGATGATAAAGACAAACCAGATAGCATACTATCATCTCGAGTAAGACTGTTTATCGGTATAGGTCCTCCCTCAATCATTGCAATCACGTACCTGCGATCCAATAATTGGCTTAGAGGGCACTATATCCAACAATCTCCCACTTGCACTTAAGGCTAATTATTGCGATGTCGTGTACTCACAGCTCGTGTGATACCGAACATCCAACTCCTCTACTAATCAGTTTCACAAAGCTCGTTTGCAAAACTGTTGTGTTCGAGAAATAACCTCAGTTAGTGGATCCGCTTCGGTGTTTCTTTCTTTATCTCTCCATATCTCAACTTCGCGGAGAAAACCATCTCCCGAATTGAGTAATACCTGTCTTAGAATATGTTTGGATATCTGATGGGACCTAGTTCATAAATGAACTCCTAATCCAAACTTCTTAGACTGTATCGATCACTGAAACTAATCAGTGTCTAGCACTATGCCTCCCATAGTATCCTCTTGGACCGCCTGTCCATAATACTGTCCCTCGTCTGAGGAAAAACTATAACTTTGACAATCATTCTGTCATCTATGTCACCTTTGAAGCCTGGAATGATAACCGTCTCCCGAAGGAGGCCGCCGTTATGAAATTCGTAGAACATCCACTTATGTTCTAAAAATGCTTCCTAATGTTTCTCCAGGATTGGATTGATATAAACTTATTGCATCTAGTGCAATAACAACATCTGGTGTGGTACTTGACATCTCACGATTGACTCAATTGTCTAAGCAAATGATCTGCCAATCATATACCTCTCTCTCCTCTTTAGTCTGTAAGACACCTTTAGAGAGGGTGACTCCATCACTTGCCGGTACTCCACCATGCTTGGAGTCATCTATTCTAAAATACTATTAGAATATTGTCAAAGTACCCAAATTGGGAAAATACCCAAATCTAGATCTAAAACCATAGATCTAGTTACCAGAATGTTTTATATTATATCCATATCCTTTGTGGAGAAACAACTGTGTGACGACCAAAGTACAACCTGATCGTAGTATAGGAATTTTACTTCCTATTCTGTGTATGTCATCCAAATACCAGGACATCACACCTTACTACCTTCTTAACAGATCCATCCCTTATTCTGATGAAGTCAAACCCATGACTGTTATATCAAAATTAGATGATCTTATCTCTGCTATATCTGCTCAAGTCTACAAATAGATATAAGCTTCTTGCACACTATGCTTCCGCTGCTCCCACTGACTACGACAACCCTCTGGCAGAATAATATATACGTGTACTTCTAAAACTAGTTCAGAATGACGCTATACATTTCCTTCTGCCGGGTCCCATAGTCTGGAACAACAGTAGTGTCAAGTCTGGGTAAGCAAGAACCTCCCTGTCACCGTCCTTGAGGCTACCGGAGTACCTCTCGGGTGTCTGAGGTTACCCACCTTATCTGCGGAGTCGCTATTGGAATGTCTAACCTGATTGAATATATAGGTCCTATTAAACTTTCCGTAATCGTTTGCGGTTCTGGAATCACTTCCAGTTCTACCATGCTCCCACTACTGTTTTCTGAAAAAATCCATTTTAATAAAACTGTGGCGAGTCAAGAACAATATCACTATTGATCTTGCAGATGGTAGAAAATCAACCCTCGTCAAAGCTAGGGTCAACCCACAAACTTTCATTACAGAAACGTGCCTTGAGTTATCCAGTGTTCGGTTTTAAGCATAAGCTGGACAACTCCCCTTACCTTAACATCGTTAAGATATGAATCGTTCTATATCCAATATAGAAACTTTGGCACTTATTTAATTGGAACCGGATTCAAATTATGCAGCTGTCTCCAGTGCATAACAACTTAATAGAGAGAGGATGATCGGTATTATTCAACTTAGGAATCCATCCAATTATGAGTAACCTGAAAAAGAAACAAGTTTCTCAAAACCATTACTATCAACTGAATACTAATCACAAGAATCTACATCTTCGATTTCTTTGAACAGTTCCGATACTTGCGATACATGGTTCTCTACTTTATTCCTATACCGACAACTTCTCAAAACTTAGACATTGTATTTCTACGAAACACTTGTCTAAAAACTAGAGAAGTTACAAGTAAACAGAATATAGTATGAGGACCAACCCCTTTGTCCTGATGGACACTGGACAATATACAATACTCTGTATAAGTCCGTTGAGTTGAATAACTCATAACCTGTACGTCGTAGGTTGAAAACTGTTCCCAGGCGATTTCCTCAAATATCACCAATTACAACGAATTCCGATATAATGAGGATGATCACCTAATTCCCAATAACTCGCTCCCACTCAACATCTGTAAAACCATGCAGATGTGAGAATCGTTCCTGGTAAATACATACCCTGGAGTAAGTATCCAATCGTGAAATCAGTTTTCTATTAACAATGCACAGTGAATATGAAACATAAATATGTTTTGTAGGGGTTTCCTGGTATTCCTAGTAATACCTCTTCCATAATCCAAATCATGACTTTAACCGTATATTTCCCTGCCATCTTTCCATTTCCCTTTATTTGTCTTTAGTCGTTACCTTCTGTACACCATCTTTAGGCTAAGTTGTTTTCTTCCTTCCCTACCGTTCGGCACCAGCCTATGGTTTGGAAGAAGAATATCCAGTAAGCATAATAGGTGTACCCTCCTAATCCTAGGAGTACTCATAACTTGAGAGAAAGTGATGATAAAAGACAACTGAATATACCTTATTCCTATTTCTCCTGAACCGGAATCCATCCTCAAAAAATATCCTTCGAGTTCGTATATAACCATACGATGGATTTATCCAATGGAATTGGATGTTTGTAGTGATACGGGTTGTTCTGGAGAAATCAAAGGTGAAGTAGGAGTGGCGATGAAATACGTGATTTGGTCATGAATGTAAATAGTCGCAATTTACTTTGCCCTCTTTCTAATTTCTTTATCTTGTCTTTACATATTACCTTTTGCACACCCTACTTAGGCTAATTGGTTTTCTTCATTCCCTACCGTTCGGCACCAGCCTATGGTTTGGAAGAAGACTATCCAATAAGCGTAATAGGTGTACTTTCCTAAACCAAGGAGCCCTCGCAATCTGAGAGAAGGTGATAATAAAAGACAATTGAATAAACCAATTCTATTTCTCCTGAACCTGGATCCATCCTCGAAGAAATCCCTTCGAGTTCGTATATAACCATACGATGGATCTATCCAATGGAAGTGGATGTCCGTAGTAATACGGGGTGTTCTGAGAAATACAAAGGGTAAAAGAAAGAGCAGCAATGACTTATGCAACTATAGACAATCCAAAAGCCAGTAAGTTAAGAAGGTTCGGTCAACTTTGGTCACTGAGTTATAGTCTAGGGTCGGTCAAAAGTCGCTGCCATAAGAGAGAGAGAGAAAAGAAACACTCTGCGTGCACTCTAGCCTAAATCAGAATGGTTATCATTTTATCTAATTAGGAAACCTCCCACTGTTTTCTCAAATTCTCCTCCAAACCTGAAAGAAGAATTAGTCGGGGTCACCCGAAGAGTAAACCAACTCATCAGTGAGAATCAGGATCCAACTATCATCGCATGATAACTTGATGGAAGCCACTCAAGTTAACACACTCCAGAAGGTATGCGCAAGTCTGGCAAGTTTCTTTTATGTTTGAAACTCCCGATGTAATTTTTATCCCATGCTCTTATGACCTTGACGTAGGCCAACAAATCATAAGCAACATGTCAAGTTCTATCCGTCGTTGTCCTGATCAACTTAAGTCATCGTACAAGCCCTTGACGTAGGCCAACAAGGTGTACGTCTGACTTAAACTAATGCATCTATCTATGCAACAAATGAATACCCAGCAGCTACCAAACACTATGTCTTGACGTAGGCCAACAAACATAGCTTGAATACTACTGACCATCCATAAGAAACGACGAAGGATTACGGCTGGTTTTTGGCGAAAAACCTTTAACGTAATGAACTTGATCTCGTTGAAGGAACCTGATAGCTTTATAAAAATATATAGTAGCGAAAACCTTTTGCTAAAGAAGTCACTCCCGGTGAAGGGATCTCGACTCTTTCCTCGTGGAATGAGGTGCAGGATATTCTAACTGAATACCGCTATGCAAAACGAAAGGAAACGTCTTTGTAATAATTTTAAAATTTGTTCCAACAACATCAAATATAGGTTTGTTTTATCTCGCATTGATAAGAATCAATGCAGTCCCATCAATCAATCACACCAGAAAAGAACGAAAATAAAATGTACGTATATGCCATCCATTCGTCACTGGGTCCCGTCATCACCCGTTAGGTTACTTAACTAACGACAGAGCGGGGACTGGACTAGCGCGGGTGTAAAACATATACAACATCTAAGAGTATATATACTAATATACAATAATCGCTCCAGGCATGATAAATGCAACATTACAGAAAAGTAATAAGCATCACAGAACAATACAGATAATCTGGGATTCCCGGGTTTCATAGAGCCGCTACTGAAACTCGACGTTCCCCTGGTCGTGTGGATAGCCTGTGCAATGAAACCTGGACCCCTACGGGTGCGGCAAGTTACCCACCAAAACCTGAAGCGAGGTAGTCCCCACAACATAGTGAATGGAATACCCGGCACTTCACGGAATCCGGTAAATTGAGCACCCCTCCTTGGGTCTACCTGTACCCCTTACGAGTGCGGCGAATAGTCTGCCAATTCTAGAGTGTGGTCCCTTTGCCTCTCAATGCCATGAGATACGAACCCGTTGCCCTCCAGAACCCGGTTATTCGTGCACCCCACCGCGGGGTAAACTTAGTACAGAAATAAAAATAGTACAATAGGTACATCGACCGCAACCTGGTCGTGCCCCAAAAGAATATTATACAAACAGGCAGTGACGGCAGTCCACAAGTCGGACACTCACCCCGCAATATCAAATGTACAAATAAATTTAAACAACACTATCATTGCACCCTGCTATCCACTACGACAAATCCGCAACATTACAGCACAACACAGAACATCAACGCGAATGTCACGTTCGCAAACCTTTCTAAAAGAACTATAGCAATCAGACGTGGTTTACCGATCAAATGACATTCCCGGTCGGAGATATAATGAAAGTACTGAAAAACTAACAAGTTTAAAATTTCGATCGACTAAATTTCCCGAAGTGGGCCCCACGCAAATCTGGAGAACAGTAACAAAACCTGGGCCCAAAATATATATACCAAAAATCACCATTTCCCATGAGAAACCCACTGAAAAAATTTGGCGCACTGTTCCCACAAAAGCGCGGCGGATCAGCGGCAAAACCATGGTTTGGGCCGCGGATCCGCGGTCGTTTTGTGGGATCACGTGCCCAAATTTCACCAGTATTCTTCTAAAACCCTGCATGATTTTCTGAAATGCTCAAAATGAATTTTAGAACAGTTTAAAAATCGACAGAAACATCATGTATAGAAAATTGTGATTTCGGAAATTCCGTTCGATCGATCTTTTAAACGCGTTAGCTCAAGTTAGTATAGCTTAATGGTGAGGCTCTGATACCACTGTAAGTCCGCGGCAGCGCCCCGGCCGTCTAACAGACGCCGATATGCGGAACAAAACTTTTACGACTGGCGCTATCGCGTACTTTATCCCGGATCGTCCATTAAAGCTAAACTAACAAATTATAAAGAGGGTAGAATTGTTATACCGAATGATCCGAGTCCTTCGATCTTCAACCATCATCCCACGCTATGTTGCAACTGATCCGAACTTGCTTGATCTCCGTTCTCATCGTCCAGGTGGCACCACGTCGACGGATCTTTAAACGGGCTCCCGCTTCTGAACCGAGGCAACTCGATCGTCAAGTTTGCTAAAAGAGACGACCAAGATGAAGTAGAAAATGAGTAGAATACTTTGTCTCGTTACGTCCAAGACTATGGACGAACGGTTAAAAGAAGTTGCCATTTGGAATCGGGTGAATGGAAATTGAACTAGGAATTTCCATACACTTGTATCATAATCTTTTTGCCAATTTGAAATGATTCAAAAATCACACACCCACACAAAGAGGGGGCCGGCCACTATTAATAGAAGAGGGAGGTGAGAGTAGGAGCTTCAAGTGGTGACCATTAGCAAATGATACTTATCATAACCTAACAACAAAGCATGAATCACTAGAAACAATAAATGCAAACCAATCACATTAAACCTAGTCACCTTGCATCATTAATGAACCATTAATGACACAAATGAGTCACAAGCCTTGTCATCACTTCTAGAACCTTCTAGAAGCATGACTCACTCTGAAGACGAAAAGAAAAATCCGTATTTGACCGACTGTCAAATACGGCTGATAGAAAACTGGAAACTGGCAACTTCCAAAAATCATCCCGAAACGAATTTCAGGATAACTCCGTATCGGTATAAACATACCCACATTTGTATTACGACCGAATACAAATGCAACTGAGACAAAGATATTATATCTACACAGTATAATACTGGGTTCCGGCTTAAACCAAAGCCTACCAGTATTATCTGCCCGAAAACTGACACGTGCGAAAATGCACGTGCATTTTCCGAAACTTGCCATAAACCCATACGGCATCTACAACGTTTCGCCCGAACTTGGGAAAGTGTCGGTGGGGGACTCTAATGACTCATCAGTACACTGGCACTGGGTATAACCACTAGCACGTCAGAGGTACAAACTGTACGTAACGTTTTGCATATGTATTGATTGGAAGGGAAGCTGACGAGCGAACTCATCTATAAACCCTACTGAGCCTGACAGTGACAATAACCGTACAGTCCGGAACATTCGTCTATGAGTATCGCATATACGGCCTAGGGGGCCAGTAAACGTCAGACCCCCAACAGCGATATAAGTCGTGTCAGAGAGCAGCCCAGAACACCCTGAGATTCTGCTGGTATACCTACCAGTATATCTCGATTACCCTGGCCAGGGATTTCGTGTAATGGCTCTCCTAAACACAGCGCGATCTCACCCCCAATACCGGGAGAGACGAATCCCCGAAGATCCGCTCACTTGCCTCCAATGTGGCTCGGGACTGTACCCAACTAAAACCTGTTTGCACAACTCCTTTGAGCGTGGTAGGGTAGTAATCTAAGCACAGTGGGAACTCACACGAGACAAATGACGACCTCAGGTCGATGAACTAACCTGTACACATGTCACCAGGGAACTGCTATCTGACGATATGTATAATACCAACTAGCATGTTCCCGGCGAGTCCTGTCCGGTGTACTCATAACCTAATGAGCACCTGTATACATCTTAGGTGATCCAACTGACACCAGTGGCTTGTGAGACCGGCCACCGCCCCTCGTCGGGGTCTCGACTGTATACACTAGTCTACTCTGGAGTATCGATGCCCTGTCTCGAAACTCCCACGACTAGGGACACTTTAAGGATGTGCTTATAGACCCCAGCTCCCACTTATATGATCGCCATCATACTGCTGGTAGTCAAACAAGAATCCTATAGGCTTTATCATGATGATAAAGACAAACCAGATAGCATACTATCATCTCGAGTAAGACTGTTTATCGGTATAGGTCCTCCCTCAATCATTGCAATCACGTACCTGCGATCCAATAATTGACTTAGAGGGCACTATATCCAACACAATGATTTCATCGTCTGGCGCAAGTCCTGCATCTCTGTCACAAGCCTAGCGAGCTGATCTGTCGAAGGCTGAACCGTCTGCACCTGTGCAATAAAAGTGCCATCCTGGTCAGTGCTTGTCTCATCCGAGCTAACTCTGACCTCGGCCCTCGCTGCACCACTCTAAGTCCCCATAGTCATCGGCGGCAAGGCTATAAATAGAGATAGGATTCGATAAGAACAAGGAAATCGAATCACAAGGATATGAATCATCAAGGAAGGAATTTCAAGTAATTTGTACTTAGGCACTTTAAGTGAAATACTGCATCGTGGGTATGCTGCAGACATACACACACTACGTTACTCCGCTTAGGTTACCTACTCCATCATACCAAGGTCATCCTACACTCCGAAAGGTAAAACCGCGCTCTGATACCAACTTTGTCACGACCCGAAATTGGCACGTGACGGCCCTAATACTACGCAACGCCTCCAGACGTAACGCAGTAAAAGAAAGCCAAAACCTAGAAATCTAAACCACAAAAATACGGAAAAGATAATAAAAGTTTTTGAAACATTTGAAATCACAACCCAAATTCTTTAAAAGTCCAACTTTATTTCCTTTAAAATTTTGGCAGCACCTCCTTTGTAAAAGCTAGCCCCAAAAATGGGTACAAAATAAATATAAACTAAAGCATCCCAAACAGGAGCAAAATCCACGCCCAACGGCGGAAAACAACACCACAACAGATATACGACGCCGTAGCGAAGAAATAAGAGACAAAAGAAAGGAAACTGTATAAAAGACAACGAATCCAACATAATATACAACATCGTCCTCACCAAGTCTCTAAGTCAATATGAAAATAGTAGATGGAGAGTACAGGGATACAACGAATATACAATACAACGAATAACCACAAAACCCACCTAAGCAAACTGCACACTATGAGCTGATGCGGTATCCGTAGCAAAAGATGATAGATGAATAGCCAGCCTCGACTATTCTGGGGAACACTCTGTAACACCTGTGGCACAACGGGGGTGAGTTGCCAACTCATGAATAGTAAATAACATATGCAGGTAATCGCAAGAATGTATGTACATCATGAATCTAATATATGACAATTGCAGTAATAACAGGTCATGAGTACGAAATAATGGAAAGTACACTAACAAGTACCACCAATATATAAAGCAATAATGATATGACAACAGTATGCAATAATCATGCACTGGGGATATGAGAAAGTAAATGTGCAACACTCATGAAAGGTACACTCATAGGTACTCCTAATACATGGAACAGTGCACAAGTATATAAAGATGAGGTATGGAGTGAAATATGTCATTTCCACGGAATCCTGACATCGTGGTAGGATCACAATCCAGCAAGACAAATCAAAATCCCAATTCCTCAAATCAGCCCCCAAATTGGCTCTCATATCATCTAAGTGTCATATCGCCTCAACTGCACAATATCAAGTATATCTCACATATGTATCGAATGTACAACATCAAGTAGATCTCACCTATCTAGTATGTACAATATCAGGTATATCTCACATATATCAAATGTACAACATCAAGTGGATCTCACATATCTCGTATGTACAATATCAGCATATCTCACATATATCAAATGTACAACAGCAAGTGGATCTCACATATCTCGTATGTACAATATCAGTATATCTCACATATATCAAATGTACAACAACAAGTGGATCTCACATATCTCGTATGTACAATATCAGTATATCTCACATATATCAAATGTACAACAGCAAGTGGATCTCACATATCTCGTATGTACAATACCAGTATCCAATCCCAATGAATCTCTTAAGTCCCAAATCAAATCTCCAGCACAGTTCTAACATCATAAATAAATATGATGAGGGCAATACACATATATTAGCGTCCCATTCCACTAATATTGGTGTAAGGGTATATATAACAGCGGCTCAATCCCCTGTTATATATACAAAGGAGTAATTAGAAATATCATGAAACCAATGTGCCAAGCATCGACACAGAAATATTGATCCATCAGGTGCTGTCTCCATGACTGGCCCCCCTGATGGGTACGTATCATACGCTATCCCGAGAGCTCGAGTGCCTAGCTCTGACCCTCGCCTCTCGACGTATCCATACGCACATGACTCCCGTCGGTATCCACTCGATAGCCGATGAGTCAATGGTCCTGTCACCGGAAAGTATGGTTCCCCTAAGCCTCATCGCCAAGCACCGCGATGTCGACTCATACAGCGACAACGTTCTTGCTTCAGGGTACCTCCGGGCCCCACCATGTACCCATACACGGATCCCTTCTTTCTTCGCATAGGGTATATATATCAGCACCGATAAATCTCATGGTGGCTGCTAAAATATCATATCAAGGAAACCGGGTTTTTCAATATATGCATAATTTCATGAACAACCACGGTTCCCAAATCCAGAAAACATCATGAAAAATCCATATAACAATGCGATAATCCATGAATAAAGTATACGCAAAATAAAAACTGTAATGAAAGCGTATAAAAGAAAAGCATAGCATTCACCAGATATAAATGAACACATGAATGGTATAGCAGAAATATAGGTATCTACCTATATGATGATGTGATATACCTATCAGGTATAAGTAAAGTATAAAATGCAAGTACACCTGTAGCTATGTCCTTAGGTGTGTATGTACCTATCACTAATGGTATAATATCCTATAGGTAAACAGATAACTGTATGTCAATGTGATAAGAAATATGAATCAATGTCACAATGTCCCTAACCAAGCAATATAACATCTATAAGTGGTTATGTGTGTGACATGGTAATTATTGACGGTGTGTGTAGCATAAAAACAGTGTTAGTGCAACATAAATCGTCAATAATATGTGCAGTGTCCTACTACTACTAGTCCAGGCACACTACAATCTAACTAATAGGGTAAATGCGCAATTCTAAATATGACATAGAATATGCGACAATGTAAATATTTCTAGCCCAGACGCATAACGCCATGCGGGCGATTGCCCTGTAGATGTTAAATCTACTCACCAACGCTCCAAGCTAGGTGAAGCCTACCACCCGTATCTCCTTGTCGTAGCGTCCGAAGTCCCCTCTTGCGAACCTAAAATTTCACAAACACAACACATAAGCTAAATATCCTAAAATGACGAAAAGACAACGAAACGCGATGAAAACACCCGGAAAATTACACTGCGCGCTTAGCGCATCTATCGCGCACGATACCGGCCAAAACCCTAATTCGGGTCGCTAAACTACAAAACACCAATTCTGGACCCCGATCGTCCCTATCGCGCAACACAAGACAAAAATTACGAGGAATACACCGGATATAACCTCGCAACTACCAAAAGAACACTACGTCGGAAAAACCCCGAAATCTAGTAAGCAACCCATCGCAATATATCGCACTAGATTCAAGATAACACAAATCTAACAATTACAAATACCTTAAAATAGCTTAACTAAGCTATCTAAACCAATCCTATATTTTTAAACTTACTTAATTAAGTTTTAGCAAAAATCTAGTAAGCAAAAACCCTTAATTAGACAAAGTACTAATTAGCAAAAATTTGCCTTTTCTACTAGGTTAAGCTTTTCCAATTCACAAATTAACACTTAAATTAAATAAAACACTTAAATTAAGCTTTAACCTTAACTTGAATTTCTAAAACCATTTCTAGAATTTTGAAACATGAAATTTAAAGCTTAAACTAATATCTAATTAAGCTAGCATAAAGTATTAAGCAACTAAAAAAAAGATTAGAGTTAAGGTTTTATACCTTCAAGAACACTCTTGAATCAAAGATAAAACCAAACATTATCCTCCAAAATCCCCACTAGAATGAAGATCCAAGCAACTTTTGTGAAGAAAAATGAAGGTTTTTGGAATTTATTTGAATTTCTATGAATTTATTTGAATTATTCATGATTATTTTGAAGAAAAATGAGAAGAAATGAGATGAGAAACTTCACGGACAGCAATAGGAAGGATGTGGCCGGCCAAATGATGAAGGATATGATTTTTGGTGAATTATACAATTTTCTAGAAGAAAAAGGGAATAATTGGATAATAAAACAAAGCTTATGTTCACACTACTTTTCTTTTTCTTTTTCTTTATCTTTAAAAAAATAAATCCTTTGACCAAAAAAAATCTAGATATTTAAAAAGAACTTTCTAAAATAATTCTAGTGACAAAATTAATTTATTCACAAAATAAAAAATTTCCCGATTTACGTGCACAAAATACCGCTTAAAATAATATTTTATTCGGGAAAAAATCTATCTGAACCAAAACCTCCCAAATACTCCCAAAGTTCGTGCACAAGCTTTATTTTAGCCAAATTAGGTGTTGGTAAGCTTATACGGTCGTTTGATCGAAATCGGGTTAAAACGGGAAAAACCGACAATTTTGCCCTAAAACGGGAAAATTCGCAAAACGATTTCTGAAACGTTACAACAGACTACCTTTGTCCCTCTAGTATGATCTGCATCATAATCTAGGTTGTCAGGTACACATCCTAAGGGTTTTACCAACATGTAACAGAGAGACAATCAGTGTATATGTTAAGATAAAAAGTAACCATATAGCATACTATCATATCGAGCAAGAAAGTCCTCCCTATATATGTCCAAGCATCCACTACAATATTCATCTCATGTACAGTAATGACCCCTAGGGCATACATATAACTAACACTGTATACACCACAGCACAACGGTGTATCGGAGCAGAGGAATTGCACCCTATTGGATATGGTGCGTTCTATGATGAGCACCGCTGAGTTACCTATTTGCTTTTGGGGTTATGCGCTTGAGACAGCAGCATACCTATTGAATAGAATTCTAACTAAATCAGTGCCTACCACTCTATATCAGATATGGGAGTGGAAGAGACCGTGTCTTAATTTTGTTCAGATATAGGGTTGCCCGGCCTATGTTAAAAAGCAAAACCCGGACAAGCTCGAGGCAAGGTCAGTGATGTGCAAGTTTGTAGGATATCCCAAGCATTCACGAGGACATATCTTCTACCATCCTGAGGAACAAAATGTGTTTGTTTCTCAGTATGCCACCTTTTTAGAAAAGGAATTTCTTGCAAAGGAAATTAGTGGCAAGGAGGTAGACCTGGAAGAAGTTCCAGCTATACAAACTACGCCAGAAGATTTGGTGGAAACAGAGGATTCGATAGTACCCGATGAACCTCATCCTCTCCACAGATCTAGTAGGGTTCCTTATCCACCTGAGAGATACTACAGTTTTCTCATTGATGGTGGGAGTGAGGATTGGATCATAGAAGATGATGACCCAACTAGTTTCGAGCAGGCCATCATGAGTGGGGACTCTGTGAAATGGCTGGATGCAATGCGATCTGAGATGGAATCTATGTACACCAACAAAGTATGGACTTTGGAAGTTGCTCCTGAAGGGGTAAAATCCATTGGGAGCAAATGGATCTTTAAGAAGAAACTGGGTGTAGATGGAAAAGTTGAGACTTTCAAAGCTAGACTTGTTGCAAAAGGTTTTCATTAACGACCAGGTGTGGATTATGATGAAACCTTATCTCCAGTGGCTATGCTTAAGTCCATCCGGATCCTACTTTCTATTGTTGCATACCATGACTATGAAATCTGGCAAATGGATATTATGACCGCCTTTCTAAATGGTGATATAGAAGAGAGCGTGTACATGACTCAGCCAGAGGGCTTCGTTGACAGTGGGAGCAGCGGAAAGGTGTGCAAGCTGCTTAAATCCATCTACGGGTTAAAGCAGGCATCGCGGAGTTGGAACATCTGTTTTTATGTGAAAGTCAAAGAGTTTGACTTCATCAAAAACGTAGATGAACCTTGTATATACAAGAAAGTGGCAGAGAGTAAGGTTGTCTTCCTCGTATTGTACGTGGATGGCATACCCTTGATAGGAAATAATATTCCTATGCTACACTCCGTCAAGCCTTTCTTATCACAAAGATTTTCAATGAAAGATCTAGGTGAAGCCTCCAACATTTTGGGGATTAAGATTTATAGAGATAGATCTAAACGGATACTGGGATTGTCCCAATCCAAGTACATAGACACCATACTAAAGATGTTTAGTATGGAAGATTTCAAGCGTGGGAATTTACCCACGATCTCAGGACTCACTCTCTCCAAAGAGATGTCTCCCAAGACTGATTTGCAGAGAGCTCGCATGCAAGGGATACTCTATGCTTCGGCAGTTGGCTCTATCATGTACACGATGTTATGTACCAGACCTGATGCAGCATACTCACTAAGTGTACTGAATAGGTATCAAGCAGATCCAGGAGAGAATCACTGGACAGCTGTGAAGGACATTCTCAACTACTTGAGAGGGACTAAAGAGATGTTCTTGGTGTATGGTAACGGTGAACTCCAAGTGGAGTCCTTTACCGATTCGTGCTTCCAGGGTGATAAGGACGACTCTAAGTCGGTCTCGGTATTTGTCTTTACCCTCAATGGAGGGGCGGTTTGTTGGAAAAGTTCCAAGCAAGAAACCGTGGCAGACTCGACGATGGAGGTTGAATACATAACTGCCAACGATGCTGCCAAAGAGGCTGTCTGGATGAAGAAGTTCATAAACGAACTTGGAGTGGTTCCATCTATCGAGCATCCAATACCCTTGTATTGTGATAACAATAGAGCAGTGGCTTATCCCAAGTAACCCAGGTCCCATCAGCAATCCAGGCATATTCTGAGGCGGTATCACCTGATCTGGGAGATAGTTGATCGCCGGGAGATCGAGGTCAGGAGAGTTGACACGAAGAATAACACGGCGGATCAACTCACGAAGGCCATACACCAGATACAATTTGAGAGACTCTTCGGGATGTTCGGTATAAGATACTACAACAATTGGCCTTAGTGGAAGTGGGAAATTGTTAGTTATATGTATGCCCTAGAGGCTATTATTGTACATATGATGTATATTATAGTGGATGCTTGGACATATATAGAGAAGACTTTCTTGCTCAATATGATAGTATGCTATCTGGTTGCTCTTTGTTATAACATGTAGACTTATATTGTGATACTGTCTTTCTCTCACATGTTGATAAAGCCCTTAGGATGTGTACTTGACTACCAGGACTATGATAGAGATCATACTAGTGGGGCCAGGGTAGTCCACAAGCACATCATTTAATTGTTCCTAGTCGAGGGTGTATCGAGACAGGGCATCGATATTCCAGAGTAAACTAGCGTATATGCTTCTTGACCTATATGATGGGCGATGGATGATCCCATATCCATTGTTTTTTGACATCAAAGATGGTATACAGTTGCTCAGTGGAGATTGGGTACATTAAAAGGAATCGCCGATAACTCCTAGTTGGTATTATACCTATCCTTGGATAGCAGTTGTCTGGTGACTCTGGTACAGGTTAGTTTGTAGACCCGAGATCGTCAAAGAGTCTTGTGTGATTCCCACTGTGCTTTGATTTCCACTTTACCATGTTCAAGAAAACATGCAAAACGGTGGTTTTTGGGTACAGTCCCGAGTCACATGGAAGCAATGAGCGATAGGAGGGGATTCGTCTCTCCCGGTATTGGGGGTTGATGCTGCGCTGTGCTCGATTGGCCATAACAGGAAGTCCCTGGCCAGGGCTGATACGGAGATTTACTGGTAAATGTTATTAGTAATTTTTCAACCCGTTATGTGCCTCACATCGGCACGACTTATCGGTTACTGGAGTCTGATATTTAACACCCCTACACTAGATATGCGACATATCAGACGAAGAGTGCGAACTTTACGGTAGTGTTACTGACAAGATTTATAGGAGTACGAGCAGGTTTGCTTGTTGATCTTCTGATCGCTCAATTCCCGGGTAGCCGTTACGTCCAGCTAGTACCACTGACAGCTTGTGGGTGCTTGATATGATTCTCATCTACTACCGAAGTATTGACAAGTCTTTAGAGTCCTACACAGAGGTTTCCTGGCTCAGGCGAAACGAAGTAGGAGCACATATGTGATATGTGCGGGACCGAGATTAATACGAGTATGTGATACCGTATTCTATTCTTGCGATATGTAATATCGGTCGGTTATATGTGATATAACCGGGTTATCGAATCAAGTGTGATTCGATGAGTTGATACAAATAATATTAGCCGGTTGTATGTGATATAGCTGGATTATTAAATCAAGTGTTGATTTAATAATTTAATGTATAATCATATATATATATGATATATTAATTTACATTAACTAATATTAGCTCACTTATGCTTTTCTTTTTCTCACTTATGCAATTAATATATAGATATATATGTGTGATATATATTAATTGTGTTTCTTTTTGTGTCATGCTTGATGCCATATGTTACATGGGTGTATGAGACTCACACCATGCTTATGATAATGGAGGGTTTATTTATTTCAAGTAAATCTAAATTAGTAGGAAATAAGTCACATGGTTGGAGCTTGGTAGAAACATGTGGAACCATTGACTTAGTCTACTAGTTTTGTTTTACATTAGATATTTATTAACCGAACCATTATCTAAACCAATGGTGTAACATTTCAGAAAAATAAAATATTATTTTTGGGAAATTATATAATTTAAATAATAAATATTAGAAATATTTTTGTGGTGTGTGTTAGTTATATGTATGCCCTAGAGACCATTACTGTACGATGTATATTGTAGTGGATGCTTGGACATATATAGGGAGGACTTTCTTGCTCGATATGATAGTATGCTATCTGGTTACTCTTTATCTTAACATGTATACTGATTGTCTCTCTGTTACAAGTTGGAAAAGCCCTAAGGATGCGTACTTGACTACCTAGATTATGATGCAGATCATACTAGTGGGACAAAGGTAGTCTGTGAGTACATCCTTTAATGTCCCTAATCATGGGTGTATCGAGACGGGGCATCGATATACTAGAGTAGACTAGCGCATAGCTTCTCGACCAATGTAGATGGGCGATGGATGATCCCATATCCATTGGTGTTTGACATAAGAGATGATATACTGGTGCTCAGTGGAGACTGGGTACACTGGACGTACTCGCCGAGAACTCCTACATGGTATTATACCTCATGTCAGATGGCAGTTCTCTGGTGACACTGGTACAGGTTAGTCTGTCGACCCGAGTTCGTCATAGAGTCTTGTGTGATTCCCATTGTGCTTTGATTTCCACCTTACCACGTTCATGAGAACGTGCAAAACGGTGATTTTTGGGTACAGTCCCGAGTCATATGGAGGCAATGAGCAATAGGAGAGGATTCGTCTCTCCCGGTATTGGGGGTTGATGTTGCGCAGTGCTCGATTGGCTATAACAGGAAGTCCCTGGCCAGGGCTATTTCAGAGATTTACTGGTAAGTGTTACCAATAGTTTCTCGTCCCGTTATGAGCCTCATATCGGCACGACTTATCGAGTTACTGGGGTCTGACGTTTACCACCCCAAGACGAGATATGCGCATATCAAACGAAGAGACCGGACTGTACGGTAGTGTTACTGATTAGATTCGCAGGAGTATGAGCATGCATGCTTGTCGATCTTCTGATCGCTCAATACCCGGGTGGCCGTTATGTTTAGCAGACTACTTGCGGCTTGTGTGTGTTTGATATGATCATCACCTACTGCCGGAGTATTGACGAGTCTTTAGAGTACTACACAGTGGTTTCCTGGTTCATGCGAAACGGAGTAGGAGCACAAATGTGATATGTGCGGGACCGAGATTGATGCGCGTAGGTTATACAGCATTCTATTCTCGCGATTTATGACATCGGTCGGTTATATGAGATATAGCCGGATTATCGGATCAAGTGTTGATTCGATAAGTTGTTGCATTTGATATTAGTCGGTTATATGTGATATAGCCGGATTATTAAATCAATTGTTGATTTAATAATTTAATGTATAATTGTATATTAGATATACTAGATTACATTAACTAATATTAGCTCCCTTATGATTTCTTTTCTCACTTGTGTGTATTAGTGTATATGTGATATATATTAATGTACAACTTTTGTGTCATGTTAGATGCCACATGTGACATGGGTGTATGAGACTTTCACCATGCTTAATAATGTGATGGGCTTATATTTATCTAAGTTAATCAAAATTACTGGGATTAAGTCACATGGTTGAAGCTTGTAGATGCTTGTGGAACCATTAACCAAGTCCACTAAGTTTGTTTTACTTGTAGATATTTATTGACCTAACCATTATTAACTAGCCATGGTTTATTCTCTACATGGGTTAGTGTATGACAATAACTCACCCATGGTAGCTATTCTTACCTAATTAGTTCATTCTCTCCTCTCTTCACTTGAGCTTCTTCTTCCTCATGAGAAAAGCTTACTAGCTTTTATCAAGGTGAGAAAATATTGTGAGAAAAATAAATCTAAAGAGAACCCACTTCCTACATCATCATCCTCTACTACTTTCCATTTAGTTTACGGTTTTTGCTTCACTAATTTCACAATTAGTGAAGAGGTAGCATGAGCTTGAGTCTCCTCGACGTAGATCTTCTACGGCCTCGAAGACTTCGAGCAAGCTTGTTCATTTCTCCAGGAGAACCCATACTAGAGTTCGGGAGATCGATATTCGCAGCGAAATGACTACTACAAGGATCTTTAGAAGTGAAGGACCGGTCTACAAAGGTTGTATTGCTCATTCACTTAGATATAAAGTAGTTTAGCTCCTAAAACACTAGTTAGATCCTAGGTTAGGGTTGTTTGGCACACTAAATTTTTAAATATTGCATGTTTGATGCCTTGTGAAACCATGTGTTTGTGCCAAAGAACCCTACAGTGGTATCAGAACATTGCTAGAGCATTAGGAGTTGTCTATGCGAAGTTAGAAGTTCGAACGAACTCCGAAAAGCCGATATTGCCCAATTTCTGGAAATTTTCAAAATGTTAGAATTTTTCACATTAAAAATCCTCAGAAAATCATGCAAATAAAACTATAAACCCTCTAGAAGAACGACGCCCTAACTCGACAACATGACCGTGGAACCGCGGCCAAACCATTGGTTTGGCGGTGGTTCTGCGGCGCCATGTGTGAGGCTTGGGCCGATACTTCTACGGTTGTTCCGTAGCCACTGGGGAATGCTTCTGGGTATTTTTGATATTGCTCGAGTGTTGAGCTTTCTGGGAATTTTGGGAATTTGTTGATTCGATCGAAAGGTTTAACATCGTCTAGCTATTTGTGGAATGTGATACAATATGTGGAATTCGTATAGTTAGGCATGAAATCCAAAGTATGTGATATTTTGAGTTTATGATCTATAAGGTTATTATGGATACCAAATGTTGTAGTTTGACATTTTCTTTTCTGCGACCGTAAGTATAATATGTGGTGTATCGCTAGTTTCGTTGCTATACGTCAACGACAATTGGGATACGCATATTTACTTATGCTAATGGCATGTGACGTTCTGTGTTGCTATGATATGTTATATTGGATCGTCATGTTTTGAATAGCCGGGGGTTTTATGTGAAATGAGAGTTTTTATTTTCATTCATGTAAAAACTTGTATGTAATATTCTTTTATTTGGGCACTTCCGGGTTGAGGAAGATGTTACCGTTGTTGTATATTATTTACTTTTCCGCATTAGGATAGACCCAAGGAGGGGACCACAAGTAACCGGGTTCTAGAGTCCAGTGGGAGTCCATCTCGAGGAGTCGAGTCCGGGTCTCCTAACTCTAGAATTGGTAGGGTTGCTTGCCGCTCTCGTAGGGGTGTAAGGATGTGGGTTTGGCTATTCATCATGACCGTGGAATCCGTGTTTTATACAGGCTTAGTATAAAACCCGGAAATCCTAGTATATCCAATATTTCATATGTTGTTTTCTGCTGCGATATCTGTGATATGATCATTTGATATGTTGAGATAGATACTGTATACAGTATATATGATATATTATATAGACGTTGCTTATGTTTTACACCCGCGCTAGCCCTACCTCGCTCTGCCGTTAGTTACCGAACCTAACGGTGCATGACGGGACATCGAGGTGAATGCGGATGGCATAAGCGTACGTTGTATTTATCTGTGATGCTTAGGTAACTTAAATGATGGGACTTCATTAATGTGATTAATGAAAAAAAAGAAACCTAAAATATGTTGTAGAATCAAATTTTCAAAAAAGGTAGCTCTAGTTTTTGCTTTGCATAGCGGTATTCCTTGTAGAATATCCAGCACCTTATTCGATAAGGAAAGAGCTGAGATCCCTTCACCGGGAGAGACCTCTTTAGCAAAAGCTATAAGATACTACAACACCCGGTTTGTCTTTTGATTGCTTTTATAGTTTCTGCTTTGCATAGTGATATTTATGAAATATCCTGCACCTTATTCGATAAGGAAAAAGCCGAGATCCCTTCACCGGGAGTGACCTCTTTAGCAAAATTAGTGAAAGCCTCAAAAACACTCCTTTTTCAAAAATCACTCGATTCTACAACGATATCAAGTTCATTACGTAAAAGGTTTCCATAAAAACCTGTCGTAGCCCTCCGTCATTTCAGATAAGTCCTAATTAGTATTCGTTCTACGTTTGTTGACCTCCGTCAAGGCATAGTGTGCGGTAGCTGACTAGTATTTATCTGCTTATGCATATGATTGTAACGTTTTGAAAATCGTTTCGGTGAAATTTCGAAAAAAAATCGGTAAAATAAAGGGGTTTTCTGTAAAAAGTCAAAATACAAATATCTTATTATAAAAATTAAATATACATATTCTAGCTATGTAATTGCTGTTATTTGGTGTTTATTGAGCCGCTGGTGAAATTTCAAATTTTCTGAAAAAATATTATTTTATTATTATTTTAAGCCGTCACTAATACATTTAATTAGGGAAAATTACAAATTGGAATGGGTTGAAACAAATTTTGTGCATCATAAAACATTAAATAAAATTTTATCATGTGGTTTTTGGAACGAAATCATTTGCCAAAATGGTTTAGAAATTATTAAAGAAAAAAATGCTTTTTTTTAGCGTAAATGGATGTTTGGGGTATTATATTTATTATTTTTCATCACCCCACACCCGTACCCACATCCACACACTCCCATTTACTTATCCCCTTGAAGAATTCAGCAGCCCCCATTCTTTTTCCCCACTTGAATTTCAAAGGAAAAGAAATGAAAGAAAAGAAAAGAAAAGAGTAGAAAATGATATAATTTGAGTTGACTTTGACTTGAACTAACTTTCTCCACCTCACTCTCTCTCCTCCCTCACCCAACCCCCCACATTTTTGGCCGAAACCAGCAACCCCCCCAACAGCCCTTTTTCCTCTTCTCCTTTCTTTGTTCCATCAAAGAAAATCCAAAGAAAAATCCACTAAAAATCAAGCAAAAATCCAAATCAAAATCCGACTCCTACCCATTTTAGCTTAGCCCGTATAGCATGGATCTTTGTGAAAAGAGAGCATTTTGGGAGGCCATGGATGCTTGTGGATCTTCAAATGTTTTTGGGTATAATTCTAAACATTTTTGCTTAATTTGTTACTAATTTCTTAAAGCTAAGTTAATTAAGTGTTTAATTAGGTGTTTAAGAAAGAAAAAGGTTTTGAATTGAAGTTTGAAATTTCAAGTGTATGGTTTTGAATGAAGATTAGGGTTTGAGCATTTGATTATGATTGTGATGGGTAGATTAACATATAATTGCTTGCAAAAATCAAATCTAGTTGCTAGTTGCATTTTTGTTAATTTAAAATTGTGATAAGTATATATATTGCAAACTAGTTTTTGTAAATATTGTGTTAAATTGAGAATTAAAATATGGTTAGGGTTTTTATCATATTATTAACTTTATTATGTGTAGTTTAACACTTTAGTTCATGGAAATCCAACCTAAATTGTAGTTTGTGCATTTTTGCTATGAAATTGTAAAAAGGGTATTTTGTAAATTAGAATATTAGGGTTTTTGGAATTTAATGAGATTAAATTCCGGAAATTGTTTCTATGACTTATTTAAGATATTTAATAAATATATTGGCCGCTACATTCATTTAAACATCCTGTTTTGTACAAAAACGGCGAATTGTGCATGCTAGATTTTCGGAAAAGTGACTTTTTAAGTAAAGTTGGGGTTTTTGTGAGTTTTTACCTAGTTTATATTAAAATTAGTGTTCGTGAATGTGCAAATGAGTGTGATTGGATCTTTCTCGATGGTTTGATGTTTGTACATCGACATCGAGGGTTGGTTTGACTATTCTTGCATGCGTAGGCGATAGGTTTGGACCTATGCGTGATACGCGTGCCGATGTGATTTTCGTATGCCGTTTCGATTTCGAATTTAGTTTTAATGCGATACGGTGCATTATGATATGTAGGTACCCCATGTGGACTTCGAGACGACAAGCAAGCGCATGGCGACGTCGGCACCGGCGAGCGAGGACCAGGTGAGTAGATTTATATCTACGGGGAGAAGTCGGGTGGATGGCGTATAGCACCCCCGCAGTCCGTGGTGGTGTATACGGATGCGTAAACACACCAACAATTATTATATGTTATTTGGGATTATTAACGTTGCTTAGGATGGATATTGGTGTGTTGGATTACCTTAGTGTTGCGAACCCTAGGGTAGTGTTGCACTACACATACACACATACATACTTGCATACATTCCTATTGATATGTGCTCATAGGATTCTTTATAGTTATGGGTTCACATGGGTATGGGACTATGTGTTCACATACGGATTTGAGGATGATACTTGGGATTGAGCTGAGTCGATGAGATTTGATTTGAGGCCGTGAGATCGGTGATATAGCAGGGTTCGTATTTGAGATACGACATGACGTTGTAGCGGGTCCTTGACGTAGTGTTTCACGCACGTCCATGCATACGTAGGCGGTATCAGTATGGTACTAGACGTAGATCAGTACCCCGATCATGATATTTGATAAAGAGGATACCACGTGAATAGTATGATGAATGTGATATTGACCCGTACCCAGATTGGGATGCCGTACGACGGATTTACGTACGAGCTATATTAATGATTGATCCGCACTCTTGACTTGGGATGTCTGATTATAGATATGGTATCGGATATGATATTATTGAGGCGGGATCACAGACTATACACATACAGGTATGTATATGTATCGACTCAGATGATAGGCGGTTCCCTTATCTGTAGTTCAGCTTGTTAGTTCAGCCGTATAGTTTAGTGTAGTTGTTAGATTAGATTAGACTTCTTACCTATTTCAAAACCCAACGAATCGTGGGCATTCTTAAAGACAGCCCAAGGGATCCTACGGATTTTTCAAAAGACGTATCTTTTCATAAAAACACCGTAGCCCCTATTTTGAAAACCCATGATTCGTGTTATTTCAAAATGCACCATTTGTAGGACTTATATTAGATTAATGCAGATTAGTTATAGTTGCGTCTAGTTTTCAGCTCCCGCTCATTTTTGTGGTCCGCTTCGCATCGCATGCTTATTTTATGTTTCATACTCCATTAGTGATATCATCCTGTTAGGACACCAGCACCATTACCGATGATGCGTATGTACCACCTACACTTAATTGCCGGCTCACACACATCTTCATCGGTAATTGCCATGTCACGTACACCTTAGAAAATATTATTGCTTAACTTAGCTAGATAGCTAGTAGTTTGACATAATATTAGTGTACTTACCTTATATGCCAGCTTAGATATTGTAGTTATTACTTATCACTTCATGCATACTGTTATTCATCGTTATGCCGCATTCATGGATTCTCATGCATATATTCACTATTTTACGTGTTATTGAGGTTTTGGATTCGGATTTCCATGAGATTTTCTGGATTTGGAGGAAAACCGCAAAAACATAAATAAACCTTTTCTCTCTTTTAAAATAAAAAGTGCGGTTTTCCTATGATGTATGAGTCGTCCACCATGAGTTTGCTGATGGATTTCGAGACCCGATTCGAGGAGTGGAGGAACCGTTTCGGGTACATGGTGGGCCCGGTATGGTACCCCGGGGCAAGAGGAATGTGATGTTGACGTTGAGCCTGGCTGGGGAGCACTACCTACCGGTGATATTACCCGACGCGTCGGATATCCGGAGGATACCGTCGTGGTCTTGAGATGGATGGTAGGGGCCGGTCTGGACTGACGGCGCCCTAGATATTGAGATTGAGACATTGATATTTCGAGACATTGAGATTTATGTTTTGTGTCGATGCTAGACACTGTTGATACTGATTTCATTTATGATACCTCAGTTTAAAAATACAAAGGAAATCTCACTAATTTATGAAAACAGTTCTTCATTTACATGTATTCTGTTTTCATGCATTCATACCTCATTCATATGATATATTGCTACCTGAGGCACTGACACGGGCACATGAGATTACACTCGGGTTAGATATTTACCCTAGCCTTGTTATAGGCTACGTGCTATTCATATATTTGAGGACATATTATGATCATTGACCTAGGTTGCGTTATTTATGCGATTTCTGTGCGTAGATATTTTTTCTATTCACGAATTGGCAACTCACCCCCGTTGTGCCCCAGTTTCTTGCAGGTTTGCCATACAGGTTTCATTACGGCTTTGCGGGCTCAGTTTCATTCGGGTGACTTGCTAGTAGGTGGGTTTTTCTTATATCGTACCCATCATATTACCTTGTATAATATTATTCCGTTGTATCTAGTAAATTCCATCAACCAAACATGTATTTATTGAGATAGAGACCAGTGTTGTTTATTCTTTCGACCTTAGAGTCGCTCGTTATATTTCTGGTGGTTTTGAGTTTCCTTTTGAGTTTTGATCCTCGCCATTGGCGTTGTATATTATATTGCTTGTGTGGTTGTGACCGTCGATTGACGAAGAGCTAGCTCCCGCTTGGGGATGCCTTTTTATTGATTTCGTATACTATTCATGTTGTATCCCGTTTGGGAGCCAGTATTTACAAAGGAGACTCTGCCGAAATTTTCAGTAAATTTTGGATGTTCTTAAAAACTGCATAATTCGGCTTATGCTATTAAAACTACTTGTTTTAAATTGGTTTTCCTTCACTCTACTTCTTTTCTTGGTTTGGATTTCTGGGTTTTCGGTTTACTTAGATTACGTACGCCTCGAGACGTTTCGTAGTTTAAGTGCCGGTCATGTTCCGTACTTTCGGGACGTGAGAATGATGCAGATTGGTTTAGGATAGCCGTACGGCCTTGTTGACCTCTGTCAAGGGTTGTGCGGGTGGGTTTAATTCAATCAAGAAATGACGGGTTGAAATTGACTAGCAGCCTATGGTTTGTTGACCTCCGTCAAGGTCATAGGACGCTAGGGGCAAAATATTATCGGGAATTTCAAGTGTTGAAATTTGCAATGAGCTTGCATACCTTCTATGAGATAGTTGGATCCCGATACCCACTGCGAGAAAGAGTTACTCCTGGGAGAGTTTTGCACTTTATAATTAGCCGATCAAGTAGGTGTCTAGAAAGGTGTCAACGGGGTTATACCCCTGGGAAAACGAGGTTTATTTTAATTAGGTCCATGCAAAAGCACGGGGAACTTCCCTCAAAGTACCAGCACTGGCCTGGCTGAAAGATAGGCGAACTTGTAGGGTGTAATTAATCCCGGATAGTCTTTCCTTTTAGGGTTTGAAGGATGATTTGATAAAAATAGTGGGAGCCATCCTGATTAGATAAAATAATAACCAATCTAATCTTAAAAGAGCATACGCTGAGTGTTCTCTTCTCTCTCTCTCCAGGTAGCGACCATGTCACGCCTTAATCAAGATAATAGTATGGATGTATTGACCAAACCAGCTTGTTATACTATGCTGGGGAACATTGGTCCGGCTCCATCTTATAATTGTTATAAGACCGAGCAAGAAATAGGGGATTACCAGGATTCCCGTGCTACCCAAATGAAGAAAGTGCATGATGATGCATCTTCTTCGGGTGTGTTCATTATCGAGAACTGTTTTCTCAGTATCCTTTATGTCCTGGGTATGTAATACCGGATCAGGATCCCATATTTGTAATCTGTTACATGGGCTACAGATAGTTAGAGAACTGAGAACGGGTGATAAAGTTCCAAGAGTTAGAAACGGTGCAATTGTTGCAGCCAAGATGTTGGCAGTTATCACCCTGTATTACCAAATACATTTATTCTGAATGAATGTTATTAGATACCGAACCTGATATACAACATCATATCGGTCTCTTTATTTACTAAAGAAAGATATAATTTTGTATTGATGGATAATGTTTTGAACATTTCGTATATCAAGAGTTAATCGGTTTAGGCACGTTATCTAAAAGCATATACGTTCTAAATCAAACTACAGTTCTCAACGTACAGAACACACACAATCGGAAGAGTTCGGAAATGAACAAATTCTTCTTGAGACATTGTAGACTAGGTCATATCAATGCGACCTGACTAGCTAAGTTACATTAAGATGTATATTTATATCAGTTTGAATTTACATCTTGTGAAACTTTCCAGTCATGTCACAAAGATAAAATGACCATAGCTCCGTTTACTGGAAACAGAGAAAGAGTTAGTGAACTCCTGGGATTGCTACATGATGATGTATGTAAGTCCTCTGTCTACACATACCAGGACCGGTTCTTTGTACTTCATTACATTCACTGATGATCTCTCAAGATTCGAACATATGTTCCTATTGAAACACAAGTCTGAAATTTCTGAGAAATTCAATGAATATAAGTCAGAAGTAGAGAACCAAAACGGGTATAAGTATTATTTCCTAAGATGAGAACAGGGAGGCGAATACTTGAGCATGGAATTCCTGGACTATTCTAAAGGAGAATGAGATTCTTTCTCAGCATTACTTCTCCATATACACCACATCACAACGGTGTATCGGGGCGGAGCAATCACCCCCTATTAGATATGGTGCGCTCTATGATGAGTACTACTGAGTTGCATGTTTCCTTTTGTGAGTTATGCACTTGTGAAGCCACATACCTATTGAATAGCGTTCCAACCAAATCAGGTGCCCACCACTCCATATGCGATATGGTATGGGAAGAGCCCATTTCGCAAGTAAGTTAAGATTTGGGGTTGTCCAGCCTATGTCAAAAGCAAAATCCGGACAAGCTCGAGGCAAGGTCAGCTCTGTGGAAGTTTGTTGGATATCCCAAACATTCGCAAGGGAATATCTTCTACCACACCGAGGAACAAAAGGTGTTTTATTTCTCGGCATGCTACCTTTTTAGAAAAGGAATTTATTTTGGAAAGAAATTTGTGGTCATAAGGTAGAACTGGAAGGAGTTCCAGCTATACAAACAACAGCTGATGATTTGGTAGAACTGGAGGATTCAATAGTTCTTGACGAACCTCAGTCTCTCCGCCGATCTGGTAGGGTTCCTCATCTGCCTGAGAGATACTTAGGTTTCTCGATGGCGGTGGGAGCGAGGATTGCATCATGAGATGATGACCCAACTAGTTTCGAGCATGCCATCAAGAGTAGGTTCTTTGTAAAAATGGCTGGATGCTGAGCGATCTGAGATGGAATCCATATACACCAACAAAGTATGGACTTTTGTTGCTTTATCTGAAGGGTTAAAACCCCATCAGGAGAAAGTATATCTTGAGAAGATTACTTGGTGTAGATGGACAAGTTGAGACTTTCAAATCTAGACTTGTTGTAAAACGATTTCGTCATTGAACAGGTGTGGATTATGATGAAACATTTTTCTCCAGTGGCTACGCTTAAGTCCATCCGGATCCTACTTGGCATTGCTACATACCATGACTACGATATCTGGCGGTTGGGTGTCATGACTGCTTTTCTAAATAGTGATTTAGAAGAGAGCGTCTATAAGTACACAGTCAGAGGGCTTCGTAAACAGTGGGAGCAGCAGAAACGTGTGCAGGTTGCTTTACAGGTTAAAGCAAGCATCGCGGAGTTGGAACATCTGTTTTGATGTGGTAGTCAAAGCGTTTGACTTCATCAAAATGGTATATGAACCTTGTATATATAAAAAGGATAGTAGAGAGTAAGGTGGTCATCCTCGTATTATACGTAGATGGCATACTCTTGATAGGAAAAGAGTTTCCTATGCTACACTCGGTCAATCTCCTCTTATCACATTGATTCTCCATTTAGGATTCTCATTAGGTGTAGTGAGATGGTATCAATAAATCCTGGTGAAAATCACTGGATAGCTTCCAGGATGGTAAGGTCGACTGAATGTCAGTCACAGGCATTGTCTTTACCCTCAGTGGAGGGACGGTATGTTGGAAGAGTTCCAAGCTATATACCGTGGCAAACTAGACGATAAAGGCTCGATACATCGCTACCAACGATACTACCAATGAGGCAGTCTGGTTGTATATAAGTTCATAAGATGAACTTATTTCCTACCATTGTATGACAATGGAGTTGTGGCTTTGGCCTAGGAACCCCCGTCACATCAGTGATCCAGACATATTCTAAGGCAGTATTACCTGATCATGGAGATGGTTGATTTCCAGGGAGAACGAGGTTAGGAGAGCAGACTCAGAGGATAACACAGCAGATCCACTCACAAAGGCCTTTTCCCAGAGAAAGACTTTTATGGGATGGATGAGTATGGGATACTACAACCACTACTATATGATGGCCCTAGTGCAAGTGGGAGATTGTTAGTTATATGTATGCCTTAGAGGCCATTACTATACATGCGATGTATATTGTAGTGGATGCTTGGACATATATAAGGAGGACTTTCTTGCTCGATATGATAGTATGCTATCTGGTTACTCTTTATCTTGACATCTACACTGATTGTCTCTCTGTTACATGTTGGTAAAGCCCTTAGGATGTGTACATGACTACCTAGATTATGATGCAGATCATACAAGTAGGACAAAGGTAATCTGTGAGTACATCCTTTAATGTCCCTAGTCGTGGGAGTATCGAGACGGGGCATCGATATACCAGAGTAGACTAGCGCATAGCTTCTCGACCCATGTAGATGGGCGATGGATGATCCTATATCCATTGGTGTTTGACATCTGAGATGATATACGGGTTCTCAATGGAGACTGGGTACACTGGATAGACTCGCTGAGAACTCCCAGATGGTGTTATACCTCACGTCAGTTGGCAGTTCTCTGGTGACACTGGTACAGATTAGTCTGTCGATCCGAGATCATTATAGAGTCTTGTGTGATTCCTACTGTGCTTTGATTTCCATTTTACCACGTTCATGAGAACGTGCAAAACAGTGATTTTTGGGTACAGTCCTGAGTCACATGGAGGCTGTTGGATATATGTATGCCCTAGAGGCCATTATGTGATAGTGGATGTATCTATACATGTATATATATTTAGTTTGCATTCTTGCTCGACATGATAGTATGCTATCTGGTTCTTCTTTATCTGACATGTTTATTTGATCATGCTTCTATTCATTCATACATGCTGATAAAGCCCTGAGGATATCGGCTTGACTGCTCTGATTATGAAGGAGATCATACTAGTGGGACATCTGTAGTCTATAAGCATATCCTGGAACGTCCCTAGTCGTAGGTATATCGAGACGGAGCATTGATATACCAGAGTAGACTAGCGTATATGATAGTAGACCCATACGATGGGCGATGAATGTTCCCACATTCATCGATGTTCGACATCAAGATCATATACGGGTGCTCAGTGGTGACTGGGTACACTGGACGGACTCACCGAGAACTCCTATATGGAATTATATCTATCGTCGGATAGCAGTTCTCAGGTGACACTGGTACAGGTTAGTCTGTAGACCCGAGATCGTCATAGAGCCTTGTGTGTTCTCCCACTGTACTTTGATTACCATCCTACCACGGCTCTACTGAGTCGTGCAAGCAGGTGGCCGTTGGGTACAGTCCCGAGACACACGAAGGCAATGAGCGATAGGAAGGGTTTCGTCTCTCCCGATATTGGGAGTTGATGCTGTACTGTGCCCGACTGGTTATAACAGCAAGTCCCTGGCCAGGGCTGCTGAGATTTGCTGATAAGTGTTATCAGTAGTTTCTCGATCTGTTATAGACCATTCACCGGCACGACTTATTGAGTTATTAGGGTCGACGTGACCATCCCTAGGCTCGATATGCAGCATATCTGACGAAGAGACCGGACTGTACGGTAGTGTTGCCGGATGGCTCGACGGGAGTTGTAGCAGGTTCGCTTGTTGCCTTCTGATCGCTCAATACCCGGGTGGCCGTTACGTTTAGCTGACCGCTTGCGGCTTGAGGGTACTTGATATGATCATTACCCTCTGCCGGCGTATTGACGAGTCTTAGAGTCCCACAAAGGAGTTACCCAGTCCAGGCGAAACGTTGTGGTGCGCGTATGTGATATGCGCTTGCACCCGATTGAAATGTGCGTATATGATACCGAACATTGATCGGGTGGCCTGCTTTTGGTGGGGTCATATGAGATATGACCGGATTGATAAATTAAGTGTTGATTTGTCATCTAACCATTAGTTTTCTCACTTGAAACCTTTCTAGGGTTTGATGGATGTATGCATGCATGCATGCGTTTCTTTCTTCCTTTCTAGTTTCATGCACATGTAGATGTGCATACATGTACACATACATACACCCATCCATCATGGTTGATTGCATATGGAAATGGTGGCAATATAAGCCTCACACCATAGATTAAACAATGGATAATTATTTAATTTTGGTTTTAAAGTAAAATGAAAAAGAAAAGGATAATCATTCTTGATTCTACACTCTTCTTCTAACCTAACCTATCTCAACTACCACTAACCTATGGTTATCCTTCTCTTTATCATTTAAAACCCAAGTTAAACTAACTATCCATCATTTAATCATGGTTGAAGTCAAGAAGGAAATAAATATATATAGTGATATATATTTCTTTTTCTTCTTAACTCAAGGTTATCTTTTACACCTCTTGTTCATTTTAGCCACCATCTTCATCCTCCTTCATCTCTTCCTCTCTAGTCTTTTCTAGTGAGCTAAATACAACTAAAGAAAGGTTTTTGAAGTGAGATTCCAAACCACAACATCATTCTACTCAAGTCTAGCCGACTTGATTAGAGTGTTTCCTTCGGTTTACCAAAGTAGCGAGCTTGGACGGAGTGCTCCGTGGTGGATCGTCGTGGACGCAAGGGAACTTCAAGAGGACCTCGATTCAACACCCAAGACACCAAGGAGTCCAACAAAAGGGGAGCTACAAAGGTTGTAGCCTTCAAACCCTTATCTTTACTAGCTTAAAGTTTCATAAGCCTAATTTTCTAGGATCGATCCCTTTGCATGTTAGTTTAGCACCTTAAAAAATTATAACTTTGGGTCATGTGATGCTTCAAAACACTTCATAGGGTGCTATATTAACCTTTCATTGGTATCAGAGACGACCTAGAACATTAGGCGACGTTTTTACGAAGTGAAAACCCCGATCGGACAAAAATACGGTGTTTTTGGGTGCTCTCTGGAAATTTTCTAAAATTTGATAATCTGCAGAATTAAAAATATGTAAAAAATACAGCAGGAAAAAATAAGGATTACGGTACAAAAATTTTCCAGTGAACAATAATTCTAGCCGCGGAAACGCGGCCTAAGCTTGCTTAGGCCGCGGTTCCGCGGCCGTATACATGAATTGATGGATACGTTTTGTACAGTCATTCATGAATCTGCTTGTATAAAATTTTGGATATTTTTAATCTGTATTTGGTTTTGAAAAATTCTGGAGATGGTGTTGGACTCGTCAATTCGATCGGGACTTTCATTTCGTAGCTTTTCCGGGTAAATTAGACAGTATTGAAGTGTTTGAACGAGTATCATTTACTCACTATTCACGGGGTTTAAATACTTTGGAGATACGTGCAAGTCTTTTTGCGGTGGTCCCTCTAGAAGACAACAAACCTTAACTCGATTATGTGACCGTCTCGAACTGCCCTTTGAACCTTAGGGTTTGGGGCAGTACGGCGTGCCACATGTGAGGCGTTGGCTTGACCCTTCTACGGCTGGACCGCTACTACTGTGTCACACTCCGGATTTTTGAACCCTGCTCAAGTGTTGAGCTTTAGTGAATCTTGGGTATTTGATCGTTCGTTCGAAAACTTTAATACTGTCTGTTTGTCTGGAATGTGATACAATATGTGGAATTCATATAGTTTAGGCATGAAATACGAAATATGTGATATTTCGCATTTATGATGTCTAAAGAGTATCTGGATTCCAAATATTGTAGTTTTACACTTTCTTTTCTGTGACCGTAAGTGTAGTATGTTCGATATCGCCGGTTTCGTTGCTATACATCAACGACAATCGGGGTACGCATACTTACTTACGTTGATGATATGTGATATTATGTGTTGCTGAGATATGATGTTCAGGATTGTCGCGATCGAATAGCCGGGGGGTTTTTGTGAGATGAGAGTTTTATATTTTCATTCATGTAAATTCAAATGTAATGTAATATTCTTTTATTTGGGGCACTTCCAGGTTGCGGTTGTGTCACCAGTGTTGTATATTATTTACTTTTCCGCATTAGGATGGACCCAAGGAGGGGAGCACAGGTGACCGGGTTCTGGGGTTCAGTGGGAGGCCATCTCGAGGAGTCGAGACCGGGTCTCCTAAACTCCAGAATTGGTAAGGTCACTTGCCGCTCTCGTAGGGGTCCAGGGTGTGGGCTTGGCTAATCATCGCGACTGTGGAATCCGTATTTTCTATTCTGGCTAAATACTAAATACGGACGTCCTAGGATATCCCACGTTATATCTATGTTTCTGCTACCTGTGTTCTGTGATATCTGAGACGAATGACATATTATTATATATATGATATATAGTAGACGTTGCTTATGTTTTACACCCGCGCTAGTCCCGTCCCGGTATGCCGTTAGTTAAGTAACCTAACGGTGCATAACGGAACATTGCGGCGAATGCGGATGGCATAAGCGTACGTGTTATTTTCGTTTCTTTTCTGTGATTGTGTATACGGCCACGGAACCGCGGCAGCTTTTTCATAAATAGCCGAGTAGTTTATAAATCTGATTCTACAACATCTTTTTAGGTTTATTTTCTTTACATTAATCACATTAATGTAATCCCATCATTTAAGTCCTTAAGCCAATCCTTTTGAAAATTGTTTGATTCTACAACGATATCAAGTTCAAAGCGTTAAGGATTTTCTTAAAAATCATTCGCAACCCTCCGTCATTTTAGGAAGTAGAGTACTTAGTATTCGTGCTACGTTTGTTGACTTTAGTTAAGGCGTAGTGTACGGTAGCTAAGTGATGTCTTCCTACACTGCATATGATGCAGATTAATTAGAACATTCATGCGACTTTGTTGACCATAGTTAAGGGTCATATGGGTGGGTCTAATTGATCAAGAAATGACGGGTAGAACTTGACTGGTACTTATGATTTGTTGACCATAGTTAAGGTCATAAATACTAGGGGTAAAAATTATATCGGGAATTTCAAGTGTTGAAATTTGCAATGAGATTGCATACCTTCCATGTGATGGTTGGATCCCGATCCCACTGTGGGCAATAGTTGCTCCTAGGAGAGTTTACAGTTTACAATTAGCTAACTCATTAGGTGTCTAGAAAGTTGTTAACGGGGCTCCGCCTCTGGAAAAACGAGGTTTACTCTAATTAGGTCCGTGCGAAAGCATGGGGAACCTCCCTCAAAGTACCGACACTGGCCTGGCTGAACGGTTAGCGAAGTTGTAAACTGTAATTAATCCTGGCTAGTTTTTCTTTTTAAGGTTTGAAAGAAAACTTGATTAAAAGCAGTGGGAAACATCGATTACACAAGATAATAAACCAATCTAATCTGTGCAAGAGCTTTCGCTGAGTGTATTCTTTTCTCTCTCTTAATGGCAGATACCAATGACTGGACTTAAGCTTCTACTAGATAAAAACAAACTGAATGGGACCAACTATAAAGACTGGCTGAGGAATCTGAAAATCGCCTTGACTTATGATAAAGTATCATATGTCCTCACGGCTTCAGCCCCGCCCGTCCCTGGTCCAAAATCCTCAGTTGCGGACATTGAAGTCCGCAAGACATGGGACGCTGACTGTGCCACGGCCACATGCCTCGCGCTTGCATCGATGGATAACACACATCAAAAGCAGCACGAGGACATGGAAATTCACGGTATATTGCTCCATACAAAGGAGTTGTATGGGGAGCAATCCCGCGTATTACGATACGAAACATCAAAGAAATTGTTTCAGATGCGAATGGCCCCTGGCACACCAGTAGGAGACCATGTTCTGAAGATGATAGCTCTTATAGAAGAGCTTGAGGACCTTGGATGGACAATGGACAATGAACAATATATAGATATTATTCTGCAGTCCCTCCCCTCCACCTTTGCTCAGTTCATAGTGAACTTCAACATGCATGGCATGGAGAAGGACCTCCCTGAATTCCTTAATATGTTAAGGAGTGCAGAGAGCACTATGAAGTCAGCAAAGACTCCCGTTATGACCATTGGACAGTCTTCTTCTTCTCGCCCGAAAGCTAAGGCCTAGGGAAAGAAAAAGAAGAAACCCACTAATCCTAAGGGCGGAGTTAAAATGGTGAAGGGAAAGGGAAAGTCCACAGCTGGAGACCCGGGGAAAGGCGAGTGTTTTCATTGCCACAAGACAGGACATTGGAAGCACAATTGCACGGAGTACCTAAGTCTCAAGAAGAAGCATGGTGATGCTTCTGCTTCAGGTGCGTTTGTGACTGAAAACTGTTTTTCTATAAACTCTGCTTCCTGGGTATTGGATACCGGTTCAGGTTCTCACATTTGCAATTCTATGCAGGGGCTGAGAAATAGAAAGGTTTTGAAGACAGGTGACCATACTCTCCGCGTTGGAAATGGTTCCAATGTACATACAGTCGCAGTGGGAGAGTATCACTTGGGGTTGCCATCTGGATGTATTTTGATTTTGAATCCATGTTATTTTGTACCTAGTATGCTATGTAATATAATATCCGTTTCTTTGTTGGACAATGAAGGGTATAATTTTGTGTTGCAGAACAATGTTATGAACATTCACCTAAATCAAATGTTGGTTGGGTATGGTACACTTAATAACGGAATATATGTCCTAAATCAACACACAGTTTTCAGTATACAACACACTAATAAAAGAAAAATTTCAGAATTAAATGAAGCTTTTCTTTGGCACTGTAGACTTGGTCATATTAACGAAACAAGACTAAACAAGCTACACAAAGATGGATATTTAAACTTTTTTGAATATAAATCTTATGCGACTTGCCAGTCTTGTATCAAGGGTAAAATGACCAAAACTCCGTTTACAGGACACGGAGAAAGAGCTACTCAGCTCCTGGGCCTCATACATAGTGATGTATGTGGGCCTATGTCTACACAGGCTAGAGGCGGTTTTTCATATTTCATTACATTCACTGACGATTTCTCAAGATTCGGTCATGTATTTTTATTAAAGCACAAGTCCGACGCTTTCGAGAAATTCATTGAATATAAACAAGAAGTAGAAAAACAAACCGGCTTGAGTATTAAGATGCTTCGATCAGATCGAGGTGGAGAGTATCTCAGTACAGAATTTGCAAACTTCCTAAAAGAGAATGGGATTCTCTCTCAGCTCACTCCTCCTTACACACCACAGCACAACGGTGTGTCAGAACGACGGAATAGGACCCTATTAGATATGGTCCGGTCCATGATGAGTGATGCTGAGTTACCAGTCTCGTTTTGGGGACATGCATTGGAGATTGCAGCGTTTCTGCTAAACAGGGTTCCAACCAAAGCCGTGTCTACCACGCCATATGAGATATGGAATGGGAAGAGACCATCTCTTAAAAGAATTAAGATTTGGGGTTGCCCGGCCTATGTTAAAAAGCAGAATCCGGACAAACTCGAGACACGGTCAGTCATGTGTAACTTTGTGGGATATCCAAAGAATTCTTATGGATATCTGTTCTACCACAAAGAAGAACAAAAGGTATTTGTTTCTCAGTATACCACATTCTTGCAAAAAGAGTTTTTCACAGATAAAGATGATGGCAAGGTAGTAGATCTAGAAGAGGTTCTGGAGACACAAACTACAAATGACGATTTGGTTGAACCGGCTGTTGCAACAGAAACTAAAGAACCTCGGCCACTCCGTAGATCTGGTAGGACTTCTCGCCCACCGGAGAGGTACTACGGTTTCCTCATTGATGGTAACGGAGAAGATTGCATCATGGATGATGATGATCCTACCAGTTTTCAGCAAGCTATCACGAGTGGTGACTCTGTGAAGTGGCTGGATGCCATGAGATCCGAAATGGAGTCTATGTACACCAACAAAGTATGGACTTTGGACGTTGTACCCCTTGGGGTAAAACCTGTAGGGTGCAAATGGATCTATAAAAGAAAGATTGGTGTGGATGGGCAGGTAGAGACCTATAAGGCAAGACTTATGGCGAAAGGTTTTCGTCAAAGACCAGGTTTGGACTATGACGAAACTTTTTCGCCCGTAGCCATGCTTAAATCCATTCGGATCCTACTTGCTATTGCTGCTCACTACGACTATGAAATCTGGCAGATGGACGTTAAAACAGCATTTCTAAATGGAGATTTAGAAGAATGCGTTTATATGGATCAGCCAGAGGGCTTCATTGACAGTGGGAGCAGCGGGAAAGCATGTAGATTGCTTAAATCCATATATGGGTTAAAGCAGGCATCTCGGAGTTGGAACATCTGTTTCGATGATGTCATCAAAGAGTTTGATTTCATCAAAAATCCAGATGAACCTTGTGTTTATAAGAAGGCTGTAGGAAGAGCTGTCACATTCCTCGTATTGTACGTGGATGACATTCTTCTGATAGGAAATGATATTCCTATGCTACAGTCGGTCAAATCATTCTTATCACTAAGGTTCTCCATGAAGGACCTGGGTGATGCCACATACATCCTGGGCATAAGGATCTATAGGGATAGATCCAAAAAGTTATTGGGATTGTCCCAAACCAGGTACATCAACACCATCCTAGAGAGGTTTAGTATGGAAGACTCCAAGCGGGGTGCCTTACCCGCTTGCCATGGAGTCACTCTCTCCAAGGATTCTTGTCCAAAGACCGATGAAGAGAGAGCTCGCATGAGCATTATACCTTATGCTTCGGCAGTAGGATCTATAATGTATGCGATGTTATGTACACGCCCGGATGTAGATTATGCACTTAGTGTTGTAAGCAGGTATCAATCCAACCCATGGGAGAACCACTGGACAGCTGTAAAGAACATTCTTAAGTACTTACGAAGGACTAAAGAATTGTTCTTGGTGTATGGTAATACAGATCTCCAAATGGAGGCCTTTACCGATTCGAGCTTCCAGAGCGATAAGGATGACAGCAAATCTATCTCAGGGTTTGTATTTACCCTCAATGGAGGGGCGGTAAGCTGGAAGGGTTCTAAACAAGATACCGTTGCAGACTCTATGATGGAAGCTGAGTACATTGCTGCAAATGATGCCGCCAAGGAAGCCGTCTGGATGAAGAAGTTCGTCTCGGAGCTAGGAGTAGTTCCAACTATTATTGATCCAATACCTTTGTATTGTGACAATAATGGGGCGATGGCGTTAGCCAAGGAGCCCAGATCCCATCAGCGGTCCAGACATATCCTGAGGCGCTTTCATTTGATCCGGGAGATTGTAGATCGCCGCGAGATCGAGATTAAGAGAGTAGACACAAAGAACAACACCGCGGATCCACTCACCAAGGCCCTCCCTCAGCCACAGCATGAGCGACTTTTTGAGATGTTGGGTATGAGATACGCCAATAACTGGCCTTAGTGCAAGTGGGAGATTGTTGGATATATGTATGCCCTAGAGGCCATTATGTGATAGTGGATGTATCTATACATGTATATATATTCAGTTTGCATTATTGCTCGACATGATAGTATGCTATCTTGTTCTTCTTTATCTGACATGTTTATTTGATCATGCTTCTATTCATTCATACATGCTGATAAAGCCCTGAGGATATCGGCTTGACTGCTCTGATTATGATGGAGATCATACTAGTGGGACATCTGTAGTCTATAAGCATATCCTGGAACGTCCCTAGTCGTAGGTATATCGAGATGGGGCATTGATATACCAGAGTAGACTAGCGTATATGATACTAGACCCATACGATGGGTGATGAATGTTCCCACATTCATCGATGTTTGACATCAAGATCATATACGGGTGCTCAGTGGTGACTGGGTACACTGGACGGACTCACCGAGAACTCCTATATGGAATTATATCTATCGTCGGATAGCAGTTCTCCGGTGACACTGGTACAGGTTAGTCTGTAGACCCGAGATCGTCATAGAGCCTTGTGTGTTCTCCCACTGTACTTTGATTACCATCCTACCACGGCTCTACTGAGTCGTGCAAGCAGGTGGCCGTTGGGTACAGTCCCGAGACACACGAAGGCAATGAGCGATAGGAGGGGTTTCGTCTCTCCCGATATTGGGAGTTGATGCTGTACTGTGCCCGACTGGTTATAACAGCATGTCCCTGGCCAGGGCTGCTGAGATTTGCTGATAAGTGTTATCAGTAGTTTCTCGATCTGTTATAGACCATTCACCGGCACGACTTATTGAGTTATTGGGGTCGACATGACCATCCCTAGGCTCGATATGCAGCATATCTGACGAAGAGACCGGACTGTACGGTAGTGTTGCCGGATGGCTCGACGGGAGTTGTAGCAGGTTCGCTTGTTGTCTTCTGATCGCTCAATACCCGGGTGGCCGTTACGTTTAGCTGACCGCTTGCGGCTTGAGGGTACTTGATATGATCATTACCCTCTGCCGGGTATTGACGAGTCTTAGAGTCCCACAAAGGAGTTACCCAGTCCAGGCGAAACGTTGTGGTGCGCGTATGTGATATGCGCTTGCACCCGATTGAAATGTGCGTATATGATACCGAACATTGATCGGGTGGCCTGCTTTTGGTGGGGTCATATGAGATATGACCGGATTGATAAATTAAGTGTTGATTTGTCATCTAACCATTAGTTTTCTCACTTGAAACCTTTCTAGGGTTTGATGGATGTATGCATGCATGCATGTGTTTCTTTCTTCCTTTCTAGTTTCATGCACATGTAGATGTGCATACATGTACACATACATACACCCATCCATCATGGTTGATTGCATATGGAAATGGTGGCAATATAAGCCTCACATCATAGATTAAACAATGGATAATTATTTAATTTTGGTTTTAAAGTAAAATGAATAAGAAAAGGATAATCATTCTTGATTCTACACTCTTCTTCTAACCTAACCTATCTCAACTACCACTAACCTATGGTTATCCTTCTCTTTATCATTTAAAACCCAAGTTAAGCTAACTATCCATCATTTAATCATGGTTGAAGTCAAGAACGAAATAAATATATATAGTGATATATATTTCTTTTTCTTCTTAACTCAAGGTTATCTTTTACACCTCTTGTTCATTTTAGCCACCATCTTCATCCTCCTTCATCTCTTCCTCTCTAGTCTTTTCTAGTGAGCTAAATACAACTAAAGAAAGGTTTTTGAAGTGAGATTCCAAACCACAACATCATTCTACTCAAGTCTAGCCGACTTGATTAGAGTGTTTCCTTCGGTTTACCAAAGTAGCGAGCTTGGACGGAGTGCTCCGTGGTGGATCGTCGTGGACGCAAGGGAACTTCAAGAGGACCTCGATTCAACACCCAAGACACCAAGGAGTCCAACAAAGGGGAGCTACAAAGGTTGTAGCCTTCAAACCCTTATCTTTACTAGCTTAAAGTTTCATAAGCCTAATTTTCTGGGATCGATCCCTTTGCATGTTAGTTTAGCACCTTAAAAAATTATAACTTTGGGTCATGATGCTTCAAAACACTTCATAGGGTGCTATACTAACCTTTCAGAGGCAATGGTTGTAGCCTTCAAACATTTACTAATATTAGCTCACTTATGATTTCTTTTCTCACTTGTGTGCATTAGTGTATATGTGATATATATTAGTGTACAACTTTTGTGTCATGCAAGATGCCACATGTGACATGGGCATATAAGACTTGCACCATGCTTAATAATGTGATAGGTTTATATTTATCAAAGTTAATCAAAATTAGTAGGATTAAGTCACATGGTTGAAGCTTGCAGAACCATTGACCAAGTCCACTAAGTTTGTTTTACTTGTAGATATTTATTAACCTAACCATTATTAACTAGCCATGGTTTATTCTCTACATGGGTTAGTGTATGACACTAAATCACCAATGGCTGCTATTCTAACCTAATTAGTTCATTCTCTCCTCTCTTCACTTGAGCTTCTTCATCCTCATGAGAAAAGCTTACTAGATTTTCTCAAAGTGAGAAAATATTGTGAGAAAAATATATCTAAATTGAGCTCACTTCCTACTTCATCATCCTCTACTACTTTCCATTTTGGTTACGGTGTTTTCTTCACTAATTTCACAATTAGTGAAGAGGTAGCTAGGGTGTTTTCTTCACTAATTTCACAATTAGTGAAGAGGTAGCATGAGCTTGAGTCTACTCGTCATAGATCATCTTCGGCCTCGAAAACTTCGAGCTAGCTTGTTCATTGCTCCAGGAGAACCCATACTAGAGTTCGGGAGATCGATGCTAGCAGCAAAGGGACTGCTGCACGGAGATTTAGAATTGAAGGACTGGTCTACAAAGGTTGTATTCCTCATTCACTTAGATGTAAAGTAATTTACATTTAGTTTAGCACCTAAAACTCTAGTTAGATCCTAGGTTAGGCTTGTTTGGCACACTAAATTTTTAAATATAGCAAGTTTGATGCCTTGTGAAACCTTGTGGTTGTACCAAAGAACCCTACAGTGTAGTATAATTAAATACCCATAATTTGGGAAATATTGGGAAGTTGACTTGAATGGTGATTTTGGAAGAATTTATGTGATTTAAGAAAATTATAAATTCTTTATGATTAATTATATTCCATTTTAATGTTAATCGCGATTAAATATCACTAATCGTGCATTAAGCTTGATTTGTGCACATGACATGCACCATGTCATATTTCATATTTTTACATTTTTAACCATGACATCTTGTTTCTTTTTATGGATATGGTTTATTTGTTTTAGGGTCTTAAAAGAAAAGGAAGTGAAGAGAAAAGAAAAAGAATAAAGAATTGGGTATGTGCAAGAGAGAGAGAGAGGTGAGGGGACTTTTGACCAAGGCTCCCATTGTGTTTCCTTCATTTTCCTTCACCATTTTCCCCCTCTTCCTCTCACCATGGCTGCCCACTTCTCCACCTCCTCTAAACCCTCACAAACACCCTTAATACCACATCACAACATCATCTTCCCTTCACTAAAAATGTGCACAAGCTCACTACAAGCATTTTGGACCAAGAAAGCTAGGATTTTGAGCACTTGGGGCAACTCAAGAAATTTCTTGAGTTTCCAAATGAGGTAATTCCTTCACACTTAGTATATTATTTCATTCACTTAAGCATCCATACATGTTTAGAACCGATTTAGTGTTGATTAGTGAACTTTGAAAATTCCTATATGAGGTTTGAGGAATCCTTGAATTGAGATAGTGCAATTGAGGTTAGCAGAGGCAATACAACTCCTGTAGTGATTGTATATTGGACTAAACCAGAGACTAGGACCCCAAACCCCAAACTTAGAAATCCCCGATATCAAATTTGTGTAGGAATTGTAGTGTAGTTTTGAAATCTGCTATGACCCGGGACACCTGAAAATTTTGTAGCGATCACAGTGAGTCGTGCAGGCAACCTAGATGGTAACCCCAAGACCCGAGACCCAACCCTCCTTCCATGGCCGCAAATTTATTCCTTCTGGCCGCAAATTGCGGCCAGGGTAGGGGTGTTTTCCTTCGTGTTTGGTCCAGGGCTTTATCTTCAGAAAACTAGACCCTCTATATATGCAAAATTGGCTAATTTCACCATGGGTAAAATATGGAGGTGTTTTCTTAAGTTACTACTTCGTTTTGCGACTTCGTTTTAACTTGGGTTTTGGTATTTTTGTTTTATCTCGATCACTAGACGTTTGTACGTCAATATCGGGAGTTGTTTGATAATTCTTGCATGTGTAGACCATAGGTTTTAACCTATGTGTGATACGTGTACCGTTTTGGTTTCGTGCGTGATTTCTGTTTATGATGCTATATGTGTATATATGTAGGTACCCTTAAGTGGACTTCGGACGATGAAGAAGAGGATGGCGACATCGACTTCAGCAAGTAAGGATCAAGGTGAGTAGATATATATCTACGGGGGAAGTCGGGTGGATGACGTGTAGCACCCCCGCAGTTTCGTAGTCTAGTATACGAATACGTATATACATATATATAAATATGTGTATTAAGAGATTAAATGATTATCAAGATAGGTTTTAGGTGTTCACGGGTTAGTTTTAGTGTAATTAGAAGAAACTTAGTGAAGGGTTACGCTAGCGCCCCGGCCAACTTCCGTAGCCAAATGCGGAACAAAAATTTTATAACGATATAAAACTTAGCGCTAGAATAAACCAAAACCGGATCTTTACCATAAACCTAGTTAGCAAGTTAGGGTTCTATCTACTATGATAGAAAGTATACCTAAAGAAAAGAAGTCCTTCGGGTCTTCGATCCTCTCCTTAAGCTCCTCGATGGAAGTATGGATCGTGCTTGAACTTCGGCCTCCTTGTGTCAACGATGATCCACCCGAGAGCTCCAACCTTGAGCTAAACCTCCAACTTCAGGTAACTAGAATACTTAGCTTGCTAATCTAAGTAAACTGGAGTGAGTAAAGTATGATTTAGAGTGGCTTAGTCTCACTAACCCTTGATTATTAACACATGATACACTTAGGGTTTTGAGAGGAAGAAGGAGAGAACCATGAAAGAGAATGAGAAATGAAAAATCAAGAGATTTGTCTTTTGAGGAAAGAGAAAAATAAGTTTTATTAGGATAATTATGATGGCTCCACTGATTTGACCATTATCATGTCACAATTAATGCTAAGCAAAATATCTTGTGCTCAAAAAATATCTAAGTCAACAATAGTCAACATAGTGAAATTGTTAAACCAATTAGCCATGACACAATTATCTCTAATAAAATTTAGTAAACAATTTCCTCCATCTCATTATAGTTTTAATCAAGTCAATGGTCAAAACCCTAATGAGGTGTCTCCTTCTTTGTCCCTCTCAACCGTATATACATATCAGCATCCATGTTCCGAGAAACACGAATACAAAGAGACTAAACCAACCCAAAATCTAATACTAGGATCCGGCTTAAACCAAAGCCCACTAGTATCAACCGCCCGAACACCATACGCGCACAAGTACGCCTATGTGAACGAACCCTGTCGTAAAACCATACAACCTCTACATCGTTTCACCCGAAGCTGGGAAACCCTCTGTGTGGGACTCTAAAGACTCGACAATACTCTGGCAGTGGGTTTAACCATATGCTCATCAGCGGCACTAGCTGTATGTAACAGCTACCCAGGTATTTGTCGATAGGAAGGTCGACGTGCAAGTTCATACAGACTCCTACTGATCCTATCTGTGTCAATCTCCGTACAGTCCAGTCTGTTCGTCTAAGAGTATCACATATCGGGCCTAGGGGTGGTAAACGTCAGTCCCCGAATAGTGGTATAAGTCGTGTCGGAGTGTAGCCCAGAACACCCTGAGAAACTGTAGGGTTTCCTTATCACCTCATATAAGGTTTGGAAGCATCACACATGCCACAACTTTGATTTTAAGAGGTGCTAAGCAAACTTAACTAGGAATCTTACTAGAAATATTGAGTAAAAACTAATAGTATCATATGTAAAAGTAATTCTATCACTAAGTGGAGAAACTACAACCTTTGTAGACCTCCTAGGGTGACTCCATGAATCTCCTAGAGTTTGGAAAGGCTCGCTAGAACACTTCCGAGTCCACGACGATCCACCCGAAGTCCTTTGCTCAAAGCTTGTTGCTTCACTTGATCTTTCAAATCGGTGGAGCAAACACCCTACACAAGAGAGCAAGAGATGTGTAGGATGATGAAGTGGTTTATGTTATCACTTAAAAAACTCTATCTTTTCCTTTTCCTCACTCTAAACAAATCTCAAAAGATCTTGAAGAAAGAGGAAGATGAAGATGGCAAAGCTTTTTGAAGATAATGATAATTCTTATGTTTTAAAAATAAAACAAAAGGATATATATATATATATGTGAGACACTCTCACAACAAACCATGGTTACAATAAATATCTCGATATTTTGTGATGAGTTAAAGAACAAAGGAAATTAACCAAGGTTAAGTCAATGGTCAACTAATGAAGTGTGTAGAAACTATGAGTCATTTGTAAAGAAATGAGTCATTAGTTAATTCCCTTTATCTTTTAACTTAAAACAAAAACTATATATTAATATGAACCATGTGAGTCTTGCATTTCTATCTTCAATATATCAACAACCATGATATATATGCATGTTTGTATGTGTGTATGCACATCAACATGTACATATACATACAAGCATCCATCAAAAGAATTGGATTTAATAAAAGTGAGCTAAAAGTCATTATTAAATCAACATTTAATTTAATAAAGCGGTCATATCACATACGACCCGACCAATAGAAAACACCTGATTAACATATGGTATCTCATACACGTATTTAATCGAGTTCCCGGGCATATCTCATATGCACACCACATCATTTTGCCTGAGCTAGGAAACTTCTGTGTGGCACTCTAAGACTCGTCAATACGCCGGCAGTAGATGATGATCACATCAAACACCTACAAGCTGCAAGCGGTCAGCTAAACGTAACGGCCATCCGGGTATTGAGCGATCAGAAGAAGAACAAGCGAACCTGTCAAAACTCCCGTCAATCCAACTGGCAACACTTACCGTACAGTCCGGTCTCTTCGTCAGATATGTTGCATATCAAGTCAAGGGATGGAATCGTCGACCACTATAACTCAATAAGTCATGCCGGTATATGGTCTACAACAGTTCGAGAAACTACTGAAAACACTTATCAATAATATCTCAGCAGCCCTGGACAAGGACTACTAGGTATAGCCAATCGTGCACAGCGCAACATCAACCCCCAATACCGGGATAAACGAAACCCCTCCTATCGCTCATTGCCTCCATGTGCCTCGGGACTGTACCCAAAATCAACCTGTTTGTACGACTCAGTAGAGTCGTAGTAGGTTGGAGATCAAGATACAGTGGGAGGACACACAAGACTCTATGGCGATCTCGGGTCTACAGACTAACCTGTACTAGTGTCACCTAAGAACTGCTATCCGACGTATGATATAATACCACATAGGAGTCCCGGTGAGTCCGTTCAGTGTGCCCAGTCTCACTGAGCACCCGTATACAATCTTTGGTGTCAGCACACCAGATGGATATGGGATCATCCATCGCCCATTATATGGAACAAGAATGGTATACGCTAGTCTACACTTGAATATCGATGCCCTGTCTCGATATACCTACGACTAGGAACATTTCAAGGATATGCTTATAAACTACAGGTGTCCCACTAGTATGATCCACATCATTATCCCAGCAGTCAAGCCAATATCCTTAGGGCTTTATCAACATGTACCAAATGAGTAAAAACATGATCATGTGAACATATGATAAAGAGAAACCGGATAGCAAACTATCATGTCGAGCAAGACTGTCCTCTGAATATATATATATATATATATACACACACACATCAGTACATACACTATCATATAATGGCCTCTAGGGCATACATATATCCAACAATCTCCCGCTTGCACTAAGGCCAATTATTGGCATATCTCATACCCAACATCTCAAAAAGTCGCTCATGCTGCGGCTGAGGGACGGCCTTGGTAAATGGATCCGCAGTGTTGTCTTTTGTATTTACTCTCTTAATCTCGATCTTGTGGTGATCTCCCGGATAAGATGATATCGCCTCAGGATGTGTCTGGACTTCTGATGAGACCTGGGCTCTTTGGCCAACGCCATAACCCCATTATTGTCACAATACTAAGGTATTGGATCAATAATGATTGGAACTACTCCTAGCTCCGAAATGAACTTTCTCATCCAGACGGCTTCCTTGGCAGCATGATTTGCAGCAATGTACTCAGCTTCCATCGTTGAGTCTGCAACGGTATCCTGTTTGGAACTCTTCCAACTTACCGTCCCTCCAATGAGGGTAAATGCAAACCCTGAGATAGACTTGTTGTCATCCTTGTCACTCTGGAAGCTTGAATCGGTAAAGGCATCCATTTGGAGATCCCCGTTACCATACACCAAGAACAATTCTTTAGTCCTTCGCAAGTACTTAAGAATGTTCTTCACAGCAGTCCAGTGATTCTCCCCTGGGTTTGACTGATACCTGCTTACTACACTAAGTGCATAAGCTACATCAGGACGTGTACACAACATCGCATACATTATCGATTCTACTGCCGAAGCATAGGGAATAATGCTCATGCGAGCTTTCTCTTTATCAGACTTTGGGCAATCGTCTTTAGAGAGAGTGACTCCGTGGCAAGCGGGTAAGGCACCCCGTTTAGAGTCTTCCATACTAAACCTCTTTAGGATGGTGTTGATGTACTTGGTTTGGGACAATCCCAATAATCTTTTGGATCTATCCCTATAGATTCGTATGCCCAATATGTACATGGCATCACCCAGGTCCTTCATGGAGAACCTTTGTGATAAGAATGATTTGACCGACTGTAGCATAAGAATATCATTTCCTATCAGAAGTATGTCATCTATGTACAATACGAGGAATGCGACAGATTTCCCTACAGTCTTCTTATAAATACAAGGTTCATCTGGATTTTTGATAAAATCAAACTCTTTGATAACATCATCAAAACAGATGTTCCAACTCCGCGATGCCTGTTTTAAACCATAAATGGATTTAAGCAACTTACATGCTTTTCCGCTTCTCCCACTGTCAATGAAGCCTTCTGGCTGATCCATATAAACGCATTCATCTAAATCACCATTTACAAATGCAGTTTTAACGTCCATCTGCCAGATTTCATAGTCATAGTGACCAGCAATAGCAAGTAGGATCCGAATGGATTTAAGCATGGCTACCGGAGAGAAAGTTTTGTCATAGTCCAAACCTGGTCTTTAAGGAAAACCTTTCGCTACCAACCTTGCCTTATAGGTCTCTACCTGTCCATCTACACCGATCTTTCTTTTAAAGATCCATTTGCAGCCTACAGGTTTTATCCCGGAGGGTACATCCTCCAAAGTCCATACTTTGTTGGTGTACATGGACCCCATTTCAGATCTCATGGTATCCAGCCATTTCACAGAGTCACCACTCGTGATAGCTTGATGAAAACTGGAAGGATCATCATCATCCATGATGCAATCTTCTATATCACCATCAATGAGAAAACCGTAATATCTCTCCGGTGGGCGAAAAGTCCTACCAGATCTACGGAGTGACTGAGGTTCATTAGATTCTGTTACAACATCAGGTTCAACCAAGTCGTCATTTGTAACTTGGGTTTCTAGAACCTCTTCTAGATCTACCACATTGTCATCAGTATCATTTGGAAAAATCTCATTTTCTAAAAATGTGGCATACTGAGAAACAAATACCTTTTGTTCCTCCTTGTGGTAGAAAAGATACCCAAACGAATGTTTTGGATATCCCACAAATATACAATTGACCGATCGTGTCTCTAGTTTGTCTGGATAATGCTTTTTGACAAAAGCCGGACAACCCTAAATCTTAACTCGTTTAAGAGATGGTCTCTTCCCATACCATATCTCATATGGAGTGGTAGACACGGTCTTGGTTGGAACTTTGTTTAACAGAAAAGCTGCAGTTTCCAATGCATGCCCCCAAAACGAGAGGGGTAACTCAGAATCACTCATCATGGATCGTACCATATCTAATAGGGTACGATTCCGCCGCTCTGACACACCGTTGCGCTGTGGTGTGTAAGGGGGAGTGAGCTGAGAGAGAATCACATTCTCTTTTAGGAAGTCTAAGAACTCAGTACTTAAGTACTCTCCACCTCGATCTGATCGAAATATCTTGATTCTTATTCCAGTTTGGTTTTCTACTTCAAGTTTGTACTCTTTGAATTTCTCAAAAGCTTCAGACTTATACTTTATCAAAAACACATGACCGAATCTTGAGAAATTATCAGTAAAAGTTATGAAGTAAGAAAAACCGCCTCTTGCATATGTAGACATTGGCCCACATACATCACTATGTATGAGACCTAGGAGCTTAGTAGCTCTTTCTCCGTGTCCAGTAAACGGAGTTTTGGTCATTTTACCTTTGATACAAGACTGGCAAGTTGCATAAGATTTATACTTAAAAGATTTTAAATATCCATCTTTATGAAGCTTGTTTACTATTGTTTCATTAATATGACCAAGTCTATAATGCCAAAGAAAAGCTTCATTTATATCTATATCTGAAAATTTTCTTTTACTTGTGTGTTGAATGTTGAAAACTGTGTGTTGATTAAGAACGTATATCCTATTATTAAGTGTACCACAACCAATCAACTCTTGATTAAGTCTAATGTTCATAATATTGTGTTGCACAGCAAAATGATATCCTTCATTGTCTAACAATGAAACGGATATAATATTACAAAGCATACTTGACACAAAATAACATAGGTTCAAAACCAATATACAACCCGATGGCAACCCTAGGTGATACTCTCCTATTAAAACTGCATTTACGTTGGAACCATTTCCAACTTGGAGAGTATGATCACCTGTCTTCAAAACTCTGCTATTTCTCAACGCCTGCACAGAATTGCAAATATGAGAACCCGAACCGGTATCTAATACCCAGGAAGCAAAGTTAATAGAAAAACAAATTTTCAATTACGAACACAGCTGAAGCTGAAGCATCACCATGCTTCTTCTTGAGTTCAAGGTACTCAGTACAGTTCCGCTTCCAGTGTCCCGTCTTTTTGCAATGGAAACATTCTCCTTTCCCCGATTCCCCAACCTTAGACTTGTCTTTCCCCTTAACCTTTTTTATTCCACCCTTAGGTTTGGTGGGTTTCTTCTTCATCTTTCCCTTAGCCTTAGCCTTTGGGCGAGAGGATGAATATGTCCCAACACTCAAAACGGGAGTCTTCACTGACTTCAGCGTGCTCTCTGCACTCCTTAACATATTAAGGAGTTCAGGTAGTTCCTTCTCCATATTGTGCATGTTGAAGTTAACTATAAATTGAGCAAAGGTGGAGGGGAGAGACTGCAGAATAATATCCGTATATTGCTCATTGTCCATTGTCCACCCAAGGTCCTCAAGCTCTTCTATGAGAGCTATCATCTTCAAAACATGGTCTCCCACTACTGTGCCAGGGGCCATTCGCATCTGAAATAACTTTCTGGATGCTTCGTATCGTAATACGTGAGATTGCTCTCCATACAACTCTTTTGTATAGAGGAATATGGATTGTACGTCCATATTCTCGTGCTGCTTCTTATGTGTGTTATCCATCGATGCAAGCGCGAGGAATTTGGCCATGGAACAGTCAGCGTCCCATGTCTTGCGGATTTCCCTATCCACAACTGAAGATTTAGGACCTAGGATAGGCGAGGTTGGAGCCGTGAGGACATATGATACCTTATCATTGGTTAAGTCAATGTTGAGATTTCTCAGCCAGTCTTTATAATTGGTCCCATTCAGTTTATTTTTATCTAATAGAAGCTTGAGTCCTGACATTTGCATTTGCTATTAAGAGAGAGAAAAGAATACACTCAGCGAAAGCTCTTGCAAAGATCAGATTGATTATTATCTTGTCTAATCGATGTCTCCCACTGTTTTTATCAAATTTTCTTTAAAACCTTTAAAGAGAAAACTAGCCGGGATTAATTACATTCTACAACTTCGCTAACCGTTCAGCCAGGCCGGCGTCGGTACTTGAGGGAGGTTCCCCGTGCTTTCGTACGGATCTAATTAAAATTAACCTCGTCTTCCCATAGGCATAGCCCCGTTTGACACCTTTCTACACACCTAATGGGTTAGCTAATTGTAAAGTGCAAAACACTCCCGAGAGCAACTTTTGCTCACAGTGGGATCGGGATCCTACTATCATATAGAAGGTATGCAATCTCATTGCAAATTTTAACTCTTGAAATTCCCGATATTATTTTTACCCGTAGCACTCATGACCTTAACTATAGTCAACATATCAGAAGTACTAGTCAAGTTCTTCCCGTCATTTCGTGATTAACTAGACCCACCCATATGACCCTTAAATAAAGTCAACATAATCATATGAATGTCCTAACTAATCTGCATTATATGCACTGTAGGAAGACATCACTTAGCTACCGTACACAGTGCCTTAACTAAAGTCAAAATACGCAGCACGAATACTAAGTACTCTACTTCCTAAAATGACGGAAGGCTGCGGATTGTTTTTAAGAAAACTTTTAACGCTTTGAACTTGATATCGTTGTAGAATCCAATGGGTTTAAAAGGTGTGGCTTAAGCTCCGCATTTTGAAACTTGCTTTTTCATAAAAGGCCGAGTGTGTTTCAAATCCGATTGTACAACATCATTTTAGGTTCATTTTTCCTTTACATTAATCTCATTAATGTAGTCCCATCATTTAAATCCTAAAGCCAACAGAAAGAAATGAAAATATAACGTACGCTTATACCACTCGCATTCGTCACAGTGTCCCGTTATGCACCGTTAGGTTACTTAACTAACGGCATACCGGGACGGGGCTAGCGTGAGTGCAAAACATAAGCAACGTCTATTATATATCATATATATTTAATATTCCATTCGTCTCAGATATATATTAAATGATCACATCACATAATATAAGCAGCAGAAGCATATTTAATATAGGATATCTAGGAGGTATGTATTTTGTATGTAGCCAGCAATAGAAAATACGGATTCCACGGTCGCGATGAATTGCCAAGCCCATACCCCTAGACCCCTATGAGAGCAGCAAGTGACCCTACCAATTCTGGAGTTTAGGAGACCCGATCTCGACTCCTCGAGATGGCCTCCCACTGAACCCTAGAACCCGGTCACTTGTGCCCTCCTTCTTGGGTCTATCCTAATGCAGAAAAGTAAATAATATACAACATTGGTGACATCATCCTCAACCCGGAAGTGCCCTAAATAAAGGAATATTACATACAAATGAATTTTACATGAATGAAAAGAAAACTCTCATCTCACATAAAACCCCCGGCTATTCAATCACGACAATCCTGCATATCAAATCTCAGCAACACATAATATCACATATCATCAACGTAAGTAAGTATGCGTATCCCGATTGTCGTTGATGTATAGCAACGAAACCGGCGATACACCACATACTACACTTACGGTCGTAGAGAAATAAAATGAAAAACTACAACAATTGGAATCGTAACTGCCTTTAGACAACACAAACCCGGAATATCACATATCCAAGATTTCATGCCTAACAATTTAAAGCTTGCATTCAGGTCTAACCCATGAAAACACCTTTTCTTAACAAGTCGGATAATTCAACAAGATTTCCAATTATTCCCGAGACCGAAATGCTAGATTTACACGCAACAAACAAATTTGTAGATTCCAATTATTGTATCATAAACTAATAAAATATGTGCAGTTAAAACATTCGATCGATTAAACATCTAAACACTTCTAAGAAAGCTCAACACTTGAGCTGCTTTAAAATTTACCAGAAACTGCAACAAGTACATACGGACCAGCACAACAAGGCATAGCCTAAGCTTCACCAACGGCGCCGCGGAACCGCCGCAGAATGACCATTCTGGCCGCGGTTCTGTGGTCCTATAGTGGAGTTAGGGCTTCATACATCATGTGCGCACGTAAAATACCCTGCACAATTTTCTGAGTATTTTTAATGTGAAAAAATCCACGTTTTTGAAAAAAGTCCAGAGAGCACCCTTCGGGCGTCGATTTTCGTTCGTTCGAGGCTTTTAACGTCGTCTAAGTTACTCTAAAGCTCTAGCTTGGCTCTGATACCACTATAGGGTTTTCTTATCATCTCATATAGGGTATGGAAGCATCACACATGCCACAACTTTGATTTTAAGAGGTGCTAAGCAAACTTAACTAGGAATCTAACTAGAAATATTGAGTAACAACTAATAGTATCAAATATAAAAGTTAATCTATCACTAAGTGGAGAAACTACAACCTTTGTAGACCTCCTAGGGTGACTCCTTGAATCTCCTAGAGTTTGGAAAGGCTCGCTAGAATACTTCCGAGTCTACGACGATCCACCCGAAGTCCTTTGCTCAAAGCTTGTTGCTTCACTTGATCTTTCAAATCGGTGGAGCAAACACCCTACACAAGAGAGCTAGAGATGTGTAGGATGATGAAGCGGTTTATGTTATCACTTAAAAAACCCTCTCCTTTTCTTTTCCTCACTCTAAACAAATCTCAAAAGATCTTGAAGAAGGAGGAAGATGAAGATGGCAAAGCTTTTTGAAGATAATGATAATTCTTATGTTTTAAAAATAAAACAAAAGGTTATATATATGTGAGACACTCTCACAACAAACCATGGTTAATATAAATATCTATATATTTTATGATGAGTTAAAGAACAAAGGAAATTAACCAAGGTTAAGTCAATGGTCAACTAAAGAAGTGTGTAGAAACTATGAGTCATTTGTAAGGAAATGAGTCATTAGTTAATTCCCTTTATCTTTTAACTTAAAACAAAAATTATATGTTAATATGAACCAGGTGAGTCTTGCATTGCATCTTCAATATATTAACAACCATGATATATATGCATGTATATATGTGTGTATACACATCAACATGTACATATACATGCATGCATCCATCAAAAGAATAGGGTTTAATAAAAGTGAGCTAAAAGTCATTATTAAATCAACATTTGATTTAATAAAGCGGTCATATCACATACGACCCGACCAATAAAAAACACCCGATTAACATACGGTATCTCATACATGTATTTAATCGAGTTCCCGCGCAAATCTCATATGCACACTACATCGTTTTGCCTGAGCTAGGAAACTTCTGTTTGGGACTCTAAGACTCGTCAATACACCGGCAGTAGGTGATGATCACATCAAACACCTACAAGCCGCAAGCGGTCAGCTAAACGTAACGGCCACCCGGGTATTGAGCGATCAGAAGAAGAACAAGCGAACCTGTCAAAACTCCCGTCAATCCAACTGGCAACACTTACCATACAGTCCGGTCTCTTCGTCAGATATGCTGCATATCGAGTCAAGGGATGGAATCGTCGACCCCAATAACTCAATAAGTCATGCCGGTATATGGTCTACAACAGTTCGAGAAACTACTGATAACACTTATCAGTAATATCTCAGCAGCCCTGGCCAGGGACTTCCTTTTATAGCCAATCGTGCACAGCGCAACATCAACCCCCATACCGGGAGAGACGAAACCCCTCCTATCGCTCATTGCCTCCATGTGCCTCGGGACTGTACCCAAAATCCACTTGTTTGTACGACTCAGTAGAGTCGTAGTAGGGTGGAGATCAAGATACAGTGGGAGGACACATAAGACTCTATGGCGATCTCGGATCTACAGACTAACCTGTACCAGTGTCACCTGAGAACTGCTATCCGACGTATGATATAATACCACATAGGAGTTCTCGGTGAGTCCGTTCAGTGTACCCAGTCTCACTGAGCCCCCGTATACAATCTTTGGTGTCAGCACACCAGATGGATATGGGATCATCCATCACTCATTATATGGAACAAGAATGGTATACGCTAGTTTACACTGGAATATCGATGCCCTGTCTCAATAAACCTAAGACTAGGAACTTTTCAAGGATATGCTTATAAACTACAGGTGTCCCACTAGTATGATCCACATCATAATCCTAGTAGTCAAGCCAATATCCTTAGGGCTTTATCAACAAGTAGCAAATGAGTAAAAACATGATCAAGTGAACATATGATAAAGAGAAACCAGATAGCAAACTATCATGTCGAGCAAGACTGTCCTCTGAATATATATATATATATATATATATTTATTTATACACACATAAGTACATACACTATCATATAATGGCCTCTAGGGCATACATATATCCAACAGAAACTACTGGAAAACCCTACCAGTAAATCTCACTTGCCCTGTCCAGGGACTTCGTGTAATGGCTCTCCTAAACACAGCGTGATATCAACCCCCAATACCGAGAGAGACGAAACTTGTCTAACCGCCACTGCCCCTAAGTGCTTCGGGACTGCACCCAACTGCTACATGTTTGCATGACTCAATAGGGCAGTGGTAGGGTAGAAATCTAAGAACAGTGGGAACACACTTGAGGCGAAGTGGCAGTGTCAAGTCAACGGACTAAGCTGTACTTATGTCACCAGGGAACTGCTATCTGACGATAGGTATGGTACCAACCAGCAGTTCCCAACGAGTCCGTCCAGTGTAACTCATAGCCCAATGACCACCTGCATACTATCTCCAGTACGACGTACTGATGGCTGTGGGACAGTCCATCTCCCCTGCTGGGATAAGAATAGTATACACTAGTCTACTCTGGAGTATCGATGCCCTGTCTCGATAATCCTACGACTAGGGACCTGTATAAGGATGTGCTTATAGACTACCCAGCCCCCACTAGTGTGATCGCCATCACAACGCTGGTAGTCAAGCAAAGATCCTAAAGGCTCCATCAATATGTCTTAGCGATATGTTAAAAGAAACACATATACATATTAAGATAGATACAAACCAAGTAGCATACTACAATATCGAGCAAGACTGTCGTCAATCCATGTATATATCCTTAGCTTCTAAAATGTAATATACAAACTAGTACTATACAATAATGGCCTCTAGGGCATACATATCCAACAATCTCCCACTTGCACTAAAGGCCAGTAATTGGTGTACCGCATACCCAACGTCTACACTTAGGCCAGCTGCCGGCGTACCAAATACCCAATAGCTCTAAAAGTCGCTCCAACTGTGTTTGATGGAGGGCCTTCGTGAATGGATCCACCATGTTGTCTTTAGTGTCCACTCTCCGTACCTCGATCTCCTGGCAATCAATGATCTCCCTGATCTGGTGATACCGCCTTAAGATGTGCCTGGATTTCTGATGGGACCGTGGTTCCTTCGCTAAAGCTATAGCCCTATTGTTATCGCAATACAAAGGTATTGGGTCAACAATGGACGGAACCACCTGAAGTTCATTAATGAACTTCTTCATCCATACCGCCTCTTTTGCGGCATCGCTTGAAGCAATGTATTCAGCCTCCATCGTCGAGTCTGCGACGGTATCCTGTTTGGAACTCCTCCAACACACCGCCCCTCCGTTGAGGGTAAACACAAAACCCGAAACAGACTTGTTGTCGTCCTGGTCACTCTGGAAGCTTGAATCAGTAAAGGACTCGACCCTGAGGTCTCCATTACCGTAAACCAGGAACATTTCCTTAGTCCTTCTTAGGTACTTGAGAATGTTCTTCACTACTGTCCAGTGGTTCTCACCTTGGTCTGACTGATACCAGCTCACCACGCTTAGCGCGTAAGCTACATCTGGTCTTGTACATAGCATCGCATACATTATAGATCCTACCGCCGAAGCGTAGGGAATAGTGCTCATGTGAACCCTCTCCTCGTCAGTCTTGGGAGACATCTTCTTGGAGAGGGTGATTCCGTGCAATGCGGGTATATTACCGCGCTTGGAATCATCCATACTAAATCTCTTTAGTACGGTCTCTATGTACCTGGACAGCGAAAGTCCCAATAATCTCTTAGATCTATCTCTGTAGATCTTGATCCCCAGAATGCACGAGGCATTGTAGGGTTCCTAGGCACACTAATGAGGTCTCACAAGGCACCAACCTTGCCAATTTCAAATTTTACAAGTGCCGAGAAACCCTAATACGGATCGTTAACTAGAATTTTAGGCGAAACATGCAACTAGTTAACAACTTAACTAAGTGAACGGAAATACAACCTTTGTAGATCCGGTTCTCCACCTCCATAGCTCCATGATGAAGTCTCCTTGCTGTCCAAATCGAATCCCGGGCTCTAGCGTCGGCTTCATCGGAGAAATGGACGGGCTAGGTCATCGACTACGATGCCGAAGATGATCTACGTCGAGGCATCACAAGATCAAGCTCCCACTTCACCAAGTCATGAAACTTGTGAAGAGAACACCCTATACTACTTGGCAAGAGGTAGAGGATGAAGAAATAGAAGGTGGGTTCACTTTAGAATTGGATTTCTCACTCATTTTCTCAAGTTGCCATTGATGGAGGCAAGCTTCTTCTTGAAGAGGAAGAAGAAGAAGATGAAAAATGTTATGATAAGTTCTTCTCAAATAGAAAAGAAAATCAATACTTATCATAATACAACCATGGTCAAGTGTAGAGAATGAACTAGGGTTAAGTGGAGTGGTTAGGGTTAAGCATGAGACAAAATGGTCACTTAGTCAAAGCTTCATGAAGCTTCAAGATGCAAACAAAGAAAGCCACCATTTTCTCTTTATACCATTTATTTTCAAAAAAGAATAAACAAACAAATAAATGAATAAGAAAACAAAACCCTAACCATTCATATAACCATGGTTTAATCTTTACACAAACCCAAGTAAACATGTATCGTCAAACATGATACAATCAAGTGCGCAAAAGTATATCACATATACAACTTGTGCAATGCAAGTGAGAAAATCCATTTAAAGTGAACCAATACTAGTTAATGCAAAGTAATATATCAAATATATAATTATGCATTAAATCATTAAATCAACACTTGATTTAACGATCCGGCCATATCGCATATAGCCGACTAATATCCAATGTATCGACTTATCGAATCAACCCTTGATTCGATAACTAGGTTATATCGCATACAACCAGATCGCTACATTCATCGCGAGAATAGAATACGGTATCACATACACGCATTATTCTCGGTCCCGCACATATCTCATATGCGCTCCTATTTCGTTTCGCTTGAGCCAGGAAACCTCTGTGTAGGACTCTAAAGACTCGTCAATACGCCGGCAGCAGGTGATGATCATATCAAACACCCACAAGCCGCAAGCAGTCTGTTCATATCAGATTTTTGCATTTTCATACCGCCCAATTTTTATCACATTGCATGTCGGTAGATACTTTTGAGCCGTGTTTGCTAGTCAATTGCAGGATACAGGTTCCCGGTTCTCAAACGGAGAAATTCATGGAAAACAAGACAAAAATCCGGTTCCTGCCAACCACAGATAAAACACAGTCTCCGCTCTCCATCCGTATGCTGCCAGATACCTGTTTAGGAAGACAAAATGTCAAATCAATGTCGTTTTCAGGCACAAGGCTCAATGGTAGCACAAGATCCAAGAGATCTACGCGGAGCTCGAGACAATCATGACAAAATCTTAACAAAAAGTACACCTTTCCTTCAACAGAAATTCTGGAAAAATCGTGAAAACAATTGGAGAAAATACATATTCCAGAAGAAAGTGCTCAGAAAACCAGGCCACCACAAAAAGGACCAAAGCCCAACTCCACAATTCGGCCGCGGAAGGGCGGCCAAAGGGGGGTATTGGCCGCGCTTCCGCGGCCATTCTGGCGCCAGACATGAAGGGTTTTGGAGGGTAGTTTGGTCTTTTCATCAGGGTTCTGTTGGTTGCTCTAGGGTTTCATGTTTTGGCCTATAAATAGCCCAGAAGTTTGTGAAGAAAAGGGTCCAATTCTTGTATTTCTTTTTGCTAGGTTTTAGTTACATGTTCTTCTTCCTCTTCTCACCTCTTCTCCATTAAACTTGTAAGTGAGCTTTTGAGTGAAGAGTGATGAATAAAGAAGACCATTTTATTATCATGCTTGTCTCCTTATATTTATGCTTGTTGTAATTTTAATTCATTAAGTAGTTGTTGTTATTTCCTTGTTATTTCTTTCTTCTCTTTTTTTCTTTATCCTTACATACGACAATGATACTTACGCTTGATCCTCGCCAAGGTGAGGTCGCAAACAGTTAGTCGTATTCTTCTAATCTCCTTCTTTCTATCTTCCTCTTTTGTGTTGTTTTATTTTTCCGTATTATGACGTGTGAGTAGTTCATTCTTGTTAGGGTAGGATAAGGGAAGTTTGAGAGAAGAAAATCTCTCTCACTCTTTCCTTGCCCAACAGCTTAAATCGACTCCCGTTAATCCAACCACAATCCGCTCCTTACGGCACCCTATCCTACATGATAGCGGTGATTCCGTAGTGAGACCGGTTGTGGTTGGATTAACCGAAGGTTATGGCTAAGAGCCAAGAACGGACGGACAAGCACCAAAAGGAAGACTTATGCGTTGGAAAGCCTAGCTTATACTCGCAAAGTCCTTCCTAGTCGTGCTAATCCCCGTTGTTGCCGATTACCGTAACATGATATTAAGAAGGGCAACGAAAGATGTGGAGACTCCTAACTCAAACTAACCTAATCCTAACCCTAACATGCTCTCTTTAAATATCAACTCAACACTTAGATAACTACAAACAAAAATCTGAACAACCGGAGTTAACTCGTCGAAAAACACATAGAAAAAGATTCCCATCTCCCTGCGGACGACCCGTACTCAACCGGCTAGCTACGTGCGAAACCGTCTTGATTGCGGTATTTAAACTAGAACTTGAACACGCTCGCAACCTATCAATCAAATGGCGCCGTTGCCGGGGAGACGGTAGTTTATTTCCTTGTGTAATTTCGGGTTAATTTGTGAATATAAACTCTAACCGAAAAACAAAAAAAAAAGTATATACATTGTAAACAAAACCATCTTGTTATTTTTGATTAGTTTTTGTGCAAGTGTGCAGGAAAATACGAAGTTCAAGATCGACGCCAAGGACGTTGAAAATACGGAGTTCAAGTACAGTGCCAAAGACGTGGGAAGATAGACCCACAGTTCACGGCTACACCGCGACGGACAAAAACGAAGCATCCGGTCTACTGTAAAAATCTGGAGCAGATACAGTGAGTATATCAGAATTCCACACATCCAGACAAGCAGAGGACCCCACCCAGAACCCACACCAGAAAAATGAAGAGCCAACTCTTCATTTCCGCCGCGGAACCGCGGCATTAGGGCCTTATTGCCGCGGAACCGCGGCCACTTCGTGGGATCACTCTGCAATTTTCTCTGTAAGTGTTCCTCCTCTCTCTCCAACTCCTCTGGACTCCACTGAATTGTGTTTTCTGCAGGCTTCTTTGCGCAAACTCTTCTCCCCCTTCCAATAAACTGTTCTTGTGCAGGATTCTTTGCGCCGCAAAATAAAAATTGTTTGCAGTTGATTTGTTATTGTTTTGCATTCTTTAATACGGACTTAAGGGGCTTGAAACCAATCCAGATTGGGTGGGGATTTCATCACCGTTCCCAGGACCCCGGAAATCACTAAAGCATATGCATTGTCTATTGTAAATTAAAAAATACTAGACTTCAGCCCTAAGGACTTCGCGCTCATTAGGAGAAGATAAACCTTGTTTAGAACCTTGCTTAACCGTATATTGTTTACGGGGTGTCTAGGAAAGTGTTAAAGGCGCAACCGCCGAAAGAGAAAGGGTTATTTAATTAAGGAACTTCGCGAAAGCGTTGGACAACCTCCCCTTATCTCTGCACTTACCTGGCCTCGTGATCAGTGTATTTTTAAGCCCGTTTCTCGACACTGTTTAACTTCGAAAATCAAGTTCAGGAGCAGGTCTAGTAGACCTAGGCGACCGTAGATCTAGGTGTGATTGTGCATATCTTGTTTGTGATTGCTTAAGCCGTATTTTCGTATATATTTCTGTAAATCTCTTTCTAAAAAAAAAAAGAAGAAAAAATCAAAAACTTTTATAAAAACTTGCCCTTTTGTCGCCAAATCCATTTTTCACCCACCACCCATCGCCTTTCTCCATTGATGTTTTCTTACCCTCACCTTCTCCGCTTTGACTATACTAAACTCGTTTAGTGTATGTCCGCTTGGACTCGGGACACTAGCGCCCGTCTAGTCCGCGTTACGTTAGTCGCGACCGACTACGCGATCGACTCCGAAGTCGATACTCCGTCCACTCCTCTTTCACCCCTTCCTTTGCCGGCCAACTCCGACGTTGACCGGAATTCTGTTCATACATCTTCACCTTCACCTTCATCTTCACCAACCTTTTCTTCCGCGATGTCGGGATTTAATCCGAACATCTCTTTGACCACCCCTGGATTGGCTCCACCTCCTACGGAGACCAATCTCCCACCACCTCCGCCTGTTGTAGCGCCGCAGCGAATCGCGCTCCAGGATCGCTTCTACCCTACCCGTTCTGCACTTCCCACCTGCCTTTCTCTTCCTCCGGCCAATGGGGACAACTTTGAAATTAAGCCCCATTTCATCAACATGCTTCCACGTTTTCATGGGCTTGAATCTGAAGATGCCTATATCTTCATAAATAAATTTCAAAATGTCTGTGCCATGATGAAAACCACCCAGCTGTCGGACGATGCTATACGTCTACGGGTCATTCCGTTCACTCTATGCGATCTCGCTGAAAAATGGCTGTATAGCACCGCTTCCCACTCAATCACCAGCTGGGACGAGTTTGTTAAAGCGTTTCTGAAAAAATTCTACCCAAATCATAAGACCGCAAGAATTCGAAATGAGATCAACCAATTCTCCCAGCTTCCTTCTGAACCCTTCTGGAAGTGCTTTGACCGATACAAAGACCTTCTTGTTCAGTGTCCTCACCACGGTATAGAGAAACGGCAACTCTGCCAAACCTTATACGAGGGACTGAACCCAGCAACGAAGCAGTTGCTGGAAACCATCTGTCAGGGCCACTTCCTATCCAAATCTGACGAGGAAGCGTGGCAGTTCTTTGACGATCTTGCGGAGCAAACGCTACAGTGGGAGAGCACTAGACCGACTTCTTCTTCTTCTACCTCCACTTCTACCGGTCAGTCTAGGGTAGGAATCCACCGACTCGATGTCTCTATTGCGATGAAAGCTGAAATGGCTGCAATAACACGAAAGCTTGAAGCGATAGAGAGCAAATTTTCTGCTCCTGCCCCCACACCTGTTCTCCCCCTTCGTACCATCTGCGCTTGTTGTTCCGATCCTTCCCACTTGACCGAAGAGTGTCCTTACAATCCACCCTCGCAAGGACAGGATCAGGTTAATGCTGCCTTCCAGCAAAGACCGAGGAATGATCCATACTCTTCCACCTAAAATCCCGGTTGGAGGAACCACCCCAATTTCGCCTGGAATCAGAATCAGAATCAATTCCAGGGAAACAATTTCCAAAGGGCCCCTCCACCGCAACAACAAGCGCAGCAACAAACTCAGTATCAGCAGCCCTTCCAACCCCAACCCTTCCAAAACCAGACGAACAACTTTGCACCGAACAACTCTTTTCCACCAAACAATTTTGTTCCGTCAAACACTGATAAGGTTTCCTCGCTCGAGCGAAGTCTGGAGGCGTTTGTTAAACAATCGACTTAATCCACCGCCAACATCCAGTCTTCGATTCAATCTTTAGTGCAACACACTGCCGCACACGGGCAAAGCATCAAGACCATCGAGGCCCAGATTGCACAGCTGAACGCGGCCTTGAGCGAGCGAGAGAAGGGGAAGCTCCCGTCCCAGCCACTTCCAAATCCCGGCCACCCACATAATGCACATGTTGCTCTTGAACAACAAAACCATAATGTGAGTGCCGTGACCACACTGAGATCAGGGAGGGTGCTGCAAAACAACATTGGCAAACGGATCAACGATGACACCCCGGCCGCTGCTTCTTCTTCTTCTTCTTCTTCGTCTTCTGAGCCTATTCTCCGTTCTTCACAAGGCTCTCCCTCTTCTTCTTCTGCTCTGAACGGACCCACTTCTCACTCCACGAAAACACCTATTCTGGGATCCGTTCCAACTCCAAAATCTCCTCCTCCAGCATTAGACTCAACCAATTTTCAAAATGTTCCATTTCCAAACCGGTTGAGGTCTAACAAACAAAATCCACAAATGGAGAAGATTTTGGAGTTATTCAAGCAAGTTAACATTAACATTCCTCTTTTAGATGCTGTCCAACAAGTCCCATTTTACGCAAAAATCTTAAAGGACTTGTGCACGAAAAAGAGGAAGTCTCAGGTACCCAAGAAAGTTTTCTTGGCTAGTGCTGTGAGTGATGCCCTTACCCAATCTTTACCACAAAAACGGAAGGACCCTGGCTGTCCTACGATTTCAATTACTATTGGGGATAAGAACATCAACCGCGCACTATTAGATCTTGGTGCCAGTGTTAACTTGCTTCCGTATTCAGTATACGAGCAATTAGGCGTCGGAGAGCTGAAACCCACACACTGCACTCTCCAGATGGCCGACCGATCGATCACCCACCCTAGGGGTGAGCTAGAGGATGTGTTAATAAAAGTCGGGGACTTCATATTCCCCGTTGACTTCATTGTATTAGATACACAGCCTGTAGCTAACCCCCGGAATCAAATTCCGGTGATACTCGGTCGCCCATTTCTCGCAACCTCAAATGCTGTGATCAATTGTCGCAATGGTTCAATGAACCTCTCTTTTGGAAATATGACAATTGAACTCAACATTTTTAGGTTGGGGAATCAGCCCGCCGAACCTAATGCTCATATAATGGATGTTTGCTCGATCCAGGAGATCACACCAGAAGAGTGTGAATTCGAGGAGTTTCTGTTTGAACACGATAATCTTGACGCCACTAGTGCATTTCTCTTCGAACCTGCTGCTGCTTCTACGCCCGACAACGAATACGAGTGTTTCACGTTCTTCAACGATCTTAGCCGCGCACAACCCGAGTTTGAATCTTTTGACTTTCCGGATGAGTTACCTGAACCATCCAACTCGGTTGCCTACACTCGCTTTGAACCTTTGCTGGAGTCCTTTGAGTTCGAGACCTTTGCACCAGTCTTGCCTTCCATCATTTCACCTCCAACGCTCGAACTCAAGCCGTTGCCGTCTCACCTTAAGTATGCTTACTTAGGTGAGAACGAGACCCTCCCTGTCATCATCTCGGCTTCTCTAGCTCCAGAGCAAGAGACAGCCCTTCTCGCGGTCTTGCACAGCAACAGGCAAGCTTTTGGCTGGTCCATGGCGGACATCAAGGGGATTAGTCCCCTGATCGTTGAGCATCACATTCATCTGATGGATGATGCCAAACCAGCCCGGGATCCACAAAGACGTCTTAATCCAGTCATGAAGGAGGCTGTGAAGAAGGAGATCGTCAAATGTCTAGATAGTGGTATCATTTACCCTATCTCTGATAGCCAGTGGGTTAGCCCCATTCATGTTGTCCCCAAGAAGTCGGGCATCACGGTCATAACCAACGAGGCGAATGAGTTAATCCCTACTCGCACCCAAACTGGGTGGCGAGTTTGCATTGATTACAGAAAACTCAACGCCGCAACGCGGAAAGACCACTTTCTGCTACCTTTCATTGACCAGATGCTGGAACGATTGGCCGGACATGAGTACTATTGTTTTCTTGATGGCTACTCTGGCTATAATCAAATTCCCATCGCCGAAAAAGACCAGGACAAGACCACTTTCACTTGTCCTTTCGGCACGTTTGCATATCGACGCATGCCCTTTGGGTTATGCAATGCGCCCGCTACCTTCCAGCGGTGTATGATGGGAATTTTCTCAGACATGGTGGAGAAATTTCTGGAGATCTTCATGGACGACTTCTCCATCTTTAGCGATTCTTTTGACGAGTGTCTGCTGCATCTCGACGCTGTCCTTACCAGATGTAAGGACAAGAATCTCACTTTGAACTGGGAGAAATGCCACTTCATGGTGCGCGAAGGTATTGTCTTAGGACATATCATCTCGCAAAATGGCATAGAGGTTGACAAAGCAAAGATTGAGGTCATTTCCAATCTGCCTCCTCCCCGATGCGTCAGAGATATCCGAGCCTTCCTTGGCCATGCCGGTTTCTATAAACGGTTTATCAAGGACTTTAGCAAGATTGCTAGGCCCTTGACACTTTTGCTGGCCAAGGACACGCCTTTTGACTTCAACTCGAGCTGTGTGACTGCATTCGAGTCACTGAAACGCTCACTCACTTCTGCTCCCGTTCTTTCTTCTCCTGACTGGACGCACCCATTCGAGATCATGTGCGATGCTTCCGACTTTGCCATCGGTGCTGTCCTTGGACAGCATATCAACAAGATGCCGCACGTAATCTATTACGCAAGCCGAACCCTGAACGACGCCCAACTTAACTATACGACAACTGAGAAAGAATTCTTAGCTGTTGTATTTGCTTTAGAAAAGTTCAGGCCCTACCTCATCGGCTCTCCAGTCATTATCTACACTGACCATTCAGCTCTGCGCCATCTTTTTGCGAAGAAAGATGCCAAATCTCGGTTAATCCGTTGGATCCTCTTGCTTCAAGAGTTTGACCTTGTCATTAAGGACAAAAGAGGATGTGAAAACGTTGTTGCCGACCATCTTTCACGACTTCCTTCTTCGCCGTCGCTTCCTATCCCAATCAATGACGTCTTTCCGGATGAACAACTCTTGACAGTATCTCGCGAACCCTGGTTCGCAGATATTGTGAACTATTTGGCCACGGGATTACTACCGACAGAATGGTCGAGTCAGGACAGACTTCGCTTCTTATCCCAAGTAAAACATTTTTACTGGGACGAACCCTACTTGTTCAGGTACTGTCCCGACCAGATTATTCGTCGGTGTGTCCCTGATGAGGAATTCAAGAGTGTGCTGTCATTTTGCCACGACCAAGCATGTGGCGGGCATTTTGGGCCCAGAAAGACAGCTGAGAAGATCTTGCAATGTGGTTTCTACTGGCCACAACTTTTCAAAGACGCTCACGACTATTGCAAGACTTGCTCCCGGTGCCAACACATGGGCCGGATATCCCGGAGGAATGAGATGCCGCTCCAACCGATCTTGGTTGTGGAGATTTTCGATGTTTGGGGGATAGACTTCATAGGGCCGTTTCCCAGCTCTTTTGGGAACTTGTACATTCTTCTAGCTGTTGATTACGTCTCTAAATAGGTCGAGGCTATGCCCAGCCGGACTAACGACAACAAGGTTAGGTTCCTTAAAGAAAACATTTTCTCACGGTTTGGGCACCCCCGAGCAATCATTAGCGACAATGGAAGTCATTTCTGCAATAGGACTTTCGAGGCCTTGATGCGGAAATACTCCATTAATCATAAGCTTTCTACACCCTACCACCCCCAAACCTGCTGGCAGGCCGAAGTTTCAAATCGGCAAATCAAGCAGATACTGGAGAAAACGGTTTCCAAGAACCATAAGGATTGGTCTTTGAAACTCACTGATGCCCTTTGGGCATTTAGAACCGCTTATAAGACCGACCTTGGCATGTCTCCCTATCGGCTTGTGTACGGAAAAGCCTGCCACCTTCCGGTCGAAATCGAGTATCGCGCGTTTTGGGCGATAAAGGAGCTGAATCTATCTCTGGAGGACACGGGCAGCCATCGGAAGCTGCAGCTGAACGAACTGAGCGAGCTTAGGGATGAGGCTTACGACAACGCGGTTGTCGTTAAGAATCGAACGAAGGTGTTTCATGATAAACACCTTGTGCGCAAAACCTTCATACCTGGTCAGCAGGTACTTCTTTACGACACCCGACTTCACTTCCATCCTGGAAAGCTCCGATCTCGCTGGAAAGGGCCGTATTTTGTGCGGAATGTGTATCCGCAGGGCGCAGTGGATTTGGAAAATCCAAAGGACGGTTCACTCTTCAAGGTAAATGGACACCGATGCAAACCGTACCTTAGCGCTGAACCAACAGAGGAGCTCCTGTTCTTACAGGAGCCGGTTTACCTTGCATGATCTTCCTCTGCCCACCTCCAAACTTCGGTTATCCAGCCAAGAACAGTGGACATTGTTCCAAATAAGTTTGGGGTTATGTACAAACCATTTTGTTTATATTTGTGTATATTCTTTTTCTTTTCGTTAAAAACAAAAACAAATAAAAATTGTATATCGCTAACCGACAATTTTGAACCTTCAAACTGATCACTTCATGCAACGACAGTGAGGACACTGTCCAGTTTAAGTTTGGGGGTACGCTCGGTACGCATTTCTTACCTTCGCATTCATATGTATATTTTGCATCTGCATATTTAAATCCATAAAATCCATAAAAATTTGAAAATTTTCTAAAAAATATAAAAACTTTTTTGTCAAGTTAACTTGTGGAAGAACTCTGATTCAACATTCGACGGTTTTTGTTTGAAAAAATAGGAATAACTAGATCTTATATTTGGATTTTGAAAACCTGAAAGATAACTCTCCTTTGAAGTTAACTATAGCTGATATACGTCTTTACATAACACTACACGTGTCGTAAGATTTTGGGAATTAGATGACAAGTCTTTCATGTTTAAACTTTTAAACAGATAAATGATTTTTTGAGGATCAAATAGGTTTGTTCTGAAATAAGTAATGTCAAGAATAGTTTATGAAGTAAAGCGAATATGAAGGAATGTTATTGATGCCGTAATTGGAGCTAAGTCTGAAAAATAACCCATCGGAAACTTGATTGGAATGATTACACACCAAACCCACTAGACACGTCTTTTATCCAAAAAAATATTTGAACTGCCGGTTATATCTCCGTTCGTATTAAATCATCTGATTTTCACGCCAAACTGTCTTTTGTTTTTGGACCTAGGTAACTTGAGTAATTAAGTCCGCTGGGGTGTTTCTACACCTAATGCCCTAAAACCAACTGGTTTGGGTGCATTGGCCCAAAGCTCGCTAAGAAGCCTAGAAAGTCCAGTTTAAAACAAAGTCAAGCAAGTGTTCTCTCCGAGTTAAAATTCCTAACGGTTCTTTGTGTGAGAATAATCTTGATAAAAGACAGACTTTTATAAAAAAAATTTTAACGGAGATATGAAGGTTTTATTCTATGATAAAGACTATTGCACGTTCACAGAGGTGTGTATGAAATGAAAACAAGAAAAAGGTGGAGTGAAAAATACGACTTAGTTTCCTGTTAAGCAAGATAGAAATTCTGAAGTTGAAACCTTACTGGAAAACGAAACTTGAAAAATGCTTAACTCGTTATAAAACTTATGTGATCCTTTTAAAATTGTTATCTGGGCTTTATTGTGCGACATAATGACTCTAATCGATCCTTCTGGAACTTTACGACACTATCCGCACTGCACGTAAAGACATATAAAATCTGTAGTTAAATAAGATGTGAGGTGTGAAAAATAAAGGTTCGATAATCTAGACTTAGGATTATAGAATTGTTATTTTCTAAAACAAAACTTTAGGGTTTGAAACTTAGTCATTTTTTTACAAACCAACTTGACCGGATTTTGTGGGTAGTATCCGCTGAAAACCCTCAGGAGACAACACTCCTCCTACTAGGGACACCTAGAGGTTTAACGGCTTGTTGCACATGCTCAGTTCAATCGCGTTCCCTGCGAAAGTGAGGTTAGGAAATTTTTTGTGAATAAATGGACTTTGCTCGGGACGAGCAAATGATAAGTTTGGGGGTATTTGTTCATATCAGATTTTTGCATTTTCATACCGCCCAATTTTTATCACATTGCATGTCGGTAGATACTTTTGAGCCGTGTTTGCTAGTTAATTGCAGGATACAGGTTCCCGGTTCTCAAACGGAGAAATTCATGGAAAACACGACAAAAATCCGGTTCCTGCCAACCACAGATAAAACACGGTCTCCGCTCTCCATCCGTATGCTGCCAGATACCTGTTTAGGAAGACAAAATGTCAAATCAATGTCGTTTTCAGGCACAAGGCTCAATGGTAGCACAAGATCCAAGAGATCTACGCGGAGCTCGAGACAATCATGACAAAATCTTAACAAAAAGTCCACCTTTCCTTCAACAGAAATTCTGGAAAAATTGTGAAAACAATTGGAGAAAATACATATTCCAGAAGAAAGTGCTCAGAAAACCAGGCCACCACAAAAAGGACCAAAGCCCAACTCCACAATTCGGCCGCGGAAGGGCGGCCAAAGGGGGGTATTGGCCGCGCTTCCGCGGCCATTCTGGCGCCAGACATGAAGGGTTTTGGAGGGTAGTTTGGTCTTTTCATCAGGGTTCTGTTGGTTGCCCTAGGGTTTCATGTTTTGGCCTATAAATAGCCCAGAAGTTTGTGAAGGAAAGGGTCCAATTATTGTATTTCTTTTTGCTAGGTTTTAGTTACATGTTCTTCTTCCTCTTCTCACCTCTTCTCCATTAAACTTGTAAGTGAGCTTTTGAGTGAAGAGTGATGAATAAAGAAGACCATTTTATTATCATGCTTGTCTCCTTATATTTATGCTTGTTGTAATTTTAATTCGTTAAGTAGTTGTTGTTATTTCCTTGTTATTTCTTTCTTCTCTTTTTTTCTTTATCCTTACATAGGACAATGATACTTACGCTTGATCCTCGCCAAGGTGAGGTCGCAAACAGTTAGTCGTATTCTTCTAATCTCCTTCTTTCTATCTTCCTCTTTTGTGTTGTTTTATTTTTCCGTATTATGACGTGTGAGTAGTTCATTCTTGTTAGGGTAGGATAAGGGAAGTTTGAGAGAAGGAAATCTCTCTCACTCTTTCCTTGCCCAACAGCTTAAATCGACTCCCGTTAATCCAACCACAATCCGCTCCTTACGGCACCCTATCCTACATGATAGCGGTGATTCCGTAGTGAGACCGGTTGTGGTTGGATTAACCGAAGGTTATGGCTAAGAGCCAAGAACGGACGGACAAGCACCAAAAGGAAGACTTATGCGTTGGAAAGCCTAGCTTATACTCGCAAAGTCCTTCCTAGTCGTGCTAATCCCCGTTGTTGCCGATTACCGTAACATGATATTAAGAAGGGCAACGAAAGATGTGGAGACTCCTAACTCAAACTAACCTAATCCTAACCCTAACATGCTCTCTTTAAATATCAACTCAACACTTAGATAACTACAAACAAAAATCTGAACAACCGGAGTTAACTCGTCGAAAAACACATAGAAAAAGATTCCCATCTCCCTGCGGACGACCCGTACTCAACCGGCTAGCTACGTGCGAAACCGTCTTGATTGCGGTATTTAAACTAGAACTTGAACACGCTCGCAACCTATCAATCAAATGGCGCCGTTGCCGGGGAGACGGTAGTTTATTTCCTTGTGTAATTTCGGGTTAATTTGTGAATATAAACTCTAACCGAAAAACAAAAAAAAAAGTATATACATTGTAAACAAAACCATCTTGTTATTTTTGATTAGTTTTTGTGCAAGTGTGCAGGAAAATACGAAGTTCAAGATCGACGCCAAGGACGTTGAAAATACGGAGTTCAAGTACAGTGCCAAAGACGTGGGAAGATAGACCCACAGTTCACGGCTACACCGCGACGGACAAAAACGAAGCATCCGGTCTACTGTAAAAATCTGGAGCAGATACAGTGAGTATATCAGAATTCCACACATCCAGACAAGCAGAGGACCCCACCCAGAACCCACACCAGAAAAATGAAGAGCCAACTCTTCATTTCCGCCGCGGAACCGCGGCATTAGGGCCTTATTGCCGCGGAACCGCGGCCACTTCGTGGGATCACTCTGCAATTTTCTCTGTAAGTGTTCCTCCTCTCTCTCCAACTCCTCTGGACTCCACTGAATTGTGTTTTCTGCAGGCTTCTTTGCGCAAACTCTTCTCCCCCTTCCAATAAACTGTTCTTGTGCAGGATTCTTTGCGCCGCAAAATAAAAATTGTTTGCAGTTGATTTGTTATTGTTTTGCATTCTTTAATACGGACTTAAGGGGCTTGAAACCAATCCAGATTGGGTGGGGATTTCATCACCGTTCCCAGGACCCCGGAAATCACTAAAGCATATGCATTGTCTATTGTAAATTAAAAAATACTAGACTTCAGCCCTAAGGACTTCGCGCTCATTAGGAGAAGATAAACCTTGTTTAGAACCTTGCTTAACCGTATATTGTTTACGGGGTGTCTAGGAAAGTGTTAAAGGCGCAACCGCCGAAAGAGAAAGGGTTATTTAATTAAGGAACTTCGCGAAAGCGTTGGACAACCTCCCCTTATCTCTGCACTTACCTGGCCTCGTGATCAGTGTATTTTTAAGCCCGTTTCTCGACACTGTTTAACTTCGAAAATCAAGTTCAGGAGCAGGTCTAGTAGACCTAGGCGACCGTAGATCTAGGTGTGATTGTGCATATCTTGTTTGTGATTGCTTAAGCCGTATTTTCGTATATATTTCTGTAAATCTCTTTCTAAAAAAAAAAGAAGAAAAAATCAAAAACTTTTATAAAAACTTGCCCTTTTGTCGCCAAATCCATTTTTCACCCACCACCCATCGCCTTTCTCCATTGATGTTTTCTTACCCTCACCTTCTCCGCTTTGACTATACTAAACTCGTTTAGTGTATGTCCGCTTGGACTCGGGACACTAGCGCCCGTCTAGTCCGCGTTACGTTAGTCGCGACCGACTACGCGATCGACTCCGAAGTCGATACTCCGTCCACTCCTCTTTCACCCCTTCCTTTGCCGGCCAACTCCGACGTTGACCGGAATTCTGTTCATACATCTTCACCTTCACCTTCATCTTCACCAACCTCTTCTTCCGCGATGTCGGGATTTAATCCGAACATCTCTTTGACCACCCCTGGATTGGCTCCACCTCCTACGGAGACCAATCTCCCACCACCTCCGCCTGTTGTAGCGCCGCAGCGAATCGCGCTCCAGGATCGCTTCTACCCTACCCGTTCTGCACTTCCCACCTGCCTTTCTCTTCCTCCGGCCAATGGGGACAACTTTGAAATTAAGCCCCATTTCATCAACATGCTTCCACGTTTTCATGGGCTTGAATCTGAAGATGCCTATATCTTCATAAATAAATTTCAAAATGTCTGTGCCATGATGAAAACCACCCAGCTGTCGGACGATGCTATACGTCTACGGGTCATTCCGTTCACTCTATGCGATCTCGCTGAAAAATGGCTGTATAGCACCGCTTCCCACTCAATCACCAGCTGGGACGAGTTTGTTAAAGCGTTTCTGAAAAAATTCTACCCAAATCATAAGACCGCAAGAATTCGAAATGAGATCAACCAATTCTCCCAGCTTCCTTCTGAACCCTTCTGGAAGTGCTTTGACCGATACAAAGACCTTCTTGTTCAGTGTCCTCACCACGGTATAGAGAAACGGCAACTCTGCCAAACCTTATACGAGGGACTGAACCCAGCAACGAAGCAGTTGCTGGAAACCATCTGTCAGGGCCACTTCCTATCCAAATCTGACGAGGAAGCGTGGCAGTTCTTTGACGATCTTGCGGAGCAAACGCTACAGTGGGAGAGCACTAGACCGACTTCTTCTTCTTCTACCTCCACTTCTACCGGTCAGTCTAGGGTAGGAATCCACCGACTCGATGTCTCTATTGCGATGAAAGCTGAAATGGCTGCAATAACACGAAAGCTTGAAGCGATAGAGAGCAAATTTTCTGCTCCTGCCCCCACACCTGTTCTCCCCCTTCGTACCATCTGCGCTTGTTGTTCCGATCCTTCCCACTTGACCGAAGAGTGTCCTTACAATCCACCCTCGCAAGGACAGGATCAGGTTAATGCTGCCTTCCAGCAAAGACCGAGGAATGATCCATACTCTTCCACCTACAATCCCGGTTGGAGGAACCACCCCAATTTCGCCTGGAATCAGAATCAGAATCAATTCCAGGGAAACAATTTCCAAAGGGCCCCTCCACCGCAACAACAAGCGCAGCAACAAACTCAGTATCAGCAGCCCTTCCAACCCCAACCCTTCCAAAACCAGACGAACAACTTTGCACCGAACAACTCTTTTCCACCAAACAATTTTGTTCCGTCAAACACTGATAAGGTTTCCTCGCTCGAGCGAAGTCTGGAGGCGTTTGTTAAACAATCGACTTAATCCACCGCCAACATCCAGTCTTCGATTCAATCTTTAGTGCAACACACTGCCGCACACGGGCAAAGCATCAAGACCATCGAGGCCCAGATTGCACAGCTGAACGCGGCCTTGAGCGAGCGAGAGAAGGGGAAGCTCCCGTCCCAGCCACTTCCAAATCCCGGCCACCCACATAATGCACATGTTGCTCTTGAACAACAAAACCATAATGTGAGTGCCGTGACCACACTGAGATCAGGGAGGGTGCTGCAAAACAACATTGGCAAACGGATCAACGATGACACCCCGGCCGCTGCTTCTTCTTCTTCTTCTTCTTCGTCTTCTGAGCCTATTCTCCGTTCTTCACAAGGCTCTCCCTCTTCTTCTTCTGCTCTGAACGGACCCACTTCTCACTCCACGAAAACACCTATTCTGGGATCCGTTCTAACTCCAAAATCTCCTCCTCCAGCATTAGACTCAACCAATTTTCAAAATGTTCCATTTCCAAACCGGTTGAGGTCTAACAAACAAAATCCACAAATGGAGAAGATTTTGGAGTTATTCAAGCAAGTTAACATTAACATTCCTCTTTTAGATGCTGTCCAACAAGTCCCATCTTACGCAAAAATCTTAAAGGACTTGTGCACGAAAAAGAGGAAGTCTCAGGTACCCAAGAAAGTTTTCTTGGCTAGTGCTGTATGGGTCGAGAAGGTATACACTAGTCTACTCTGGTATATCGATGCCCCGTCTCGATACACCCACGACTAGGGACCTTGAAGGATGTACTTATGGACTACCATGTCCACACTAGTATGATCCGCATCATAGTCCAGGTAGTCAAGTACACATCCTAAGGGCTTTACCAACATGTAACAGAGAGACAATGTGTATACACGTTAAGGTAAAAAGTAACCAGATAGCATACTATCATGTCGAGCAAGAAAGTCCTCCCTATATATGTCCCAGCATCCACTACAATATACATCCAATGTACAGTAATGGCCTCTAGGGCATACATATAACTAACAATCTCCCACTTGCACTAGGGCCATCTGATAGCAGTGGTTGTAGTATCTCATACTCAACCATCCCATAAGAATCTCTCTTTGGGAACAGGCCTTTGTGAGTGGATCCGCTGTGTTGTCCTCTGAGTCTACTCTCCAAATCTCGATCACCTTGGAGATCAACCATCTCCATGATCAGGTGATACTGCCTTAGAATTTTTCTGGATCACTGATGGGACGGGCGTTCCTTGGCATAAGCCACAACTCCATTGTCTCACAATGGGAGGAATGAAGTTCATCTCATGAACTAATATATACCCAGACTGCCTCTTTGGTAGCATCTCAAATAGCGATGTATCCAGCCTTTATCATCTAGTATGCCACGGTATCTACCTTGGAACTCTTCCAACATACCGTCCCTTTACTGAGGGTAAAGACAATGCCTGCGACTGACATTCAGTCGTCTTTATCACCCTGGAACCCTTCCAGTGATTCTCCCCAGGATTGATTGATACCATCTCACTACAACTAGTGAGAATCCTAACATCCAATTAGATCTATCTCATAGATCCAAAACCCAGGATTTAGATGGTATCACTCTGATCCTATATGGAGAATCATTGTGATAAGCAGAGATTGACCGAGCGTAGCATAGGAAACTCCTTCCCTATCAAGAGTATGTCATCCACGCACTCTACGAGGATCATGACCATACTCCCTACTACCTTTTTGTATATACAAGGTTCATCTACCATTTTGATGAAGTCAAACTTTTTGACAACTACATCAAAACAGACGTTCTAACTCCGCGATGTCTGCTTTATCCTCTAAAGCATCTTGTACACGTTTCCGCTGCTCCCACTGTCTACGAAGCCCTCTGGCTGTGTACTTATAGACGCACTCTTCTAAAACACCATCTAGAAAAGCAGTCATGGCACCCAACCGCCAGATATCGTAGTTATGGTATGTAGCCGTGGCAAGTAGGATCTGGATGGACTTAAGCATAGGCACTGGAAAATGTTTCATCATTATCCACGCCTGGTTGATGACGAAAGCCTTTAACATGTCTTGCTTTGAAAGTCTCAACTTTTCCACCTACACCAAGTAATCTTCTCAAGATATACTTGCTCCTGATGGGGATTTAACCCTTCAGATATAGCAACCAAAGTCCATACTTTATTGGTGTATAAGGATTCCATCTCAGATCATTAAGCATCCAGCCATTCTTACAGAGTCCCACTCCTGATGGCCAGCTCGAAACTAGTTGGGTCATCATCTCATGATGCAATCCTCGCTCCCACTGTCATAGAGAAACCGAAGTATCTCTCAGGCGGGTGAGGAACCTTAATAGATCGGCGGAGAGGTTGAGGTTCGTTGGAAACTATTGAATCCTTTGGTTCTACCAAATCATCAGCTGCAGTTTGTATAGCTGAAACCATTCCAGTTCTACATAACTGATCTTGCCTCAAGCTTGTCCGGATTATGCTTTTAGACATAGCCCGGACAACCCCAAATCTTAACCAACTTAAGATATGGGCTCTTCCATTTCCATATCACATATGAAGCGGTAGGCTACTGATTTGATTGGAACCCAATTCAATTGGTATGCAGCTTCTCAAGTGCATAACTCCCAAAAAGGAAACAGGTAACTCAGAAGTACTCATCATAGAGCGCACCATATCGAATAGGGTGCAATTGCTCCGCCCCGATATACCATCGTGCTATGGTGTATACGGAGGAGTAATGCTGAGAGAGAATCTCATTCTCCTTTAGAATAGTCTAGGAATTCTGTGCTCAAGTATTCTCCTCCCTGATCTCATCATAGGACATAATACTTATACCCGTATTTTGGTTCTCTACTTCTAACTTATATTCCGTGAATATCTCAAAAGGTTTGGACTTGTGTTTCAACAGGAACATATGTCTGAATCTTGAGAGATCATCAGAGAATGTAATGAAGTACAAAGAACCGGTCTTGGCATGTGTAGACAGGGGACCTACATACATCAACATGTATCATCCCAAGGGTTCACTAACTCTTTCTCTGTTTCCAGTAAACAGAGATATGGTCATCGTATCTTTGTGACATAACTGGCAAGTTTCACAAGATGTAAATTCAAACTGATTTAAATATGCATCTATATGCAATTTCAGCTAGTCGGGACGCATTGATATGACCTAGTCTACAACACCTCAAGAAGAATTCATTCATTTCTGAACTCTTCCTCTTGTGTGTGTTCTGTAAGCTAAGAACTGTTGTTTGATTTAGAACATTAATGCTTTTAGATAACGTGCCTGAACCGATCAACTTTTGATATAGGAAATGTTCAAAACATTATCCAACAATACAAAATTTTATCATTTCTTTACTAATAAAGAGACTGATATGATTTTGTATATCAGGTTCGGTATCTAATAACATTCGTTTAGAATCAATATATTCAGAATACTGGGTGACAGTGACCAACAGATTTGGCTGCAACACTTGCCCCGTTTTCTGTCTCATGAAACTTATCACCCGTTCTCAGTTCTTTACCTATCTGTAGCCCTATGTAACATATTACATATCTGGAATCTTGATCCGGTATCAAATACCCAGGACGTAGAGAATAGAGAAACAGTTCTGTATAAAGAACACACCCGAAGATGATGCATCAGCATGCACTCTCTTCGTTTGGGTGGCACGGGAATTCTAGTAATCCCTTATTTCCTGCTCTGTCTTATAACAATTATAAGTTGGAGCGGGACCAACGTTCCCCAGCTCAGTATAACAAGCGGGTTCGGCCAATAATCCGTATTATTATCTTGATTAAGGCGTGATATGGTCGCTACCTGGAGAGAGAGAGAGAAGAAAACACTCAGTGTATGCTCTTGCAAGATCAGATTGGTTATTATTTTATCTAATCAGGATGGCTCCCAATGTTTTTATCAAATCTTCATTCAAACCCTAAAAGGAAAGACTAGCCGGGATTAATTACACACTACAAGTTCGCCAATCTTTCAGCCAGGCCAGTGTCGGTACTTTGAGGGAGGTCCCCCGTGCTTTCGCACGAACCTAATTAATGTAAACCTCGTTTTCCCAGAGGCGTAACCCCGTTGACACCTTTCTAGACACCTACTTGATCGGCTAATTGTAATGTGTAAAACTCTCCCAGGAGTAACTCTTACTCGCAGCAGGTATCGGGATCCAACTATCTCATAGAAGGTATGCAATCTCATTGCAAATTTCAACACTTGAAATTCCCGATAATATTTTTCCCCTAACGTGCTATGACCTTGACGAAAGCCAACAAACCATAGCCCGCTAGTCAAGTTCAACCCGTACATTTCTTGATTGAATTAAATCCACCCGCACGACCCTTGACGAAAGCCAATAAAGCCGCACGACTACCCTAATCCAATCGCATCGTATGCAGCAGATAAGCAGCATATAGCTACCGCACACTGCACCTTGACGAAAGCCAACAAATGCAGCACGAATACTATATACAACTTATCTGAAATGACGGAGGGCTACGACAGGTTTTTTCTGAAAACCTATTGTGTAATGAACTTGATATCGTTGTAGAATCAAATGATTTTAAAAATGGAGTGTTTTCGAGGCTTTTCTAGTTTTGCTAAAGGAGTCACTCCCGGTGAAGTGATCGTCGGCCCTTTCCTCGTCGAATGAGGTGCGGGATATATCATATATATCATTGTGCAAAGCAAAAACTCTTAAAAGCAATCAAAAGACAAACCGAGTGTGTAGCATCTGCCAGTTATAGCTAAAGGAGTCACTCCCGGTGAAGGGATCTCGGTCCTTTCCTTATCGAATAAGGTGCAGGGTATATCATATATACCGCTATGCAAAGCAAGAACTGTAGCTACCTGTTTTATTTTGAAATTCGATTCTGCAACATCTTTAGGTTTCTTTTATTTCATTAATCATATTAATGAAGTCTCATCATTTAATTACCTAAACATCACAGATAAATACGACGTACGCTTATGCCATCCGCATTCGCCTCGATGTCCCCTCGTGCACCGTTAGGTTAGGTAACTAACGGCAGAGCGGAGCAGGGCTAGCGCGGGTGTAAAACATAAGTAACGCCTATATAATATATCATATATACCATATATTGTATCTATCACAGAACATCACATGATCACATCATAGATATCGCAGCAGAAGAAACATATGAAATATTAGATATACTAGGACGTCCGTGTTTTCAATACGAGCCAGTATAAAACACGGATTCCACGGTCGCGATGAATAGCCAAACCCACACCTCTAGACCCCTACGAGAGCGGCAAGCAACCCTACCAATTCTAGAGTTAGGAGACCCGGACTCGACTCCTCGAGTTGGTCTCCCACTGGACTCCAGAACCCGGTTACTTGTACTCCCCTCCTTGGGTCTATCCTAGTGCGGCAAAGTAAATAATATACAAAGGGTGACATCTTCCGCAACCTGGAAGTGCCCCAATAAAAGAATATTACATACAAGTTTTTACATGAATGAAAATGAAAAACACTCATCTTACATAAAAACCCCCGGCTATTCAAACACGACGATCCAATATAACATATCCAGCAACATATAACATCACATGTCATCAACGTAAGTAAATATGCGCATCCCAATTGTCGTTGACATATAGCAACGAAACCGGCGATATCACATATTACACTTACGATCACTGAAAAGAAAGTGTAAAACTACAACAGTTGGAATCCGCAACCTGCATAGACATCGCATGCCTAATCAAATGAATTCCTTAGACATCGCATGCCTAACAATTATAAACCCCGCATTTTAGTCTCATTATCGAACACACTTTTCAATATTAAGTCGGGCAATTCAAAAGGATTACCGATATCCTGATCGAATGCTCGTCGCAAACTTTAGTAGACGGTCGCACCCCCGATACCGTCGACGAAGTGCACCAAGGAGGAACACCGCTGCTGCGAGCACCCAAACGGATGCTTTCGGCGACGGGGTTCTCCTACAGTCACTTGGTCAGGGCTATAGGGCGAGGCTGTCTATTAAGTTTACCCGGCGAGTATTCGCGTACGCTACGTGATTGCGACGGACTTTTGATCACATCAAAATTCCGTGGCAACCGATCAAGTGAGACTAAACTGCTATGTTTATAACATTCATTCAGTTATCTCATAACTTATTGTGAATTCCAATTATTGTATCACATTCCGAATAAGATAGAAAATGTTAAACTTTCCGATCGAACAATCGAACATCCAAGTTTTCCCGAAACAGTTCATCACATGAAATAAGTTCAAAAACATTCACTTCGTGCCTCAGTACCAACGGTCCAGCCGTAGAAGGGTCAAGCCAACGCCTCACATGTGGCACGCCGTACTTCCCCAAACCCTAAGGTTCAAAGGGCAGTTCAAGACGGTCACATAATCGAGTTAAGGTTTGTTGTCTTCTAGAGGGACCATCGCGTTACTTGCACTATGTAGAACGTCTTTAAACCCCGGAAAAATCCAACACTTGGAAATTTTCCGGCAGGGGAAAAATTGGGTATTTATATCCGGTCGAACATTTTAACATATTCAATAATTATCCGGAAAACACATAGACAAAGTTTGATAATCCGATCGAATCATCTAAGCTGCAAAACACCCTGGAATATTCAACTCTTGAATAAATATTAAAAAATTCCCAGAAAATCCAGCACCTAAAGTGACAAATTACTCTGCAAATATGGAGGGCTGACGTCATCATATGGCCGCGGAACCGCCGTACAAGGCATGCTTGTGCCGCGGTTCCGCGGCGCTTTAGATGAGTTAGCCCCTCGAATTTCACAGTAATTCAACTAAGACCCTGCTGAATTTTTTAGCAATTTTTAATCTGGAAAAAACCCAGTTTTTGAAAAAGTCCAGAGAGCTATTTTGGGGTTAGGTTTTCGGTTCGATCGGACTTCTAACTCCGTCTACGCATAGCCTAAGGCTCTAGCTAGGCTCTAATACCACTGTAGGGTTCCTAGGCACACTAATGAGGTCTCACAAGGCATCAACCTTGCCAATTTCAAATTTTACAAGTGCCGAGAAACCCTAATACGGATCGTTAACTAGAATTTTAGGCGAAACATGCAACTAGTTAACAACTTAACTAAGTGAACGGAAATACAACCTTTGTAGATCCGGTTCTCCACCTCCATAGCTCCATGATGAAGTCTCCTTGCTGTCCAAATCGAATCCCGGGCTCTAGCGTCGGCTTCATCGGAGAAATGGACGGGCTAGGTCATCGACTACGATGCCGAAGATGATCTACGTCGAGGCATCACAAGATCAAGCTCCCACTTCACCAAGTCATGAAACTTGTGAAGAGAACACCCTATACTACTTGGCAAGAGGTAGTGGATGAAGAAATAGGAGGTGGGTTCACTTTAGAATTGGATTTCTCACACATTTTCTCAAGTTGCTATTGATGGAGGCAAGCTTCTTCTTGAAGAGGAAGAAGAAGAAGATGAAAAATGTTATGATAAGTTCTTCTCAAATAGAAAAGAAAATCAATACTTATCATAATACAACCATGGTCAAGTGTAGAGAATGAACTAGGGTTAAGTGGAGTGGTTAGGGTTAAGCATGAGACAAAATGGTCACTTAGTCAAAGCTTCATGAAGCTTCAAGATGCAAACAAAGAAAGCCACCATTTCTCTTTATGCCATTTATTTTCCAAAAAGAATAAACAAATAAATAAATGAATAAGAAAACAAAACCCTAACCATTCATATAACCATGGTTTAATCTTTACACAAACCCAAGTAAACATGTATCATCAAACATGATACAATCAAGTGCACAAAAGTATATCACATATACAACTTGTGCAATGCAAGTGAGAAAATCCATTTAAAGTGAACCAATACTAGTTAATGCAAATTAATATATCAAATATATAGTTATGCATTAAATCATTAAATCAACACTTGATTTAACGATCCGGCCATATCGCATATAGCCGACTAATATCCAATGTATCGACTTATCGAATCAACCCTTGATTCGATAACTAGGTTATATCGCAGACAACCAGATCGCTACATTCATCGCGAGAATAGAATACGGTATCACATACACCCATTATTCTCGTTCCCGCACATATCTCATATGCGCTCCTATTTCGTTTCGCTTGAGCCAGGAAAGCTCTGTGTAGGACTCTAAAGACTCGTCAATACGCCGGCAGCAGGTGATGATCATATCAAACACCCACAAGCCGCAAGCGGTCGGCTAAACGTAACGGCCACTCGGGTATTGAGTGATCAGAAGATCGACGAGCAAGCCCGCTCACACTCCTGTGAATCCAACCAGTAACACTTACCGTACAGTCCGGTCTCGTCGTCTGATATGTCGCATATCTCGCCTAGGGGTGGTAAACGTCAGACCCCAATAGCTCGATAAGTCGTGTCGATATGAGGTCTATAACAGTTCGAGAAACTAATGGTAACACTTACTAGTAATTCTCAGCAACCCTGGCCAAGGATTTCCGGTTATAGCCAATCGAACACAGCGCAACATCAACTCCCTATACCGGGAGAGACGAATCCCCTCCTATCGCTCATTGCCTCCATGTGATTCGGGACCGTACCCAAAAACCACCGTTTTGCACGCCCTCTTGGACGTGGTAAGGTGGAAATCAAAGCACAGTGTGAACCACACAAGACTCTATGACGATCTCGGGTCAACAGACTACTCTGTACCAGTGTCACCAGAGAACTGCCATCTGACGTAAGGTATAATACCATCTGGGAGTTCTCGGCGAGTCCGTCCAGTGTACCCAGTCTCTACTGAGCACCCGTATATCATCTCTGATGTCAAACACCAATGGATATGGGATCATCCATCGCCCATCTGTATGGGTCAAGAAGGTATACACTACTCTACTCTGGTATATCGATGCCCCGTCTCTATACACCCACGACTTGGGACCTTGAAGGATGTACTTATGGACTACCATGTCCACACTAGTATGATCCGCTTCATAGTCCAGGTAGTCAAGTACACATCCTAAGGGCTTTACCAACATGTAACAGAGAGACAATGAGTATACACGTTAAGGTAAAGAGTAACCAGATAGCATACTATCATGTCGAGCAAGAAAGTCCTCCCTATATATGTCCCAGCATCCACTACAATATACATCCAATGTACAGTAATGGCCTCTAGGGCATACATATAACTAACAGGCATCACCCAGGTCCTTCATGGAGAACCGTTCTGACAAGAATAGCTTGACCGATTGTAGCATAGTAATGTCATTTCCTATCAAAAGAATGTCGTCCATGTACATGACTAGGAATACGACAGTTTGTCCTACAATCTTCTTATAAATACAAGACTCATCCTCGTTCTTGATGAAGTCAAATTCCTTGACTGTTTCATCAAAACAGATGTTCCAGCTCCGCGATGCCTGCTTTAATCCATAAATGGATTTGAGCAACTTTCACACCTTCCTACTGCTCCTACTATCTACAAAGCCTTCTGGCTAATCTATATAAACGCACTCTTCCAAACTACAGTTTAGAAAAGTCGTTTTTACGTCCATCTTCCAGATCTCATAGTCATGGAAAGCAGCAATGGCAAGCAGGATCTGAATGGATTTGAGCATAGACACTGGAGAAAAAGTTTCGTCATAGTCCACACCAGGTCTTTGACGAAAACCTTTTGCAATGAGTCTAGCCTTATAGGTTTCCACCTGCTCATCTACACCAAGTTTCTTTTTGTAGATCCATTTGCATCCAACGGGTTTTACCCCAGGTGGAGCAATATCCAAGGTCCACACATTATTGGTGTACATGGACTCCATTTCGGATCGCATAGCATCCAGACACTTATCAGAGTCCCTACTGATAATGGACTTCCTGAAACTGGTAAGATCAATTTCTTCCAAGATGCAATCCTCTCGATCCCCATATATGAGAAAACCTTACTATCTCTCTGGTGGATGAGAAATCCTACCAGATCTGCGGAGTGGCTGAGGTTCGTCAGGGGTTATTGAATCTTGAGGTTCTGTCAAATCTTCAGTTTCAATTTGTGGTCGCTGAATTTCTTCCAGTTCTACCGTTCTCCCACTAATTTCTTCTACAAGAAACTCCGTTTCTAAGAAAATGGCATGTTGAGCAACAAACACCTTCTGTTCCTCGGTGTGGTAGAACAGATATCCATAACCATTCTTTGGATATCCCACAAACTTACATAAAACTGACTATGCCTCTAGTTTATCTGGTTTATGCTTTTAACATAAGCCGGACAACCCCATATCTTAAATCTTTTCAGATATAGCCTTTTTCCATTCCATATCTCGAACGGTGTCTTAGGCACTGATTTGGATGGAACATCATTCAATAGGTATGCCCCTGTCTGAAGCGCATGTCCCAAGAATGAAAGAGGCAACTCAGCATTACTCATCATGGAGCGAACCATATCCAATAGGGTACGATTCCTCCGTTCCGATACACCATTGTGCAGTGGTGTATACGGAGGAGTAAGCTGAGAGAGAATTCCATTCTCTTTTAAGTAATCTAGGAATTCCGTGCTTAAGTACTCCCCTCCCCTATCAGACCGGAGGATCTTAATACTTTTGCCAGTCTAGTTCTCTACTTCGTTTCTGAATTCTTTGAATTTCTCAAAAGCTTCAAATTTGTGTTTCATAAAATACACATGTCCGAATCTAAAGAGATCGTCAATGAATGTGATGAAGTATGAGAACCCTCCCCTTGCATGTATAGACATCGGACCACACACATCACTGTGTATGAGTCCCAAGAGCTTTGATGCTCTTTCTCCATGTCCAGTGAACGGAGATTTGGTCATCTTTCCTTTGAGACAAGACTGACAAGTTTCATTAGATGAAAATTCGAACGTATTCAAGAGTCCATCTTTATGTAACTTACTTAGTCTTTTCTCTCCGATATGACCAAGTTTACAATGCTACAAGTAGCATTCGTTCATATCTGAACTCTTCCTCTTGCATGTGTTTTGTACATTGAGAACTGTATTCTGATTTAGAACATAGATACCATTACACAGTGTACCTTCTGTAACCAGTACCTTATCAAAGTAAATGTTCATGATATTTCTATCAAGAACAAAATTATATCCATCTTTATCAAGTAAAGAAACTGATATTATGATGCAAACCATGGAAGGTACAAAGTAGCAATTGTTCAAAATTATAGTATTGCCATTTGGCAACATAAGGTGATATTCACCGACGGCTGCAGCATTAACTTGTGCTTCGTTCCCTAACCTGAGGGACATATCACCAAGTGAAACTTTCCTACTTTTTCTCAGTCCCCGCAATAAATTACAGATATGAGACCATGATCCGGTATCTAGTACCCAGGAGGTAGGACTGTGTCACGACCGGAAATATTAGCTCGTGACCAGCACTTGAATTACGCCACGTCTAAAGGCGTAACAGAATTCAAGTAAGCTGAAACCCAGAAATCTAAACCTTTTAGAAAAATAAAGGAGATGAGGTTTTTGAAATAAAGGTATATGAAATCATGTTTTCTTAATGCATAGAAAAGTAACATGAATGATGCAAGTGAAATTTGCTAATTTGAAAACACGTTTCGTCTTTTTAAAAATTTTGGCAGCACCTCCTTTGTATTTTTTGATCCAAAATCACAATACATAATAATGATAATGGCATCCCCAATCGGAGCTAGCTCTTCGCCAAACGGCGGATCATAACCAAGCAAGATAAAGAAAATAAGTATACGACGCCCAACGGCGAAGTTCACCACAAAAGAATAAAATAAAAGCAAGGCATATAAATCACAAGTAGCGGAAAACCCCTCGCTCTAAGTCTCGCAACCACAATCCCACTAATCCCCATCACTTATACAACTTACAAATTTTGATTGCTGGAGTTAACTAGATACAATATGAAATATAGATACAGGAGTGGGAATGATACAAATATCCCGCCTGCCAATGCAAAACATCCGAATGCAACTGTGTGCCAGCGAAGCCGCTACTGATCCAAGCGGTCAACCTGAAAGAACTGTGGCACAACGGGGGTGAGTTGCCAACTCGTGAGTAGAAAAATATCAACAGATAGAAATCGTATAAACAACGACTCCTAGGTCAACTATATCATAAAGGTAATACTATGATATCTAGGGTGACCGGGTCTGTATATGTGCCAACGAGGTAGTCAATACCTATATGCATGTGTATAACATCCAACAGTAACAATCCATGCATGTATGCATGTGGATCTCGTCCATCCATAAAATCAAAGTATGTATGCATGTGGATCTCGTCCACCCATATAATCAATGTACGTATGCATGTGGATCTCGTCCACTCATATAATCAATGTATGTATGCATGTGGATCTCGTCCACTCTTATAATCAATGTATGTATGCATATGGATCTCGTCCACGTGTCAACCACCGACGCAACAACATCATGCATGTAAACATCATAAAAGCATATGCATGAAAATGTGAGGATATAAATCAACATGTGTCCCTCGCGACACCTCAAAATCATGGAACCTGAGTTTCCAGCATCGACACTCGAAACATCATGAAAACCGTGCCCAGCATCGACACGCAAATCCTCATATATCTCAGGCGCCGCATCCTCAGATCGGCCCTCAGGCGCCGCACACCCTGGTCGGCCCTCATATCCATCTCGCTACACTGGTCGGTATCCTCCGAATAACTGCCGAGTCTAAATACTATCACCGGTAGGTAGTGCTCCCCTGCCGGGCTCACCGTCTAACATATACGAGTCTTCTTGCCCTGGGGTACCTCACCGGGTGCACCATGTACCCGCAGACGGTGCCTACAGCTCCTCGAATCGGGTTTCACATGCCACTCTCAAAACCGAGAAAACACATGGTGGACGCACTGAAATATCACATCAAGAGAAACCGGGTTTTTAAAACAATACATGCTTTCTTTTGAAATAGCTACGGTTCTCAAATTCAGAAATCTCATGAAAACAACATATCTCAATGCGTAAAAGCGTAAAGCATGATGTATGCGTCATATAACAGAAATGTAAGCATATCAATATATCATGCAACCTGGAACAGTGTTATGACATATTAAGAGAAAACCGCTCTTTTAAATGACTCCAGTTTTTAAAATAAAACATGCAGTTACCAATTTTATCGAATAAAATCAGTTATCTATGTAGGCACAATATGTATATGCGCAAGTATAGATGTACTAATGTATGTGTGCACCAATATGAGTATAAAAATGTATATATGCGCAAGTATGAATATATCAATATATATGTGCACCAATGTGGATATACAATGTGTATGTGCGCAAGTATGAATATATCAATGTATATGTGCACCAATGTGGATATACAATGTGTATGTTCGCAAGTATGAATATATCAATGTATATGTGCACCAATGTGATATACAATGTGTATGTGCGCAAGTATGAATATATCAATGTATATGTGCACCAATGTGGATATACAATGTGTATGTGCGCAAGTATGAATATATCAATGTATATGTGCACTAATGTGGATATACAATGTGTATGTGCGCAAGTATGTTATACGAAGAGTCATATCATGATGCAGTAATCCTACTGTGTAGTGACATGGCAATTATCGATGATGAAGTGTGTGAGCCTATAATCTGTGTACGTGTAACATACGCATCATCGATAATGGTGCAGGTGTACTATCACTGGTATATGCAATGCAATAATAATTTCATGAATGCAGCACAAGGTAAATCATCAGCTAATAGCTATAAGGTATACGTAACTATCATATGTCTGTGTCGGTGAATCTATCAATCGGCACTGTAGGGTTCCAAGGCACTCTTGTGAGGGTTCATAAGGCATCAAACATGCACGAATAAAAGTTTAGACGTGCCGAACAACCCAAAGCCGGGATCTTTGCTAGATTATTAGGGTTTAGCATGCAAGTAAACATCTTTACTACTAAGTGTGAGGGATTACATCCTTTGTAGTCCGCTCCTTCGCTTCACAAGCTCTGAGTAGAAGTCCCTTCGCCGCGATCCACGATCTCCCGGACTCAAGAGAGTCTCCACGACTCGAACGATCCATGATAACTTGTCGTATTCCTTTTCTCCTATGATCTACGTCGAAGTTGCAATAGCACAAGCTCTCTCACTCTAATGAGGTGAACACCCTAATCTAATGGGCTAGATTAGATGAGGATGATGGATTAGTATTTATGCTTTCTTTTTATATCATTTTCTCACAAGAAATCATCACAAAAGAAATCACAAGTGAGCTCTCTCCAAAACTCAAGAGAGAAGAAGATGAAGAATAATGAGATAAAACCTTTTGTGATGAATAGTAGATAAGAATATATGTTTTATTATGGAACCATGGTCAAGGATAAGAGGCTTAACTTATGTAGAGAATAAACTAGAGCTAGGGTTTGGTTAGGTCAAAAAATGAGTCATGAATAAGTATCAACCATAATATCTTAACCAAGACAAAAGAAAAGCCTTCTAGAATAAACAAGAAGGGGCTAACCCTAATCAAACCCTAATCCCTTTTATCATCTCTAAACATGTTTCATTGTCACGTCCCGAAAGTACGGAAAATGACCGGCACTTAAACTACGAACGTCTCGAGGCGTACGTGACCTAAGTAAGCCGAAAATCCAGAAATCCAAACCAAGAAAAGTAGTAGAGTGAAGGAAAACCAATTTAAAACAAGTAGTTTTAATAGTATAAGCCGAGTTATGCGTTCTTAAAAACATCAAGTATTTCCTGAAAATTTCGGCAGAGTCTCCTTTGTAAATACTGGCTCCCAAACGGGATACAACATGAATAGTATACGAAATCAATAAAAAGGCATCCCCGAGCGGGAGCTAGCTCTTCGTCAATCGACGGTCACAACCACATAAGCAATATAGTATACAACGCCAAGGGCGAGGATCAAAACTCAAAAGGAACTCAAAACAACAAGAAAACCATAGAAATACAACGCGCGACTCTAAGGTCGAAAGAATAACATCACTGGTCTCTATCTCAAATAAATACATGTTTGGTTGATGGAACTTCTAGATACAACAGAATAATGATATACAAGATATATATTGGGGGTACGATACAAGTAAACCCACCTACTAGCAAATCACCCGAAGGAAACTATGCCCGCAAAGCCGTAATGAAACCTGTAGGGCAAACCTGTAAGAAACTGGGGCACAACGGGGGTGAGTTGCCAACTCGTGAATAGAAAACATCTACGAAAAGAAATCGCATAAATAACGCAATCCTAGGTCAATGATCATAATGTATCCTCAAATATAAGAATAACATGCAACCTATAACAAGGCTAGGGTAGATATCTAACCCGAGTGTAATCTCATGTGCCCGTGTCAGTGCCTCAGGTAGCAATATATCATATGAATGAGGTATGAATGCATGAAACAGAATACATGTAAATGAAGAACTGTTTTCATAATTTAGTGAGATTTCCTTTGTATTTTTAAAATGAGGTATCATAATGAAATCAGCATAAGACAGTGTCTAGCATCGGCACAAAACGTAATCTCAATATCTCGATATCTCTGTATCACAGCCTCTGTACCTCAATATCTCGAAATCTCAATATCACCATCTCAATATCTAGGGCGCCGTCAGTCCAGACCGGCCCCTACCATCCATCTCAAGACCACGACGGTATCCTCTAGATATCCGACGCGTTGGGTAAAATCACCGGTAGGTAGTGCTCCCCAGCCAGGCTCACATCGTCATCATCACGCGCTTCTTTCCCCGGGGTAGCTTACCGGGTCCACCATGTACCCGAAACGGTTCATCCGTCTCCTCGAATCGGGTCTCGAAATCCATCAGCAAACTCATGGTGGACGACTCATACATCATGGGAAAACCGCACTTTTTATTTTAAAAGAGAGAAAAGGTTTATTTATGTTTTTGCGGTTTTCCTCCAAATCCAGAAAAATCTCATGGAAATCCGAATCCAAAACCTCAATAACACGTAAAATAGTGAATATATGCATGAGAATCCATGAATGCGGCATAACAATGAATAACAGTATGCATTAAGTAGCAGGTAATAACTACAATGTCTAAACTAACATATAAGGCAAGTACGCTAATATCATGTCTAAACTATTAGCTAACAGGCTATGTCAAGCAATAATATTTTCTAAGGTGTACGTGATATGGCAATTACCGATGAAGATGTGTGTGAGCCGGCAAGTAAGTGTACGTGGTACATACGCATCATCGGTAATGGTGCTGGTGTCCTAACAGCATGATATCAATAATGGAGTATGAAACATAATATAAACATGCGATGCGAAGCGGACCACAAAAAAAGAGCGGGAGCTGAAAACTAGACGCAACTATAACTAATCTGCATTAATCTAATATAAGTCCTACAAATCGTGCCTTTTGAAATAACACGAATCATGGGGTTTTGAAAATAGGGGCTACGGTGTTTATATGAAAAGATACGTCTTTTGAAATATCCGTAGGATCCCTTGGGCTGTCTTTTAAAAAGCCCACGATTCGTTAGTTTTTGAAATAGGTAAGAATCGAATCTAATCTAACAACTAAACTAAACTAGAGGGCTAAACTCACAAGCTGGACTACAGGTAAGGAAACCGCCTAACATCTGAGTCGATCCATATACATACCTGTATATATATTAGTCGGTGATCCCGCCTCAATAATATCATATCCGATACCATATCTATAATCAGACATCCCAAGTCAAGAGTGCGGATCAATCATCAAGATATAACTCGTACGTAAATCCGTCGTACGGCATCCCCAAATCTGGGTATGGGTCAATATCATATTCCTCACACCATTCCTCTGGTATCCTCTTTATTCAAGATCATAGTCTAGGGTACTGACCTATGTCTAGTACAATACTAATATCCTCAATATACTCATGATCTGACTACTGATCGACAATCTCGTACAAACCGATATCGTCGGCACATATCATCATCAAGGGGTATACATCGCCATATACGGCCTAATATCAATATCCTAGCATATCATGCCTCATATCACGATCACATGTCGATCATTTTATTTATAACACTATTCACCCGTAACGCCGCCCCAAGATCCGCTATAACCCCAGGACGTACCTCAAGTACGAATCCTGCCATATCACCGATATCACAACCACAAAACAAATCTCATCGACTCAGCTCAATCCCAATATCATCCTCAAATCCTTATGTGAACACATAGTCCCATACCCATGTGAACACATAACTATAAAGAATCCCATGAGCACATATAAATAGGAATCTATGCAAGTATGTATGTGTGTATGTATAGTGCAACACTACCCTAGGGTTCGCAACACTAAAGTAATCCAACACACCAATATCCATCCTAACATCGTTATTAATCCCAAATAACATATAATAATTGTTGGTGTGTATACGCATCCGTATACACCACCACAGACTGCGGGGGTGCTATACGCCATCCACCCGACTTCTCCCCATAGATATAAATCTACTCACCTGGTCCTCGCTCGCCGGTGCCGACGTCGCCATGCGCTTGCTTGCCGTCTCGAAGTCCACATGGGGGTACCTACATAGCATAACGCACCGCATCGCATTAAAATCAAATTCGAAATCGAAACGGCACACGAAAATCAAATCGGCACGCGTATCACGCATAGGTCAAAACCTATCTCCTACGCATGCAAAATAGCCAACCTACCCTAGATGTCGATGTACAAACATCAAACCATCGAGAAAAATCCAATCACGCTCATTTGCACATTCACGAACACTAATTTTAATATAAAATAGGTTAAAACTCACAAAAACCCCAAATTCACTTTAGAAGCCATTTTTCCGAAAATCTAGCAAGCAAAAATTACCCGTTTTAGTACAAAACTCGATGTTTAAATGAATGTAGCGGCCAATATACTTATTAAATAACTTAAATAAGTCATAAAAACAATTCTCATAATTTAATCTCATTAAATTCCAAAAACCCTAAAATTCTAGTTTACAAAATACCTAAATTTTAACAATTTTATAGCAAAATGCACAAACCACAATTTAGGTTGGATTTCCATGAACTAAAGTGTTAAACTACACTTAATAATGTTAATTAAGTCATGAAAAACCTAATTAGATTTTTAATCTCCCATTTGCAATTAAATTCCAAAACCTAGTTTGCATAAAATTCCAATTTTTAAAAATTACAAGTATCAAGTAGTAAACTAGCAACTAGGTTAGTTTTGCATAACATTAACATGTTAATCCCCACATCAAGATCAATACCCAATGAAGAAAACCCTAATTTGATTTACAAACCCTTTTCTTTAATTTTTCCAATCAAGCAATTAAACCTAATTAAACACCTAATTAGCTTCAAATGAGGTATAATAGCAACAATTAAGTAACTAAGCAACAAACAAACCATGGAACAAGGATTTATACCTCACAAAACTTGAATCAAATATCCAACCTAGCCTCCCAAATTAGCTTCTATACCCTAAGATCCATGCTAGATGAGCTAAAGAATAATGGGTAAGTGTTGGATTTGGATTTAGTTTTGATTTTTGATGGAATTTGGACATTTTTTTGAGGAGAAAAGAGGTGGGGTTTTGTGGGAAATTTCTGGACAGCAGAAGAGGGGAGGTCGGCTGCTTGTGGAGGAAAAAGAGGAGAGAGAGGGAGGTGGAGAAAATGATATGTAGTCAAAGTCCACCTTGGTTTCTACATTTTCTTTTCTTTTCTTTGTTTTATTGTGTGAAATGGGAGGCCCAAGAATGTTGGGTTGATCAAGGGGGGCCAGCTAAAGCATGTTGGGGGAATGGGTGTGGGTTTTGCTTGGGTGAGAAAAAGAGATAAGTGTAGTAACCCACTTCCATTACACTAATTTCATCGAAAAAAAGCCTTTTTCTTCGATATTTTCTAAACCGTTTTGGCAAACGATTTCATTTCAAAAACCACATGATAAAATTTTGTTTAATGTATTATGATGCACAAAATTTATTTCAACTCATTCCAATTTATAATTTTCCCTAATTAAATATATTAGTGACGGCTTAAAATAATATTAAAATAATTAATTTCGGAAAATTTTTCAGAAAATTTGAAATTTCACCAGTGGCTCAATAAACACCAAATATTAACAATTACATAGCTAGAATATGCATATTTACTTTTATAATAAAAATTTTTGCATTTTGACTTTTTACAGAAAACCCTCTTATTTTACCGTTTTTTTCGAAATTTCAACGAAACGATTTTCAAAACGTTACATTCATAATAAATTATATCATGTCACAATAATATATATCACATATATATATTATATATTTGCAACAAAAGAAAATAATACAATTAACATATATCGCATATATATCAATGTATTAATCCGGTGAGAAAATGAAATAATAAAGCGAGCCAATATTAGATAATGTAATACAATATATCATATATATCATTATACATTAAATCATCGAATCAACACTTGATCCGACGATCCGGCTATATCGAATATAACAGACTAATATATCATGTACCGATTCATCGAATCAACACTTGATCCGATGTCCCGGTTCATATCAAAATATCGCGAGAATATAATACGGTATCTTATATCGCATTATCCTCGGTCCTGCACATATCACATATGTGCCTCTACTCCGTTTTTCCTGAGCCAAGAAACCTCTGTGTAGGACTCTAAAGAATCGTCAATACGCCGGTAGTAGGTGATGATCATATCAAACACCCACAAGCTGCAAGCGGTCAGCTAAACGTAACAGCCACCCAGGTATTGAGCGATCAGAAGATCAACAAGCTAGCCTTTCCGTTCTCCTGTGAATCCAATAAGTAACACTCCCGTACAGTCCGGTCTGTTCGTCTGATATGTCGCATATCAAGTCTAGGGGTGGTATACGTCAGACCCCAGTAACCGACAAGTCATGTCGATGTGAGGCTCATAACAGGTCGAGAAACTACTAGTAACACGTACCAGTATATCTCTATATCAGCCCTGGCCAGGGACTTCCAGTTATAGCCAATCGAACACAGTACAACATCAACTCCCTATACCGGGAGAGACGAATCCCCTCCTATCGCTCATTGCCTCCATGTGATTCGGGACTGTACCCAAAAGCCACCATTTTGCACGCCCTCTTGGACGTGGTAAGGTGAAAATCAAAGCACAGTGGGAATCACACAAGACTCTATGACGATCTCGGGTCTACAGATTACCCTGTACCAGTGTCACAGGAGAACTGCCATCTGGCGTGTGGTATATCACCATCTGGGAGTTCTCGGCGAGTCCGTCCAGTATACCCAGTCTCTACTGAGCACCCGTACACCATCTCTGATGTCAAACACCGATGGATATGTGATCATCCATCGCCCATCATATGGGTCAAGATGCATATACGCTAGTCTACTCTGGTGTATCGATGCCCTGTCTCGATATACCCTTGACTAGGAATATTTATAGGATGTACTCATCGACTACCGTGGCCCCACTTGTATGATCTCATCATAATCCCAGTAGTCAAGTACAGATCCTAAAGGCTTTATCAACATGTGAGAGAAAGACAGTAAAACAATACAAGTCAACATGTTAAGATAAAGTAAAACCAAATAGCATACTATCATGACGAGCAAGAAATTCTTCTCTGCATATATCCAAGCATCCATCATAATATACATCATATATACAACAATGACCTCTAGGACATATACATAACTAACAATCTCCCATTTGCACTAAGGCCAGCTGCTTTAGTATCTCATACTTAGCATCCCGAATAATCTTTCAAACTGTATCTGGGGAATGGCCTTCATGAGTGGATCCGCAGTGTTGTCATTCGTATCTACTGTCCTGACCTCGATCTCCCGGCGATCAACTATCTCCCTGATCAGGTGATACCGCCTCAGAATATGTCTGGACTTCTGATGGGATCTGGGTTCCATGGCCAAAGCCACTACTCCATTGTTATCGCAATACAGAGGTATTGGATGTTCAATGGATGGAACCACACCAAGTTCAGTGATAAACTTCTTCATCCAGACAGCCTCTTTGGCAGCATCGTTGGCAGCGATGTATTCAGCCTCCATCGTCGAGTCTGCAACGGTATCCTGTTTGGAACTCTTCCAACATACCGTCCCTCCATTGAGGGTAAAGACAAATCTTGAGTGCGACTTAGAGTCGTCCTTATCATTTTGGAAGCTGGAATCGGTAAAGGACTCCACCCGGAGTTCTCCTTTACCATACACCAAGAACATGTCTCTAGTCCTTCGCAAGTACTTGAGAATGTTTTTCACAGCTGTCCAGTGACTATCTCCAGGATCTGCTTGATACCGACTCACTACACTTAGTGAGTATGCAACATCGGGTCTGGTACACAGCATCGCATACATGATAGAGCCTACTGCCGATGCATAGGGTATCCCTTGCATGCGAGCTCTCTCCAAATCAGTCTTGGGAGACATCTCTTTGGAGAGAGTGAGTCCAGAGATCGTGGGTTGGTTCCCACGCTTGGATTCTTCCATACTAAACCTCTTTAGTATGGTGTCAATGTACCTGGATTGGGACAATCCCAGTATCCGTTTGTATCTATCTCTATAGATCCTAATCCCCAATATGCAAGAGGCATCACCTAGATCTTTCATTGAGAATCTTTATGATAAGAAGAGCTTGACTGATTGCAGCATAGGAATATCATTTCCTATCAAGAGTATGTCATCCACGAACAATACGAGGAAGACAACCTTACTCTCTGCCGCCTTCTTATAGATACAAGGTTCATCTATATTTTTGAATAAGTCAAACTCTTTGACTACAACATCAAAACAGATGTTCCAACTCCACGATACTTGCTTTAACCCATAAATGGATTTAAGCAGTTTGCACACCTTTCCGCTGCTCCCACTATCTACGAAGCCCTCTGGCTGAGTCATGTACACGCACACTTCTAAATCACCATTTAGAAAGGCGGTCTTAACATCCATTTGCCAGATTTCATAGTCATGGTATGCAGCAATGGCAAGTAAGATCCGAATGGACTTAAGCATAGCCACTGGAGAAAAGGTTTCGTCATTATTCACACCAGGTCGTTGACGAAAACCCTTTGCTACAAGTCTAGCTTTGAAAGTCTCAACTTTTCCATCTACACCAAATTTCTTTTTAAAAATCCACTTGCACCCAATGAGTTTTACCCCTTCAGGAGCATTTTCCAAAGTCCATACTTTATTGGTGTACATGGATTCCATCTCAGATCGCATTGCATCCAACCATTTCACTGAGTCACCACTCGTGATGGCCTGCTCGAAACTAGTTGGGTCATCATCTTACTTGATGCAATCCCCGCTGTAGGGTTCCTAGGCACCCCAAGGAGGTCTCATAAGGCATCGAACATGCCATATTAAAAATTTTACAGTGCCTACAAACCCTAAACTACGGATCGTTTGCTAGATTTCTAGGCGAACAAAGAACTAGTTAACACTTAACTAATGAGAAAACGGAAATACAACCTTTGTAGATCCGGTGCTCCACCTCCATAGCTCCGCAACGAAGTCCTCTCCGCTGTCCAAGTCAAATCCGGGCTCTAGGATCGGCTTCGTCGGAGAATGGGCAAGCTAGGTCGTCGATGTCCATGCCGAAGATGATCTACGTCGAGGCATCGCTAAATCAAGCTCCGACTTCACCAAGTCAAGAAACTTGTGAAGTAAACACTCTCTACTACTTGGCAAGAGGTAGAGGATGAAGAAATAGGAAGTGGGTTAACTTTAGAATTGGATTTCTCACTCAAAATCATCAATCACCATTGATGAGGTAAGCTTTTCTTCACTTGAAGCAAGGAAGAAGAAGAAGAAATGTTATGATAAGAATAATAGAATAGAAAATAAAATCAATTCTTATCATAATATTAACCTTAGTTTAGTGTAGAGAATGAACCATGGTTAGATATGATGGTTAGGGTTAAGGAAGAGATAAGAATGGTTGACTTGATCAAAGTTTCAAGAAACTTCAACATAAAACAAAATAAGCCACCATTCTTAAATAATTTCCAAAATGAATATATATATAAATAAATGAATAAGATAATCAAAACCCTAATCATTAAGTAAACCATGGTTTAATCTTTACACTTAACCAAGTTAATATGCATCATCAAACATGATACAAACATGTGCATAAAAGTATATCACATATACAATGCGCACGAACCAAGTGAGAAAATCCGTCTAAAGTGAACCGATACTAGTTAATGCAAAGTAATATATCAAATATATAATTATACATTAAATCATTAAATCAACACTTGATTCAATGATCCGGTCATGCGCACATAACCGACTGGTGTCATTAGTAACATCTTATAGAATCAACACTTGATCCGATAACCCGGCTATATCGCATATAACCGATCAATGTCACATCGTGAGAATCGAATACAGTATCACATACTCGTATTATTCTCGGTCCCGCACATATTTCATATGCGCTCCTATTTCGTTTCGCTTGAGCCAGGAAACCTCTGTGTAGGACTCTAAAGACTCGTCAATACGCCGGCAGCAGGTGATGATCATATCAAACACCCACAAGCCGCAAGCGGTCTGCTAAACGTAACGGCCACCCGGGTATTGAGCGATCTGAAGATCGACGAGCAAGCCCGCTCACACTCCAGTGAATCCGACCAGTAACACTACCGTATAGTCCGGTCTGATCGTCTGATATGTCGCATATCTCGCCTAGGGGTGGTAAACGTCAGACCCCAATAGCTCAATAAGTCGTGTCGATATGAGGTCTATAACTATTCGAGAAACTACTGGTAACACTTACCAGTAAATCTCAGCAACCCTGGCCAGGGATTTCCTGTTATAGCCAATCGAACACAGTACAACATCAACTCCCTATACTGGGAGAGACGAATCCCCTCCTATCGCTCATTGCCTCCATGTGACTCGGGACTGTACCCAAAAACCACCGTTTTGCACGCCCTCTTGGACGTGGTAAGATGGAAATCAAAGCACAGTGGGAACCACACAAGACTCTATGACGATCTCGGGTCAACAGACTACTCTGTACCAGTGTCACCAGAGAACTGCCATCTGACGTGAGGTATAATACCATCTGGGAGTTCTCGGCGAGTCCGTCCAGTGTACCCAGTCTCTACTGAGCACCCGTATATCTCCTCTGATGTCAAACACCGATGGATATGGGATCATCCATCGCCCATCTATATGGGTCGAGAAGGTATACGCTAGTCTACTCTGGTATATCGATGCCCCGTCTCGATACACCCACGACTAGGGACTTTGAAGGATGTACTTATAGACTACCATGTCCCCACTAGTATGATCCGCATCATAGTCCAGGTAGTCAAGTACAGATCCTAAGGGCTTTACCAACATGTAACAGAGAGACAATCAGCATACACGTTAAGGTAAAGGGTAACCAGATAGCATACTATCATGTCGAGCAAGAAAGTCCTCCCTATATATGTCCCAGCATCCACTACAATATACATCCTATGTATAGTAATGGCCTCTAGGGCATACATATAACTAACAATCTCCCAATTGCACTAGGGCCATCTGTAGCAGTGGTTGTAGTATCTCATACTCAACCATCCCATAAAAGTCTCTCTCTGGGAACAGGCCTTTGTGAGTGGATCCGCTGTGTTGTCCTCTTAGTCTACTCTCCAAACCTCGATCACCCTGGAGATCAACCATCTCCATGATCAGGTGATACTGCCTTAGAATATGTCTGGATCACTGATGGGACGGGCGTTCCTTGGCATGAGCCACAACTCCATTGTCACACAATGGGAGGAACTAAGTTCATCTCATGAACCATTATACACCCAAACAGCCTCTTTGGTAGCATCTTAAGTAGCGATGTATCCTGCCTTTATCGTCTAGTGTGTCACGGTATCTAGCTTGGAACTCTTCCTACATACCGTCCCTTTACTGAGGGTAAAGACAATGCCTGCGACTGACGTTCAGTCGTGCTTATCACCCTGGAACCCTTCCAGTGATTCTCCCCAGGATCGGTTGATACCGTCTCACTACATCTAGTGAGAATTCTAACATCCATTTAGATCTATCTCATAGATCCAAAATCCAGGAGTTAGTAGGTATCATCATGATCCTATATGGATAATCATTGTGATAAACGGAGATTGACCGAGCGTAGCATAGGAAACTCCTTTCCTATCAAGAGTATGTCATCCACGTACTCTACGAGGATCGTCACCATACTCCCTACTACCTTTTTGTTTATACAAGGTTCATCTACCATTTTGATGATGTCAAACTCTTTGACTAATTCATCAAAACAGATGTTCCAACTCCGCGATGCCTGCTTTATCCTATAAAGCATCTTGCACACGTTTCCGCTGCTCCCACTTTCTACGAAGCCCTCTGGCTGTGTACTTATAGACGCACTCTTCTAAAACTTCATTTAGAAAAGCAGTCATGACACCCAACCACCAGATATCGTAGTCATGGTATGTAGCCGTGGTAAGTAGGATCTGGATGGACTTAAGCATAGCTACTTAGAAAAGGTTTCATCATGATCCACACCTGGTCAATGATGCAAACCTTTAACTTGTCTAGCTTTGAAAGTCTCAACTTTTCCATGTATACCAAGTAATCTTCTCAAGATATACTTGCTCCTGATGGGGATTTAACCCTTCAGATATTGCAACTAAAGTCCATACTTTGTTGGTGTACATGGATTCCATCTCAGATCGATAAACATCCAGCCATTCTTACAGAGTCCTACTCCTGATGGCCAGCTCGAAACTAGTTGGGTCATCATCTCATGATGCATTCCTCGCTCCCACTGTCATAGAGAAACCGAAGTATCTCTCAGGTGGGTGAGGAACCCTACTAGATCGGCGGAGAGGCTGAGGTTCGTTGGTATCTACTGAATCCTTTGGTTCTATTAAATCTTCTTCTGTTGTTTGTATAGTTGGAACCTTTCCAGTTGTACATAACAGATCTTGCCTCGAGCTTGTCCGGATTTTGCTTTTAGACATAGGCCGGACAACCCCAAATCTCTACCAACTTTAGATATGGGCTCTTCCCTTTCCATATCACATATGAAGTGGTAGGCAACTGATTTGATTCGAACCCTATTCAATAGGTATGCAGCTTCTCAAGCGCATATTTCCCAAAAAGGAAATAGGTAACTCAGTATTACTCATCATAGAGCACACCTTATCACATAGGGTGTAATTGCTCCACCCCGATATACCATCGTGCTATGGTGTATTCGGAGGAGTAATGCTGAGAGAGAATCTCATTCTCCTTTAGAATAGTCCAGGAATTCCATGCACAAGTATTCTCCTCCCTGATCTCATCATAAGACATAATACTTATACCCGTATTTTGGTTCTCTACTTCTAACTTATATTCTGTGAATATCTCAAAAGGTTCGGACTTGTGTTTCAACAAGAACATATGTCTGAATCTAAAGAGATCATCAGAGAACGTAATGAAGTATAAAGAACCAGTCCTAGCATGTGTAGACAGGGGACCTTACATACATCAACATGTATCATCCCAAGAGTTCACTAACTCTTTCTCTGTTTCCAGTAAACGGAGCTATGGTCATCTTTTCTTTGTGACATGACTGGCGAGTTTCACAAGATGTAAATTCAAACTGATTTAAATATGCATCTATATGTAACTCTAGCTAGTCGGGTCACATTGATATGACCTAGTCTACAATGCCTCAAGAAGGATTCGTTCATTTCTTAACTCTTCCTCTTGTGTGTGTTCCGTATACTAAGAACTGTAGTTTGATTTAGAACATCAATGCTTTTAGATAACGTGCCTGAACCGATCAACTTTTGATATAGGAAATGTTCAAAACATTATCCAACAATACAAAATTTTATCATTTCTTTACAGATAAAGAGACTGATACGATTTTGTATATCAGGTTCGGTATCTAATAACATTCGTTCAGAATCAATGTATTGGTAATACAGGGTGACAGTGACCAACAGACTTGGCTGCAACATTTGCCCCGTTTTCTGCCTCATGAAACTTATCACCCGTTCTCAGTTCTCTACCTTTCTGTAGCCCTATGTAACAGATTACATATCTGGGATCCTGATCTGGTATCACATACCCAGGACGTAGAGGATACTGAGAAACAGTTCTGTATAATGAACACACCCGAAGATGATGCATCAGCATGCACTCTCTTCGTTTGGGCGGCACGGGAATTCTGGCAATCCCCTATTTCCTGCTCTGTCTTATAACAATTATAAGTTGGAGCGGGACCAACGTTCCCCAGCTCAGTATAACAAGCGGGTTCGGTCAATATTCCGTATTATTATCTTGATTAAGGCGTGATATGGTCGCTACCTGGAGAGAGAGAGAAGAAAACACTCAGCGTGCGCTCTTTCAAGAATAGATTGGTTGTTATTTTATCTAATCAGGATGGCTCCCACTGCTTTTTATCAAATCTTCCTTCAAACCCTAAAAGGAAAGACTAGCCGGGATTAATTACACACTACAAGTTCGCCAATCTTTCAGCCAGGCCAGTGTCGGTACTTTGAGGGAGGTCCCCTGTGCTTTCGCACGAACCTAATTAATGTAAACCTCGTTTTCCCAGAGGCGTAACCTCGTTAACACCTTTCTAGACACCTACTTAATCGGCTAATTGTAATGTATAAAACTCTCCCAGGAGTAACACTTACTCGCAGTGGGTATCGGGATCCAACTATCTCATAGAAGGTATGCAATCTCATTGCAAATTTCAACACTTGAAATTCCCGATAATATTTTGCCCCTAGCTCGCTATGACCTTGACGGAGGCCAAACAACCCATAGTCCGCTAGTCAAGTTCAACCCGTCATTTCCTGAATGAATTAAACCCACCCGCACGACCCTTGACGGAGGCCAAACAACGCCGTACGAATACCCTAATCCAATCGCATCATATGCTAGCAGATAAGCACTAGTTAGCTACCGTACACTACGCCTTGACGGAGGCCAAACAACCGCAGCACGAATACTAACTAGTACGTATCTGAAATGACAGAGGGCTACGACAGGTTTTTCTGAAAACCTATTGCGTAATGAACTTGATATCGTTGTAGGATCGAATGAATTTTTAAAAATGGAGTGTTTTTTAGGCTTTTCTAGTTTTGCTAAAGGAGTCACTCCCGGTGAAGGGATCGTCGGTCCTTTCCTCGTCGAATGAGGTGCGGGATATATCATATATATCACTGTGCAAAGCAAAAACACTTAAAAGCAATCAAAAGACAAACCGAGTGTGTAGCATCTGCCAGTTATTGCTAAAGGAGTCACTCCCGGTGAAGGGATCTCGGTCCTTTCCTTATCGAATAAGGTGCAGGATATATCACATATACCTCTGTGCAAAGCAAGAACTGTAGCTACCTATTTTATTTTGAAATTCGATTCTACAACATCTTAGGTTTCTTTTATTTCATTAATCACATTAATGAAGTCCCATCATTTAAATACCTAAACATCACAGATAGATATAACGTACACTTATGCCATCCGCATTCGCCTCGATGTCCCCTCGTGCACCGTTAGGTTAGGTAACTAACGACAGAGCAGGGCAGGGCTAGCGCGGGTGTAAAACATAAGTAACGTCTATATAATATATCATATATACTATATACAGTACCTATCATAGAACATCACATGATCACATCACAGATATCGCAGCAGAAGAATCATATGAAATATTGGATATACTAGGACGTCCGTGTTTTCAATACGAGCCAGTATAAAACACGGATTCCACGGTCGTGATGAATAGCCAAACCCACACCCCTAGACCCCTACGAGAGCGGCAAGCAACCCTACCAATTCTGGAGTTAGGAGACCCGGACTCGACTCCTCGAGTTGGTCTCCCACTGGACTCCAGAACCCGGTTACTTGTTCCCTCCTCCTTGGGTCTATCCTAGTGCGGAAAAGTAAATAATATACAACAGGTGACAACTCCCGCAACCTGGAAGCGCCCCAATAAAAGAATATTACATACAAGTTTTTACATGAATGAAAATGAAAAACACTCATCTCACATAAAAACCCCCGGCTATTCAAACACGACGATCCAATATAACATATCCAGCAACACATAACATCACATGTCATCAACGTAAGTAAATATGCGCATCCCAATTGTCGTTGACATATAGCAACGAAACCGGCGATATCACATATTACACTTACGGTCACAGAAAAGAAAGTGTAAAACTACAACAGTTGGAATCCGCAATCTGTATAGACATCGCATGCCTAATCAAATGAATACCTTAGACATCACATGCCTAACAATTATAAACCCCGCATTTTAGTCTCAAAATCGAAAACTCTTTTCAATATCAAGTCGGGCAATTCAACAAGATTCCCGAAAAACTGATCGAATGCTCGTCGCAAACTTCAGTAGACGGCCGCACCCCCGATACGGTCGACGAAGTGCACCAAGGCGGAACACCGTTACCGGGAGCACCCGAACGGATGCTTTCGGCGACGGGGTTCTCCTACAGTCACTTGGTCGGGGCTATGGAGTGAGGCTGTCTATTAAGTTTACCCGGCGAGTATCCGCGTACGCTACGTGATTGTGACGGACTTTTGATCACATCAAAATTCCGTGGCAACCGATCAAGTGAGACTAAACTGCTATGTTTATAACATTCATTTAGTTATCTCATAACTACTTGTGAATTCCAATTATTGTATCACATTCCAGATAAATAGAAAATGTTAAACTTTCCGATCAAACAATCGAACACCCAACTTTTCCCGATACAGATCAACACATGAAATAAGTCTAACAACATTCAGTTCGTACCTCAGTACCAACGGTCCAGCTGTAGAAGGGTCAAGCCAACGCCTCACATGTGGCACGCCGTACTGCCCCAAACCCGAAGGTTCAAAGGGCAGTTCAAGACGGTCACATAATCGAGTTAAGGTTTGTGTCTTCTAGAGGGACCATCGCGTTACTTGCACTACTTAGAACGTCGTTAAACTACGGAAAAATCCAACACTTGGAAATTTCCCGACAGAGGAAAAATTGGGTATTTATATCCGGTCGAACTTTTTAATATATTCTAAAATTTATCCGGAAAGCCACACAGACAAAATTTGATACTCCGATCGAAACACCGAATCCCCAAAATAACTGCAGAAAATTCAACTCTTGAATAATTTTTAAAAATATCCAGAGAACTCAGAAGCTGAAACAATGAATTACTGTGTAAGAATTTAGGGCTGACGTCACCAACATGCCGCTAAACCGACGCCTAAACCAGCATTATGCCGCGGTTCCGTGCCAAGGTTCACTGTTCATGGCCCCAATTTTGCACCGTAATTCTTATATTTTCCTGCTTATTTCTCTGAATATTTTTAATGTGGAAAAAGACCAGATTTTAAAAATTGGACAGAGAGCATGTTTGAATCGGGGTTTCGGGCTCGTTCGGACTTCAATTTCCGTCTAGACTTCGCCTAAGGCTCTAGCTAGGCTCTGATACCACTGTAGGGTTCCTAGGCACCCCAAGGAGGTCTCACAAGGTATCGAACATGCCATATTAAAAATTTTACAGTGCCTACAAACCCTAAACTACGGATCGTTTGCTAGATTTCTAGGCGAACAAAGAACTAGTTAACACTTAACTAATGAGAAAACGGAAATACAACCTTTGTAGATCCGGTGCTCCACCTCCATAGCTCCGCAACGAAGTCCTCTCCGCTGTCCAAGTCAAATCCGGGCTCTAGGATCGGCTTCGTCGGAGAATGGGCAAGCTAGGTCGTCGATGTCCATGCCGAAGATGATCAATGTCGAGGCATCGCTAAATCAAGCTCCGACTTCACCAAGTCAAGAAACTTGTGAAGTAAACACTCTCTACTACTTGGCAAGAGGTAGAGGATGAAGAAATAGGAAGTGGGTTAACTTTAGAATTGGATTTCTCACTCAAAATCATCAATCACCATTGATGAGGTAAGCTTTTCTTCACTTGAAGCAAGGAAGAAGAAGAAGAAATGTTATGATAAGAATAATAGAATAGAAAATAAAATCAATTCTTATCATAATATTAACCTTAGTTTAGTGTAGAGAATGAACCAAGGTTAGATATGATGGTTAGGGTTAAGGAAGAGATAACAATGGTTGACTTGATCAAAGTTTCAAGAAACTTCAACATAAAACAAAATAAGCTACCATTCTTAAATAATTTCCAAAATGAATATATATATAAATAAATGAATAAGATAATCAAAACCCTAATCATTAAGTAAACCATGGTTTAATCTTTACACTTAACCAAGTTAATATGCATCATCAAACATGATACAAACATGTGCATAAAAGTATATCACATATACAATGCGCACGAACCAAGTGAGAAAATCCGTCTAAAGTGAACCGATACTAGTTAATGCAAAGTAATATATCAAATATATAATTATACATTAAATCATTAAATCAACACTTGATTCAATGATCCGGTCATGCGCACATAACCGACTGGTGTCATTAGTAACATCTTATCGAATCAACACTTGATCCGATAACCCGGCTATATCGCATATAACCGATCAATGTCACATCGCGAGAATCGAATACAGTATCACATACTCGTATTATTCTCGGTCCCGTACATATCTCATATGCGCTCCTATTTCGTTTCGCTTGAGCCAGGAAACCTCTGTGTAGGACTCTAAAGACTCGTCAATACGCCGGCAGCAGGTGATGATCATATCAAACACCCACAAGCCGCAAGCGGTCTGCTAAACGTAACGGCCACCCGGGTATTGAGCGATCTGAAGATCGACGAGCAAGCCCGCTCACACTCCAGTGAATCCGACCAGTAACACTACCGTACAGTCCGGTCTGATCGTCTGATATGTCGCATATCTCGCCTAGGGGTGGTAAACGTCAGACCCCAATAGCTCAATAAGTCGTGTCGATATGAGGTCTATAACTATTCAAGAAACTACTGGTAACACTTACCAGTAAATCTCAGCAACCCTGGCCAGGGATTTCCTGTTATAGCCAATCGAACACAGTACAACATCAACTCCCTATACCGGGAGAGACGAATCCCCTCCTATCGCTCATTGCCTCCATGTGACTCGGGACTGTACCCAAAAACCACCGTTTTACACGCCCTCTTGGACGTGGTAAGATGGAAATCAAAGCACAGTGGGAACCACACAAGACTCTATGACGATCTCGGGTCAACAGACTACTCTGTACCAGTGTCACCAGAGAACTGCCATCTGACGTGAGGTATAATACCATCTGGGAGTTCTCGGCGAGTCCGTCCAGTGTACCCAGTCTCTACTGAGCACCCGTATATCTCCTCTGATGTCAAACACCGATGGATATGGGATCATCCATCGCCCATCTATATGGGTCGAGAAGGTATACGCTAGTCTACTCTGGTATATCGATGCCCCGTCTCGATACACCCACGACTAGGGACTTTGAAGGATGTACTTATAGACTACCATGTCCCCACTAGTATGATCCGCATCATAGTCCAGGTAGTCAAGTACAGATCCTAAGGGCTTTACCAACATGTAACAGAGAGACAATCAGCATACATGTTAAGGTAAAGGGTAACCAGATAGCATACTATCATGTCGAGCAAGAAAGTCCTCCCTATATATGTCCCAGCATCCACTACAATATACATCCTATGTATAGTAATGGCCTCTAGGGCATACATATAACTAACACCCGCTTCCTCCATCAATGAGAAAACCGTAGTATCTCTCAGGTGGACGAGAAACCCTACTACATCGGCGGGGAGGCTGGGGTTCGTCGGGTACTACTGAATCCTCTGGTTCTACTAAATCTTCAGTTGCAGTTTGTGTTTCTGGAACCTCTTCCAGCTCTACCTCTTTGCCACTAATTTCTTTTGCAAGAAATTCCTTTTCCAAAAAGGTGGCATATTGAGAAACAAACACTTTTTGTTCTTCAGCGTGGTAGAAAAAATATCCTTGGGAATTCTTAGGATATCCCACAAACTTGCAAAGAACTGACCGTGCCTCGAATTTGTCTGGATTTTGCCTTTTGACATAGGCCGGACAACCCCATATCTTAACTCGTTTAAAATATGGTCTCTTCCCATTCCATATCTCATATGGTGTGGTAGGTACATATTTAGACGGAACTTGATTCAATAGGTATGCTGTTGTCTCACGCGCATAACCCAAGAAGGAAATAGGCAACTCAGCCTCGCTCATCATAGCGCGCACCATATAAAATAGGGTGCGATTCCTCCGTTCCGATACACCGTTGTGCTGTGGTGTATAAGGAGGAGTATGCTGAGAGAGAATCCCATTCTCTTTTAGATAATCTAGGAACTCATTGCTTAAGTATTCACCTCCTCGATCAGATCGAAGAATCTTAATACTTTTGCCCGTTTGATTCTCCACTTCGTGTTTATATTCTCTGAATTTCTCAAAATCTTCAAACTTGTGTTTAATCAGGATCACATGTCCGAATCTAGACAGATCGTCAGTGAATGTAATGAAGTAAGAAGAACCGTTCCTGGCATGCGTAGACATGGGACCGCATACATCACTATGTACCAGTCCTAAGAGTTCCGTAACTTTTTCTCCGTGTCCACTAAACGGAGCTTTGGTCATTTTTCCTTTGAGACATGAATGGCAAGTATCATAAGATGAAAATTCGAATGAATTCAAATATCCATTTTTATGTAACTTAGCTAGCCGTGTCTCATTGATATGGCCAAGTCTACAATGCCACAAGAAGGATTCGTTCATTTCTGAACTCTTCCTCTTGTGTGTGTTTTGTATATTGAGAACTGTATTCTTATTTTGAATGAATATGCCATTATGTAACGAGCCTGATGCAATCAACTTTTGATTTAGGAATATGTTCATAACATTATCCTTTACTAGAAAATTATATCCTTCTTTACTTAATAAAGAAACTGATATAATGTTGCACATCATGTTCGGTATATAATAGCACTCATTTAGAATCGGTGTATTACGACTTGGCAATACTTGGTGATATTCGCCAACTGCTTTGGCTGCAATACTTACACCGTTCCCTATTTGAACGGAATGATCACATTTTCCCGGTTCTCTATCTTTACGTAGCCTATGTAACAATTTACATATGTGGGATCCTGATCCGGTATCTAGGAAGTAGGGTGAACTGAGAAACAGTTCTCAATAACTAACACATCTGAAGAATATGCATCAACATGCATGTTCTTTTGGGCGGCGTGAGAATCCAGATATTCTCCTGTTTCCTGTTCAGTCTTATAACTCTTATAAGAAAGAACGGGTCCAATGTTCCCCTGCTCAGTATAATAAGCGGGTTCAGTCAATACATCCATATTATTATCCTGATTATGGCCTGACATGGTCGCTACCTATAGAGAGAGAGAAGAAAACACTTTAGCATATGCTCTTGCGAGATTAGATTGGTTATTATCTTATCTAATCAAGATGTCTCCCACTGTTTTTATCAAACCTACCTTCAAACCCTAAATGGTAAGATTAGCCGGGATTAATTACACCCTACAATTTCGTCAATCTTTCAGCCAGATCAGTGTCGGTACTTGTGGGAGGTTCCCTATGCTTTCGCACGGACCTAATTAAAATAAACCTCGTTTTCCCAGAGGCGTAACCCCGTTAACACTTTTCTAGACACCTACTTGATTGGCTAATTGTCTAGTGTAAAACTCTCCCAGGAGTAGCTCTTACTCACAGTGGGTATCGGGATCCAACTATCTCATAGGAGGTATGCAATCTCATTGCAAATTTCAACACGTGAAATTCCCGATAATATTTTTCCCCTAGCAATTTATGACCTTAACATAGTCAACAAATCATAATTGCTAGCCAAGTTCAACCCGTCATTTCCCGATTGAATTAAACCCACCTGCACGACCCTTAACATAGTCATCAAAGTCGTACAACTACCGTAATCCAATCACATCTCTTGTTTTAGCAGATAAGTACTAATTAGCTACCGCACACTACGCGTTATCATAGTCAACAAACGTAGCACGAATACTAACTAGTCTTTATTTGAAATGACGGAGGGCTACGCAGGTTTTTCAGAAAACCATGAGCGTAATGAACTTGATATCGTCGTAGAATCATGTGAAATTTTGAAATGGAGTGTTTTTTTAGGCTTTCATTAGTTTTGCTAAGGAGGTCACTCCCGGTGAAGGGATCTCGGCTCTTTCCTCATCGAATAAGGTGCAGGACATATCATATATATCACTGTGCAAAGCAAAACTCTAAAAGCAATCAAAAGACAAACCTAGTTTTGTAGCATCTGCCAGTTTCGCTAAAGAAGTTACTCCCGGTGAAGGAATCTCAGCTCTTTCCTCATCGAATAAATTGCAGGGTATATCATATATACCGCAATACAAAGCAAAACTGTAGCTATGCTTTTTATAAAGTTTTGATTCTACAACATCTTTTAGGTTTCTTTGCTTTTTACTAATCTCATTAATAAAAATTCCATCAGCTTATGCTTCCTAAGCATCACAGAAGAAACGAAAGCAGTAATATTTATATATCAGCATATATATATATATAGTATAAGCATTCGTCTCAGGCAGTAATATGATCTCATCACAGAACATTGCAGTAGAAGAACATATATGAAATATTGGATATACTAGGACGTCCGTGTTTTCAATACGAGCCTGTATAAAACACGGATTCCATGGTCGCGATGAATAGCCAAACCCACATCCCTAGACCCCTACGAGAGCGGCAAGTAACACTGCCAATTCTAGGGTTAGGAGACCCGGTCTCGACTCCTCGAGATGGCCTCTCACTGGACCCTAGAACCCGGTTACTTGTGCTCCCCTCCTTGGGTCTACCTAATGCGGAAACGTAAATAATATACAATGGTGATATCAACCTCATCCCAGAAGTGCCCCAATAAAAGAATATTACATACAAATGAATTTTACATGAATGAAAATAAAAACCCTCATCTCACATAAAACTCCCGGCTATTCAGAACACGAAGATCTAATATAACATATCACAGCAACACATAATATCACATATCATCAACGTAAGTAAGTATGCATACACCGATCGTCGTTGTCGTATAGCGACGAAAACCGGCAATACAACTACATACTACACTTACGGTCACAGAAAAGAAATTGTAAAATTACAATATTTGGAATCCACAATCACTTTAGACATCGTAAATCCGAAATATCACATACTTCGCATTTCATGCCTAACTCTATAATTCCACATATTGTATCACATTCCAGATAAATAGACAGTATTAAACTTTCCGATCAAATAATCAAATATCCAAGATTTCTTAAATAGTCAACACTTGAGCGGAGTTCAAAAGTTCCAGAATATGTCACAGTAGCAACGGTCCAGCCGTAGAAGGGTCAAGCCAACGCCTCACATGTGGCACGCCGTACTGCCCCAAACCCGAAGGTTCAAAAGGCAGTTCAAGACGGTCACATAATCGAGTTAAGGTTTGTAGTCTTCTAGAGGGTCCATCGCGTCACATGCACGTTTTTTCGAAAGATTTAACCCGAGAAAAATTCAACACTTGAATGTTTTTCGTGCCGGGAAAAATTGAGTTAATGATATCCGTTCGAACATTTTAACAGTTTCTAAATATCCGGAAAAAATAACAAATTTAAATATTCCAATCGAATCTACAATTACAAAATAAACCCCAGAATGTTCAACACTTGAGTCAATTTAAAAATACCCAGAAATTATAAACAACAGAATTAGAAATTGCTGTGCAAACAGAGAGAATAAATACTACTGTACGGCCGCGGATCCGCAGTCCAAGCAAGGATTGGCCGCGGTTCCGCGGTCGTCCGTACACATTAGACTGTCGTTTTGCACCATAATTCTTATAGTTTCCTGCTGTTATTTTTAGGTATTTTAATTCAGAAAAATCATAGTTTTTGAAAAATATCCAGAGAGGGGTTTTATTTTGTCGGTTCAGGTTCGATCGGAGTTTTAACATCGTAAACACGTCGCCTAATGCTCTAGCTAGGCTCTGATACCACTGTAGGATTCCTAGGCCCTCTTGTGAGGGTTCATAAGGCATCAAACATGCACGAATAAAATTTTAGACGTGCCGAACAACCCAAAGCCGGGATCTTTGCTAGATTATTAGGGTTTAACATGCAAGTAAACATCTTTACTACCAAGTGTGAGGGATAACATCCTTTGTAGTCCGCTCCTTCGCTTCACAAGCTCCGAGTAGAAGTCCCTTCGCCGCGATCCATGATCTCCCGGACTCAAGAGAGGCTCCACGACTCGAACGATCCATGATAGCTTGTCGTATTCCTTTTCTCCGATGATCTACGTCGAAGTTGCAATAGCTCAAGCTCTCTCACTCTAATGAGGTGAACACACTAATCTAATGGGCTAGATTAGATGAGGATGATAGAGTAGTATTTATGCTTTCTTTTTATATCATTTTCTCACAAGAAATCATCACACGTGACCTCTCTCCAAAACTCAAGAGAGAAGAAGATGAAGAATAATGAGATAAAACCTTTTGTGATGAATAGTAGATAAGAATATATATTTTATTATGGAACCACTGTCATGGATGAGAGGCTTAACCTATGTAGAGAATAAACTAGAGCTAGGGTTTGGTTAGGTCAAAAAATGAGTCATGGATAAGTATCAACCATAATATCTTAACCAAGACAAAAGAAAATCCTTCTAGAATAAACAAGAAGGAGCTAACCCTAATCAAACCCTAATCCCTTTTATCATCCCTAAACATGTTTCATAATAAATCATATCATGTCACAATAATATATATCACATATATATATTATATATTTGCAACAAAAGAAAATAATACAATTAACATATATCGTATATATATCAATGTATTAATCCGGTGAGAAAATGAAATAATAAAGCGAACCAATATTAGATAATGTAATATAATATATCATATATATCATTATACATTAAATCATCGAATCAACACTTGATCCGACGATCCGGCTATATCGAATATAACCGACTAATATATCATGTACCGATTCATCCAATCAACACATGATCCGATTTCCCGGTTCATATCTAAATTTCGCGAGAATATAATACGGTATCTCATATCGCATTATCCTTGGTCGTGCACATATCACATATGTGCCTCTACTCCGTTTTGCCTGAGCCAAGAAACCTCTATGTAGGACTCTAAAGAATCGTCAATACGCCGGTAGCAGGTGATGATCATATCAAACACCCACAAGCTGCAAGCGGTCAGCTAAACGTAACAGCCACCCAGGTATTGAGCAATCAGAAGATCAACAAGCTAGCCTGTCCGTTCTCCTGTGAATCCAATCAGTAACACTCCCGTACAGTCCGGTCTGTTCGTCTGATATGTCGCATATCAAGTCTAGGGCTGGTATACGTCAGACCCCAGTAACCGATAAATCGTGTCGATGTGAGGCTCATAATAGATCGAGAAACTACTAGTAACACTTACCAGTATATCTCTATATCAGCCCTGGCCAGGGACTTCCAGTTATAGCCAATCGAACACAGTACAACATCAACTCCCTATACGGGGAGAGACGAATCCCCTCCTATCGCTCATTGCATCCTTGTGATTCGGGAATGTACCCAAAAGCCACCATTTTGCACACCCTCTTGGACGTGGTAAGGTGGAAATCAAAGCACAGTGGGAATCACACAAGTCTCTATGACGATCTCGGGTCTACAGATTACCCTGTACCAGTGTCACCGGAGAACTGCCATCTGGCGTGTGGTATATCACCATCTGGGAGTTCTCAGCGAGTCCGTCCAGTGTACCCAGTCTCCACTGAGCACCCGTACACCATCTCTGATGTCAAACACCGATGGATATGGGATCATCCATCGCCCATCATATGGGTCAAGATGCATATACGCTAGTCTACTCTGGTGTATCGATGCCCTGTCTCGATATACCCTTGACTGGGAACATTTATAGGATGTACTCATCGACTACCGTGGCCCCACTTGTATGATCTCATTATAATCCCAGTAGTCGAGTACAGATCCTAAAGGCTTTATCAATATTTGAGAGAAAGACAGTAAAATAATACAAGTCAACATGTTTAGATAAAGTGAAACCAAATAGCATACTATCAAGACGAGCAAGAAATTCTTCTCTGCATATATCCAAGCATCCATCATAATATACATCATATGTACAACGATGACCTCTAGGGCGTATACATAACTAACAATCTCCCACTTGCACTAAGGCCAGCTGCTTTAGTATCTCATACCTAGCATCCCGAATAATCTCTCAAACTGTATCTGGGGAATGGCCTTCGTGAGTGGATCCGCAGTGTTGTCATTCGTATCTACTCTCCTGACCTCGATCTCCCGGCGATCAACTATCTCCCTGATCAGGTGATACTGCCTCAGAATATGTCTGGACTTCTGATGGGATCTGGGTTCCATGGCCAAAGCCACTACTCCATTGTTATCGCAATACAGAGGTATTGGATGTTCAATGGATGGAACCACACCAAGTTCAGTGATAAACTTCTTCATCCAGACAGCCTCTTTGGCAGCATCGTTGGCAGCGATGTATTCAGCCTCCATCGTCGAGTCTGCAACGGTATTCTGTTTGGAACTCTTCCAACATACCGCCCCTCCATTGAGGGTAAAGATAAATCCCGAGTGCGACTTAGAGTCGTCCTTATCATTTTGGAAGCTGGAATCGGTAAAGGACTCCACCCGGAGTTCTCCGTTACCTTACACCAAGAACATGTCTCTAGTCCTTCGCAAGTACTTGAGAATGTTTTTCACAGCTGTCCAGTGACTATTTCCAGGATCTGCTTGATACCGACTCACTACACTTAGTGAGTATGCAACATCGGGTCTGGTACACAGCATCGCATACATGATAGAGCCTACTGCCGAATCATAGGGTATCCCTTGCATGCGAGCTCTCTCCAAATCAGTCTTGGGAGACATCTCTTTGGAGAGAGTGAGTCCAGAGATCGTGGGTTGGTTCCCACGCTTGGATTCTTCCATACTAAACCTCTTTAGTATGGTGTCAATGTACCTGGATTGGGACAATCCCAGTATCCGTTTTGATCTATCTCTATAGATCCTAATCCCCAATATGCAAGAGGCATCACCTAGATCTTTCATTGAGAATCTTTGTGATAAGAAGAGCTTGACTGATTGCAGCATAGGAATATCATTTCCTATCAAGAGTATGTCATCCACGAACAATACGAGGAAGACAACCTTACTCTCTGCCACCTTCTTATAGATACAAGGTTCATCTTTATTTTTGAATAAGTCAAACTCTTTGACTACAACATCAAAACAGATGTTCCAACTCCGCGATACTTGCTTTAACCCATAAATGGATTTAAGCAGTTTGCACACCTTTCCGCTGCTCCCACTATCTACGAAGCCCTCTGGCTGAGTCATGTACACGCACACTTCTAAATCACCATTTAGAAAGGCGGTCTTAACATCCATTTGCCAGATTTCGTAGTCATGGTATGCAGCAATGGCAAGTAAGATCCGGATGGATTTAAGCATAGCCACTAGAGAAAAGGTTTCGTCATAATTCACACCAGGTCGTTGACGAAAACCCTTTGCTAAAAGTCTAGCTTTGAAAGTCTCAACTTTTCCATCTACACCAAATTTCTTTTTAAAAATCCACTTGCACCCAATGGGTTTTACCCCTTCAGGAGCATTTTCCAAAGTCCATACTTTATTGGTGTACATGGATTCCATCTCAGATCGCATTGCATCCAGCTATTTCACAGAGTCACCACTCGTGATGGCCTGCTCGAAACTAGTTGGGTCATCATCTTCCATGATGCAATCCACGCTTCCTCCATCAATGAGAAAACCGTAGTATCTCTCAGGTGGACGAGAAACCCTACTACATCGGCGGAGAGGCTGGGGTTCGTCGGGTACTACAGAATCCTCTGGTTCTACTAAATCTTCAGTTGCAGTTTGTGTTTCTGGAACGTCTTCCAGCTCTACCTCTTTGCCACTAATTTCTTTTGCAAGAAATTCCTTTTCCAAAAAGGTGGCATATTTAGAAACAAACACTTTTTGTTCTTTAGCGTGGTAGAAAAAATATCATTGGGAATTCTTAGGATTCCCACAAACTTGCAAAGAACTGACCGTGCCTCGAATTTGTCTGGATTTTGCCTTTTGACATAGGCCGGACAACTCCATATCTTAACTCATTTAAAATATGGTCTCTTCCCACTCCATATCTTATATAGTGTGGTAGGTACATATTTAGACGGAACTTGATTCAATAGGTATGCTGTTGTCTCAAGCGCATAACCCAAGAAGGAAATAGGCAACTCAGCCTCGCTCATCATTGAGCGCACCATATCTAATAGGGTGCGATTCCTCTGTTCCGATACACCGTTGTGCTGTGGTGTATAAGGAGCAGTAAGCTGAGAGAGAATCCCATTCTCTTTTAGATAATCTAGGAACTCATTGCTTAAGTATTCACCTCCTCGATCAGATCGAAGAATCTTAATACTTTTGCCCGTTTGATTCTCCACTTCGTGTTTATATTCTCTGAATTTCTCAAAATCTTCAGACTTGTGTTTAATCAGGAACACATGTCCGAATCTAGACAGATCGTCAGTGAATGCAATGAAGTAAGAAGAACCGTTCCTGGAATGCGTAGACATGGGACCGCATACATCACTAAGTACCAGTCCTAAGAGTTCCGTAACTTTTTCTCCGTGTCCACTAAACGGAGCTTTGGTCATTTTTCCTTTGAGACATGAATGGCAAGTATCATAAGATGAAAATTCGAATGAATTCAAATATCCATTTTTATGTAACTTAGCTAGCCGTGTCTCATTGATATGGCCAAGTCTACAATGCCACAAGAAGGATTCGTTCATTTCTGAACTCTTCCTCTTGTGTGTGTTTTGTATATTGAGAACTGTATTCTTATTTTGAATGAATATGCCATTATGTAACGAGCCTGATGCAATCAACTTTTGATTTAGGAATATGTTCATAACATTATCCTTTACTAGAAAATTATATCCTTTTTTACTTAATAAAGAAACTGATATAATGTTGCACATCATGTTCGGTATATAATAGCACTCATTTAGAATCAGTGTATTACGACTTGGCAATACTAGGTGATATTCGCCAACTGCTTTGGCTGCAATACTTGCACCCTTCCCTATTTGAACGGAATGATCACCTTTTCCCAGTTCTCTACCTTTACGTAGCCCATGTAACAATTTACATATGTGGGATCCTGATCCGGTATCTAATACCAAGGAAGTAGGGTGAACTGAGAAACAATTCTCAATAACTAACACACCTGAAGAAGATGCATCAACATGCATGTTCTTTTTGGCGGCGTGAGAATCCAGATATTCTCCTGTTTCCTGTTCAGTCTTATAACTCTTATAAGAATGAACGAGTCCAACGTTCCCCTGCTCAGTATAATAAGCGGGTTCAGTCAATACATCCATATTATTATCTTGATTATGGTCTGACATGGTCGCTACCTGGAGAGAGAGAGAAGAAAACACTTTAGCATATGCTCTTGCAAGATTAGATTGGTTATTATCTTATCTAATCAGGATGTCTCCCACTATTTTTATCAAATCTACCTTCAAACCCTAAATGGTAAGATTAGCCGGGATTAATTACACCCTACAATTTCGTCAATCTTTCAGCCAGATCAGTATCGGTACTTGATGGAGGTTCCCTATGCTTTCGCACGGACCTAATTAAAGTAAACCTCATTTTCCCAGAGGCGTAACCCCGTTAACACTTTTCAAGTCACCAACTTGATTGGCTAATTGTCTTGTGTAAAACTCTCCCAGGAGTAACTCTTACTCACAGTGGGTATCGGGATCCAACTATCTCATAGGAGGTATGCAATCTCATTGCAAATTTCAACACTTGAAATTCCCGATAATATTTTTCCCCTAGCAATTTATGACCTTAACATAGTCAAAAAATCATAATTGCTAGCCAAGTTCAACCCGTCATTTCCCGATTGAATTAAACCCACCTGCACGACCCTTAACATTGTCATCAAAGTCGTACAACTACCGTAATCCAATCACATCTCATGTTTTAGCAGATAAGTACTAATTAGCTACCGCACACTACGCCTTAACATAGTCAACAAACGCAGCACGAATACTAACTAATCTTTATCTGAAATGACGGAGGGCTACGCAGGTTTTTCAGAAAACCATGAGCGTAATGAACTTGATATCGTCGTAGAATCATGTGAAATTTTGAAATGGAGTGGTTTTTTTTTTGGCTTTCATTAGTTTTGCTAAGGAGGTCACTCCCGGTGAAGGGATCTCAGCTCTTTCCTCATCGAATAAGGTGCAGGACATATCATATATATCACTGTGCAAAGCAAAACTCTAAAAGCAATCAAAAGACAAACCGAGTTTTGTAGCATCTGCCAGTTTCGCTAAAGAAGTCACTCCCGGTGAAGGAATCTCAGCTTTTTCCTCATCGAATAAGGTGCAGGATATATCATATATACCGCTATACAAAGCAAAACTGTAGCTACCCTTTTTATAAAGTTTTGATTCTACAACATCTTTTAGGTTTCTTTGCTTTTTATTAATCTCATTAATAAAAATCCCATCAGCTTATGCTTCCTGAGCATCACAGAAGAAACGAAAGCAGTAATATTTATATATCAGCATATATATATATATAGTATAAGCATTCGTCTCAGGCAGTAATATGATCTCATCACAGAACATTGCAGTAGAAGAACATATATGAAATATTGGATATACTAGGACGTCCATGTTTTAATTACGAGCTTGTATAAAACACGGATTCCACGGTCGCGATGAATAGCCAAACCCACATCCCTAGACCCCTACGAGAGCGGCAAGTAATACTGCCAATTCTACGGTTAGGAGACCCGGTCTCGACTCCTCGAGATGGCCTCCCACTGGACCCTAGAACCCGGTTACTTGTGCTCCCCTCTTTGGGTCTACCTAATGCAGAAAAGTAAATAATATACAATGGTGATATCAACCTCATCCCGGAAGTGCCCCAATAAAAGAATATTACATACAAATGAATTTTACATGAATGAAAATAAAAACCCTCATCTCACATAAAACCCCCGGCTATTCAGAACACGAAGATCCAATATAACATATCACAGCAACACATAATATCACATATCATCAACGTAAGTAAGTATGTATACACCGATCGTCGTTGTCGTATAGCAATGAAAACCGGCAATACAACTACATACTACACTTACGGTCACAGAAAAGAAATTGTAAAATTACAATATTTGGAATCCACAATCACTTTAGACATCGTAAATCCGAAATATCACATACTTCGCATTTCATGCCTAACTCTATGAATTCCACATATTGTATCACATTTCAGATAAATAGACAGTATTAAACTTTCCGATCGAATAATCAAATATCCGAGATTTCTTAAATAGTCAACACTTGAGCGGAGTTCAAAAGTTCCAGAATACGTCACGGTAGCAACGGTCCAGCCGTAGAAGGGTCAAGCCAACGCCTCACATGTGGCACGCCGTACTGCCCCAAATCCGAAGGTTCAAAAGGCAGTTCAAGACGGTCACATAATCGAGTTAAGGTTTGTTGTCTTCTAGAGGTTCCATCGCGTCACATGCACGTTTTTGCGAAAGATTTAACCCGAGAAAAATTCAACACTTGAATGTTTTTTGTGCCGGGAAAAATTGAGTTAATAATATCCGTTCGAACATTTTAACAGTTTCAAAATATCCGGAAAAAATAACAAATTTAAATATTCCGATCGAATCTACAATTACAAAATAAACCCCAGAATGTTCAACACTTGAGTCAATTTAAAAATACCCAGAAATTATAAACAACAGAATTAGAAATTACGGTGCAAACAGAGAGAATAAATACTACTGTACGGCCGCGGATCCGCGGTCCAAGCAAGGATTGGCCGCGGTTCCGCGGTCGTCCGTACACATTAGACTGTCGTTTTGCACCATAATTCTTATAGTTTCCTGCTGTTTTTTTTAGGCATTTTAATTCAGAAAAATCACAGTTTTTGAAAAATATCCAGAGAGGGGTTTTATTTTGTCGGTTCAGGTTCGATCGGAGTTTTAACTTCATAAACACGTCGCCTAATGCTCTAGCTAGGCTCTGATACTACTGTAGGGTTCCTAGGCCCTCTTGTGAGGGTTCATAAGGCATCAAACATGCACGAATAAAATTTTAGACGTGCCGAACAACCCAAAGCCGGGATCTTTGCTAGATTATTAGGGTTTAACATGGAAGTAAACATCTTTAGTACCAAGTGTGAGGGATTACATCCTTTGTAGTCCGCTCCTTCGCTTCACAAGCTCCGAGTAGAAGTCCCTTCGCCGCGATCCACGATCTCCCGGACTCAAGAGAGGCTCCACGACTCGAACGATCCATGATAGCTTGTCGTATTCTTTTTCTCCGATGATCTACGTCGAAGTTGCAATAGCTCAAGCTCTCTCACTCTAATGAGGTGAACACCCTAATCTAATGGGCTAGATTAGATGAGGATGATGGAGTAGTATTTATGCTTTCTTTTTATATCATTTTTTCACAAGAAATCATCACAAGTGAGCTCTCTCCAAAACTCAAGAGAGAAGAAGATGAAGAATAATGAGATAAAACCTTTTGTGATGAATAGTAGATAAGAATATATATTTTATTATGGAACCATTGTCATGGATGAGAGGCTTAACCTATGTAGAGAATAAACAAGAGCTAGGGTTTGGTTAGGTCAAAAAATGAGTCATGGATAAGTATCAACCATAATATCTTAACCAAGACAAAAGAAAATCCTTCTAGAATAAACAAGAAGGAGCTAACCCTAATCAAACCCTAATCCCTTTTGTCGTCCCTAAACATGTTTCATAATAAATCATATAATGTCACAATAATATATATCACATATATATATTACATATTTGCAACAAAAGAAAATAATACAATTAACCTATATCGCATATATATAAATGTATTAATCCGGTGAGAAAATGAAATAATAAAGCGACCCAATATTAGATAATGTAATACAATATATCATATATATCATTATACATTAAATCATCGAATCAACACTTGATCCGACGATCCGGCTATATCGAATATAACCGACTAATATATCATGTACCGATTCATCGAATCAACACATGATCCGATTTCCCGGTTCATATCTAAATATCGCGAGAATATAATACGGTATCTCATATCGCATTATCCTCGGTCCTGAACATATCACATATGTGCCTCTACTCCGTTTTGCCTGAGCCAAGCAACCTCTGTGTAGGACTCTAAAGAATCGTCAATACGCCGGTAGCAGGTGATGATCATATCAAACACCCACAAGCTGCAAGCTAGCCTGTCCGTTCTCCTGTGAATCCAATCAGTAACACTCCCGTACAGTCCGGTCTGTTCGTCTGATATGTCGCATATCAAGTCTAGGGGTGGTATACGTCAGACCCCAGTAACCGATAAGTCGTGTCGATGTGAGGCTCATAACAGGTCGAGAAACTACTAGTAACACTTACCAGTATATCTCTATATCAGCCCTGGCCAGGGACTTCCAGTTATAGCCAATCGAACACAGTACAACATCAACTCCCTATACCGGGATAGACGAATCCCCTCCTATCGCTCATTGCCTCCATGTGATTCGGGACTGTACCCAAAAGCCACCGTTTTGCACGCCCTCTTGGACATGGTAAGGTGGAAATCAAAGCACGGTGGGAATCACACAAGACTCTATGATGATCTCGGGTCTACAGATTACCCTGTACCAGTGTCACCGGAGAACTGCCATCTGACGTGTGGTATATCACTATCTGGGAGTTCTCGGCGAGTCCGTGCAGTGTACCCAGTCTCCACTGAGCACCCGTACACCATCTCTGATGTCAAACACCGATTGATATGGGATCATCCATCGCCCATCATATGGGTCAAGATGCGTATACGCTAGTCTGCTCTGGTGTATCGATGCCCTGTCTCGATATACCCTTGACTAGGAACATTTATAGGATGTACTCATCGACTACCGTAGCCCCACTAGTATGATATCATCATAATCCCAGTAGTCGAGTACAGATCCTAAGGGCTTTATCAACATGTGAGAGAAAGACAGTAAAACAATACAAGTCAACATGTTAAGATAAAGTGAAACCAAATAGCATACTATCATGACGAGCAAGAAAGTCCTCTCTGCATATATCCAAGCATCCATCATAATATACATCATATGTACAACAATGGCCTCTAGGACATATACATAACTAACAGGCACCTAGCCTCACAGCATCACGGACGGTATAATCCCTCGTACGTCATCCTCTAGTCAAGGGTATGGATCAACATCAACTCAAACTCATCACGCACGGAAAATCAAAGTGCGGCGGCATTAAGCTAATAGGGATCCTAACATCCTATACGACAAATGAGGGTACGGCCTAATATCACATACAGCCTATCATCCTTGATTCATAACATTCTATATATGGATATATATCTGTGTACCTATATCTCGGTTCACATCCGCAATAATCTCATATCAGGGGACCGGCAGGGTATAATTCATCTCGATCGACTCGCATCCGTATACCAATATATCATCATATCATCATATCCGTCTTATATTCTTTTCATCGCATTTATAACTCATATCAAGCCGAGTTTACCTAAACCTTCTATCTCTACTATAAGTATAGGTATCTAATCTAGCATACACACCTAAACCATACAAGCAGATTTTAAAAGAAGCGGATCGTAGTTTGAAAATAGGGGTTACGGTGTTTTAAGGAAAAGATATCATTTGAAAATTCTTAACATCCCTCAAGATACATATTTAAAAGATACATATGATTCTTCGGTTTAGAAAAAGGTATGGTTCGGATGACGCATCTACATCGACTATCTAGTCCTACAGTAGCCTAAACGGCAATATCGACAAACGTCATCCTATGATAGTAGAAACATATCACTTCTAACTATCCTCTAGTTCCTAATATGGCTTCATAGCTATCTCATTCTAACCCTATTTTCCTAGTCTAGGTTTCCTAACCATATTCTATAAATCGGTTTTCCATCAAAATATTGCGGGGGTGCTATACGCCATCCACCCGACTTCCCCCGTAGATATAGATCCACTCACCTTGGTTCTTGTTCGCCGAAGTCGATGATGCCACGCTCCATCGCCTCGGAATCCACGTGAAGGTACCTACAATGATAAACAATCGCAATACGTATTAAAATCAAGGCGGAAAACGAAAACGGTACATGTTTCGCTCATAGGTCAAAACCTATAGCTTTGCATGCAAAATGCGGCCAAAAACCCTGGTCGTGGACGTCCAAACGCCACACGACGGAAACACAACACCAAATACCAAATTCAAGTTAAAATGAAGTCGTAAAACAATGCACCAACTCATGAAAATGGACCCAGATTTTACCTTAAGCCAAATTTGTCAATTCTGCATATATGGAGGGCCTAATTTACATCAAAAGGGACCCCAGAACAAATACGGATCAATTCTGATCAACCCTGGCCGCAAATTGCTGCCAGATTGAATTAATCTGTGGCCTGGGGTTGGAGTTAGGGGCTCGGGTCTTGGTGGTAGCTTCCTAGGTGCCTGCACGACTCCCAGTAATTCCAAAATCATCTCTAGTGTCCCCGGATTGCTCCAGATTCCAAAATACCCTCTAAATCCATACATTTATCCGATGTCGGGGTTTCTAAATCCGTGTTTTGGGGTTTCTAGGCTGTGGTCCAGGTCATTAAACAGCCCCTAAGTCTAGTTAACAGCCACAATATCACCAATTTCCTAAACCCTTCTCTTAGGATTTTCCAAGTTCACAATCCAAAATTAAACGATGTCTAAACTTAACAAAAGCTAGGAATTCAAAACTATTCTAAAAGAAAAGAGATATGCCTCATGGTTACTCGCAAACAAAACCCTAGAAGTCCCAAAGTTGCCAAAATCCCATTTTGCTTGGTTCAATGCGAAGAGCATGAAGAGGGGATCGTTTTTTGTGAAAGGTGTATATGGTTTGGATGGAGTTTTGGAGATGGATTTGGAGTTTGAAGTTGGAGGGAGATGAGGGTTAATAAAATGAAGAAGAAGATGAAAATGGTGGAGGAAAGGGATCATTGCTGCAGCCCCCCTCTCTCTCACACTCAAATGTTCTCTCTCTCTCTCTCTCTCACAAGGTATACCTACCCTAATCATCATGTCCCCTTTTGACTTCTCTTTTTCTTTTTCTTTTCTCTCCACCAATAAACCATAATGCATAACCCAAATGAAATGAAACATGTAACAAAATGAAACACGGCATGGTGCACTAACCATGGAAACTGTAAAAACGCGGATTTGGCTTAATCGCGATTAGCAGTGCACTAATCGGGTTTTTATCAAAATTGCATATAATAAATTTTAAAAATGCCAAACTCTTTAATTATATTATTAAATGAATAAATCATTTTAATTTCCATTTATTTCACAAATATTGGTATATATTTATACCTTTTTTCGAAAACCCCAATTTCGCAAATCGGCAGTTTTCGGGAAAAATATTAATTTAATATTAAATTCCAAAAATAAAATTTTACATTTTCTGAAATGTTACAATCTTCCCCCTTTAAATAAATTCGGTCCTCGAATTTAAATTTAAACCCCCAAAATCTAAAATATTTCAATAATCGGCTCAAGACAAAGGGGCTCCGAAATCATGGAAAACGCAGAAATAACACAACGCGCCAAGGGCGTATGAAAACGAGTACAAAACTCAAAATCAACTCCGTCAAGCGTCACGCAAATCATCGTATTTGCACGCATATCCTCTGAGTTACAATAGAGATGCAGATCTCAAAATCCACTACTGAATCTAATATATACTAGTCAAATACTATAATACTTGTATAGTACGCATCTTTGAAAACTCCAAAATCTGAATAAAACACATGCAAAGATCTTTTCTAAATTGCCGCGGGAATGCGTAACTCACGGCATAACTGACGGACGCTCATTTTTAAAATAATAATATATGTCCATATATGTTTTCTTAAATACACATTCCGTCGTTTTCGAAATATCCCAAAAGGTTCTCCTTTATAAACGTTCGTATCGCTCACGGACACGTAGGAAATAGCGAGACTATAGCTCCTCTTGAAAACCCTTTTGTTAATCTTTTAATGCATGCAGAGTACTCAGGTACTGTCCTCTGATCAGCCCTGTCTGGCTACTGCACAATATAGTGCCCAACATGAAAACAAAGTGCTCAAAAGCAAAATCAGCCCCAAAAGGCATATCCAATAATCACATGCGTCTAGTGCGCATGGAGATCAAATCCAAATACAGGTGCCACTATACGCACAAGGAAAAACTAAGTGCAACGGGTGTGCACAAAAGCATCTGTCCATTGCAACGGTGTGCATGACAACAATATCTGGTGCACTTATCGTGCACGAAAACAACATCTGGTGCATCAAATGCACGAATTACAATCAATAACTCAAACGTATAAAAAACAACACCGAGTACACCAAGGTGTAAAAATCAAAATCTTGTGCAACTGCGGTGCACAAAATACGTATCGGTGCATATAAGCTATACCGAGTGCAGAAATCAAATCATCTGGATGAAATCCATGAAATCATAAACATGTGCAGCCAAGGCACAAAACCGAATATCAAGTGTAATAGATATGCACAAATTGCAAATCAACAAAATGGTATATATAATATATATATAAGGTGCGATAACTATGCGCAAAGATGTAAATACCCAGTAGGTGCAGCCATGGCGCACGAAATCAATATCAGGAAACTCATCATCAAAACTCAAATCCAAGCGATATAAGCGTGATACTCAGATCACAACGCAAATCGCAACAAAGGACATTGAGGTACACCTCCTACAATGTCAAAATGAATCGGTGCGCCTAGAAACTGGCAGAACAAGAACATCCGCTTGCCTCCTGCTCACGGACTGGCGTTCTCTGTCTCTGTGTCTTTATCTTCTCTATGGATTACCAATCTCGCAATCCATCGGCTCTTCGGCCCAGTCAGGTGTGCTAACAGGGACGATTCCGTTTTGGCACTTCTCTGGTCATCTCTCAGTCAATCATCATGACCACTCGTAAGCAGCACGTCACTGGCGTCGGCCTCTGGCTCTCTGAATACACGCGACACCTCTGATCCTGGGTGCAAATCTCATTGCAGCAGTGTCCTGGAAGGAATCCTGCTCAGGGTCTCTTCCGATCTCGCCTATGCCGAACTGTACGGAGGCTGGTATTCTTACATAATCTTTCCTCGTTTTCTGGACCTCTACGTGTGTCGCACACATTTCCTCGGAAACTGGCCGTATCCCAACGCCTCTGTAAGCATATCAGGTCTCTAGTCTCGACAGGGAGTAATGACAGCTCGTCAGCGTCTCGCACGAACCACTGGTTCCACTTGTCCTTATCGTCGTCCACTATAACGTCCATGCTAACTGCACACTGCAACTGTTCTCGGCCATAGTCAATCCGAAATCTCTCACACGGACTCGAAGTCACGAACTCGGTATCTTCATCACTCGGTAGAAGATATCGGGCCGAACACGTCCTCAGGAGCTCTCCCCCACCATCGGAGGAATACTCTATACTCACCCGCTCCCGATCAACTCACAACGCCTCTGGGTGAGGTCCTCTATCCAAAGCTGATCGGTTTGCTGATCTCTTATCACATGATATCTGGACGACGTCAAACTTTTCGATCGAGTCATCAAGGTCCCAAAATTTCCCGACGGCTCAACACCTGAGCGCAGTCTAAAAATATCTGGTACATACCACAGCACCTCTGGACCAGCCGTAGAAGGGCAAACCCAAGCCTTACTGATGGCACCGCTAAACTGCTACAAACCCTAAGGTTCAAAGCAGTTCTATGGTCATCATGTTGAGTTAGGGTTTCATTCTTCTAGAGGATCCAAAGAATTACCTGCATGTTCCTCCGAACACTTTAAACTTGGGAAAAATGGGTTTCTGACACTCGTCCGAACTTTTTGGCTTCGCCTATACAACATGTGAATATCCTTCGCCGCACGCTAAACAATACCTCAATCCTCCAGGAAAGGCGATACACCGGCGGTCATCTCCGGATCGGTCTGCTCTAGGTTTGAGTAAGATTCTCTCCACTCTGAAAATCTTCAACTCAAATGGGCCTGCGTCAGCGCATCAATCTGAGGAATCGCCTTCGTATCTCAAATCGGGGAAGACAAGCCATCATCTGTCGCATTTCTGCCTGGAAGCTCTGGCGATCTTAGCGCGTAAGCTCTGGAAGCGACATCCCATCAATCACAGCAACAGCTGGGTCACCTGTTGTCACGACCCGAGAATTCGACTCGTGACCGGCACATAACCACGCAACGTCTACAGGCGTAACGCGGCTAAGTAAGCCGAACCCAGAAATCAAAACCAAAAAAAATATAGAGTGATTTTAAAACATTTTGTAAAAACAATCGTACATGTCTGAAAAACTTCCATTTATTTAGTAGAAATCCTTTTTAAGTTCAAAAGTTATAAGTTTTATAATTTTGGTAACATTTCCTTTTTAAAACATTTGCCCTGCCAGTCGGGTAGAAACCAGGTGTAACAGAAATGACGAGTAAAATAAATGAAGCATCACAATGAGATATACGACGCCGTAGCGAAGAATACACAGTAAAGCAAGGACAATATCAAAAAAGATGAGACTGCAAAAGTAAAGTCGGCTCACATGCGAGCTCGACACCAGAATAAAAATCATACATATCGTCCTCACAACTGTCTCTAAGTCAATACAGAAAAGTAGATGGAGAGTACTAGATACATCAATATACAACTGAAAGATAACAGATACCGTACAAAACCCACCTATCAGCAAAAGGCTATCTCTGCTCAAAAAAAAGGTATCTGTGCCAAAAGATGCGGTAACAGCCAGCCGTGACTACTCCTAAGGGCAACCTGCAAATACTGTGGCACAACGGGGGTGAGTTGCCAACTCGTGAATAGAGATAACATATAAAGGTAATCGCGAGCATGCACGTACAGCACTATTCTAACCAATGCCAGCAGATGATATCAATGCGGGTAAGCAGTATGCGTAATAATAATAATTGCAAGTCCTCTATCAGGTGATATAACTACAGGATGAGATGTGATAATGAATGCCGAGCATGGGAATATAGTATCTACATGAAGTATCGAGGTGGACTACATATGTATGTATGCACCACAAATCCCAACATCCCAAACGCCGGTACTCCATCGGCCCTCATATCCTGTATATCCCTGAGAATCCCGAGTGCCCAACATCGGCACCCAAATATCATAAATACTCGTGTCTAGCATCGACACGCAAAACATCCTGTATCGGGCATCCGTCATTCCGGGTCAGCCCTCTCTCAAAGTGTATATATATCGGGAATCCGTCGGTCCGGGTCATCCCTCTCTCAATACATCGGGCATCCGTTAGTCCGGGTCAGCCCTATATCAATCCATCGGGCATCCGTCATTCTGGGTCAGCCCTCTCTCAGTACATGCCTCTAGCACCGAGAAAACACGGGGCGACGCCCCAAAACATCATATCAAGCGAATCGGGTTTTTAAATGATTACTTATTTGAAAAGGGCACGGTTCCCAAATCCAGAAATCACATGAAATCTCAACCAATAATACAAGTATGTATATCAAGTCATATCACATAAAAATGAGCTACAATGCAATGATCCAATGTGATATAGGTATCAAGTATGAAATCCAAGTCATGTCATGTATAGATGAGCTACAACAATATACAACAGTATGATCATGGCAGTTCTATCAGTTCTAAGCAATATATAAAGATGGCAGGGAATGCAATATGTGATGACAATCCATGGTATGGTATATGCAATATATAACAATAAGGTCCTATCAGCCCTGACGCATAACGCCATGCGGGCGATATCCCCGTAGATGTGAAATCTACTCACCGAAATCCCGCGCTTAGCGTATCCAACAACTTGCTTGCCCTTCTTCGCAGCGTCCGTCTCACTGGCTTGCGAACCTAGAATCACATAACATATATCACACATAAGTTCATTTCACAAAAACGCGACATTACTGCCCAACTAGACACTCGTGTCGCAAACCAATCGCGCGTGTGCGCGATACGCTAACACGTGAAATCACGCGCCAAGAAACTACCCCGACGCGCCGCGATACGCAGAAACCCAAACCTACTCACGTATCACGCGTGTCGCGAAGGTTTAGAAAACGGCAAAATAGGTAATTGGTCCCAGATTTTCCTACAGAACTAAACTTACAAAAATATATATACCAAAACACTACACACAATAGCAGAAACCCACTGGACCAAACCCTAACCCAAACCCTACCCATCTGGCCGCAATTGGCGGCCAGAAAAGGAAAATTGGCGGCCTACTGTAGCAATATGGGGGTCGGGTTTCACCTGGGGTAACAGCACTACTCCACTACACTACAGTCAACCCAATTTCATTCAGATCTCATCGGGTCAAAAGCAGATCCAGAAAAGCTCGAATTGCACAAATACGACATATTGCAACAAATAGTGAAACTGGTGGTATTTTAGTGTAATAGGGGTTGAACTAGATTACAATGGCCTCACTAACTTAATAACAAGCTACTTAAACCAAATCACACCACACTAGCACAAGATTCCCACAAAACACCTCATATCACACTAAAACGCACTAAAATCCAATAACCGATATAAAACTACATCAACCAAGCTAACTAGGGAATAAGTTTTGAAAATATACCTCATACTTAACCCTAGGAAGCTGGAGGAAGCAGAGGAATTGAAGGGAAGGGGCTGCACTGGGTGATGGGGCTACTGCAGCTCACTGCTGCTGATGCTACTGCTCTCTGCTGCTGATGCTGCCTCTAGCTGCTGCTGCTGTTCTCATGCTGCTGCTGCTGGGGTTTTCTTCAGTTGCTTGCTTCTGCTGCTGGTGCTGGGCTGAGGTAAGTGTGTGGGTGTGTGTGAGTGTGAGAGTTTGAGAGAAAATACAAGGAAAATGAGAGGAAACACTTCAAGGTTCAAATGTCAACCCTCCTCTCTCTCTCTCTTCATTTAATGCAAGCATGGCTTGAGCCATGATGCCTACTCCCTCTCTCTCACAAGTCAACACACAAAAGAAAACTAATTCAAATTAAAGTAACCTTTTAACTAATTAATTAAACTCACTTATAACCCAAAAGAATTAATCCTACAATTAACCCACCATGGTTAATAATTATGGTATTAACTTGATTTAAAAACCCTAGTTTACATGCACATGTGTGTGCAAGCCTAGGAAAATTTTGGAAAAATAATTATTAGATTAGGGAAAATATTTAAAACATAGTTTGGTAAACTTTTTATTAAAAACCATTATTTAAATATAATTATTCACTAACCCTTATCCTAAGGTGTTACAATCTCTCCCCCTTAAAAAAATTCGTCCCCGAATTTCAAAAATCTAACAACACGCACCTTGAAAAAGATGGGGATACGTCTTCATCATCTCGCTTTCGGTCTCCCAAGTGACCTCCTCACGGTTCTGACCACGCCAAAGTACCTTAACTGATGGAATGTCCTTCGATCTCAATTTCTTCACTTGTCGATCCAAGATCATCACCGGCTGCTCTGCATAGGAAAGGTCACGCTCAAGCTGGATCGTCGGATGCTGAATCGCATGCGAAGGATCATGTAGATATCTGCGGAGCATCGAGACATGGAATACGGGGTGCATATCTGGAAAGCTGGGCGGAAGGGCTAAACGGTAGGCTACTGCACCAACACGCTCGAGGATCTCGAAGGGGCCCACATACCTGGGACTGAGCTTCCCCTTCTTCCCAAACCTCATCACACCTTTCATTAGGGAGACCCTCAAGAAAACATGATCACCAACAGAAAACTCAAGTCTGCGTCGTCGATGGTCTGCATAAGCTCTCTGCCTACTCTGCGCTGCTCTCATCCTATCGCGAATCAACTGGATCTTCGCGGTCGTCTCCTCAACGATCTGTGGCCCTAAGATACTGCCCTCACTGAGCTCTGTCCAACAAGTGGGCGACCTGCATCTCCTCCCATAAAGAGCCTCAAATGGGGCCATCTGAATAGTCTCCTGGTAGCTGTTATTGTAGGAGAACTCTACTAAGGGCAAATAATGATCCCAGCTACCTCCGAAATCTAGTACACAAGCTCTAAGCATGTCCTCGAGAGTCTGAATGGTCCGCTCTGACAGTCCGTCGGTCTGCGGATGAAATGCTGTGCTGAAACTCAAGTGAGTGCCCAAAGCCTCCTGAAGCCTCTGCCATAGTTTACTAGTAAACTGGGTGCCTCTGTCGGACACAATGCACGTCGGGACTCCGTGTAGTCGCACTATCTCGTCAATGTAGATCTGGGCATACTGAGTAAATCCGAAAGTCGTCTTCACCGGTAAGAAGTGAGCCGCTTTCGTCAAACGATCCACGATCACCCAGATGGAGTCATACCCCCGACTAGTCCTGGGTAGACCCAACACGAAATCCATCGAAATCTGTTCCCATTTCCACTCCGGAATGGGTAACGGCTGTAGCTCTCCCGCGGGCCTCTGGTGCTCAGCCTTGACTTGCTGACAAGTCAGGCATCTCGATACAAATTCTGCAATGTCCCTCTTCATTCCGTCCCACCAGTAAACATCTCTCATATCATGATACATCTTGGTGGAACCGGGATGGACGCTATATACCGATCGATCAACTGTGGGCATGCACGGACATGCGCTATCTGTCCTCCAATCGGCGTGAACTCGAACTGTACTCGACTGTCGCATAATATCTGCCAATCTGCGGATGACTGCTCCTGTACTGCGCTCAAACAAGATAAACTACTCCCGGGCCTCCTGCTCAAAGCATCCGCCACCACATTTGCCTTGCCCGGATGATATAAGATCTCGCAGTCGTAATCCTTCACTAACTCCATCCATCGACGCTGTCGAAGGTTCCGGTCCCGCTGCTGGAATATGTATTTCAAACTCTTGTGATCCGTGAATATCTGGCACGACTCGCCATAGAGATAATGTCGCCAGATCTTAAGTGCGAAGACCACTGCTGCCATTTCCAAATCATGAGTGGGGTAGTTTTGTTCATGCTTCTTCAATTGTCGCGAGGCATACGCGATCACCCTATCATGTTGCATCAGAACGCATCCCAGCCCCACTCGAGAAGCATCACAAAAGACCACAAATCCACCCGATCCGGAAGGTAACGATAACACCGGTGCCGTCGTCAGCTGAGTCCGTAACTGCTGAAAACTGTGCTCGCACTCCTTCGTCCAAACGAAAGGAACTCCCTTCCGGGTCAACCCGGTCAAAGGTGTAGCAATACGGGAGAAGTCCTGCACAAAACGCCTGTAGTAACCGGCCAATCCCAAAAAGCTGCGAATCTCCGTCACCGATGTAGGTCTGGGCCAACGCTGAACGGCCTCGATCTTCCTCGGGTCTACACATATACCGTCTCGTGAAATCACGTGCCCCAAGAAATCTACACTGTCCAGCCAAAAAGCACACTTGTAGAATTTCGCATAAAGCTGGTGCTCCCTCAATGTCTGCAATGTAATCCGCAGGTGCTGCTCGTGCTCCTCACTACTCCGGGAATACACCAAGATATCGTCAATGAAGACTATGATGAACAGATCCAAATAAGGCCGGAAAATACGGTTCATCAAATCCATGAAGGCTGCTGGCGCATTGGTGAGTCCGAACGACATCACCAAAAACTCGTAATGGCCGTAGCGCGTACGGAAGGCTGTCCGGGGAATGTCCTCCTGTCGAACCCGCAGCTGATGATAGCCCGATCGCAAATCGATCCTCGAAAAGTACCCTGCCCCCTGAAGCTGGTCGAACAAATCGTCGATACGCGGCAAAGGATACCTGTTCCGCACTGTCACCCTGTTCAGCTGGCGGTAGTCGATACACAGACGCAAACTGCCGTCCTACATCTTGACGAACAGGACTGGAGCACCCGAAGGAGAAACACTGGGTCGAATGAGTCCCTTGTCCAGCAAATCTTGCAACTGGCCCTTCAACTCTCGAAGTTCAGCCGGGGCCATCCGATAAGGCGGTATGGAAATAGGCCCCGAGCCGGGAACCAAATCAATACAGAAAGAAATGTCGCGCTCGGGCGGCAACCCAGGAAGCTCGTCAGGGAACACATCAGGAAACTCGCTAACAACCGGAACCTGGTCCAATGGAACCTGTGTAGCACTAGCATCGCAAACATATGCGAGAAATCCCTGACATCCCTTCCTCAAAAGCTGCCCAGCGCGAAAAGAAGAAATCACACTGTGAGGGGCGGCACCACGGTCCCCCAACACAACAAAAACCGACTCACCAGGAAAGCAGAATCTAACTATCTTCTCACGGCAGTCCACAGAAGTATAGCACGTGGCTAACCAATCCATACCCAAAAGAACGTCGAAGTCCAACATCTCCAGAAGGATCAAGTCGACAGGCAACTCTCTCTCGCCAATACAGACGGTACAGGATCGGTACACGTGCCTAGCAACAAACGACTCTCCCACGGGAGTAGTCACCACAAGCGGCTGATCAAGCAAGCCGGACTCTCTACCCAAACTCGGCACAAAGTGCGTGGATACGTACGAGTGTGTGGATCCGGGATCGAACAATACATGTGCATCAACTGAACATACAGGGAGGATGCCTGAAACCACTGCATTGGACGCCTGCGCGTCCTGATGCGTCAAAGCAAAGACCCTCGCCTGTCCACCACCTGTGACTGGTTGCCCTCTGTCTCGGTCACCTCGCCCTCTCTGGGCAACTCCTCCACGCCCACGACCTCGCTGTGTATGAGTCTGGCGCGGAGCAACGGTAGGTACAACGGGCAACGCCCTCTGGGGCGGTGAAGGTGGTAATGTGACATGCGGTGCTGTCGCCTCCCTCCGGGGTGTCTCTGGACAATCCCGTACACGATGGTAAGAACTCCCACAGCGAAAACATCCTGACGATGACCGCTGACCGTCCTGGGAATAGGAACTGAATAACCGGCCCCGCCCTGAATCTCTGCTGCCTGCAATACGTCTATCACGGCGCCGAAAAGGCTGTCTCTGTGCTGATGTATCCGCACGAACTCTCTTCGGCTCTGGAACTACCGAAGTCTCAGCAAGGTGCTCCTCGACCACTAGGGCTGCGTCTACAGCTGCTGCATAGGTCTCATAGTGCTGTGCGCTGATCGCGAGGAACAATGGTGTAAGCAAGCCTCGAACAAATCTCCTGACTCGCAACTCCTCGGTAGCCACTAAATATGGGGCATAGACTGCTAGCTCTGTAAACAGCACATCATACTCTGCCACTGTCATCCCTGGCGTCTGGCGCAAGGACTCAAATCTGCGTGCTCGGGCATCTCTAACACTCTGGGAAGGAAACGGGCTAGAAATATGGTTACGAACTCCGTCCAGGTCATAGGAGGAAGACCTGCAACTCTGCCCTTCTCCACGGAATCACACCACTTCTGCGCAAGACCTTCCAAGCGAAAGCTCGCGAACTCGACCCATCTCGCATCTGCGCATCTGAGGGAACGGCATATCCTGGCCATCCTGTCTATGAAAGACTGTGGGTCCTCGGCTGTATCGGTGCCAGTGAAAACCGGAGGCTTCAGCCTCATGAACTCTGATAGCGATACTGTAATCACCTCCGTGGCTGCAGGGGCAACTGGCTGTGCGGTAGGTACCATAGCGGTCTCTGGAACTGGTGGAGCTACCTCTGGTCGCTGCGCTCGAAGCGTCTCAACAAGCGATCCTATCATCTGGCGCATCTCCTGCATGCTAGATCCCACCGTCTGGCGCATCTCCTGCATACCAGCCCCTAGCGTGGCGATCTGCTCTGTCACGGCAGGAACAGCCCGCTCGGGTACAACCGGCGTACTGCCCGGATCAGTCCGTGTCTCGGACGAGTCAACTCGAATCTCGGCCCTCGCGGCCGCTCTCTATGCCCTCGTAGTCTTAGGCGGCATAATGGCTGAAAGAAAATTTAGATTCGATAAGAACACGGAAATCGAATCGCAAGAATATAAGGAGGGATAAAATCAACAAGTCCTAAGGTCGCGTAGGCGGAGTACCGTGTCGTGAGTATGCCGCGGAACATACACACGCTACGCTACCCTGCTGCAGCGACCTACTCCATCATACCAGGGTCATCCTACACTCCGAAGGTAAAACCTACGCTCTGATACCAACTTTGTCACGACCCGAGAATTCGACTCGTGACCGGCACTTAACCACGCAACGTCTACAGGCGTAACGCGGCTAAGTAAGCCGAACCCAGAAATCAAAACCAAAAAAAATATAGAGTGATTTTAAAACATTTTGTAAAAACAATCGTACATGTCTGAAAAACTTCCATTTATTTAGTAGAAATCCTTTTTAAGTTCAAAAGTTATAAGTTTTATAATTTTGGTAACATTTCCTTTTTAAAACATTTGCCCTGCCAGTCGGGTAGAAACCAGGTGTAACAGAAATGACGAGTAAAATAAATGAAGCATCACAATGAGATATACGACGCCGTAGCGAAGAATACACAGTAAAGCAAGGACAATATCATAAAAGATGAGACTGCAAAAGTAAAGTCGGCTCACATGCGAGCTCGACACCAGAATAAAAATCATACATATCGTCCTCACAACTGTCTCTAAGTCAATACAGAAAAGTAGATGGAGAGTACTAGATACATCAATATACAACTGAAAGATAACAGATACCGTACAAAACCCACCTATCAGCAAAAGGCTATCTCTGCTCAAAAAAAAGGTATCTGTGCTAAAAGATGCGGTAACAGCCAGCCGTGACTACTCCCAAGGGCAACCTGCAAATACTGTGGCACAACGGGGGTGAGTTGCCAACTCGTGAATAGAGATAACATATAAAGGTAATCGCGAGCATGCACGTACAGTACTATTCTAACCAATGCCAGCAGATGATATCAATGCGGGTAAGCAGTATGCGTAATAATAATAATTGCAAGTCCTCTATCAGGTGATATAACTACAGGATGAGATGTGATAATGAATGCCGAGCATGGGAATATAGTATCTACATGAAGTATCGAGGTGGAATACATATGTATGTATGCACCACAAATCCCAACATCCCAAACGCCGGTACTCCATCGGCCCTCATATCCTGTATATCCCTGAGAATCCCGAGTGCCCAACATCGGCACCCAAATATCATAAATACTCGTGTCTAGCATCGACACGCAAAACATCCTGTATCGGGCATCCGTCATTCCGGGTCAGCCCTCTCTCAAAGTATATATATATCGGGAATCCGTCGGTCCGGGTCATCCCTCTCTCAATACATCGGGCATCCGTCAGTCCGGGTCAGCCCTATATCAATCCATCGGGCATCCGTCATTCCGGGTCAGCCCTCTCTCAGTACATGCCTCTAGCACCGAGAAAACACGGGGCGACGCCCCAAAACATCATATCAAGGGAACCGGGTTTTTAAATGATTACTTATTTGAAAAAGGCACGGTTCCCAAATCCAGAAATCACATGAAATCTCAACCAATAATACAAGTATGTATATCAAGTCATATCACATAAAAATGAGCTACAATGCAATGATCCAATGTGATATAGGTATCAAGTATGAAATCCAAGTCATGTCATGTATAGATGAGCTACAACAATATACAACAGTATGATCATGGCAGTTCTATCAGTTCTAAGCAATATATAAAGATGGCAGGGAATGCAATATATGATGACAATCCATGGTATGGTATATGCAATATATAACAATAAGGTCCTATCAGCCCTGACGCATAACGCCATGCGGGCGATATCCCCGTAGATGTAAAATCTACTCACCGAAATCCCGCGCTAAGCGTATCCAACAACTTGCTTGCCCTTCTTCGCAGCGTCCGTCTCACTGGCTTGCGAACCTAGAATCACATAACATATATCACACATAAGTTCATTTCACAAAAACGCGACATTACTGCCCAACTAGACACTCGTGTCGCAAACCAATCGCGCGTGTGCGCGATACGCTAACACGTGAAATCACGCGCCAAGAAACTACCCCGACGCGCCGCGATACGCAGAAACCCAAACCTACTCACGTATCACGCGTGTCGCGAAGGTTTAGAAAACGGCAAAATAGGTAATTGGTCCAAGATTTTCCTACAGAACTAAACTTACAAAAATATATATACCAAAACACTACACACAATAGCAGAAACCCACTGGACCAAACCCTAACCCAAACCCTACCCATCTGGCCGCAATTGGCGGCCAGAAAGGGAAAATTGGCGGCCTACTGTAGCAATATGGGGGTCGGGTTTCACCTGGGGTAACAGCACTACTCCACTACACTACAGTCAACCCAATTTCATCCAGATCTCATCGGGTCAAAAGCAGATCCAGAAAAGCTCGAATTGCACAAATACAACATATTGCAACAAATAGTGAAACTGGTGGTATTTTAGTGTAATAGGGGTTGAACTAGATTACAATGGCCTCACTAACTTAATAACAAGCTACTGAAACCAAATCACACCACACTAGCACAAGATTCCCACAAAACACCTCATATCACACTAAAACGCACTAAAATCCAATAACCGATGTAAAACTACATCAACCAAGCTAACTAGGGAATAAGTTTTGAAAATATACCTCATACTTAACCCTAGGAAGCTGGAGGAAGCAGAGGAATTGAAGGGAAGGGGCTGCACTGGGTGATGGGGCTGCTGCAGCTCACTGCTGCTGATGCTACTGCTCTCTGCTGCTGATGCTGCCTCTTGCTGCTGCTGCTGTTCTCATGCTGCTGCTGCTGGGGTTTTCTTCAGTTGCTTGCTTCTGCTGCTGGTGCTGGGCTGAGGTAAGTGTGTGGGTGTGTGTGAGTGTGAGAGTTTGAGAGAAAATACAAGGAAAATGAGAGGAAACACTTCAAGGTTCAAATGTCAACCCTCCTCTCTCTCTCTTCATTTAATGCAAGCATGGCTTGAGCCATGATGCCTACTCCCTCTCTCTCACAAGTCAACACACAAAAGAAAACTAATTCAAATTAAAGTAACCTTTTAACTAATTAATTAAACTCACTTATAACCCAAAAGAATTAATCCTACAATTAACCCACCATGGTTAATAATTATGGTATTAACTTGATTTAAAAACCCTAGTTTACATGCACATGTGTGTGCAAGCCTAGGAAAATTTTGGAAAAATAATTATTAGATTAGGGAAAATATTTAAAACATAGTTTGGTAAACTTTTTATTAAAAACCATTATTTAAATATAATTATTCACTAACCCTTATCCTAAGGTGTTACACCTGTCTACAAGATAGGCGACATCATAATCTCTGAGGTACGTTGTACATCAACAGTCCTCTCGCACTGGCAGCTCTAACAATGGCCCGATCATCCGGTGTAAAACTAAGCACCCACCTCTACAAGAGGTCACAACACAAAATACTAACTCGAGACGTTCCCATGTCACCAGGAAACACAATGGTCAGCCCTCATACCGGACGAGCTCGCCCTGACCGCAACACAAGCAGCAGCTCAACTGCGCTCAAACTATGGTGACAAGAACCTCAATCGAGTATCGACGAGAGCAGATCAACGGCATGAGAGGAAACGACAGATCCAGAATGGATACATGATCATAATAAGTAACGGCATCAATGAAAGTATGATCATGAACTAATATAATTGAGGATCTCAAATGGATGTATAATCATGGATACGAAGAGAATCACTGGTCTCAAAAAGTATGTACATCCTAAGGTTTCTTAAGTGGAGTATCGAATCGTAAATATACCGCCGAACATACGTACGGTACGTCATTCTACTCAAGCTACCTACTCCATCAATCAAGGTCAGCCTATGAAACGAAAGATCGGGTCTAATACCCCCCGTTCAAGTCTAAGTTCTGTAAGGTTTGCCTAGCACCCTATGAAGAGTTTTGAAGCATCACATGTGTCAAAGTATGTATTTTTTAAGGTGCTAAACAAACAAGCAAAGGAATCGATCCTAGAAAATTAGGGTTACAAAACTTTAAGCTAATAAAAATTAGGGTTTGAAGGCTACAAGCTTTGTAGCTCTCCTTTTGCTTGACTCCTTGATCTCTAGGGTGTTGGAAGAAGGTCCACTTGTAGTCCTCTTTCGTCCACGACGATCCACCCGAAGTTTCCCGTCCAAGCTTGCAACTTTAGAAAAGCAAAGAGAACACTCTAATCAAGTTGGCTAGACTTGAGTAGAATGATGTTGTGGCTAAGGATCTCACTTCAAAAACCTTTCTTTAATTGTGTTTAACTCACTAGAAAAAACTAGAGAGGAAAAGATGAAGGAGGATGAAGATGGTGGCTATTTTTAACAAGAGGTGAAAAATTAACCCTTAGTTCTAAAGAAAAAGAAATATATATCACTATATATATTTATTTCCTTCTTGCATTCAACCATGATTAAATGATGAAGAGTTAATTTAACTTGGGTTTTAAATGATAAAGAGAAGGATAACCCTAGGTTAGTGGTAGTTGAGCTTGGTTAGGTTAGAAGAAGAATGTAGAAGCTAGGATGATTATCCTTTCCTTTTTCATTTTGTTTTAAAACCAAAATTAAATAATAATCCATAATTTAATCCATGGTGTGAGTCTTATATTGCCACCATTTCCATATGCTAACAACCATGATGGATGGGTGTATGTATGTATGCATGTATGCACATCTACATGTGCATGAAACTAGAATGAAAGAATGAAACTAGAATGAAAGAAAGTAACACATGCATGCATGCATACATCCATCAAACCCTAGTAAGGTTTTAAGTGAGAAAACTAATGGTTAGATGATAAATCAACACTTAACTTATCAATCCGGTCATATCTCATATGACCCCACCAAAAGCAGGCCACCCGATCAATGTTCGGTATCATATACGCACATTGTAATCGGGTGCATGAGCATATCGCATACGCGCACCACAACGTTTCGCCTGGACTGGGTAACTTCTTTGTGGGACTCTAAGACTCGTCAATACGCCGGCAGAGGGTGATCATCATATCAGGTACCCTCAAGCCGCAAGCGGTCAGCTAAACGTAACGGCCACCCGGGTATTGAGCGATCAGAAGAAAACAAGCAAACCTGCTACAACTCCCGTCGAGCCATCCGGCAACACTACCGTACAGTCCGGTCTCTTCGTCAGATATGCTGTATATCGAGCCTAGGGATGGTCACGTCGACCCTAATAACTCAATAAGTCATGCCGGTGAATGGTCTATAACAGATCGAGAAACTACCGATAACACTTATCAGCAAATCTCAGCAGCCCTGGCCAGGGACTTACTGATATAACCAGTCGGGCACAGCACAGCATCAACCCCCAATACCGGGAGAGACGAAACCCCCCCTATCGCTCATTGCCTTCATGTGTCTCGGGACTGTACCCAACGGCCACCTGTTTGCACGACTCAGTAGAGCCATGGTAGGGTGGCAATCAAAGTACAGTGGGAGAGCACACAAGACTCCATGACGATCTCGGGTTTACAGACTAACCTGTACCAGTGTTACCTGAGAACTGCTATCCGACGATAGATATAATTCCATATAGGAGTTCTCGGTTAGTCCGTCCAGTGTACCCAGTCAGCACTGAGCACCCGTATATGATCTTGATGTCAAACATCGATGAATGTGGGAACATCCATCGCCCATCGCATGGGTCTAGTATCATATACGCTAGTCTACTCTGGTATATCAATGCCCCGTCTCGATATATCTTCGACCAGGGACTTTCCAGGATATGCTTATAGACTACAGATGTCCCACTAGTATGATCTCCATCATAATCAGAGCAGTCAAGCCAATATTCTCAGGGCTTTATCAGCATGTATGAGTGAATAATAAGCATGATCAAGTCAACATGTCAGATAAAGAAGAACCAGATAGCATACTATCATGTCGAGCAAGAATGTATACTGAATATATATATATATACATGTACAGATACATCCACTATCACATAATGGCCTCTAGGGCATACATATATCCAACAAGTTCCGTAAGGTCAAGCCTAGGTTCCGAAATACATACCCGCCCCAGACTCCGCATAGTCAAACATAGACTCGAACAAAGGTTAAACCTAGCGCTCTGATACCAACTTTGTCACGACCTGAAATATTAGCTCGTGACCAGCACTTGAATCATGCCACGTCTAATGGCGTAACGGAATTCAAGTAAGCTAAAACCCAGAAATCTAAACCTTTTAGAAAAATAAAGGAGGTGGGGTTTTTGAAATAAAGGTATATGAAATCAAGTTTTCTTAATGCATAGAAAAGGAACATGAATGATGCAAGTGAAATTTGCTAATTTGAAAACATGTTTCGTCTTTTTAAAAATTTTGGCAGCACCTCCTTTGTATTTTTTGATCCAAAACCACAATACATAATAATAATAATGGCATCCTCAAGCGGAGCTAGATCTTCACCAAACGGCGGATCACAACCAAGCAAGATAAAGAAAATAAGTATACGACGCCCAACGGCGAAGTTCACCACAAAAGAATAAAAGAAAAGCAAGACATATAAATCACAAGTAGCGGAAAACCCTTCGCTCTAAGTCTCGCAAGTACAATCCCACTAATCCTCATCACTTATACAACTTACAAATTTTGATTGATGGAGTTAACTAGACACAATATGAAATATAGATACAAAAGTGGGAATGATACAAATATCCCACCTACCAATGCTAAACACCCGAATGCAACTGTGTGCCAGCGAAGCCACTACTGATCCAAGCGGTCAACCTGCAAGAACTGTGGCACAACGGGGGTGAGTTGCCAACTCGTGAGTAGAAAAATATCAACAGATAGAAATCGAATAAACAACGACTCCAAGATCAACTATATCATAAAGGTAATACTATGATATCTAGGGTGACCGGGTCTGTATATGTGCCAACAAGGTAGTCAATACCTATATGCATGTGGATAACATCCAACAGTAATAATCCATGCATGTATGCATGTGGATCTCGTCCAACCATAAAATCAATGTATGTATGCATGTGGATCTCGTCCACCCATATAATCAATGTATGTATGCATGTGGATCTCGTCCACTCATATAATCAATGTATGTATGCATGTGGATCCCGTCCACTTATATAATCAATGTATGTATGCATGTGGATCTTGTCCACTCATATAATCAATGTATGTATGCATGTGGATCTCGTCCACGTGTCAACCACTGACACAACAACATCATGCATATAAACATCATAAAAGCATATGCATGAAAATGTGAGGAAATAAATCAACATGTGTCCCTCGCGACACCTCAAAATCATGGAACCTGAGTGTCGAGCATCGACATTCGAAACATCATGAAAACCGTGCCCAGCATCGACACGCAAATCCTCATATATCTCAGACGCCGCATCCTCAGATCGGCCCTCAGGCGCCGCACACCCTGGTTGGCCCTCATATCCAACTCGCTACTCCAGTCGGTATCCTCCGGATAACCGCCTAGTCTAAATACTATCACCGGTAGGTAGTGCTCCCCTGCCAGGCTCACCGTCTAACATATACGAGTCTTCTTGCCCCGGGGTACCTCACCGGGTCCACCATGTACACACAGACGGTGCCTACCACTCATCGAATCGGGTTTCACATGCCACTCTCAGAACCGAGAAAACACATGGTGGACGCACTGAAATATCATATCAAGAGAAACCTAATTTTTGAAACAATACATGCTTTCTTTTGAAATAGTTACGGTTATCAAATCCAGAAATATCATGAAAACAACATATCTCAATGCGTAAAAGCATAAAGCATGATGTATGCGACATATAACAGAATTGTAAGCATATCAATATATCATGCAATTTGGAACAGTGATATGACATATTAAGGGAAAACCGCTCTTTTAAATGACTCCAGTATTTAAAATATAACATGCAATTCCCAATTTTATCGAATAAAATCAGTTATCTATGTAGGTACAATATGTATATGTGCAAGTATAGATGTACCAATGTATGTGTGCACCAATATAGATATACAAATGTATATATGCACAAGTATTAATATATCAATGTATATGTGCACCAATGTGGATATACAATGTGTATGTGCGCAATTACGAATATTTCAATGTATATGTACACTAATGTGGATATACAATGTGTATGTGCGCAAGTATGAATATATCAATGTATATGTTCACCAATGTGGATATACAATGTGTATGTGTGCAACTATGAATATATCAATGTATATGTGCACCAATATGGATATACAATGTGTATGCGTGCAAGTATGAATATATCAATGTATATGTGCACTAATGTGGATATACAATATGTATGTGCGCAAGTATGTTATACGAAGAGTCACATCATGATGCAGCAATCCTACTCTGTAGTGATATGGCAATTATCGATGATGAAGTGTGTGAGCCTATAATCTGTATACGTGTAACATACGCATCATCGATAATGGTGCAGGTGTACAATAACAGGTATATGCAATGCAATAATAATATCATGAATGATCAATCTCTACACGCACCAGAGCTGAGGTAGCACAAGGTAAATCATCAGCTAATAGCTATAAGGCATACGTAACTATCATATGTCTGAGTCGGTGAATCTATCAGTCGGCACCTAGCCTCACAGCATCACGCACGGTATAATCTCTCGTACGGCATCCTCTAGTCAAGGGTATGGATCAACATCAAGTCAAACTCATCACGCACGGAAAATCATCGTGCGGCGGCATTAAGCAAATAGGGATCCTAACATCCTATATGACAAATAAGGGTACGGCCTAATATCACATACGGCCTATCATCCATGACTCATAACATTCTATATATGGATATATATCTATGTACCTATTCCCAGATCACATCCGCAATAATTTCATATCAGGGAACCGGCAGGATATAAATCATCTCGATCGACTCGCATCCGTATACCAATATATCATCATATCATCATATCATCATATCCGTCTTATATTCTTTTCATCGCATTTATAACTCATATCAAGCCGAGTTTACCTAAACCTTCTATCTCTACTATAAGTATAGGTATCTAATCTAGCATACACAACCGAACCATACAAGCAGATTTTAAAAGAAACGAATCGTACTTTAAAAATAGGGGTTACGGTGTTTTAAGGAAAAGATATCATTTGAAAATTCGTAACATCCCTCAAGATACATATTTAAAAGATACATACGATTCTTCAGTTTAGAAAAATGTATGGTTCGGATGACGCATCTACATCGACTATCTAGTCCTACAGTACCCTAAACGGCAATATCGATAAACGTCATCCTATGATAGTAGTAACATATCACTTCTAACTATCCTCTAGTTCCTAATATGGTTTCATAGCTATCTCATTCTAACCCTATTTTTCTAGTCTAGGTTTCCTAACCATATTCAATAAATCAGTTTTTCATCAAAACATAGCGGGGGTGCTATACGCCATCCACCCGACTTCCACCGTGGATATAGATCCACTCACCTTGGTTCTTGTTCGTCGAAGTCGATGACGCCACGCTCCGTCGCCTCGGAATCCACGTGAAGGTACCTATAATGATAAACAATCGCAATACGTATTAAAATCAAGGCGGAAAACCACAACGGTACACGTTTCGCTCATAGGTCAAAACCTATAGCTTTGCGTGCAAAATACGGCCAAAAACCCTGGTCGTGGATGTCCAAACGCCACACGATGGAAACACAATACCAAATACCAAATTCAAGTTAAAGCGAAGACGTAAAACAATGCACCAACTCATGGAAATAGTCCCAGATTTTTACCCTAAGCCAAATTGGTCAATTCTGCATATATGGAGGGCCTAATTTACATCAAAAGGGACCCCAAAACAAATACGGATCAATTCTGATCTACCCTGGCCGCAAATTGCGGCCAGATTGAATTAATCTATGGCCTGGGGTTGGAGTTAGGGCCTCGGGTCTTGGTGGTAGCTTCGTAGGTGCCAGCACGACCCCCAGTAATTCCAAAATCATCTCTAGTGTCCCTGGGTTGCTCCAGATTCCAAAATACCCTCTAAATCCTTACATTTATCCGATGTTGGGGTTTCTAAATCCGTGTTTTGGGGTTTCGAGGCTCTGGTCCAGGTCATTAAACAGCCCCCACGTGTAGTTGACAGTCACAACATCACCAATTTCCCAAACCCTTCACTTAGGATTTTCCAAGTTCACAATCGAAAATTAAACGTTGTCTAAACTTAACAAAAGCTAGGAATTCAAAACTATTCTAAAAGAAAATAGAAATACCTCATGGTTACTCCCAAACAAAACCCTAGAAGTCCCAAAGTTGCCAAAATCTCATTTTGCTTGGTTCAATGCGAAGAGCATGAAGAGGGGATCGTTTTTTTGTGAAAGGGGTATATGGTTTGGATGGAGTATTGGAGATGGATTTGGGGTTTGAAATTGGAGGGAGATAAGGGTGAGTAAAATAAATAAGAAGTCGAAAATGGTGGAGGAAAGGGATCATTGCAGCAGCCCCCCCCCCCCTCTCACACTCAAATGTTCTTACTCTCTCTCTCACAAGGTACACCTACCCTAATCATCATGTTCCCTTTTGACTTATCTTTTTCTTTTTCTTTTCTCTCCACCAATAAACCATAATACATAACCCAAATGAAATGAAACATGTAACAAAATGAAACACGGCATGGTGCACTAACCATGGAAACTGTAAAAACGCGGATTTGGCTTAATCGCGATTAGCAGTGCATTAATCTGGTTTTTATCAAAATTGCATATAATAAATTTTAAAAAGGCCAAACCCTTTAATTATATTATTAAATGAACAAATCATTTTAATTTCCATTTATTTCATAAATATTGGTATATATTTATATCTTTTTTCGAAAACCCCAATTTCGCAAATCGGCAGTTTTCGGGAAAAATATTAATTTAATATTAAATTCCAAATATAATATTTTACATTTTCTGAAATATTATAGACTGACCGAAAAGCAGTTCTCAATTACAAGAACACCTGAAGTAGATGCATTAGTATGCTTCTTCTTCAATGTGGTCTCTTTGGAATTCAAACAATCCTCTTTCCCTTGCTTATACTTACGATTGCCATCATAAGTTAGAGCCTAACCGACGTTCTCCAGCCCCGAATAAGAATTTGAATCGGTCAAGCGATACATTTTATTATCTTGATTAGGGCGTGAACCGGTTGCTACCTGGAGAGAGAGAAAAGAAACACTCAGCGTGCGCCCTTGCAAGATTAGATTGGTTATAAATTTATTTAACCAGGAAGGCTCCCACTGTTTCCTCGAATTCTTCTTCAAACCATAAAAGAAGAACTAGTCAGTATTAATCGCACATCACAATACTTGCTTAACCTTTCATCCAGGCTAGTGTTGGTACTTCGAGGGAGGTTTTCCAATGCTTTCGCAAAGTTCGTTAACTATATAACCTCTTTTCCTTGGAGGCGTAGCCTCGCTAACACCATTCTAGACACCTACTTGGTTTATAGCATTTATTGTTAAGTGAAATAATCTCCCGAGAGTAATCCAACTCATCAGTAGGATCGGGATCCAACTATCATTGTGTGATGACCTAGATGGAATCCACTCTAGTCACCACACTCCAGAAGGTATGTTGAATCTGCAAGTTTCCTGTATGTTTGAAACTCCCGATGTGGTTTTTTCCCCTAACGGTTTATGACCTTGACTAGGTCAACAAACCATAAACCGCTAGTCAAATTCTACCCGTCATTTTCTTGATTGCATTAAACCAACCCGTACGTGCCCTTGACTAGGTCAACAAGACCGCACGACTGTCCTAACCAATCGCATTTGCAAAGCACAGAAAAATATCACTTAGATACCGTTCACTATGCCTTGACTAGGTCAACAAACGCAGCACGAATACTAAATATTACTCTTCTAAAATGACGGAAGGCTACGAATGGGTTTCTGGCGAAAAACCCGTTAACGTAATGAACTTGATATCATTGAAGGAACCTGAGCAATTTTGAAAAGGAGTGGTTTAAGCTCGGCCTTTTGAAAATTTCTGGTTTTGAAAAAACCGAGTAATCTATAGTATAGACTTTAGCTCAAGAGGTTACTCTCCGCGAAGGGATCTCGGCTCTTGCCTCGTAGAATGAGGTGCTGGATATTCATGACCGAATACCACTATGCAAAGCGTAAGAATATAACTATAGTTTGTCTAAATTTGTTCCAACAATGTATTTAAGGTTTATTTTCTTGCATTAATCAAAATTAATGCAGTCTCATCAATTAACCTATCACACCAGAAAAGAACAAAAATAAAATGTATGTATATGCCATCCGCATTCGCCACATGGCCCCATCATCACCGGTTAGGTTACTTAACTAACGACAGAGCAGGGGCTGGACTAGCGTGGGTGCAAAACATATATAACATCTACTAGTATATATATATAAGTATATACAACATTCGTTCCAGGTATGATAATAAGCAACATCACAGAATCTCAGCCAACAATACAGAATGGTGGATAATCTTGGAGCCTCGGGTTTCATTTGAGCCGCAAATAAAACCCGACGTTCCCGGTCGTGTGGATAGCATGTGTAATGAAAACCTGGACCCCTACGAGCGCGGAAAGTTACCCGCCAATCCCAGAAGTGAGGCAGCCCCTTCAATAAAGTGAATAGGCCACCAAGCACTTCACGGAATCCGATAACTTGGGCGCCCCTCCGTGGGTCATCCTATACTCCCTACGAGTGCGGCGAATAGCCCGCCAATTCTTGAATGTAGCCCCCTCCATCTCAACACCATAAGATGCGGGCTTGTTGACTTCTAGAACACGGCTATCCGTGCACTCCACCGTGGGGTAATCCTAGTACAGAAAAAGAAAATAATATGTACAAATGGTGACATCGACCTCAACCTAGTCGTGCCCCAAAATAATATACAACCCGGCAAAGACGGCAGTCCACATGTCGGACGCTCGCCCCGCAATAACAAATGTATAAATGAAACTTTAACGGTACCACTAACATTGCACCACATGCTATCCACCACGACTATCCAACCACAATTACAGCACAAGCAGAAAACATCAACGCGAATGCCACATTTGCAAACCCGTCTAAAAGAACATATAGCAATCAGACGAGTTTACCGATCAAATGACATTCACGGTCGCAAATAAAAGTGAATGTACCGTTAAAAAAATACGTATATTAAAATTTCGATCGACTAAACATTCCCAAATTGGCCCCAAAGGCAAATAGAGCACTCAAACAACTCTGGGCCAAAACCATATATCAAAAAAACCATATTTCCATGAACTAAAGCCCCAGAAAAAATTTCAGGCACTGTGGCCCAAAAAGCGCGGCGGAACCGCCGCAAAATGTGCCATTTTGCTCCGGTTCTGCCATCGAATTTTGGAGTTACGTGCCTAAATTTTTTCCACGGCTATAGTTTTGCCTGTACATATTTTTAAGATGCCTGGAAAAATTTTATGAACAACTTTAAAATTCGACAGCAAGCAAACAACAATGGAAATACGATTCGGAAATTTGGGTCGATCGAGATTTTAACCTTGTGCAAACTAGCTAGTAGGTTTTATGGGTTGGCTCTGATACCATGAACGGTTACGCTAGCACCCCGGCCAACTACCGTTGCTAAATTCGGAACAAAAATTTTATAACGATACAAAACTTGGCGCTATAATAAACCAAAACCGGATCTTTACCATAAACCTAGTTAGCAAGTTAGGGTTCTATCTACTATGATAGAAAGTATACCTAAAGAAAACAAGTCCTTCGGGTCTTCGATCCTCTCCTTAAGCTCCTCGATGGAAGTATGGATCGTTCTTGAACTTCGGCCTCCTTGTGTCAACGATGATCCACCCGAGAGCTCCAACCTTGAGCTAAACCTCCAACTTGAGGTAACTAGAATATTTAGCTTGCTAATCTAAGTAGACTGGAGTGAGCAGAGTATGATTTAGAGTGGCTTAGTCTCACTAACCCTTGATTATCAACACATGATACACTTAGGGTTTTGAGAGGAAGAAGGAGAGACCCATGAAAAAGAATGAGAAATGAAAAATCAAGAGAGTTCTCTTTTGAGGAAAGAGAAAAATAAGTTTTATTAGGATAATTGTGATGGCTCCATTGATTTGACCATTATCATGTCACAATTAATGCTAAGCAAAATATCTTGTGCTTAAAAAATATCTAAGTCAACAATAGTCAACATAGTCAAATGGTCAAACTAATTAGCCATGACACAATTATCTCTAATAAAATTTAATAAACAATTTCCTCCATCTCATTATGGTCTTAATCAAGTAATTAGTCAAAACCCTAGTGAGGTGTCTCCTTCTTTGTCCCTCTCAACCGTATATACATACCCGCATCCGAGTTCCGAGAAACACGAATACAAAGAGACTAAACCAACCCAAAATCTAATATTAGGATCTGGATTAAACCAAAGCCCACTATTATCAACCGCCCAAACACCATACGCGCACAAGTACGCGTATGTGAACGAACCCTATCATAAAACCGTACGACCTCTACATCGTTTTGCCCGAAGTTGGGAAACCCTCTGTGTGGGACTATAAAGACTCGACAATACTCTGGCAGTAGGTTTAACCACAAGCACGTCAGCGGCACTAGCTGTACGTAACGGCTACCCAGGTATTTGTCGATAAGAAGGTCGACGAGAAGGCTCATCCAAACTGCTATTGAGCTTATTTGTGACAAGCTTCGTACAGTCCGGTATGTTCGTCTAAGAGTATCGCATATCAGGCCTAGGGGTGGTAAACGTCAGTCCCCTATAAGCGGTATAAGTCATGTCGGAGTGTAGCCCAGAACACCCTGAGAAACTACTGGAAAACCCTACCAGTAAATCTGACTTTCCCTGGCCAGGGACTTTGTGTAATGGCTCTCCTAAACACATCGCGATATCAACCTCCAATACCGGGAGAGACGAATCCTGTCTAACCGCCACTGCCTCTAAGTGCTTCGAGACTGCACCCAACTACTATCAGTATGCACGACTCAATAGAGCCGTGGTAGGGTAGCAATCTAAGAACAGTAGGAACGCACTTGAGGCGAAGTGGCAGTGTCAAGTCAACGGACTAAGCTGTACTCATGTCACCTGGGAAATGCTACCTGATGTAGTACCAACCAGCAGTTCCCAACGAGTCCATCCGTTGTAACTCATAACCCAATGAGCACCTGCATACTATCTCCAATACGACGTACTGATGGCTGTGGGACAGACCATCTCCCCTGCCGGGATGAGAAGCGTATACACTAGTCTATTCTGGAGTATCGATGTCCTGTCTCGATAATCCTACGACTAGGGACCTGTATAAGGATGTGCTTATAGACTAACCAGCCTCTACTAGTGTGATCGCCATCACAACGCTGGTAGTCAAGAAAAGATCCTAAGGGCTCCATCAATATGTATTAGCGATATGTTAAAAGAAACACATATACATATTAAGATAGATACAAACTAAGTAGCATACTACTGTATCGAGCAAGACTGTCGTCAATCCATGTATATATCCTAAGCTTCCAAATGTAATATAGAAACTAGTACTATACAATAATGGCATCTAGGGCATACATATCCAACACTTAGTTTAGCGTCTTAGTCGCGAAACCCTAGAATAAGGTTTACACACACGCACACACACACGCATACATTTGTTTTATTTGTGCGTATATGGGGATATATATATGTGTGTGTGTGTATGTGTGTGAATATGTATGTATGTATGTATGTATGTATATATATATATATACATACATGGATAATGAGGATAGTATGTGATACTACTGAGTCAATGCGATTGGGTATGATGCCATGAGATCGGAGATGTGACTTGGTTCGTATTATAAGATACGACACGATATTATAGCGGATCATTAGGCGGTGTGTTTTCATACACATGCATATATATATGTTAATGGTATCGGAATGTACTAGACTTTAGATCAGTACCCTAGTTCATGATATTATGATGAGTATACCATATGAATAATATGATGTATGTGATAATTGACCCGTACCCCGATTTTGGATGTCGTACGATGGATTTACCGTACGAGATATAACTATGATGATAGATCTGCACTCTTGACTCGAGGATGTCATATTATATATTGTATCGTATGCGATACTATTGAGGCGGGATCACCGACTACTAGATATATATATATATCGACTCAGACTCAGGTGGTTTTCCATACCCTTTCAATTAGTCTGTAAGTTTAGTCCTGTAGTTTACTTAGTAGATGTTAAACTGGGCTCGAGTCATACTTATTTCTAAAACTAATGGATCATGAGTATTTTAAGACGGGCCAAGGGATACTACGGATATTTCCAAGGACGTACCTTTTCATAAAAACATAGTAGCCCCTATTTTCTAAACATCACGATTCGTGTTATTTCAAATGCCAAAACTGTATGACTCATATATATTATGTACATTCTTTATTGTTGCATTTAATATTCATTTGCTATATATTCCTGTTGTTCGTACTGCATTGCATGCTCATATGTGTTTTCATTAGTTATTATGAAACCTGTTGTCAAGACACCAGCACAATTACCGATGATGCGTATGCTCCACGTACACCTGCTTGCCGGCTCACACACATCATCATCGGTAATTGCCATGTCACGTACACTTTAGAGAAACATTACTTTACTGATATCGCTTGTTAGCTGATAGTTTAGATATGTCATTACTGTGCTAGTTTAGATATTGCATTTATTACTGTGATATTTCATGCATTTATATATTCATTTGTTATGCAATATTAGGGATGATTTGAGATTTCGGATTTTCATGAGATTTATGGATTTGGAGAAACCGCAAGGATTTTATAAACTCATTATCATTTTCAAAAAATATAAATTGTGGTTTTCTCATGTTATGATGTGAGATATATCCACCATGAGTTTTCTCGGCTCTTGAGCGATATCGTACACCCGATTCGAGAAGGAGGAGGAACCGTCTGTGGGTGCGTGGTGGACCCGGTACGGTACCCCGGGGCGAGAAGGTCGCAGATGATGGCTTTGAGCCTGGCAGGGGAGCACTACTGACTGGTGATTTTATTGTGACTCGATGGATATCCAGAGGATACCGATCGGAGTATAGGTCATTCCGAATTTCCGGAGCCTGAGGTATTGAGATTTGATGATAGGCCAGTCCGAATTGCCGGAGCCGAAGATATTGAGACGGCGAGATATATATTTTGTGTCGATACTAGACACTGATCCCCTGTTGATTTCATTGATGATACTTCGATTTTTATACCGATATCTCACTGAGGTAAGAAAAATAGTTTTCTCATTTGATGTATTCTGTTTTCATGCATTCATACATCATATATATGATATGTTGCTGCGTGAGGCACTGACACGGGCACTTGGTATTACACTTATGTGTATATTGAAAGGTTCCTAGGCACCCTATAGTGGTCTCACAAGGTATCGAACATGCCATTTTACAAAAATTATGGTGCCGAGAAACCCTAATACGGATCGTCGGCTAGAATCCTATGCGAAAAACAAATCTAGTTAACTACTTAACTAAAAGTTAGATGCTACAACCTTTGTAGATCCGGATTTCCACTTGCTTAGCTCCACGTGGGTGTCCTCTCGCTGTCCATCTCGAATCCTAGACTCGATCGTCGGCTTCATCGGGAAAACGAGCGGGCAATGTCGTCGGCTACGTGCCGAAGATGATCTACGTCGAGGCATCGCAAGTTCAAGCTCCGACTTCATCAAGTGGTGAAACTTGTGAAGAAAACACCCAAAACAACTTGGCAAGAGGTAGAGGGTGAAGAAATAGGAGGTGGGTTCACTTTAGAATTGGATTTTACTCACTATTGCTCAAGTTGCCATTGATGGCATCAAGCTATTTTCTTGAAGAAGAAGATGAAGAAGCAAATAGAATATGATAAGTATTTCCAAAAATGAAAAGAAAATAGAATACTTATCATAATTCTAACTAGGGTTAAGTGTAGAGAATAGACCATGGTTAATGGATGGGTTAGGGTTAAGCATGATGACAAGAATGGTTAAGAAGTCAAAGCTTCATGAAGCTTCAACTAAAAGACAAAGAAAGCCACCATTCTTATCATAATCATTTCCAAATAAATAAATAAAGAAATGAATAAATAAATGATTAAGCAAAACCCTAATTATCACTTAACCATGGTTTAATCCTTCACACTTAACCAAATGATCAAGTATCATCAAACATGATACAAATTTGTGCACAAAAGTATATCACATATACAATGTGCATCAAGTGAGAAAATCCATATAAAGTGAAACAATACTAGATAATGCAAAGTAATATATCATATATATAATTATACATTAAATCATTAAATCAACATTTGATTCAATGATCCGGTCATGTCGCACATAACCGACTAGTATCCAATGTATCGATTTATCGAATCAACGATTCGATAACTAGGTCATATCGAATATAACCAATCGAAACATTTATCGCGAGAATGAAATGCGGTATCACATAACGTATTATTCTCGGTCCCGCACATATCTCATATGCGCTCCTATTTCGTTTCGCTTGAGCCAGGAAACCTCTGTGTAGGACTCTAAAGACTCGTCAATACGCCGGTAGCAGATGATGATCATATCAAGCACCCACAAGCCGCAAGCGGTCTGCTAAACGTAACGGCCACCCGGGTATTGAGCGATCAGAAGATCGACGAGCTAGGCCGCTCACACTCCTGCGAATCCGACCAGTAACACTTACCGTACAGTCCGGTCTGTTCGTCTGATATGTCGCATATCAAGTCTAGGGGTGGTAAACGTCAGACCCCAATAACCGATAAGTCGTGCCGAAGTGAGGCTCATAACGGGTCGAGAAACTACTGGTAACACTTATCAGCAAATCTCTGATCAGCCCTGGCCAGGGACTTCCCTGTAACGGCCAATCAAGCACAGCGCAACATCAACCCCCAATACCGGGAGAGACGAAACCCCTCCTATCGCTCATTGCCTCCATGTGACTCGGGACTGTACCCAAAGACCACCGTTTTGCACGCCCTCATGGACGTGGTAAGGTGGAGATCATAGCACAGTGGGAATCACACAAGACTCTATGACGATCTCGGGTCTACAGACTAACCTGTACAAGTGTCACCTGAGAACTGCCATCTGACGTGAGGTATAATACCATCTGGGAGTTCTCGGCGAGTCCGTCCAGTGTACCCAGTCTCCACTGAGCACCCGTATACCATCTCTGATGTCAAACACCAATGGATATGGGATCATCCATCGCCCATCACATGGGTCGAGAAGCGTATACGCTAGTCTACACTGGTATATCGATGCCCCGTCTCGATACACCCACGACTAGGGACGTTGAAGGATGTACTTGTGGACTACCATGTCCCCACTAGTATGATCTGCATCATAGTCCAGGTAGTCAAGTACACATCCTAAGGGCTTTATCAACATGTAACTATAAGACAGTATAAAGTGACTAGTGTACATGTTAAGATAAAGAGCAACCAGATAGCATACTATCATGTCGAGCAATAAAGTCATCTCTATATATGTCCAAGCATCTAATATAATATACATCATCTGTACAATACTGGCCTCTAGGGCATACATACAACTAACAATCTCCCACTTGCACTAGGGCCAGCTGCTGTAGTATCGCATACCGAGCATCCCGAAGAGTCTCTCAAACTGTATCTGGGGAATGGCCTTCGTGAGTGGATCCGCCGTGTTATTCTTCGTGTCAACCCTCCTGACCTCGATCTCCCGGCGATCAACTATCTCCCGGATCAGGTGATACCGCCTCAGAATATGCCTGGACCGCTGATGGGACCTGGGTTCCTTGGCCAAAGCCACCGCTCCATTGTTATCGCAATACAAAGGTATTGGATGCTCAATGGATGGAACCACCCCAAGTTCAGTAATGAACTTCTTGATCCAGACAGCCTCTTTGGCAGCATCGTTGGCAGCGATGTATTCAGCCTCCATCGTTGAGTCTGCCACGGTTTCCTGCTTGGAACTCTTCCAGCTAACCGCCCCTCCGTAAAGGGTAAAGACAAAGCCCGACTGCGACTTAGAGTCGTCCTTATCACTCTGGAAGCTCGAATCGGTAAAGGACTCCACTTGGAGCTCTCCGTCACCATACACCAAGAACATATCTCTAGTCCTTCGTAAGTACTTGAGAATGCTCTTCACAGCTGTCCAGTGACTCTCACCAGGATCAGCTTGATACCTGCTCACTATACTTAGTGAGTATGCTACATCGGGTCTGGTACATAGCATCGCATACATGATGGAACCTACTGCCGAAGCATAGAGTATCCCTTGCATGCGAGCTCTCTCCAAATCAGTCTTGGGAGACATCTCTTTGGAGAGAGTGACTCCAGAGATCGTGGGTAAGTTCCCACGCTTGGACTCTTCCATACTAAACCTCTTTAGTATGGTGTCAATGTACCTGGATTGGGACAATCCCAAAATCCGTTTGGATCTATCTCTATAGATCCTAATTCCCAATATGCAGGAGGCATCACCAAGATCTTTCATTGAGAATCTTTGTGATAAGAAGAGCTTGACCGATTGTAGCATAGGAATATCATTTCCTATCAAGAGTATGTCGTCCACGTATAATACGAGGAAGACGACCTTACTCTCTGCCACCTTCTTGTAGATACAAAGTTCATCTGGGTTTTTGACGAAATCAAACTCTTTGATAACTGTAAGTGCACGGCGGCGCCCCGGCCGTCGATCCGACGCCGGAATGCGGATGTGGTGATAAACTTTAATTTTTGCGGACTTAGCAAACCGGCACCACCACGCACTAAACAACCGGATCGGAAACATTAACAAGTCTAAGCTAACTAGAATACGGGTTAGAGATGTACCGACTGATCCGAGTCCTCCGGTCTTCATCCCCACTCCGATCTCCTCGCGGGATCTCCGTCCGTCTCCTCCTCGTCGGAAAGGGCACCACATCGCCTGTAGCTTTTACGGGCTCCCACCTCAATACCGAGGCAACTCGGGCGCGAAGCTGGCGAATCGACGCGTCCAAGATTTGCTGTAGGAAGTAGTGTAGAGTATATGTCTCACTTTGGGGTTGGTTGCCATAGATGGAGGAATGGTGTATAGAAAATTGGTGCTTTCAATTTTCTAGCAATGGAATGAGATGAAGAATGATATACACAAAATCAATCATTCTCAAAGATGAAGCTCTCTCCTTCTCTTTTCTTCTTCTCACTTTTCTTTTCTCTTTTCTAAAAAATGAAAACTCTCATCCTTAGAAAATGGTGGAGCAAAGGTTATGAAGCATGAAGGGAGGTGAGTGTAGGAGATGAAAGAGGTGACCACATCAAGAGACAAGAAAACATCAACCATGCTTGCACTTTAATCAAACCATACCCTCATCAAATCACAATGAATGCATCATGGAGCAAAAGAAATGAAAGCTATCATAATCATTCTTTTAGTAAGAAAACCCCTCCACAAATGTTATTTGCACAATTGCAAATAACCCCCTCCATCGGAAAAGTCCGGCCGGGAAAAAACAAAGGAAAACCGGCCGGAACGGAATGCAAACTGGCAACTCCAGAAAACTGGTCCCGTAATAAATTACAGGAAAACCCCGATACTGTGCATACACACCCGCATCTGTATTCCGTCCGGATACAAATGCAAAGAGACAAAATCTACACTGTACTAAACTAGGACCGGCTTAAACCAAAGCCGGCTAGTAATATCCGTTCGATCCTGATCCGTGCAATACCGCACGTATCTGATCGAACCCTGCCATATACCTATACGGCTACTAGTACAAACTGTCCGATCCTGATCCGTGCAATACCGCACGTATCTGATCGGACCCTGCCATATCTCCATACGGCCTCTACAGCGTTTCGCCCGAAAGCTGAGTAACTGAAAGTGTGGTAGACTCTAACGACTCGTCAATACTATGGCTGTGGATTTAACCACTAGCACGTCAGAGGTATAAGCCAATACGTAACGGGCCACCAGCTATTGACTAAAAGGGACGTCGATGAGCGAACTCATCCTGACACCATACTGAGCCTGTCAGTGACAATATCCGTACAGTCCGGTCCGTTCGTCTATGAGCATCGCATGTCGGGCCTAGGGGGTGGGTAAAAGTCAGACCCCCAAAAGCGGTACAAGTCGTGTCGGAGTGTAGCCCAGAACACCCTGAGATACTACTAGAATACCTACCAGTAAATCTCCTGCCTTGGCCAAGGACTTCGTGTAATGGCTCTCCTAGACACAGCGCGACCTCACCCCCAATACCGGGAGAGACAAAACCCCCGAAGATCCGCTCACTGCCTCCATGTGGCTCGGGACTGTACCCAACTAAAACCTGTTTGCACGACTCCTTTGAGCCGTGGTAGGGTAGTAATCAAAGCACAGTGGGAACTCACACGAGACAAATGACGATCCCCAGGTCGATGAACTAACCTGTACACATGTCACCTGGGAACTGCTATCTGACGTCAGGTATAAGACCAACTAGCATGTTCCCGGCGAGTCCTGTCCGGTGTACTCATAACCCAATGAGCACCTGTATACATCTTAGGTGATTCAACTGACACCAGTGGCTTGTAAGACCGGCCACCGCCCCTCGTCGGGGTCTCGACTGTATACACTAGTCTACTCTGGAGAATCGATGCCCTGTCTCGAAACTCCCACGACTAGGGACCTTTTAAGGATATGCTTGTAGACCCCAGCTCTCACGTGTATGATCGCCCTCATACTGCCGGCAGTCAAGCAAGAATCCTAGGGTTCTATCAACGTGCAATAGCGACATGTCATGTCACCTAAAGCAGTACACGATGATAAAGGTAAACCAGATAGCAAACTATCATCTCGAGTAAGACTGTTGTACCGGGATAGATCCTCCCTCAATCATTGCAATCACGTGCCTGTGATCTAATAATTGACTCTGAGGGCACCATCTCCAACAATAACGACGTCAAAGCAGATGTTCCAACTCCGCGATGCTTGCTTTAATCCATAAATGGATTTAAGAAGCTTGCACACCTTCCCGCTGTTCCCACTGTCTACGAAGCCCTCTGGCTGAGTCATATACACGCACTCTTCTAAATCACCATTTAGAAAGGCGGTGTTAACATCCATTTGCCAGATTTCGTAATCATGATAAGCAGCGATGGCAAGCATGATCCGGATGGATTTAAGCATAGCCACTGGAGAAAAGGTCTCGTCATAGTCCATACCTGGTCTTTGACGAAAACCCTTTGCTACTAGTCTAGCTTTGAAAGTCTCCACTTTTCCATCTACACCAAGTTTCTTCTTGAAGATCCACTTGCTCCCAATGGGTTTTACCCCTTCAGGAGCAACGTCCAAAGTCCATACTTTGTTGGTGTACATGGATTCCATCTCGGACCGCATAGCATCCAGCCATTTCACTGAGTCCCCACTCGTGATGGCCTGCTCGAAGCTAGTTGGGTCATCATCCTCCATGATGCAATCCTCGCTCCTGCCGTCCATGAGAAAACCGTAGTATCTCTCAGGTTGGCGAGGAACCCTACTAGATCGGCGGAGTGGCTGGGGTTCATCGGGAACTATGGAATCCTCTGGTTCCACCAGATCTTCTGTTGTAGCTTGTGCAGCTGGAACCTCTTCCAGTTCTACCTTATGACCACTAATCTCTTTTTTAAGAAATTCCTTTTCTAAAAAGGTGGCATGCCGAGAAACAAACACTCTTTGTTCCTCAGGGTGGTAGAAGATATACCCTCGCAAATGTTTGGGATATCCAATAAACTTACACAGAATGGACCTTGCCGCGAGTTTGTCCGGATTTTGCGTTTTTACATAGGCCGGACAACCCCATATCTTAACATAATTAAGATATGGTCTCTTTCCTTTCCATATCTCATATGGAGTGGTCGGCACAGTTTTGGTGGGAACCATATTCAATAGGTCTGCAGCTGTTTCCAGTGCATATCCCCAGAAGGAAATAGGTAACTCAGCTGTGCTCATCATAGAGCGCACCATATCTAATAGGGTGCGGTTCCTCCGTTCTGATACACCGTTGTGCTGTGGTGTATATGGAGGAGTCAGCTGAGAGAGAATCCCATTCTCTTTTAGGAAGTCCAGGAATTCATTGCTTAAGTATTCTCCTCCTCGATCAGATCGTAGGATTTTAATACTTTTTCCGGTTTGGTTCTCAACTTCTTGCTTATATTCCCTAAATTTCTCAAAAGCTTCTGATTTGTGTTTCATCAGGAACACATACCCGAACCTAGAGAGATCGTCAGTGAATGTAATGAAGTATGAAGAACCATCCCTGGCATGTGTAGACATGGGACCGCATGCATCACTATGTATCAGTCCCAAGAGTTCGGTAACTCTTTCTCCGTGTCCCGTAAACGGAGTTTTGGTCATCTTGCCTTTGAGACATGACTGGCAAGTGTCATAAGATGAAAATTCAAACGGATTTAAATATCCATCTTTATGCAACTTAGCTAGTCGTGTCACATTGATGTGACCCAGTCTACAATGCCACAAGAAGGATTCGTTCATTTCTGAACTCTTCCTCTTGTGTGTGTTTGTTATGCTCAGAACTGTTGATTGATTTAGAACATAAATGCCATTGCATAACGTGCCTGATCCAACCAACTTTTGGTCACAGAAAATGTTCATAATATTGTCCTGCAATACAAAATTATATCCCTCTTTACTCAATAAAGAAACCGATATAATGTTGCATATCAGGTTCGGCATGTAATAGCATTCGTTCAGAACCAATGTATCACCAGTTGGTAATACAAGGTGATATTCCCCGACAGTCTTAGCTGCAACAATTGCACCATTTCCAACTCTAATGTCTTTATCACTTTCTCCAAGTTCTCTACCTTTCCTTAGCCCATGTAACTGATTACATATATGGGATCCCGACCCGGTATCCAATACCCAGGACGTAGAGCAAATGGAGAAACAATTCTCAGTAACGAACACACCCGAAGAAAATGCATCAACATGCACTTTCTTCATTCGGGTGGCATGGGAATCCTGGCATTCCCCTATATCCTGTTCATTCCTATAACTCTTATAAGAAAGAACGGAACCAACGTTCCCCAGCACAGTATAACATGTGGGTTCGGTCAATACATCCATATTATTATCTTCATTAGGGTATGAAATGGTCGCTACTTGGAGAGAGAGAGAAGAAAACACTTTAGCGTATGCTCGTGCAAGATCAGATTGGTTATTATCTTATCTAATCAGGATGGCTCCAACTGCTTTTTATCAAATCTTCCTCCAAACCATAAAAGGAAAGACTAGCCGGGATTAATTACACACTACAAGTTCGCCAATCTTTCAGCCAGGCCAGTGTCGGTACTTTGAGGGAGGTCCCCCGTGCTTTCGCACGAACCTAATTAATGTAAACCTCGTTTTCCCAGAGGCGTAACCCCGTTGACACCTTTCTAGACACCTACTTGATCAGCTAATTGCAATGTGTAAAACTCTTCCAGGAGTAACTCTTACTCGCAGTGGGTATCGGGATCCAACTATCTCATAGAAGGTATGCAATCTCATTGCAAGTTTCAACACTTGAAATTCCCGATAATGCTTTTGCCCCTAGCGTGCTATGACCTTGACGCAGGCCAACAAACCATAGTGCGCTAGTCAAGTTCAACCCGTCATTTCCTGATTGAATTAAACCCACCCGTACGACCCTTGACGCAGGCCAACAAAGTCGCACGACTACCCTAATCCAATCTGCATCATATGCATAAGCAGATAAATACTAGTTAGCTACCGCACACTACGCCTTGACGCAGGCCAACAAACGTAGCACGAATACTAACTACTACTCATCTGAAATGACGGAGGGCTACGCCAGGTTTTTCTGAAAACCATGAGCGTAATGAACTTGATATCGTTGTAGAATCAAATGAAGTTTTGAAATGGAGTGATTTTGAGGCTTTTCTAGTTTTGCTAAAGGAGTCACTCCCGGCGAAGGGATCTCGGTCCTTTCCTCGTCGAATGAGGTGCGGGATATATCATATATATCGCTGTGCAAAGCAAAAACTCAAAAGCAGTCAAAAGTAAACCGAGTGTGTAGCATCTGCCAGTTATTGCTAAAGGAGTCACTCCCGGTGAAGGGATCTCGGTCCTTTCCTCATCGAATAAGGTGCAGGGTATATCATATATACCGCTGTGCAAAGCAAGAACTGTAGCTACCTGTTTTATTTTAAAATTCGATTCCACAACATCTTAGGTTTCTTACCTTTCATTAATCACATTAATGAAGTCCCATCATTTAAATACCTAAACATCACAGATAGATATGACGTATACTTATGCCATCCGCATTCGCCTCGATGTCCCCTCGTGCACCGTTAGGTTAGGTAACTAACGACAGAGCAGGGCAGGGCTAGCGCGGTTGTAAAACATAAGTAACGTCTATATAATATATCATATATACTATATACTATATCCATCATAGAATCACATCACAGATATGCAGCAGAAGTAACATATGAAATATTGGATATACTAGGACGTCCGTGTTTTCAATACGAGCCAGTATAAAACACGGATTCCACGGTCGTGATGAATAGCCAATCCCACACCCCTAGACCCCTACGAGAGCGGCAAGCAACCCTGCCAATTCTAGGGTTAGGAGATCCGGACTCGACTCCTCGAGTTGGTCTCCCACTGGACCCCAGAACCCGGTTACTTGTGCTCCCCTCCTTGGGTCTATCCTAATGCGGAAAAGTAAATAATATACAAAAGGTGACAGCTTCCGCAACCTGGAAGTGCCCCAAAAAAAAGAATATTACATACAAGTTTTTACATGAATGAAAATGAAAAACACTCATCTCACATAAAAACCCCCGGCTATTCGAACACGACGATCCAATATAACATATCCAGCAACACATAACATCACATGTCATCAACGTAAGTAAGTATGCATACCCCAATTGTCGTTGACGTATAGCAACGAAACCGGCGATATGAACATACTACACTTACGGTCACAGAAAAGAAAGTGTAAAACTATAACAACTGGAATCCGCAACTACTTTAGACATCGCATGCCTAATTAAATGAAATACTTAGACATCACATGCCTAACAGATATAAATCCCGCATTTTAGTCTCATTATCGAAAACTCTTTTCAATATCATATGGGACTAAACTGCTAAATTTATAACATTCATTCAGTTATCTCATAACTGTTTGTGAATTCCAATTATTGTATCACATTCCAGATAAACAGCGAATGTTAAACTTTTCGATCGAACAGTCGAGTACCCAAGTTTTCCCGATATAGTTCAACACATGAAATAAGTCTAACAACATTCAGTTCGTGCCTCAGTACCGACGGTCCAGCCGTAGAAGGGTTAAGCCAACGCCTCATATGTGGCACGCCGTACTGCCCCAAACCCGAAGGTTCAAAGGGCAGTTCAAGACGGTCACATAATCGAGTTAAGGTTTGTTGTCTTCCAGAGGGTCCATCGCGTTACTTGCACTACTTAGAACGTAGTTAAACTACGGAAAAATCCAACACTTAGAAATTTCCCGACAGGGGAAAAGTTGGGTATTTATATCCGGTCGAACTTTTTAACATATTCTATAAATCATCCGGAAAAACACAAAGACGAAATTTGATACCCCGATTTTTAGAAAAAGTCCAGAGAGCATTTTAGGGTTTTGGGTTTCGGTTCGATCGGGTTTCAAACATCGTCTAGACTTCGCCTAAGGCTCTAGCTAGGCTCTGATACCAATGAAAGGTTCCTAGGCACCCTATAATGGTCTCACAAGGCATCGAACATGCCATTTTACAAAAATTATGTTGCCGAGAAACCCTAATACGGATCGTCGGCTAGAATCCTATGCTAAACACGATATTTACACACACGCACACACACACGCATACATTTGTTTTATTTGTGCGTATATGGGGATATATATATGTGTGTGTGTGTATGTGTGTGAATATGTATGTATATATGTATGTATGTATGTATGTATGTATGTATGTATATATACATACATGGATAATGAGGATAGTATGTGATACTATTGAGTCAATGCGATTGGGTATGATGCCATGAGATCGGAGATGTGACTTGGTTCGTATTATAAGATACGACACGATATTATAGCGGATCATTAGGCGGTGTGTTTTCGTACACATGCATATATATATGTTAATGGTATCGGAATGTACTAGACTTTAGATCAGTACCCTAGTTCATGATATTATGATGAGTATACCATATGAATAATATGATGTATGTGATAATTGACCCGTACCCCGATTTGGGATGCCGTACGATGGATTTACCGTACGAGATATAACTATGATGATAGATCTGCACTCTTGACTCGAGGATGTCATATTATATATTGTATCGTATGCGATACTATTGAGGCGGGATCACCGACTACTAGATATATATATATATCGACTTAGACTCAGGTGGTTTTCCATACCCTTTCAATTAGTCTGTAAGTTTAGTCCTGTAGTTTACTTAGTAGATGTTAGACTGGGCTCGAGTCATACTTATTTCTAAAACTAATGGATCATGAGTATTTTAAGACGGGCCAAGGGATACTACGGATATTTCCAAGGACGTACTTTTTCTTAAAAACACAGTAGCCCCTATTTTCTAAACATCACGATTCGTGTTATTTCAAATGCCAAAACTGTATGACTCATATATATTATGTACATTCTTTATTGTTGCATTTAATATTCATTTGCCATATATTCCTGCTGTTCGTACTGTATTGCATGCTTATATGTGTTTTCGTTAGTTATTATGAAACCTGTTGTCAAGACACCAGCACAATTACCGATGATGCGTATGCTGCACGTACACCTGCTTGCCGGCTCACACACATCATCATCGGTAATTGCCATGTCACGTACACTTTAGAGAAACATTACTTTACTGATATCGCTTGTTAGCTGATAGTTTAGATTTGTCATTACTGTGCTAGTTTAGATATTGCATTTATTACTGTGATATTTCATGCATTTATATATTCATTTGTTATGCAATATTAGGGATGATTTGAGATTTCGGATTTTCATGAGATTTATGGATTTGGAGAAACCGCAAGGATTTTATAAACTCATTATCATTTTCAAAAAATAGAAATTGTGGTTTTCTCATGTTATGATGTGAGATATATCCACCATGAGTTTTCTCGGCTCTTGAGCGATATCGTACACCCGATTCGAGGAGGAGGAGGAACCGTCTGTGGGTGCATGGTGGACCCGGTGCGGTACCCCGAGGCGAGAAGGTCGCAGATGATGGCTTTGAGCCTGGCAGGGGAGCACTACTGACTGGTGATTTTATTGTGACTCGATGGATATCCAGAGGATACCGATCGGAGTATAGGTCATTCCGAATTTCCGGAGCCTGAGGTATTGAGATTTGATGATAGGCCAGTCCGAATTGCCAGAGCCTAAGATATTGAGACGGCGAGATATATATTTTGTGTCGATACTAGACACTGATCCCCTGTTGATTTCTTTGATGATACTTTGATTTTTATACCGATATCTCACAAAGGTAAGAAAAACAATTTTCTCATTTGATGTATTCTGTTTTCATGTATTCATACATCATATATATGATATGTTGCTGCGTGAGGCACTGACACGGGCACTTGGTATTACACTTATGTGTATATTGAAAGGTTCCTAGGCACCCTATAGTGGTCTCACAAGGCATCGAACATGCCATTTTACAAAAATTATGGTGCCGAGAAACCCTAATACGGATCGTCGGCTAGAATCCTATGCGAAAAACAAATCTAGTTAACTACTTAACTAAAAGTTAGATGCTACAACCTTTGTAGATCCGGATTTCCACTTGCTTAGCTCCACGTGGGTGTCCTCTCGCTGTCCATCTCGAATCCTAGACTCGATCGTCGGCTTCATCGGGAAAACGAGCGGGCAATGTCGTCGGCTACGTGCCGAAGATGATCTACGTCGAGGCATCGCAAGTTCAAGCTCCGACTTCATCAAGTGGTGAAACTTGTGAAGAAAACACCCAAAACAACTTGGCAAAAGGTAGAGGGTGAAGAAATAGGAGGTGGGTTCACTTTAGAATTGGATTTTACTCACTATTGCTCAAGTTGCCATTGATGGCATCAAGCTATTTTCTTGAAGAAGAAGATGAAGAAGCAAATAGAATTTGATAAGTATTTCCAAAAATGAAAAGAAAATAGAATACTTATCATAATTCTAACTAGGGTTAAGTGTAGAGAATAGACCATGGTTAATGGATGGGTTAGGGTTAAGCATGATGACAAGAATGGTTAAGAAGTCAAAGCTTCATGAAGCTTCAACTAAAAGACAAAGAAAGCCACCATTCTTATCATAATCATTTCCAAATAAATAAATAAAGAAATGAATAAATAAATGATTAAGCAAAACCCTAATTATCACTTAACCATGGTTTAATCCTTCACACTTAACCAAATGATCAAGTATCATCAAACATGATACAAATATGTGCACAAAAGTATATCACATATACAATGTGCATCTAGTGAGAAAATCCATATAAAGTGAACCAATACTAGCTAATGCAAAGTAATATATCATATATATAATTATACATTAAATCATTAAATCAACATTTGATTCAATGATCCGGTCATGTCGCACATAACCGACTAGTATCCAATGTATCGATTTATCGAATCAACGGTTCGATAACTAGGTCATATCGAATATAACCAATCGAAACATTTATCGCGAGAATGAAATGCGGTATCACATACACGCATTATTCTCGGTCCCGCACATATCTCATATGCGCTCCTATTTCGTTTCGCTTGAGCCAGGAAACCTCTGTGTAGGACTCTAAAGACTCGTCAATACGCCGGTAGCAGATGATGATCATATCAAGCACCCACAAGCCACAAGCGGTCTGCTAAACGTAACGGCCGCCCGGGTATTGAGCGATCAGAAGATCGACGAGCTAGCCCGCTCACACTCCTGCGAATCCGACCAGTAACACTTACCGTACAGTCCGGTCTGTTCGTCTGATATGTCGCATATCAAGTCTAGGGATGGTAAACGTCAGACCCCAATAACCGATAAGTCGTGCCGATGTGAGGCTCATAACGGGTCGAGAAACTACTGGTAACACTTACCAGCAAATCTCTGATCATCCCTGGCCAGGGACTTCCCTGTTACGGCCAATCAAGCACAGCGCAACATCAACCCCCAATACCGGGAGAGACGAAACCCCTCCTATCGCTCATTGCCTCCATGTGACTCGGGACTGTACCCAAAGACCACCGTTTTGCACGCCCTCATGGACGTGGTAAGGTGGAGATCAAAGCACAGTGGGAATCACACAAGACTCTATGACGATCTCGGGTCTACAGACTAACCTGTACAAGTGTCACCTGAGAACTGCCATCTGACGTGAGGTATAATACCATCTGGGAGTTCTCGGCGAGTCCGTCCAGTGTACCCAGTCTCCACTGAGCACCCGTATACCATCTCTGATGTCAAACACCAATGGATATGGGATCATCCATCGCCCATCACATGGGTCGAGAAGCGTATACGCTAGTCTACACTGGTATATCGATGCCCCGTCTCGATACACCCACAACTAGGGACGTTGAAGGATGTACTTGTGGACTACCATGTCCCCACTAGTATGATCTGCATCATAGTCCAGGTAGTCAAGTACACATCTTAAGGGCTTTATCAACATGTAACTATAAGACGGTATAAAGAGACTAGTGTACATGTTAAGATAAAGAGCAACCAGATAGCATACTATCATGTCGAGCAATAAAGTCATCTCTATATATGTCCAAGCATCCAATATAATATACATCATCTGTACAATACTGGCCTCTAGGGCATACATACAACTAACATATATGTTTACCCTTGCCATTAGTATATGCTTCAGGCTATATTATTTGTGGATATTATTATCGTATGACCTAGGATTGAGTCATACATGCGATTTTTGCTCGGTGTTGTTTTTTACTCACGAGTAGGCAACACACCGCCGTTGTGCCACAGTTTTCTTGCAGGTTTTTCCGTACAGGTTTCCTTGGCGGCTTTTCTGGCACAATGCTTCCTTCCGGGTGATTGTTTTGGTAGGTGGGTTCACTTGCATCGTGACCACCATTGTATTTTATTTATTCAGTTGTATCTGGTAAACTCCATCAACCAGACATGTATATTAGATAGACTTAGAAGACCAGTGTATATTCTTTCGACCTTAGAGTCGCGCTTGTATTATTATGGTTTTCTTGATGATATTGGTTTTTCTTTTGAGTTTTGATCCTCGCACTTCGACGTTATATATTATATTGCTTGTGTGGTTGTGACCGCCAATTGGCGAAGAGCTAGCTCCCTCTTTGGGATTCCTTTTATCATTATGTATATTATTTATGTTTGTACCTGTTTGGGGCCACTATTTACAAAGGAGACTCTGCTGAAATTTTCAGGAAAATATAATATTGCTTTTAAATGTTTAATGCCATTTATGTTATTTAAAACACTTGCTTTAAACAAGTTTTCCTTCACCTCTTATTTAAAATGGTTTAGATTTCTGGGATTTTAGCTTGCTTGAATTATATGGGGTCCCATAGACTTCATATGATTCAAGTGCCAGTCACGTGCCATTTTGGGTCGTGACAAAGTTGGTATCAGAGCGCTAGGTTTAACCTTAGTTCGAGTCTATATTTGACTATACAGAGTCTAGGGCGTATATTTATATTCGGAACCTAGGCTTGACCTTACGGAACTTAGACTTAGTCGAGGGGGTATTAGACCAAACTTTCGTCGCGTAGGTTAACCTTGGTTGATGGAGTAGGTGACTTAAGTAGAGTGACGTACCGTGTGTATATTCCGCGGCATACATATAATACGCTACTCCGCTTAAGGAGCCTTTGGATGTAAATTTCCTTGCACAGTTTTATATTTATTCCAATGATCTATCCTCATCGATATCGGTTTATGGTTTTTGCTACAACGATGACACGGGCAGAGAGAGCTGCGGCTAGAGTTGCGGTCAGCACGAGCTTGTCACAGATGAGGACTGACCAGGGCGTAATTCCGGCGACACACGATTGCATAAATGTGTTGTTTTACTGTGTTTTCGCGCCATGACCGTTTGATGGATTTCTTTTACAAAATTTCTCGAACGTGCAGATCAGCACCAGAGGATTGGGCCACTGCTAAAGGCCAGCCGGAATGTGATGACCGTCAATGTATCGACTATTCTTGATGATTGAGGCACTATTCAGCATGCGGACGAATGAGCCAGTTGTTGCTGCGAATGACGAGATATCGCCCCAGATGTTTGAAGCTAATGCAGCACGAGTTTATACTTAGAGATATGACAGAAGATCACTAGTCACCCAATGATGAATGACCAGGACATATGATTCGTTGTATACCCCGATGCCAGATCATCATATTGATTGATTCCAGCTAGAGAAAACTTCACGCAGGTACGTTGAGAGTCGAAAGGAAACGATCGAATGTCAGAAACCCATTTTTCCAAGTTTAAAGTATTCGGAAAAACGTGCAAGTAATTCTATGGACCCTCTTGAAGAATGAAACCCTAACTCGACATAATGACCATGGAAACGCCTTCGAACCTTAGGGTTTGCGGCAGTTCCGCGGTGCTATTAATGAGGCTTGAGTTTGCCCTTCTACGGCTGGTCAATAGGTACTTCGGTATTTACTGGATACTATTAAACTGTGCACGAGTGTTGAGCTCTCGGGGAGTTATGGGACTTTGACGAATCGATCGAAAAGCTCGACGTCGTTAGGTTATCATGTGATGGGATACATTGCTTGGGAGACTCCAGATATGAGTATAGCCGTTGGAGCGCAGTCCACGCAGCCACGAAAAGACGAGTCTGAATCAGTCGACATTAGAGAAAAGTGAAGTAAAATGTTCATACGAGATTTTGGTGAGATGACGTTCCACTCCGCTGACATCAGAGATGTGATACGCAGGCAGAGGCGTTGAATATGGATATATCTTCTAGGAGGAGTCGTGATGAGTATGCAGCCGTTCCGGAACAAGAAATTGATTTAGTAAAGGATGATGACTTCCGGGCAGTTCAGCATAAACGAGATTTGGAGAGACCCCGACAAGATCTTTCTGGAAATACTAAACGAGAAGACCTGGACCCAGGATCAGTCGTATTATGCACACCCAGTAGGCCAGAGTTCGGCATCGTCGACAAAACATGTTATGAGTGACCATGACAGTTGGCCAGAGATCTTTGGAGGATGTGCCAGAGCGGGTCTGTTTCTGTCATCTTTGATTTCGGTATTTTGGGCGATTTATTTGCATGATTGAGATTTTGTGCATCACAGTTGCACTTGACTTCGATTTGATGTCATTCGAGATGTTGATTTTGATTTCATGCCTATCTTATGCATGGGATTTGTTGCTTTCGGCATAGTTTCATGCACTTTTAGTATTTTGATTCGATTTTGTCCACGCTAATGCACATGATTGTGAGATTATATACCACGGTATACCTGATTTGGATTGAGGTTTGATGTATACCGTCGATTTCGATTATGATATTCGATATTGTTTACGTTCACCTTGTACACTTGATTTGGATTCTGGCGCATACTTGGGCGCTTGATGCTATTTTGGTGCACATCAGATGCACTAAATCAGGATTCTTCATGCATATCAGATGCACCTGATATTGCTATCACGCACACTCCTTGCCTTTGACAGGTGTTTCGTGCACACCCGTTGCACTTAGATTTTTTTCTGTAAACATGTATGGCACATTCATGGATTTCGATTTCGGTGCGCACCAGACGCACGTATCATTCTTATACACATTTTGGGAATGATTCCTTGTGGAGCAGTACGTTTTCATGATATTTACTATTTGGTATAGTAGCTGAGCAGGACTAGTCAGAGGACAGTACCTGAATATGTTTTTGCATGCATTGATAGTTATCGAAGGGATTCCAAAAAGGAGCTATAGTATCAGTATTTACCTACGTGTCCGACATGACATGAAAATTTTTACAAGGAAACACTTCTAAATTGTTTTCAAAATGGCGGGATGTGCATATTAACAAAAGATAAATGTATATAGTTATTTTTTTTACAATAGACGTCCGCCACTGTGCCGTGATACGTGCATCGCACAGCGACTTGAAAAAGGTTTGGCATGCATTTCTTTCAGATGTTTTGACAAATTTACAACGATGTGTACATGTATAGTTTTGATGTATATCACGTTGGTTTTCGTATTAGACTTGACATTGGTGTCTTCACCATAACTTCGATGATTGCGAGATGCTTGACGGAGTTTTGATTTTGATTATATACTCGTTTTTCATGCGCACGCATTACGCTATGATGTGTTTTATGTATTTATGATTTCGGAGCCCGACGACTTGATAATTTTACCGAAATGTTTTAGTATTTGAGGGGTTTAAATTTAAATTCGGGGACCGAATTTATTTAAGGGGGGAAGATTGTAACATTTCAGAAAAATAAAATATTATTTTTGGGAAATTATATAATTTAAATAATAAATATTAGGAATATTTTAGTGGTGTTGTATAATTAAATACCCATAATTTGGGAAATATTGGGAAGTTAACTTGAATGGTGATTTTGGAAGAATTTATGTGATTTAAGCAAATTATAAATTCTTTATGATTAATTATATTCCATTTTAATGCTCATCGCGATTAAATATCACTAATCGTGTATTAACCTTGATTTGTGCACATGACATGCACCATGTCATATTTCACATTTTTACATTTTTAACCATGGCATCTTGTTTCTTTTTTATGGATATGGTTTATTTGTTTTGGAGTTTTAAAAGAAAAGGAAGAGAAAAGAAAAGAAAAAGAATAAAGAATTGGGTATGGGCAAGAGAGAGAGAGGTGAGGGGTCTTTTGACCAAGGCTCTCATTGTGTTTCCTTCATTTTTCCTTCACCATTTTTCCCCTCTTCCTTTCACCATAGCTTCCCTCTTCTCCACCTCCTCTAAACCCTCACAAACACCCTCAATACCACATCACAACATCATCTTCCCTTCACTAAAAATGTGCACAAGCTCACTACAAGCATTTTTGTAACGCCTTAGGTTTCGATTGGTGTTTATTTAGACGGTAATGCGGGTTTTTGGTAAAAAGTTTACCAATTCGGGATCCTCACATTTTATAACATTTAATTAATAATTTATTATTATTTGTTATGGGGATGCACGCACGTGCGCACGTTAATGTGAGGGTTTGTTTGTGTTAATCTTGTTCTTAGCAACCATGACAACTTAACCCTAATCCTAATCCCTTGCTTTGCCTTAACCTAAACCTCTTGATTATTGTTGAGAGAGAGAAGATATTTACTTTGGTTTTGTTTTGGAGAGAAGGTGGCATGGTGACTATGGTGTGCATTAATGGCTTGCATTAATGTGTGATTTAATGCAAGGGTGCACTCACATCTCTCTCTCATTACACTCACCGCTCTCTTTCTTTATTCATTTCTTTCTGTCATTCTCTCACACTTATTCCCTCATCATTATTTCTCTATCTCCTCTAAGCCTAAACTGAACACTTATCATTCCTTCATTAATCCATCTCAAATCCTCACCAAATCTCACCAAAATCACATCTATGGACTAGTTTTGCCTCTTGGATGCCTTGGAGCTTGGAAAGCTAGGATCTTTGAGTTCTTTTGGATAGGTATTAATCTCTTTCTGTTAAGTAGGTGTTTATTGTGTAGCATAGCTTATTAGTTTCAGTTTTGATCGCTTAATGTTAAGTTTCGTGCAAATATCGTATTTTATTGTAGTTTTGGTTTCTCGGATTATCTGCTATCAAACCAGGTATTTGTTGGAAAAGTTCCCATCACAATGACCTAGTGTAGTGACCTAGAAACTACCCACAAAATTCGAACCCATTCCCTCATGAACAGGCCCCAAATTTAATGGTTCTGGCCGCAATTTGCGGCCAGAGTGGGGTGGTTGGTGGTGAGTTTTGGTGTAGGGGTCTATGGGGTTGTGTGTGGTCTTGTGGTACTTGCAACTTTTACAGATTGTTGGTATAGAAAAATCTGGGATCACTTGGTTGTTTTCTTGTATTTCGTTTCACGCGTTACGTTATCCGATACGGTTCGTGTAGTGTGTAGCTGTAGCTCTAAGTTGGTTTCGTTGTGTCGCTATGCTCGTTAACTACAATACGAACACTTGAGAGTCTGTTTGGAGTTGGTGCGTCGGTCAAACGTAGTTTGTACGTGTTCAGAGTCTTTTTCTAATATATACTTGTTATATTGTTTTATGTTTTAGGTTCGCAGGTGGGGACTTCGGACGCTGCGAAGAAGGGGAAGAAGGTGGTTGGCTTTACTTCGCCAGGAGCGTTGGTGAGTAGATTTAACATCTACAGGGGAATCGTTCGCATGGTGTAATGCGTCTGGGCTAGAGATGTTATGATATTGTTGCATATTCTATTGCATATATAGAGTTGCGCATACACCTTATTGCTTAGTTACTTGTTATGCTTGGACTTGTACCCTTAGGATACTGCACTATTATTGACGGCTCATGTTGTACGAGCACTGATTGTATGCCACGAAGACCGTCAATAATTGCCATGACACGCAAAACACACATACATATATGATATTGTTTGGTTTGGGACATTGAGACATTGATTCATATTCCTTTATGCATATGACATATAGCATACCTGTATACTTACATGCATACACATATGCCTTGACATCTTTACATGCTAGTTACCTATATACCTATAGGGTATTCTACCATTAGTGATAGGAATATTCACACATGAGACACAACTACATGTATCTCTTGCATACATACTTATACACATACCTGGGTGGTATTACATCATTTCGATAGGTTGAAACACATATCTTGCTATACCTACATGTTTACACATATATTTGGCTATAGCTATATGTTCACCTTTATTTTTTGTTATATAGACATGGAGAAATTTGAAACTGCATGACTTATATATTAACTTGTTGCAGTTAAATTGCGGCTTTTCCTATATATACTCACATTTCAGTTTTTATGTTGCATATATTTTATTCCTGGATTTTCGCATTGAGATATGGGTTTTTTCATGATGTTTTCTGAATTTGGGGACCGTGGTAGTTTCATGAAATTATGCATTATTTGAAAAACCCGGTTTCCCTTGATATGATATTTCAGCAGCCACCATGAGATTTGTCGGTTCTGGTATATATATACCCCACACGAGGAACGGAGGGAGCCGTGTGCGGTACATGGTGGGGCCCGGAGGTATCCCGGGGAAAGATTTCATAGAGTTAGACGATGAGTTAGTGGGGGAAATATACCTACCGGTGACAGTACCTATGACTCGGCGGTTATCGTGGGGATACCGACGGGAGTCATGTATGTATGGATACGTCGAAAGGCGAGGGTCGAAGCTGGGCACTCGAGATTTCAGGATAGCGTATGATACGTATCTATCAGGGGGCTAGTCGTGGTGACAGCACCTGATAGATCAGTATTTATGTGTCTATGTGAGACACTTGTTTTCCTGATATTTTTACTCCTAAGCAAATATAACAGTGGAATGGGACGCTGTTATTTATGCATATATATATATATATATATATATTAGTGGAGTGGGACGCTAATATATATGTATACATATCAATTTATATATATCATCATAATGATTCATGCAAATATACTTAGTCATTTATGAGATTATTGGATATACGAGATTACTTGATTTTCTATATTCAGGATATATGAGATTTACTTGATATTGTACATTAAGGATATATGAGACTTACATGATATGAGAGCCAATTTGGGGGCTGATTTGAGGAATTTGAGATTTGGATTGTCTTGATGGACATTGGTCCTCCCACAAGTTCAGGATTCCATAGGAATGACATGTTTTATCCCATACTCAGCATTTATTATATTGACATTTATTGTTCATGTATTAGCAGTACCTGATAGAGTACTTTACATGATTGTTACATACATATTGACATTTATTGTTCATATAGTAGTAGTACCTGATAGAGTACCTTACATGATTGTTGCATACAGATTGTCATATTATTGTTTCATGTATTAGTTGTACCTGCTAGTGTACCTTTCATGACTGTTGCATTCATATGACCTTTTATTGCTATTAGTTAGCATATGTTAGATTCGCGCTGTACGTCCATACTTGTGATTACCTGCATATGTTATTTACTATTCACGAGTTGGCAACTCACCCCCATTTTGCCACAGTGTTTTGCAGGTGTTCCTTAAAGTAGTCAGAGGCAGGACTATTTTCATCTATCGTATCGTTTTTTGCAGCGGATACCGCCTCGGCTCACAGTGTGCAGTTTTGTTTTAGGTGGGTTTGTGGATATCCGTTTATGTTCTTTGTATATTCTTTGTACCCTGTACTCTCCATCTACCGCTTTCATGTATGACTTAGAGACTTATGCGAGGACGATATTGTATGTTATTTTGTGACTTGGAGGTCTTTTATTTAGTTTTACATATATCGTCTTTTCTTCGCTACGGCGTCGTATATTTGTTATGGTGGTTGTTTTCCACCGTTGGGCGTGAATTTTGATACCGTTTGGGATGCTTTTACTTATATTATGTTGTATCCAGTTTTGGGGGCTTGTTTTACAAAAGAGGTGCTGCCAAAATTTTAAAGGAAATAAAGTTGGACTTTAAAGAATTTGTATTTGAGGTTTTCAAAAGCTTAAATAATGTTCTTATCTTTTACTTCTTTTGTTGGTTTAGATTGCTGGGATTTCGGCTTACTTAGATTGTGTTACGCCTGTGGACGTTGTGTAGTTTAAGGGCCAACACGTGCCATTTTCGGGTCATGACAAAGTTGGTATCAGAGCGCTAGGTTTTACTTTTCGGAGTGTAAGATGACCTTGGTATGATGGAGTAGGTATCTTAAGCAGAGTAACGTTGTGTGTGTATGTCCACGGCATACTCACGATCACGGTACTCCGCCTAAAGTGACCTAAGTACTAATTGCTTGAAATTCCTTCCTTGATGATACATATCCTTGTGATTCGATTTTCTTGTTCTTATCGAATCATTCTTTCATTTATAGCCTTTTCTACCGATGACTATGAGGACTCAGAGTGATGCAGCGAGGGTCGAGATCAGAGTTGACTCGGGTGGGCCGAGGACTGACCAGGATGGCACGCTCGTTGCACTGGAGCAGATAGATCCTCCTTCGACAGATCGTATCGCTAGAATTGAGGCTGAGATGTAGGACTTGCGCCAGACGATGAGATCTTTGGTTGAGGCCAGTAGAGCGCAGCGACAGGAGGTTGCCACCCCTGTTACCCAGTTTTTCCTTGTGGTCAGTTCACAGCATTTCATCATTTACACAGCACCAGTAGATGCAGCCCTAGTTGACGAGGCACGTCTTCCAGAGACTTTGGGAGTTTCGAGACCGAGGAGGACTCGTATAGGTAAATCGGCTCGGAGACAGAGGTTTAGACACCGTGATAGGTTTCGTGCACGTCGCAGGAGTAGCAGAGGCTTAGGACGAGGACAGTCGTTCAGGTCTCATCCCAGGAGGGTCATCAGCCATCGTATGGATGTTTTGGATGCGGGAGCCTTCATCACTTCATCACGAATTGTTCCTTAGTACCGTGTCAGACCCATGTTCAGAGAGGTCAGGGCCACGGAGGGTTTGTTTCGAGAGGACGGGTTGGCAGAGGAAGAGTTCTGACAGTTGCGAGTAGAGGGCAGACACTAGAATTTGCTTCTACTCATCGGGATGCGCGGGCGTCCAATGCTGAGTTTTCAGGTATTCAAGATTTGTATGTTCTTTTGATTAGTAGGTTTGTTTAGTTTGGGATCTATGCACTTGTTTGTTTTACACACTTTGTGCCTTGGTGGGCCGAGAGTCGTGTATGCTAGATCAGCCGTTTATTGTATTAATTTCTGTCAGCGATTCTTTTGTTGCGCGACACGTGTTCCGGTCGTGTGCCAATCGGATAGGAGATAGAGATTCGTCCGTCGCTTGATCCTTCTAGAGATGTTGGATTTGACGTTCTCCTGGACACGGACTGGTTAGCTACGTGCTAGGCGTCTGTGGACTGCCGCGAGAAAACAGTCAGGATTTGTTTTTCCGGCGAGTCAATTCTCGTTGTGCAGGGGGACAGTGGTGCCGCCCTCACAGTTTGAATTCTGCCTTTTCGCTAGTCGGCTTTTCAGGAGAGGATGTCGAGGATTCTTGGCTTTCATTCATGATACCGAAGCCACAGTAGGTGTGTTGGACCGGGTTCCTATCATACGGGAATTTCCGACTTTGTTCCAGATGAGCCGGCGGAGCTTAGGGAGCTTAAGGATCAGCTGCAGAGTTGCTAGATAGTGGGACTTGTCCGTCCTTGTGTTTCGCTTTGGGGAGTTCCTATTCTGTTCGTCATGTAGAAAGACGGCAGTTTGAGGTTATGTGTTGATGGATCGTCAATTGAACCGGGTTACGGTGCGGATGGGTATCTTTTACCTCGCATTGACGAATTGTTCGACTTGCTTCAGAGTGAGAAACATTTTCTAAGTTTGTTTGGGATCAGGTCATCATTGGTTGCGGGTTCGGAGTGATGGCATTCCGAAGACTGCTTTGTGCGCGCTACGGGCAGTATGAGTTTTGGTGGTGCCGTTGGACACACCAATGCCCTAGCAGCATTCATGGATGTGATGAACCAGATTTCTTCAGGCCATTACTCGACCAGTTGATTGTTGTGTTATTGATGACATTCTGGTCTTTTCCAAGAGTCGTAAGGAACGTGAACGTCACTTGAGGATTTGCTTTGCAGCCATTGGGAGAGCGCCGGCTGTTTGTTAGATTCTTAGATTGTTCCTTCAAGCTTGATTGTGTTGACTTCATAAGGTCATGTGGTAACGGGAGACGGTTTTATTATGGGCTGAAGGAAATCGAGGCCGTACAGCTTTGGCCCGGACTTGTAGCAGGGATGGAGGTCCATAGCTTTTGGGCTTAACCGGTTTTTACCACCGTTTTGTGCAGGATAGCTTGTGTAGCGCTGCACCATTGACCGGGTTGACCAGGAAGGGAGTTTCTTTTCTTGGACTGTGGCATGCGTGCGGAGTTTTCGGCAGTTGAAGACTCGGTTGACAACTGCACCAGTTCTTTCTTTATTTTCTGGATCGGACGACTTTGTTGTTTAACTGTGTTGTTTCGCGAGTGGGGCTCGGTTTCGCGTTAATGTGGCATTATAGAGTTATCGCTTTTGCTTCCCGACAGTTGGAGGAAGTAAGAGAAGGATATCCCACTCATGATCTGGAGATGGCCGCGGTGGTCGTGCGTTGAAGGTCTGAGGACACTACTTGTGCGGAGAGTCGTGTCAGATTTTCACGGACCACCAGAGCTTAATGCACATCTTCCTGCAGTGGGTTTTGATTGTTGAGACAGCGCCATTGGATGGAGCTTGTGAAGGATTGTGATTGTGAGATCCTTTGTTTCCCATGGCAAGGCGATTGGGGTGGCTGATGCTTTGAGTCGTAGGCCCGGGGGTAGCTTGTTCCGTTATGCACAGTTCAGAGACTGTCTTCTGCAGATTTACAGTTCTTGTATGATCGTGGAGTACAGCTAGGTTCGCCTCTTCTAAAGGCGGGAATAGCTTGCTCATGTCCACGCCCGACCACTTTTCCTTAATCGCTTCCGTGAGGTACGGCCCCCCAATGCTCGTTTGTCAGAGATTCTTGAGCATGTTCGGCCGGGTAAAGATTCGGAGTCCTTGATTTGTGACTAGGGTATGCTACGTTTAGGGACACGTTTGTGTGTACCTGATACTGATGGGTAGAGATGCGAAATCCTAGAGCAGGCACATCAGCCAGCTATCTGTGTTCATTCGAGTTCCACCAAGTTGTGATGTGACTTGTGAGATAGTTACGGGTGGGCAGGGATGAAAGGTGAAGTTTCGTATTTCGTTTCGAAGTGTTTGTCTTGTTGTGAGCTATGGTTGAGCATTTATGACTGGCTGGAGAGTTGCCAACTTTTTAACCATTCCGGATTAGGAATGGGAGCAGATCTCCATAAATTTTGTTGTGGTGTCTACCCAGGTTTAGACAGGGTGTGACTCCATTTAGGTGTTTGTTGTCCGGTTATGCTTAGTCTGCTCAGTTGTTCTTTGTTAAGTTTGTATGTTTGCATGGAGTTCCTTCATGTGTTGTATCCAATGGAGGCACCCTGTTCGCTTGCCGTTCTTGGCAGAAGCTTCAGGAAGCCTTGTGTACTAGTTGAGCTTTAGCTCCGCTTTCCATCCGTTGGTCGATGGTTTGTGAGAGCGGACTATATAGACTCTGGAGGATATGCTTGTGCGTACGTACTAAGTGTTTGTTGGCTGTTGGGATCGTCACTTGCCATTGTTAGGGTTTTCCTTCGATAGCTGTTATCAAGAGACGTTCCTATTGGAAACCTTTAGGCTTGTTGTTAGGTGGTGTCGATCGCCAGTCTGTTTTTCTGACTCCGCGTGAGTAGGATTTTGGACCCCAGCTAGTTATAAGACTTCGAAGATGATCCAGTTGATTCAGGTCAGGATGAGAGCAGCCCAGTGCAGACAGAGCTCTTACGCCGACCGTGGTAGTCGCAGACTTGAATTCGCAGTAGGAGATCATGTATTCCTACGGATTTTCCGATGAATGACGTGTTGAGTTTTTAGAAGCTTGTCTCGGGATTGTAGGTCCTTTTGAGATCCATAAAGGGAGTTAGTTCCGTTGCTTATAATTTGGCACTTCCGCCCAGATTATTGAATATTCACCCCGTACTCCTTGTGTCGATACTTCGCAAATACCTTCATGACCTTTCTTGCATGTTTTAGCATCAGACCATTTAGCTTTGACGCGATTGTTACTTTCACCGGCAGCCAATTGTGTTAGTGGTTCGGCTGATGGAGAAATTTCGGTCAAAGGGTCTTGCTATCTGTAGAGGGTTTTCTTGGGCGTAGCCGTATAGTGAGATGATCACTTGGGAGGCTGCGAGCAACATTTTGGAGTTTTGTACTCATCTCTTTGAAGGTATGCTTAGTGAGAATTTTAATATTCGGGGACGAATTTCTATAGGGGGGAGATTGTAACGTCTTAGCTTTCGATTAGTGTTAGTTTAGATGGTAATGCGGGTTTTTGGTAAAAAGTTTACCAATTCGGGTTCCTCACATTTTATAACATTTAATTAATAATTTATTATTATTTATTATGGGCATGCACGCACGTGTGCACGTTAATGTGAGGGTTTGTTTGTGTTAATCTTGTTCTTAGCAATCATGACAACTTAACCCTAATCCTAATCCCTTGCTGTGCCTTAACCTAAACCTCTTGATTATTAGTGAGAGAGAGAAGATATTTACTTGGGTTTTGTTTTGGAGAGAAGGTGGCATGATGACTATGGTGTGCATTAATGTGTGATTTAATGCAAGGGTGTACTCACCTCTCTCTCATTACGCCCACCTCTCTCTCTCTTTATTCATTTCATTCTCTCATTCACTCACACTTATTCCCTTATCATTATTTCTCTATCTCCTCTACGCCTAAACTAAACACTTATCATTCGTTCATTAATCCATCTCAAATCTTCACAAAATCTCACCCAACTCACATCTTTGGACTAGTTTTGCCTCTTGGATGCCTTGGAGCTTGGAAAGCTAGGATCTTTGAGTTCTTTTGGATAGGTATTAATCTATTTCTGTTAAATAGGTGTTTATTGTGTAGCATAGCTTATTAGTTTCTGTTTTGATCGATTAAAGTTAAGTTTCATGCAAATATCGTATTTTTAGTGCAGTTTTGGTGTCTCGGATGATCTGCTATCAAACCAGGTATTTGTTGGAAAAGTTCCCATCACAGTGACCTAGTGTAGTGACCTAGAAACTACCCACAAAATACGAACCCATTCACTCATGAACAGGCCGCAAATTTAATGGTTCTGGCCGTAATTTGCAGCCAGAGTGGGGTGGTTGGTGGTGAGTTTTGGTGTAGGGGTCTCTGGGGTTGTGTGTAGTCTCGTGGTATTTGCAACTTTTACAGATTGTTGGTATAGCAAAATCTTGGTTCACTTGCTTTTTTTCTTGTGTTTCGTTTCACGCGTTACGTTATCCTATACGGTTCGTGTGGTGTGTAGATGTTGCTCTAAGTTGGTTTCGTTGTGTCGCTATGCTCGTTAGCCACAATACGAACACTTGAGAGTTTGTTTAGAGTTGGTGCGTCGGTCAAACGTTGTTTTTATGTGTTCTGGGTCTTTTGGTAATATATACTTGTTATATTGTTTTATGTTTTAAGTTCGCAGGCGGGGACTTCGGACACTGCGAAGAAGGGGAAGAATGTGGTTGGCTTTACTTAGCCAGGAGCGTTGGTGAGTAGATTTAAAATTTACAGGGGAATCGCCCGCATGGCGTTATGCGTCTGGGCTAGAGATGTTATGATATTGTTGCATATTCTATTGCATATATAGAGTTGCGCATACACCTTATTGCTTAGTTACTTGTTGTGCTTGGACTTGTACCCTTAGGACACTGCACTATTATTGACGGCTCATGTTGCATGAGCACTGATTGTATGCCACACACACCGTTAATAATTGCCATAACACGCACAACACACATGCATATATAATATGTTTGGTTAGGTACATTGAGACATTGATTCATATTCCTTTATGAATATGACATATAGCATACCTGTATACTTACATGCTTATACATATGCCTTGACATCTTTACATGCTAGTTACCTATATACCTATAGGGTATTGTACCATTAGTGATAGGTATATTCACATATGAGACACAGCTACATGTACTTTTTGCATACATACTTATACACATACCTGGGGGGTATTACATCATTTCGATAGGTTGATACACATATCTTGCTATACCTACATGTTTACACATATATCTGGCGATAGCTATATGTTCACCTTTATTTGATATTATATAGACTTGGAGAAATTTGAAACCACATGATTTATATATTAACTTGTTGCAGTTAAATAGCGGCTTTTCCTTTATATGCTCACATTTCAGTTTTTATGTTGCGTATATTTTATTCATGGATTTTCGCATTGAGATATGGATTTTTTCATGATATTTTCTGGATTTGGGGATCGTGGTAGTTTCATGAAATTATGCATTATTCGAAAAACCCGGTTTCCCTTAATATGATATTTCAGCAGCCACAATGAGATTTATCGGTTCTGGAATATATATACGCCACGCGAGGAACGGAGGGAGCCGTGTGCGGGTACATGGTGGGGCCCGGAGGTACCCCGGGGCAAGATTTCAAGGAGCTAGACGATGAGTTGGTGGGGGAAACATACCTACCGGTGACAGTACCTATGACTCTGCGGTTATCGTGGGGATACCGACGGGAGTCATGTACGTATGGATACGTCGAAAGGCGAGGGTCAAAGCTGGGCACTCGAGTTTTCGAGATAGTGTATGATACGTACCTATCAGGGGGCCAGTCATGGTGACAGCACCTGATAGATCAGTATTTATGTGTCTATGTGAGACACTATATATATTAGTGGAATGGGACGCTAATATATATGTATACATATCAATTTATATACATCATCATAATGATTCATGCAAATATACTTAGTCATTTATGAGATTACTGGATATACGAGATTACTTGATGTTGGACACTCAGGATATATGAGATTACTTGATGTTGGACACTCAGGATATATGAGATTACTTGATTTTTTACATTCAGGATATATGAGATTTACTTGATATTGTACATTCAGGATATATGAGACTTACATGATATGAGAGCCAATTTGGGGGCTGATTTGAGGAATTTGGGATTTGGATTGTCTTGATGGACTTTGGTCCTACCACGAGGTCAGGATTCTATGGGAATGACATGTTTTATCCTATACTCAGCATTTATTATATTGTTCATGTATTAGCAGTACCTGATAGAGTACCTTACATGATTGTTGCATACATATTGCCATTTATTGTTCATGTAGTAGTACTACCTGATAGAGTACCTTACATGATTGTTGCATTCAGATTGTCATATTATTGCTTCATGTATTAGTTGTACCTGCTAGTGTATCTTTCATGACTATTGGATTCATATGACCTTTTATTGCTATTAGTTAGCATATGTTAGATTCGCGCAGTACGTGCATACTTGCGATTACCTGCATATGTTATTTACTATCCACGTGTTGGCAACTCACCCCCATTGTACCATAGTGTTTTGCAAGTGTTCCTCTGATTAGTCAGTGGCAGGGCTATTTTCATCTATCGTATCATTTTTTGCTGTGGATACCGCCTCGGCTCGCAGTGTGCAGTTTTGCTTTAGGTGGGTTTGTGGATATCCTTTTATGTTCTTTGTATATTCGTTGTACACTGTACTCTCCATCTATCACTTTCATGTATGACTTAGAGACTTATGTGAGGACGATATTGTATGTTGTTTTGCGACTTGGAGGTCTTTTATACAGTTTTACTTATATCGTCTTTTCTTCACTACGGCGTCGTATATATGTTGTGGAGGTTGTTTTCCGCCGTTGGGTGTGAATTTTGCTCCCGTTTAGGATGCTTTTACTTATATTATATTGTACCCATTTTTGGGGGCTTGTTTTACAAAGGAGTTGCCACTAAAATTTTAAAGGAAATAAAGTGGGACTTTAAAGAATTTGTATTTGAGGTTTTCAAAAGCTTAAACAATGTTCTTATCTTTCACTTCTTTTGATGGTTTAGATTGATGGGTTTTCGGCTTACTTAGATTATGTTACGCATGTGGACGTTGCGTAGTTTAAAGGCCGTCACGTGCCATTTTCGGGTCGTGACAATTTTGGACCAAGAAAGCTAAGATTTTGAGCACTTGGGGTAACTCAAGAAATTTCTTGAGTTGCCAAATAAGATAATTCCTTCACACTTAGTATAGTATTTCATTCACTTAAGCATCCTTACATGTTTAGAACTGATTTAGTGTAGATTAGTGAACTTTGAAAATTCCTAGATGAGGTTTGAGGAATACTTGAATTGAGATAGTGCAATTGAGCTTAGTAGAGGCCATAGAACCCCTGTAGTAATTGTATATTGGACTAAACCAGAGACTAGGACCCCAAACCCCAAACTTAGAAATCCCCGATATCGGATTTGTGTAGGAATTGTAGTGTAGTTTTGAAATCTGCTATGACCCGGGGCACCTAAAAATTTTATAGCGATCACAGTGAGTCGTGCAGGCAACCTAGATGCTAACCTCAAGACCCGAGACCCAACCCTCCTTCCATGGCCACAAATTTATTTCTTCTGATCGCAAATTGCGGCCAAGGTAGGGGTGTTTGCCTTCGTGTTTGGTCCAGGGCTTTATCTTCAGTAAACTAGACCCGCCACATATGCAAAATTGGCTAATTTCACCTGGGGTAAAATCTGGAGGTGTTTTCTTAAGTTGCTGCTTCGTTTAGTGACTTCGTTTTCACTTGGGTTTTGGTATTTGTGTTTTATCTCGATCGCTTGACGTTTGTACGTCAATATCGGGAGTAGTTTGATTATTCTTGCATATGTAGACCATAGGTTTTAACCTATGTGTAATACATATACCGTTTTGGTTTCGTGCGTAATTTCTGTTTACGATGCTATATATGTATATATATAGGTACCCTCAAGTGGACTTCGGACGATGAAGAAGAGGATGGAGACATCGACTTCGGCAAGGAAGGATCAAGGTGAGTAGATATATATCTACGGAGGAAGTCGGGTGGATGGCGTATAGCACCCCCACAGTTTCGTAGTGTAGCATACGAATACGTATATATATATATGTGTGTGTGTGTGTGTGTGTGTATTGAGAGATTAAAAAATTATCAAGATAGGTTTTAGGTGTTCATGGGTTAGTTTTGGTGTAATTAGAAGTAACATAGTTTAGCGTCTTAGTCGCGAAACCCTAGAATAAGGTTTACACACAAGTGTACACACACGCATACATTTGTTTTACTTGTGCGTATATAGGGATATATATATATATATATATATATATGCATATATGTATGTGAGTATGTATGTGTGTGTGTATGTGTATATATATATATATGTATACATATACATGGATAATGAGGATAGTATGTGATATTATTGAGTCGATGTGATTAGGTATGATGCCACGAGAGCGGTGATATGACTTGGTTCGTATTATGAGATACGACATGATATTATAGCGGATCTTTAGGCGATGTGTTTTCATACACACGCATATATATATATATGTTGGTGGTATCGGAATGTACTAGACTTTAGATTAGTACCCTAGTTCATGATGTTATGATGATTATACCATATGAATAATGTGATGTATGTGATAGTTGACCCGTACCCCGATTTGGGATGCCGTACGATGGATTTATCGTACGAGATATAAGTATGATGATAGATCCACACTCTTGACTCGATGATGCCATATTATATATTGTATCGTATGTGATACTATTGAGGAGGGAGCACCGACCTAGATATATATATCGACTATGACTTAGGTGGTTTTCCTTACCCTTTCGATTAGTCTGTTAGTTTAGTCATGTAGTTTACTTAGTAGATGTTAGACCGGGCTCGAGTCATACTTATTTCTAAAAATAACGGATCGGGAGTATTTTAAGACAGGCCTAGGGATACTACGGATATTTCAAAGGACGTACATTTTCTTAAAAACACCGTAACCCCTTTTTTCTAAACACAACGATTTGTGTTATTTCAAATGCCAACACTGTATGACTCATATATATTATGTACATTCTTTATTGTTGCATTTAATATTCATTTTCCATATATTCCCGCTGTTCGTACCGCATTCTATGCTTATATGTGTTTTCGTTAGTTATTATGAAACCTGTTGTTAGGACACCAGTACAATTACCGATGATGCGTATGCTCCACGTACACCTGCTTGCCGGCTCACACACATCATCATCGGTAATTGCCATATCACGTACAGTTTAGAGAAACATTACTTTACTGATATCGCTTGTTAGCTGATAGTTTAGATATGTCATTACTGTGTTAGTTTAGATATTGCATTTATTACTGTGATATTTCATGCATGTGTATATTCATTTGTTATGCAATATTATGAATGATTTGAGATTTTGGATTTCCATGAGATTTATGGATTTGGAGAAACAACAAGGATTTTATAAACTCATTATCATTTTCAAATGATAGAAATTGCGGTGTTCTCATATTATGATGTGAGATATGTGCACCATGAGTTTTCTCGTCTCTTGAGCGATATCATACACCCGAGTCGAGGAGGAGGAGGAGGAACCGTCTGTGGGTGCATGGTGGACCCGGTGCGGTACCCTGGGGCGAGAAGGTCGTAGATGATGGCGTTGAGCCTAGCAGGGGAGCACTACCGACTGGTGATTTTATTGTGACTTGACGGATATCCAGAGGATACCGGTCAGAGTATAGGCCAGTCCGGATTGCCGGAGCCTGAGGTATTGAGATTTGATGATAGGCTAGTCCGGATTGCCGACGCCTGAGATATTGAGATAGCGAGATATATATTTTGTGTCGATGTTAGACACTGATCCCCTGTTGATTTCATTGATAATACTTCGATTTTTATTCCGATATCTCACTGAGATAAGAAAAACAGTTTTCTCATTAGATGTATTCTGTTTTCATGCATTCATATATCATATATATGATATGCTGCTACCTGAGGCACTGACACGAGCACTTGGTATTGCACTTATGTATAGATGTTTACCCTTGCCATTAGTATATGCTTCAGGCTATATTATTTGTGGATATTACTATCGTATGACCTAGGATTGAGTCATACATGCGATTTCTGCTCGGTGATGTTTTCTACTCACGAGTTGGCAATTCATCCCCGTTGTACCACAGTTTTCTTACAGGTTTTGCCATACAGGTTTCCTTCGCGGCTTTGCTGGCACGCTGCTTCCTTCCGGGTGATTGCTTTGGTAGGTGGGTTCACTTGCATCATGACCACCATTGTATTTTATTTATTCAGTTGCATCTAGTAAACTCCATCAACCAGACATGTATATTAGATAGACTTAGAAGACCAGTGTATATTCATTCGACCTTAGAGTCGCGCTTGTATTATTATGGTTTTCTTGATGATATTGGTTTTCCTTTTGAGTTTTGATCCTCGCCCTTTGGCGTTGTATATTATATTGCTTTCGTGGTTGTGACCGCCAATTGGCGAAGAGCTAGCTCCGGCTTGGGATGCCTTTTATCATTATGTATATTATTCATGTTTGTACCCGTTTGGGGCCAGTATTTACAATGGATACTCTGCCGAAATTTTCGAGAAAATAAGATGTTGCTTTTAAATTTTTAATGCCATTTATGTTATTTAAAACACTTGCTTTAAACAAGTTTTCCTTCACCTCTTATTTAAAATGATTTAGATTTCTGGGATTTTGGCTTACTTGAATTAGATGGGGTCCTATAGATTTCATATGATTCAAGTGCCAGTCACGTGCCATTTCGGGTCGTGACACATGGTCAAGTCTCTACATGAGTTATATGAGATACTTCTCACCTATGGTTGTCATAACATTATTTTCTTCATTTTCTTCTTCATCAAGAGAGAGCTCTCTAGCTTTTGAGGAGGTGAGGAAAATTAGTGAGAAAATTAATTCTAAAGTGAGAAAAAATCATACTTCATCATCCTCTACTAGATTAGCTATTTAGTTTAGGGTGTTAGCTTCACTAATCCCTAATTAGTAAAAAGGTAGCTTGGGTTGGTGTCTCCTCGACGTAGATCATCTTCGGCCTCGAAGACTTCGTGCAAGCTTGTTCCTTTCATCTTATACAGCCATTCTAGAGTCCGGAAGATCACTACTTGGAGCGAAGGGACTACTACACGGAGCTATTGAAGTGAAGGACCGGTCTATAAAGGTTATATTCCATGTTCACTTAGATGTAAAGTTGTTTACATGTTGTATTGTCTAATTCCCTAGTTAAGATTCTAGGGTTAGGGTTGTTTAGCAGAGAAATTTTTTGAAAATGGGATGGATGATACCTCCCAAAACCTTGCTGTCGTTCTGAGTAACCCTACATCCCCTACTAGTGTGACTGCCATCATAACGCTGGTAATTAAGCAAAGATCCTGAGGGCTCTACCAATATATATAAGCGATATGCTAAAAAGTCACATGAACATATTAAGATAGAAACAAATCAGGTAGCATACTACCATTTTGAGCAAGACTGTTACTATATCCGTGTATATCCTAAGCTTCCATTAGGTAATATACGATCCAGTATGATACAATAATGGCCTCTAGGGCATATATCACTAACATGTAGACCCGAGATCATCATAGAGTCTTGTATGGTTCCCACTGTACTCTGATTTCCTCCCTACCACGGCTCAAAGGAGTCGTGCAAACATGTGGATTTTTGGTACAGTCCCGAGTCACATGGAGTCAATGAGCGATAAGAGGGGTTTCGTCTCTCCGGGTATAGGGAGTTGATGTTGCGCTATGCTCGATTGGCTATAACAGGAAGACCCTGGCAAGGGCTGTTGCTAAGATTTACTGGTAAGAGTTATCAGTAGTTTCTCGTACCGTTATAGGCCACACATCGACATGACTTATCAAGTTATTAGCGTCTGACGATTCCATCCCCAGACTCAATATGCGACATATCAGAAGAAGAGACCGGACTATACGGTAAGTGTTACCTATAGGCTTCATGTGAGTTTGGGCAAGCTTGCTTGTGGATCTTATAATCGCTCAATACCTGTGTAGCCGTTACATCCAGCTAGTACCGCTGACGGCTTGTAGGTAACTAATATGATCATTACCTACTGCTGCCATATTGACGAGTCTTGAGAGTCCCACACAAAAGTTTCCTAGTTCAAGCGAAACTAAGCAGGGCACATATGCTGATATGTGTGGGGGCCTGATTAAATACGAGTATGAGATACCGTATTCTAATATGGCGGTTATTTTTTATCAGTCAGGTTATATGTGATATAACCGGATTATCGAATCAAGTGTTGATTTGATCAAGTGATATACAGAGAAATGATATTAGTCGGTTATATGAGATATAGCCGGATTATTGAATCATGTGTTGATTTAATAATATGATATCTATTTATATTTGATATAATTATATATTAACTAATATTAAGCTCACTAATTATTTTCTTATCTTAATATATATATATTTATTAATATATATATATATATATATATTATTTAAGAAGCATGGCATGGAATTTTTATTTTTGGAAAATAGAAATGATGAAGTGGAAAAAGGGGAGACTTTGGAGAAATGGGTGTAGCATGGCTTGTGTATTTTTTTATTCCTTTATTTCACACTATTGAAGCATGGTGACAATTCTTTATTGATGACAATTGTATGCTTCAATAAGTAAAGTAAAATGAAAAGCCATTCTACACAATTGCTTACACACTTGTTCTTTTTCCTCACTTGAGCTCATGTGATGAGTTCTTCTCTCTAGCTCTCTTCATCATCCTCCTCACCTCCTCCAAGCTCAATCCCTCACATGAGTTGTAAATCCTTGAGCTTGTGAGAACCCTAGTGAGCAAACAACACACATACTTCATGATCCTACACTATATTAGCACTTTGGTGTTGTGTGTTTCCTTCACTAAAGAGTTTACTGAAGAGGTAGCTTGGATTAGCGAAGCTTCGAGTGGATCATCTTCGGTACGAATATCACAAAGGAAGATCGATCTAACTTCAAGTGGAGCCTAGTGGAGTCATGTGGACTACTACATGGAGCTTGAGAAGAGAAGTGTTGGGTTACGGCAGCGCCCAGGCCGTCAATCTGAGGCCAAATGCGGAACAAAAACTTTTCAAAACCTGACGGTACCATAACCTTTACCCGGATCATTCCATTAACCGTTAACTAGCAATCTGTAAAATGAGTTCAGAGATTATACCGATCGATACGTGTCCTTCGGTCTTCAATCTCCATCCCATGCTTGTCGCGGCAGCCCCGACGAAGTTCGCCCTCCGGTCTCGCTTGTCAAAGTGGCACCACATCGAGGAATCATTATAGGGCTCCCGCTTCAAATCGAAGTAACTCGGACATGAAGTTTGCAAGCCGACATGTCCAAAAATGAAGTAGAGAAAGTGTAGAATAGTTTGTCTCAAGGCACCCAATGATTTGGGTAGAGGTAAATTGAAGTTGCCAAGTGAATTAGAGAGTGTGAGCATAGAATTTATTTCAAGTCAAGAAAGAAATGGGGCTCTAGAATTTTTGTGCTCGGCCAAGGTGCAAGGTGCTCTGTGAATGTTGTGTGTGTAGTGGTATGAAATTGGAGTGATCAAAGAAAAACTCCAAAAAAAAGAATCACTAAAAAAAACTCACAGCATACACCCACTCCTCAACAAATAAAATCATCACCACCCATCCCTCATAAATGTAAAGCATGGCCAAGAAATGAGCCCATCACTCCTACTTTCCAGCACACACATGAATCACACATGAATGAATTTCGAATTCTATTTTGTAGCCCAAAAAGAAAAGAAGCCAAAAAGAATGCTAACAAATTCCTTGCTCACAATTTCCATTATTAACATTTAAACTAAAATGTTAAATCCACAAAAATAAAAATGGCAACCCCAAAAAATAATCTTGTAACGAATTACAAGAATACCCCTCGTCCGTATATACACACCCGCATCAGTATTCCGACTGAATAAGAATCCAACGAGAAAAAAATATTTCTACACAATATAATACTAGGATCCGGCTTAAACCAAGGCCTACTAGTATTATCTGTCCGAACCATGACACTTGCACAAGTGCACGTGCATGTTCGAACCCTGCCATAAAACCATACGGCCTCTACAACGTTTCGCCCGAACTTGGGAAGCTGTCTGTGCGGGACTCTAATGACTCATCAATACGCTGGCAGTGGATTTAACCACAAGTACGTCAGTGGCACTAGCTGTACGTAACGGCTGCCCATGTATTGAACGGAAGGGAAGCTGACGACCGAACTCATCCAAAAACCCTACTGAGCCTGACAGTGACAATATTCGTACAGTCCGGTCTGTCCGTTTAAGAGTATCGCATATCGGGTCTAGGGGATGGATAAAGTTAGACCCCTAACAATGTGATAATTGGTGTCGGTATGAAACCCATCACCACCTGAGAAACTACCAATCCTAGATCGGTAATTCTCGACTACCTTGGCCAAGGTTTTCTGGTGATGGCCACCTGTGCACTGCGCGACACAACCCCCAATATCGGGAGAGACGAATCCCCGACGATCCGCTCACTGCCTCCATGTGGCTCGGGACTGTACCCAAATAAAACATGTTTGCACAACTCCTTTGAGCCATGGTAGGGTAGTAATCAAACCACAGTGGGAATTCACACGAGACAAATGACGATCTCAGGTCGACAGATTAACCTGTACACATGTCACCTGGGAACTGCTATCTGACAATAGGTATAATACCAACTAGCAGGTTCCCAGCGAGTCCTGTCCGGTGTACTCATAACCGAATGAGCCCCTGTATACATCTTAGGTGAACTAACTGACACCAGTGGCTTGTTAGACCGGCCACCGCCTCTCGTCGGGGTCTCGAACTGTATACACTAGTCTACTCTGGAGTATCGATGCCCAGTCTCGAAACTCCCATGACTAGGGACACATTAAGGATGTGCTTATAGACCTCAGCTCCCACGTATATGATCGCCATCATACTGCTGGCTGTCAAGAAAGAATCATATGGGCTCTATCAATATGTACATGATGATAAAGACAAACCAGATAGTATACTATCATCTCGAGTAAGATTGTCCTACCGGTATAGGTCCTCCCTCAATCATTGAAATCACGTATCCGTGATACAATAATTGATTTCGAGAGCACTATATCCAACAATCTCCCACTTGCACTTAAGGCTAATTATTGCGATGTCGCATACTCACAGCCCGTGTGATACCGAACATCCAACTCCTCTACTAATCAGTTTCACAAAGCTCGTTTGTAAAACTATTGCGTTCGAGAAATAGCCTCAGTAAGTGGATCCGCCCTGATGTTTGTTTACATGTCTCTCTTCATCTCAAGTTCGCGGAGAAAACCATCTCCCGAAATGAGCAATACTTGTCTTAGAATATGTCTGGATATCTGATGGGACCCAGTTCACAAATGAACTCCAAATCCAGCAAACTTCTTAGACTCTATCGTCAACTGAATTTAATCAGTATCCTGCTCCACGCCTCCCTCTGTATCCGCTTAGACCACCTGTCCAAAATACTGCCCCTCGTCATAGGGAAAATAATAACTCTGACAGTCACTCTGTCATCGAGGTCACCTTGGAAGCCTGGAATGATAACCGTCTCCCGAAAGATACTGCCGTTATCAAATCCCTAGAACATCCACTTATGTTCTAAAACTGCTTCTGAACGTTTCTCCAGTATTGGATTAATATCTCAACTTATCGCATCTAGTGCAAAAACAACATCTGGTGTGGTACTTGACATCTCATGATCGACTCAATTGCCTAAGCAAGTGATATGCCAATCATGCACATCCCTCTCCCCTTTAGTCTTTAAGACACCTTCAAAGAGGGTGACTCCATCACCTGTAAGTACAGCACCATGCCAGGAGTCGTCCATTCTAGAACACTTTTAGAACACTGTCTAAGTAACCAGATTTGGACACTTCCCAAATCTAGATCTAAAACCATAGATCTAGTAACCAGAACGTCTGATATAATATCCATATCCTATGTGGCGAAACCACTGTGTGACAACCACAATATAACCGATCGTAGTATAGGAATTTCACTTCCTACTCTTTGTATGTCATCCAAATACCAGGACATCACACCCTACTACCTTCTTAACAGATCCATCTCCTATTTTGATGAAGTCAAAAAACTTATGACTGTCACATCAAAAATTAGATGATCTATCTCCGCTATATCTGCTTTGGTCTATAAATAGACATAAGCTACTTGTCCACTATGTTTCCGCTGCTCGCACTGAGCACAATAACCGTCTGGCAGAGTCATATACACGTACACTTCTAAAGCTAGTTTAGAACGACGCTATACTCATCCTCCTGCCGGGTCTCATAGTATGGAACAACAGTAGTGTCAAGTCTGGGTAAAAAAGAACCTCCCTGTCACCATCCTTGAGGCTACTGGAGTACCTCCCAGGTGCCTGAGGTTACCCACCATATCTACGGAGTGGCTAATGGAATGTCAAACCTGATTAAATCTTTAGGTCCTATTAAATTTTTAGTAATCGTTTGCGGTTCTGGAATCATTTCTAGTTCTACCATACTCCCACTACTGTTTTCTGAAAAAGTCCATTTTACTAAAACTGTGGCGAGTCAAGAACAATATCACTATTGATCTTCCAGATGGTTGAAAATCAACCCTCGTCATAGCCCGGGTCAACCCACAAACTGCCATTACATAAACGTGCCTAGAGTTATCCAGAGTCTGGTTTTAATCATAAGCCGGACAACTCCCCATACCTTAACAACGTTAAGATATGAACCATTCTATATACAATATAGAAATAGAGGCACGGATTTAATTGGAACCCGATTCAAATCATGCAGCTGTCTCCCGTGCATGTCAACTAAATGGAGAGAGGCCGATCAGCATTACTCAACTTAGGAGTGCATCCAATTATGAGTAACCCGAAAGAGAAACAAGTTTCTCAAAACCATTACTATCAACTGAATACCATACACAAGTATCTGCATCTTCGATCACCTTGAAGAATCCTCATACTTGCAACACATGGTTCCCTACTTCATTCTTTTACCTATAACTTCTCAAACTTGGACCTTGTATTTCTACGATGTTAGGTTTAACTAGCACCTCATGAAGGGTTTGGAAGCATCACATGTGTCAAAATCAAATATTTAAGGTGCTAAGTGAACATACAAAGAATCATCACTAGAAATTTAGGGTTTCATAACATTTACATCATCACCAGTAGTAAAAGCTAGGGTTTTGAGAGTACAACCTTTGTAGATCCCAACGCTAAACTCCTTGGCTACTTGAGGGTTGGAAAGAAGTCCGCTTGAGATCCTCTAGGTCCACGATGATCCACCCGAAGTCCTCTTTGTCCAAGCTTGAAACTTCACAAGATCAAGAGAAGAAATGGAAGCTAACACTCTTCACTAATGGGCAAGACTAGTGTAGAATGGTGTTGTGGTTGGTTTTCTCACTTCAAAATCCTAACTTGGTAACTCTTTTGCTCACTTGAGAGAACTAGAGAGCAAGAGTGAAAGGAGGAAGAAGATGATGGCAAGATAATGATAAGCTTGTTAAGAAAATGAGAAAATGAAAATATATATATTTTCACTCTCTCATTCTAAACCATGGTTGTAAAATATCTTAGATATTTTAGTTTAGAACAAAAATGACCATAGAAAATGAATCATGGTTAATACAAGGGGTTAGTGCAAGAATAAAAGCTTAAACCATGAAATAATTTCCATTTTCATTTTCCTTTTTCCAAATAAATAATATCTATATATTTTACATATGGTGTGAGTCTTATATTGCCACCATCTACTATATCAACAACCATGATAACCATTATGTATGCATGTATGTGTGCATGCACATCCTATGTGCATGAATGAGAATGAATGCATACATGCATGCATACAACATAAAGACAAGAAAGGATTTCAAGTGAGAAACTAATGGTTAATGATAAATCAACACTTGATTTTGCAACCCGGTCGTATCACATACGACCCGACCAAAAGCAAGCCGCCCGATTAATATACGGTATCCCATACGCGTATTTTAACCGGGTCCTCGCGCATATCGCATATGCGCACCACATCGTTTCGCCTGGACTAGGTAACTCCATTGTGGGACTCTAAGACTCGTCAATACGCTGGCAGTGGGTGATGATCATATCAAGCACCCCCAAGCCGCAAGCGGTCAGCTAAACGTAACGGCCACCCGGGCATTGAGCGATCAGAAGAAAACAAGTGAACCTGTTACAACTCCCGTCGAGCCAACCGGCAATACTACCGTACAGTCCGGTCTCTTTGTCAGATATGCTGCATATCGAGTCTAGGGATGGTAACGTCGACCCCAATAACTCAATAAGTCGTGCCGATGAATGGTCTATAACAGATCGAGAAACTACTGATAACACTTATCTGTAAATCTCAACAGCCCTGGCCAAGGACTTACTGATATAGCCAATCAAGCACAGCACAGCATCAACTCCCAATACCGGGAGAAACGAAACCCCTCCTATCGCTCATTGCCTTCGTGTGTCTCGGGACTGTACCCAACGGCCACCTGTTTGCACGACTCAGTAGAGCCGTGGTATGGTAGTAATCAAAGTACAGTTGGAGAACACACAAGACTCTATGACGATCTCGGGTCTACAGACTAACCTGCACCAGTGTCACCTGAGAACTGCTATCCGACGATAGATATAATTCCAAATAGGAGTTCTCGGTGAGTCCGTCCAGTATACCTAGTCACCACTGAGCACCCGTATACGATCTCGATGTCAGACATTGATGAATGTGGGAACATCCATCGCCCATCATATAGGTCTAGTATCATATACGCTAGTCTACTCTGGTATATCGATGCCCCGTATCGATACACTTACGACTAGGGACATTTCAGGATATGTTTATAAACTACAGATGTCCCACTAGTACGATCTCCATCATAATAACAGTAGTCAAGCCTATATCCTCAGGTCTTTATCAACATGTGTGAATGAATAAAAGCATGATCAAATCAACATGTCAGATAAAGAAGAACCAGATAGCATACTATCATGTCGAGCAAGAATGTACACTGAATATATATATATATATACATGTATGAATACATCCACTATCATATAATGGCCTCTAGGGCATACATATATCCAACATACGAAACACTTGTCTAAAAGTTAAGAAGTCACAAGTAAACAGAATACAGTATGAGGACCGACCCCTTTGTCCTTATGGACATTGGACAACATACAATACTTTGTATAAGTCCCCTGAGTTGAATAACTCAAACTCTGTAAGGCATAGGTTGAAAACTGTACCCAGACGATTTCCTCAAATATCACCAATTACAACGAATTGCCATATAATGAGGATGATCACCTAATTCCCAATAACTTACTCCCACTCATCATCTGTAAAATCATACAGATGTGAGAATCATACCTGCTAAATACATACCCTAGAGTAAGGGTCTAATTGGGAAATCAGTTTTCTATTAACAATACAAAGTGAAACTGAAACATGAATATGTTTCGAAGGGGTATCCGGGTATTCCTTGTAATGCCTCTTCCATTATCAGATTCATGACTGTAATCGTATATTTCCTTGCCATCTCTGCAATTCCCTTTATTTGACTTTACACGTTACCTTCTGCACACCATCGTTAGGCTAAGTGGTTTTCTTCCTTCTTACCGTTCGGCACCAGCCTATGGTATGGAAGAAGACTATCCAATAAGCATAATAGGTGTACTCTCCTAATCCTTGGAGCACTCGCAACCTGAGAGAAGGTAAGGATAAAAGACAACTGAATAAACCTTATTCCTATTTCTCCTGAACAAGAATCCTTCCTCGAAAAAGTTCCTTCGAGTTCGTATATAACCATACGATGGATTTATCCAATGGAGTTGGATGTTCGTAGTGATACGGGGTGTTCTGGAGAAATACAAAGATGAATTAGGAGTGGCGATGAAATACGTGTTTTGGTCGTGAATGTTAGCTGTCGCAATTTACTTTGCCCTCTTTCTAATCCCTTTATTTGTCTTTACTTATTAGCTTCTGTACACCTGTAACGCCTTAGATTTCGGTTAGTGTTCGTTTAGACGTTAATGCGGGTTTACTGTAAAAAAGTTTACCAATTCGGGTTCCTCACATTTTATAACATTTAATTAATAATTTATTATTATTTGTTATAAGCATGCACGCACGTGTGGACGTAAATGTGAGTTTTGTTTGTGCTAATTTTGATCTTAGAAACCATGACACTTAACCTAATCCTTGTTTAATCCAATCCTTAATCTTTTCCTTTGATCTTTCGTGAGAAGCTTTTAGGTTAATTGAGAGAGAGAGATATTTGTGTTAGAGTGTTGAGGTGTGTGTGAAAACATTAATGATGCATTAATGCTAGTGTTACACTCACCTCTCACCTCACCTTACACTCACCTCCCTCTCTCTTATCCTCACACCCTCTCTCTTTTCTCTATCTCTTTCTCATTTCTCTATCTCCCTCATCAAACCGAACGCAATCCTTTCCAATACAAATCCATCACAAAATTCACTTATTTTCATCCAAAATCATATCTTTGATCACTTTTCTTCTCTTGGATGCCTAGGAGCATGCAAAGCTAGGATCTTTGAGTTCTTTTGTGTAGGTAATGTTTTTTTGCTTTTGTTTAAGTGTTTTTAGTGTAACTTAGCTTGTTAGTTTCAGTTTAGAATGGTTAAAGTTTAGTTTGGTGCAAAATATCGCATTTTTAGTGTCGGTTTGTGACATATAGGATCTGCTGTGACCCGGAGAGTGTACGAGAAAACCAAACAAAGTTGTTGTGATGTACCAATGAACCTAAGACCCCACCTGAGACACGAGACCCACCCCACCGGCCAGGGCCGGCGACGTCTGAAGAGCATTCCGGCGAGATCGGCCGTGGGTAAGAGTCGGGGTGCGGGTTTTTGAGGGTAATTCTATACTGTGGTTTTGGTGTTTTTGGTCTTGTTTGTTTGTTAGTTTTCTCTGTATGCAAAATCTGGGATCACTTAGGCAGGTTGTAGTGTTTTGTGTCCGTGCGATACGTTATACGACACGGGTCGTGCACTTTGTGTGGTTTTACTCTTAGGTTGTTTTCGTTGTGTCACTACGCGCGTTAGCCACAATACGAACACTTGAGAGTATGTTTTGTGTTGTTGCGTCGGTCTAATGTAGTGTGTATGTGTTTTAGGGTTATTATTAATATACACTTATTTTATTGTCTTACTGTTGTAGGTTCGCAGGCGGGGACTACAGACACAGCTACAAAGGGAAAACAGGTGGTTGGCTTCATTTAGCCAGGAGCGTTGGTGAGTAGATTTAACATCTACAGGGGAATCGCCCGCATGGCGTTATGCGTCTGGGCTAGAAATGTTAATACTTGTCGCATATTCTATGTCATATTTAGAATTGCGCATTTACCCTATTACTTAGATGTTGTTGTGCTTGAACAAGTAGCCTTAGGATACTGCACATATTATTGACGATTCATGTTGCACGAGCACTGATTCTATGCTACACACACCATCAATAATTGCCATGTCACACACAACCCACTTATACATATGATATTGCTTGGTTAGGGATATTATGACATTGATTCATATTTCTTATCGCATATGACATATAGCATACCTGTATATCCACATGCATACACATATGTCTTCACATACTTATATGGTAGATACCTGTATACCTATAGAGTATTGTACCATTAGTAATAGGTACATACACACTTAATGATATAGCTACAGGTGTACTTTGCACACATATTTCACTTATACCTAGGGGGTATACTACATCATTACTTATAGGTAGATACACATATTTTGCTATACCTTTATGTTTACATATACAACAGTTATAGCTACATATTTACGTTTACTTGATGTTATTTAGAATTGGATAAAATAGGAACCGCATGATGTTTTTTATTAACTTGTTGCAGTTAATTAGCGGCTTTTCCTTTAAATGCTTACATTTCAGTTTATGTGGCATATATTATATTCATGGATTTTCGCATTTGAGTTATGGATTTTTCATTATGTTTTCTGGATTTGGGGACCGTGGGAGTTCATGAAATTATGCATTATTTGAAAAACCCGGTTTCCCTTGATGTGATATTTCAGCATCCACCATGAGATTTATCGGTTCTGATTATATACTCCATACGAGGAGTGGGTGTCGTATGAGGGTACATGGTGGGGCCCGGTACGGTTCCCCTCGGCAAGATGATCGATGGACTTTGCCGATTGAGCCTGGAAGGTGGGCAAGTACCTACCGGTGACATTACCAATGACTCGGCGGTTATCATGGGGATACCGACGGGAGTCATGTACGTATAGATACGTCGAGAGGCGAAGGTCAGAGCTAGGCACTCATGCTTTCGGTATAGCGTATGATACGTACCTATCAGAGGGCCAGTCATGGTGACAGCGCCTAATAGATCAGCATTTCAGTGTCGATGCTTGACAAATTGGTTTCATGATATTTCTTTTTACTCCTTTGTTTATATAACAGGGGATTAGGCCGCAATTATATATGCCCTTACACCAATATTAGTAGAATAGGACCCTAATATATGTATATTGACATTAATTTATATACATCATCATATTAATTCATGCAAATATATTTAGGATGTTAGAATTTTACTTGAGATTTGATTTGGGATATAGGTGATTTAATTGAGATTTGATACAGGATATATATGAGGTTGCTGATTTGTACATTCAGGATATATGAGATTTATTCGATATTGTACATTCAGGATTTGTGAGACTTATAAGATATAAGAGCCAATTTGGGGGCTGATTTGAGGAATTGGAATTTGGATTGTCTTGATGGATTGTGATCCTACCACGATGTCAGGATTCCGTGGAAATGACATATTTCATTCCATACTCCATATTTATTGTTTATGCACTGTTTCATGTATTTGTAGTACCTGTTAGTATACTTTTCATGACTGTTGAATTTACATACCTTTATTTATATGCACTGCTTCATGTGTCAGTTGTACCTGTTAGAGTACCTTTCATGATTGTTGCATATACACATTTTTATATCATTATTGCATGATTATTGCATACTGATTGTCATATTATTATTGCTTCATGTATTAAGTGCACCTGCTAGTGTACCTTCATGATTATTGCATTCATATGACCTTTATTTGCTAGTAATTGCTTATGTTAGATTCACGCTGTATGTGCAAACTTGCGATTACCTGCATATGTTATTTACTATTCACGAGTTGGAAACTCACCCCCGTTGTGCCACAGTTGTTTTGCAGGGTGTTCCCCAGAGTAGTCGAGGCTGGCTATTCATCTATCTGATCATCTTTTGCTGCGGATACCGCTTCAGCTCATAGTGTGCAGTTTTGCTTAGGTGGGTTTTGTAGTTATAGTTATTTTTGTATTGTATATTCGTTGTATCCTTGTACTCTCCATCTACTATATTTTTATGTTGACTTAGAGACTTGGTGAGGACGATATTGTATATATTATTTGTGACTTGTTGTCTTTTATAAAGTTTCCTTTCTATCGTCTTTTATTTCTTCGCTACGGCGTCGTATATTTGTTGTGGTGGTTGTTTTCCGTCTTTGGGCGTGTTTTTGCTCCCGTTTGGGGATGCTTTATTTATATTTATGTTGTACCCATTTTTGGGGCTAGTTTTTACAAAGGAGGTGCTGCCAAAATTTTAAAGGAAATAAGTTGGGCTTTTGAATTTGGGTTGTGATTTCAAATGTTTTAAAAACTTCTATTATATTTTCTTGTCTTTTTTTAATGGTTTAGATTTCTAGGTTTTGGCTTTCTTTCACTGCGTTACGTCTGTAGGCGTTGCGTAGTATTAGGGCCGTTACGTGCCAATTTTGAGTCGTGGCAAAGTTGGTATCAGAGCGCTAGGTTTTACCTTTCGGAGTGTAGGATGACCTTGGTATGATGGAGTAGGTAGCTTAAGCAGAGTAACATAGTGTGTGTATGTCTGCAGCATACTCACGATGCGGTACTTCGCCTAAAGTGACCTAAGTACATTGCTTGAAATTCCTTCCTAGATGATTCATATCCTTATGATTCGATTTCCGTGTTCTTATCGAATCTTATTTCCATTTATAGCCTTGCCGCCGATGACTATGGGGACTCAGAGTGATGCAGCGAGCGCCGAGGTCAGAATTAACTCGGGTGGGTCAAGGACTGACCAGGATGGCATGCTCATTGCACAGGAGCAGACGGATTCGCCTTCGACAGATAGTATCGCTAGGCTTGTGGCAGAGATGTATGACATGCGCCGGACGATGAGTTCTTCGGTTTAGGCCATTCGAGCACAGCGACAGGAGGTTGTCACCCCTGTTAACCAGTTGTTCCTTACGATCAGCATGTAGCAGTCCGTCACCTACATGGCAACAGTGGATGCAGCCCCAGTTGACGAGGCACGTATTCCAGAGACTCTGAGAGTTCCGAGATAGTGGAGGAATCGTACCGGTGTATCAGCCCAGAGACAGAGGCCTAGTCATCGAGACAGCTTCGTGACTGCCGCGGGAGTAGCAGAGGTTTGGGACGAGGAGATTCGTGTTAGCTAGATCAGTCGTTTGATTGTGTTAACTTCTTTCAGCGATTCTTTTGTTTGCGCGACACGTATTTCAGTCGTATGCCAATCGGTTAGGAGATTCATCCGTCACTTGATCCTTCTAGAGATGTTGGATTTGACGTTCGCCTGGGCATGGACTGGTTAGCTACGTGCTAGGCTTCTGTGGACTACCGTGAGAAAACAGTCAGGTGTTGTTTTCCCCGGTGAGTCAGTTCTTGTTGTGAAGGTGGAGAGTTGTGCCACCTCTCACGGCTCGAATTCAGCCTTTTTCGCTAGTCGGCTTTTGAGGAGAGGATGTCGTGGATTCTTGGCGTTCATTCATGATACCGGAGCCACAGTGGGTTTGTTGTTCCGGTTTTCCTTTCGTGCGAGAGTTTCCGACGTTGTTCCAGATGAGCCGGCGGAGCTTGGGGAGCTTAAGGATCAGCTGCAGAGTTGTTTGTTGGGCGGTTTGTTTGTCTGAATGTTTTGTATTAGGGAGCTCCTATTTCTGTTCGTCAAGGAGGAAGACGGCAGTTTAGGTTGTGTATTGATGGATCGCCAATTAGACCGGCTTACTGTGCGGATAGGTATCCTTTACCTCGCATTGGCGATTTCTTCGATCAGCTCCAGAGTGTGAGACATTTTCTAAGTTTATTTGGGATCAGGTCATCATTGTTGCGGGTTCGGAGTGATGACATTCCGAAGACTGCCTTGTGCGTACTACGAGCTTTGTGTGTTTTGGTGGTGTCATTGGACTCACCAATGCCCTAGCAGCATTCGTAGATATGATGAACCAGATTTCTTCAGGCCGTTCCTCGACCAGTTATTGTTGTGTTATTGACGACATTCTGGTCTATTCAATGTGTCATGAGGGACAGGAGCAGCACTTGAGGATTTGTTTTGCAGATATTGGGAGAGAGCCAGATCTTTGCTAGATTCTCGGATTGTTCCTTCAGGCTTGTTTGTGTTGACTCCTAGGTCTTGTACTTACGGGAGACGGTTTTGTATGGTTCCGAGGAAGATCGTGGCCGTACAGCTTAGGCCCAAACTTGTGTGCAGGACGGAGGTCCGCAGATTTTTTGGCTTAGCAGGTTTTTACCGCCGCTTCGTGCAGGATTGGTAGTGTAGTGCTGCACCGTTGACTGAACTGACCGGAAAAGAGGTTTCTTTTCTTTTGACTGAGGCATGCGTGCAGAGTTTTTTAGTAGTCGAAGACTCGGTTAGCAACTGCATCGGTTCTTTCTTTGCTTCTGGTTCGGGCGACTTTGTTGTTTAACTGTAATGTTTCGCGAGTGGGGCTCGATTGTGTACTGAAGTGACACTATAGAGTTATCGCTTTTGCTTCCGTACATTCGGGGGGAGTACGAGCAGGATATCCCACTCATGATCTGGATATGGCTACGGTAGTTTTGCGTTGGAGATTTGGAGACACTACTTGTTCGAGAGCCGTGTCAGATTTTCACGGACCATCAGAGTTTAATGTACATCTTCCTGCAGCGGGTTTTGATTATTGAGACAGTCTTCTGCAGATTTACAGTTCTTGTGCGATCGTTGAGTACAGCTTAAGTTCGCCTCTACTGAGGGGACAGCTTGCTCATGTCCGCGCCCGACCAGTTTTTCCTTAATCGCTTTCGCGAGGCACTGCCCGCCGATGCTAGTTCGTCAGGGATACCTGAGCATACTCGGCTGGGTAAAGATTCGAAGTCCTTGAATTGTGACAAGGATGTGCTACGTTTAGGGACGTGTTTGTGTACCTGATACCATTGGGTAGAGACGTGAAATCCTAGAGCAGGCACATCTGTCAACTCTCTGTACTCATTCAAGTTCAACCAACAATTAACGTGACTTGTGAGATAGTTACGGGTGGGCAAGGATGTAAAGAGAAGTTTCGGGTTTTGTTTCAAGGTGTCTGTCTTGTTGTGTGCTTTGGTTGAGCATCTGAGACCGGCTGGAGAGTTGCAACATTTAACCGTTCCGGAGTGGGAGTGGGAGCAGATTTCCACGAATTTCGTTATAGTGTCTACCCAGGTTTAGTCAGGGTGTGACTCCATTCGAACGCTTGTTGTCCGGTTTTGCTCTGTTTGCTCAGTTGTTCTTTGTTAAGTTTGTGCGTTGCACGGAGTTCCTTCATGGGTCGTATCTAATGAAGGCACCCTGTTTGCTTGCCGTCTTGGGTAGGAACTTCAGGAAGTCTTGGGTACTGGTTGATCTTTAGCTCTATTTTTCCATCCGCAGGATGATGGTTTTGTGAGAGCGGGCTATACCGACTCTGGAGGTTATGCTTGTACGTACGTACTAATTGTTGTCGGCAGTTGGGGATCGTCACTCGCCATTTTTAGAGTTCTCCTTCGATAGCTGTTATTAGGAGTAACTCCAATTGGCAACCTTTAGGTTTAATGGTTAGGTCTGTAAGTGCACGGCGGCGCCCCGGCCGTCAATCCGACGCCGGAATGCGGAAGCGGTGAATAACTTAAATTTTTGCGGACTTAGCAAACCGGCACCACCACGCACTATAACCGGATCGAACCATTAACTAGTCCTAGCAATCTACAAGAAAGGGAATAGAGATATACCGACGATCCAAGTCCTCCGGTCTTCTCGCCATCGTCCCGATCTCCTGCGGAATGTCCCGTCTCCTCCTCGTCGCCGGAAGTGCACCACATCGCCTACTTTGTTTACGGGCTCCCACCTCAATGCCGAGGCAACTCGGGGACGAAGCCGGCTACTCGACGTACCCAAGATTTGCTGTAGAATATAATGTGGATAGCATGTCTCATTTTGGGATAATGGAGTTGCCTTTTGTGGAGGAATAGAAGTGAACTTTTTGGAGAGGGAGTTGTAGGGATTTCTCAAAAACTCAAGATACAAAATTTTCCACCACATGAAAATGAAATCCCCCACCCTCACTAGGAATGGCCGCCCCCCCCCCCCATATTGGTGTGATTGGAGAGAGAGAGAGAATGGCTTGAACAATAATGCAAAGAAAATGATGGCTTGAAAAGTCCAACACTCAACAACCATCTCTTCTCCCATCATCACAACCAAAGTCAAGAAATCATGAAAACCAAAGTCAAGATGTCAAGGTAAGGTGCAACCATGATGAAGTCAAAAAGTCAAGCAAGGTCAAGGTATGGTGAGTCATCATGACACAAGGAAATATGCGAAGACCCCCTCCACAAATGCCTATTTGCAACAATGCAAATAAACCCTCCTCCACCAATCTTCGGCCAATGAACGGAACAATGGAAATCGGCCGAAACGGAAAGCAAACTGGCAACTCCAGAAAACTGGTCCCGTAATAAATTACAGGAAAACCCCGATACTGTGCATACACACCCGCATCTGTATTTCGACCGAAATACAAATGCAATGAGACAAAATCTACACTGTACTATACTAGGATCCGGCTTATACCAAAACCGGCTAGTAATATCTGTTCGATCCTGATCCGTGCAATACCGCACGTATCTGATCGAACCCTGCCATATAACCATACGGCCTATAGTACAGACTGTCCGATCCTGATCCGTGCAATACCGCACGTATCTGATCGGACCTTGCCATATCTCCATACGGCCTCTACAACCTTTCGCCCGAAAGCTGAGTAACTGAATGTGGGGGACTCTAAAGACTCATCAACACCTTGGTTGTGGATTTAACCACTAGCACGTCAGAGGTATAAGCCAATACATGACGGGCTACCAGGTACTGACCAAATGGGACGTCGATGAGGAAGCTCACCCCGACACCCAACTGAGCCTGCCAGTGACAATATCCGTGCAGTCCGGTCCGTTCGTCTATGAGTATCGCATGGCGGGCCTAGGGGGTTGGTAAAAGTCAGACCCCCAAAAGCGGTACAAGTCGTGTCGGAGTGTAGCCCAGAACACCCTGAGATACTACTGGAATACCTACCAGTAAATCTCCTTGCCTTGGCCAAGGACTTTGTGTAATGGCTCTCCTAGACACAGCACGACCTCACCCCCAATACCGGGAGAGACGAACCCCTGAAGATACGCTCACTGCCTCCATGTGGCTCGGGACTGTACCCAACTAAAACCTGTTTGCACGACTCCTTTGAGCCGTGGTAGGGTAGTAATCAAAGTACAGTGGGAACTCACACGAGACAAATGACGATCCCCAGGTCGATGAACTAACCTGCACACATGTCACTAGGGAACTGCCATCTGACGTCTGGTATATGACCAACTAGCATGTTCCCGGCGAGTCCTGTCCGGTGTACTCATAACCCAATGAGCACCTGTATACATCTTAGGTGATCCAACTGACACCAGTGGCTTGTGAGACCGGCCACCGCCCCTCGTCGGGGTCTCGACTGTATACACTAGTCTACTAATGGAGTATCGATGCCCAGTCTCGAAACTCCCACGACTAGGGACCTTTTAAGGATAAGCTTATAGACCCCAGCTCCCACTTATATGATCGCCCTCATACTGCTGGTGGTCAAGCAAGAATCCTAGGGGCTCTATCAACGTGTAATAGCGACGTGTCAGGTCACCTAAAGCAGTACACGATGATAAAGGGTAAACCAGATAGCATACTATCATCTCGAGTAAGGCTGTCCTACCGGGATAGGTCCTCCCTCAATCATTACAATCACGTACCTGTGACCTAATAATTGACTCTGAGGGCACTATCTCCAACAATCTCCCACTTGCACTCAAGGCTAATTATTGCGACGTCGCATACTCACAGCCCGTGTGATACCGAACATCCAACTCCTTTACTAGTCAGTCTCACAAAGCTCGTTTGCGGAACTATTGCGTTCGAGGAATAGCCTCAGTGAGTGGATCCGCTTAGTTGTTTCTTTCTATGTCTCTCTATATCTCAAGTTCGCGGAGAAACCCATCTCCCGAAATGAGCAATACCTGTCTTAGAATGTGTCTGGATGTCTGATGGGACATAGCTCATAAATGAACTCCAAATCCAAACTTCTTAGACTGTATCGTCAACTGAACTTAATCAGTATCCTGCGCCATGCCACCCTCAGTATTGCCTTGGACCACCTGTCCAAAATACTGCCCTTCATCAGAAGGAAAACTATAGCTCTGACAACCTCCTTGTCGTCCATGTCACCTTGGAAGCCTGGAATGATAACTGTCTCCCGAATGAGGCTGTCGTTATCATATTCCTAGAACATGCACTTATGTTCTAAAACTGCTTCCGACTGCTTCTCCAGGATTGGATTAATGTCAACTTATTGCATCTAGTGCAAGAACAACATCTGGTGTGGTACTTGACATCTTATGATTGACTCAATTGCCTGAGCAAGTGATATGCCAATCATGCACGTCCCTCTCCCCTTTAGTCTGTAAGACACCTTTAGAGAGGGTGACTCCATTACCTGCAGGTACACTACCGTGCTAGGAGTCGTCCATTCTAAATACTCTTAGAATGCTGTCTAAGTGCCCAGATTGGGAAACCACCCAAATCTAGATCTAAGACCATAGATCTAGTAACCAGTATGTCTGATATAAAATCCATTTCCTTTGTGGAGAAACAACTGTGTGACGACCAAAGTATAACCGATCGTAGTGTAGGAGTTTCTTTTCCTACTTTGTGTATATCATCCAAATACCAGGATATCACACCCTACTACCTTCTCAACAGATCCATCCCCTATTCTGACGAAGTCAAACCCATGACTGTCACGTCAGAAATAGATGATCTATCTCCGCTACATCTGCTCTAGTCTATAAATAGACATAAGCAACCTGTCCACCAATGCTTCCGCTGCTCCCACTGACTACGACAACCCTCTGGCAGAGTCATATAGAAGTACACTTCTAAAACTGGTTTAGAACGACGCTATACTCATCCTCCCGCCGGGTCTCGTAACCTGGAACAACAGCAATGGCAATTGTGGGTAAACAAGAACTTCCCTGTCACCGTCCTTGAGGCTACCGTAGTACCTCTCGGGTGCCTGAAGTTACCCACCGTATCTGCGGAGTGGCCAGTAGAATGTCAATCCAGATTGAATCTTTAGGTTCCTTGTCAAATCTTCAGTAATCGTTTGTGGTTCTGGAATCACTTCCAGTTCTACCATACTCCCACTACTGTTTTCTGAAAAAATCCATTTTTATTAAAACTGTGGCGAGTCTAGAACAATATCGCTATTGTTCATCCAGATGGTAGAAAATTAACCCGCGTCATAGCCTGGGTCAACCCACAAACAGCCATTACAGAAACGTGCCTTGAGTTGTCCAGTGTCTGGTTTTAATCATAAACCGGACAACTCCCCGTACCTTAACACCGTTAAGATATGAACTGTTCTATATCCAATATAGAAACAGAGGCACTGATTTAATTGAACCAGATTCAAATCATGCAGCTGTCTCCAGTGCATGTTAACTAAATGGAAGGAGGCCGATCAGCGTTACTCAACTTAGGAAGCATTTCCAATTATGAGTAACCTGAAAGAGAAGCAAGTTCTCTTAATCATTACTATCAACTGAACACCATACACAAGTATCTACATCTTCGATCACTTTGAAGAATCCCGATACTTGTGACACCTGGTTCTCCACTCTATTCAAATACCAATAACTTCTCCAAATTCGGACCCTGTGTTTCCACGAAACACCTGTCTAAAAACTAGAGAAGTCATAAGTAAACTGAATGTAGTACGAGGACCAACCCCTCTGTCCTGATGGACCCTGGACAACATACAATACTCTGTATAAGTCCCTTGAGTCTGATAACTCATTCACTGTGTGTCGTAGGTTGAAAACTGTACTTATGGTTAAGAAGAATTACACCGATGTTTAATGCTCCTTACCTAACCATCCACTGATATAGGTAAATGTCGTAGACATAATTTCATAAAGGTATATCTCACTCTATGAAAATAGACGTACAGATATATCAATTTGAAATTGGTGCATAACAGCGGATATTCAAAACCAAATATTTGCCAACCGGCAAACAACCCAGGTGACTTTCTCAAATATCACCGATTACAACGAATCCCGATATAATGAGGATGATCACCCAATTCCCAATAACTTACTCCCACTCATCATCTGTAAAACCATACAGATGTGAGAATCATACTTGGTAAATACATACCCTGGAGTAAGTATCTAATCGGGAAATCAGTTTTCCTTTAACATTACACAGTTGAACTGAAACATTGAAATGTTCCGATGGGGTATTCTGGTATTCCTAGTAATGCCTCTTCCAGATTCACGACTGTAACCGTATAGTTCTTTGCCACCTCTCCAAATCCCTTCATATGTCTTTAGTCTTTACCTTCTGCACACCCTTTTAGGCCAAATGGTTTTCTTCCTTCCCTACCGTACGGCACCAGCCTATGGTTTGGAAGAAGACTATCCAATAAGCATAATGGGTGTACTGTCCCAATCCTAGGAACACTCGCAATGAGAGAGGGTGAAGATAAAAGACAACCGAATAAACCTTATTCCTATTTCTCCTGAACCAGAATCCATCCCCGAACTGGAACAAGTTCCATTCGAGTTCGTATATAACCATACGATGGAGTATCCAAATAAACTGCGGATCTTCGTAGTGATACGGAGTGTCCTGGAGAAATACAAAGGTGATGCGGGAGTGGTAACGAAATATTTGGTTTGGTCGTGAATATCTGTTGCAATTTACTTTGCCCTCTTACTAATCCCTTGCTTTGTCTTAACTTAATACCTTCTGCACACCATCGTTATGCTAATTGGTTTTCTTCATTCCCTACCGGTCGGCACCAGCCTAAGGTTTGGAAGAAGACAATCCAATTTGCGTAATAGGTGTACTACCCCTAAACCAAGGAGTACTCGTAACCTGAGAGAGGGTAAAAGGAAAAGACAACTGAATAATCCTATCCGTTTTCTCCAGAACCGGAAACCATCCTCGAATAAATCCTTTCGAGTTCGTATCTAACCATACGATGGTTTTGTCCAATGGAAGTGGACGTTCGTAGTAATACGGGGTGTCCTGGAGAAAAGGGTAAAAGTAGGAGTGGCAATGAGGTTCGCAACTCTGACAATCCAAAAGCCGGAGTTAAAGAAGGTTCGGTCAACTTGGTCACTGAGTCATAGTCTTAGGGTCGGGTCAATGGTCGCTGCCAAAGAGAGAGAGAAGAAACACTCAGTGTGCACTCTAACCTAGATCAGAATGGTCACCAATTTATCTAATCTGGAATCCTCCCACTGTACCTCAAATTCTCCTCCAAACCTGAAAGAAGAATTAGTCGGGGTTACCCGAGGAGTAAACTAACTCATCAGTGGGAATCGGGATCCAACTCTCATCGCATGAAAACGTGACGGAATCCGCTCACGGTATCACACTCCAGAAGGTATGCGCATATCTGGCAAGTTTCAGTACTTTTGAAACTCCCGATGTGATTTCTGCCCCATGCTCTTATGACCTTGACTTTGGCCAACATATCATAAGTCACATGTCAAGTTCAACCCGTCATTCTCCAGGTTAATTTGAGTCCACCCGTACATACCCTTGACTTTGGCCAAAATGGCAGTACGGCTGTCCCAAACCAACGCATCTATCTATGCTGCATATGAATACCCAACAGCTACCAAACACTGTGCCTTGACTTTGGCCAACATACACAGCTTGAATACTATTGACTATCCATATGAAACGACGGAGGGCTACGAATGGTTTCTGGCGAAAACCTTTAACGTAATGAACTTGATATCGTTGAAGGAACGGATAGCTTTTTAGAAAATATAGTGACGAAAACCTTTACTAAAGAGGTCACTCCCGGTGAAGGGATCTCGGCTCTTTCCCCGTAGAATGGGGTGCAGGATATTCCAAATGAATACCACGGTGCAAAGCAAAAGTAATCGGCTATAGTGAAGTTAATGCCCTGACGCAAACTTCTGTCCAAGGGGTCACTCCCGGTGAAGGGATCTCGGCCCTTGCCTCGTCGACTGAGGAGCAGGATATTCCAACTGAATACCACGATGCAAAACAAAAGAGAACGTCCTTGCAATAACAGCTTTTTGAAAAGTGTTCCAACAACATCAGAATAGGTTTGTTTAACTTGCATTGATCCGAATCAACGCAGTCCCATCAATTGATCACACCAAAAAGAACGAAAATATACTGATGTACGTATATGCCATCCGCATTCGCCACTGGGTCCCGTCATTACCCGTTAGGTTAGCTTACTAACGACAGAGCGGGGACTGGACTAGCGCGGATGCAAAACATATACAACATCTACTAATATATATACCAATATATTATATTCGCTCAAGGCGTGAATAGAATGCAACATCACAGAGAATGAACAGCATCACAGAAACAATACAGATATCTGGGATCCCCGGGTTTCACAGAGCCACTGCTGAAACTCGACGTTCCCCTGGTCGTGTGGATAGCCTGTGCAATGAAAACCTAGACCCCTACGGGCGCGGCAAGTCATCCGCCAAAACCTGAAGCGAGGCAGCCCCCTTCAGCTCCGTGAATGGACCACCCAGCACTTCACGGAATCCGGTAACTTGGGCACCCCTCCTGGGTCAACCTGTACCCCCTACGAGTGCGGCGAATAGCCCGCCAATCCTAGAGTGAAGCCCCCTCCGTCTCAATGCCATGAGATGCGGGCTTGTTGCCCTCTAGAACCCGGCTATCCATGCACCCCTCCGCGGGGCAATCCTAGTACAGAAAGTAAAATATACATACACCGGGTACACCGACCGCAACCAGGTCGTGCCCCAAAATAATAATACAAACAGGCAGTGACGGCAGTCCACATGTCGGACGCTCGCCCCGCAATATCAAATGTACATATTACAACAAAACTGTACTAGCATTGCATCCAGGCTATCCCCCACGACCGATCCGCAACATCACAGCAAAAACAAAACATCAACGTGAAAGTCACGTTCGCAAATCCGTCTAACCGGGCTATAGCAGTTAGACCGGATTTACCGATCAAGTGACATTCACGGTCGCAGACATAATGTAAATACTGTGAAAAATGTGTTTAAAATTTTCCGATTGACCAAAAATTAACAAGTGGGCCCCCAATCAAAACTGTAGCACTCACAGAAAACCTGGGCCCAATTTTAATATTCCAAAACCCATATTTTAAGCCCAGAAGGCCTCTGTAAAAAATTGGTGAAGTGATCTCCACAGTGCGCGGCGGAAGGGCGGCGGGAAGGTGGTTTTCGCGGCGGTTCCGCGCTCCCACTGTGGAGTTACTTCGTCGAATTTTTACAGAGCTCTTAGATTTTCCAGTACATCAATATTTTACAACCTGAAAAATTTTTCGACACCAAAAATTTCCAACAGAAAACTGATGTGGGCAAATACGGGTTTTTGGACATTTTGATCGATCGGAACTGAAAAACACATTACACAAAGCTAGACTAAGTTAATGGCGAGGCTCTGATACCACTGTAAGTGCACGGCGGCGCCCCGGCCGTCAATCCGACGCCGGAATGCGGAAGCGGTGAATAACTTAAATTTTTGCGGACTTAGCAAACCGGCACCACCGCGCACTATAACCGGATCGAACCATTAACTAGTCCTAGCAATCTACAAGAAAGGGAATAGAGATATACCGACGATCCAAGTCCTCCGGTCTTCTCGCCATCGTCCCGATCTCCTGCGGAATGTCCCGTCTCCTCCTCGTCGCCGGAAGTGCACCACATCGCCTACTTTGTTTACGGGCTCCCACCTCAATGCCGAGGCAACTCGGGGACGAAGCCGGCTACTCGACGTACCCAAGATTTGCTGTAGAATATAATATGGATAGCATGTCTCATTTTGGGATTATGGAGTTGCCTTTTGTGGAGGAATAGAAGTGAACTTTTTGGAGAGGGAGTTGTAGGGATTTCTCAAAAACTCAAGATACAAAATTTTCCACCACATGAAAATGAAATCCCCCACCCTCACTAGGAATGGCCGGCCCCCCCCCATATTGGTGTGATTGGAGAGAGAGAGAGAATGGCTTGAACAATAATGCAAAGAAAATGATGGCTTGAAAAGTCCAACACTCAACAACCATCTCTTCTCCCATCATCACAACCAAAGTCAAGAAATCATGAAAACCTAAGTCAAGAAGTCAAGGTAAGGTGCAACCATGATGAAGTCAAAAAGTCAAGCAAGGTCAAGGTATGGTGAGTCATCATGACACAAGGAAATATGCGAAGACCCCCTCCACAAATGCCTATTTGCAACAATGCAAATAAACCCTCCTCCACCAATCTTCGGCCAATGAACGGAACAATGGAAATCGGCCGAAACGGAAAGCAAACTGGCAACTCCAGAAAACTGGTCCCGTAATAAATTACAGGAAAACCCCGATACTGTGCATACACACCCGCATCTGTATTTCGACCGAAATACAAATGCAATGAGACAAAATCTACACTGTACTATACTAGGATCCGGCTTATACCAAAACCGGCTAGTAATATCTGTTCGATCCTGATCCGTGCAATACCGCACGTATCTGATCGAACCCTGCCATATAACCATACGGCCTATAGTACAGACTGTCCGATCCTGATCCGTGCAATACCGCACGTATCTGATCGGACCTTGCCATATCTCCATACGGCCTCTACAACCTTTCGCCCGAAAGCTGAGTAACTGAATGTGGGGGACTCTAAAGACTCATCAACACCTTGGTTGTGGATTTAACCACTAGCACGTCAGAGGTATAAGCCAATACATGACGGGCTACCAGGTACTGACCAAATGGGACGTCGATGAGGAAGCTCACCCCGACACCCAACTGAGCCTGTCAGTGACAATATCCGTGCAGTCCGGTCCGTTCGTCTATGAGTATCGCATGGCGGGCCTAGGGGGTTGGTAAAAGTCAGACCCCCAAAAGCGGTACAAGTCGTGTCGGAGTGTATCCCAGAACACCCTGAGATACTACTGGAATACCTACCAGTAAATCTCCTTGCCTTGGCCAAGGACTTTGTGTAATGGCTCTCCTAGACACAGCACGACCTCACCCCCAATACCGGGAGAGACGAACCCCTGAAGATACGCTCACTGCCTCCATGTGGCTCGGGACTGTACCCAACTAAAACCTGTTTGCACGACTCCTTTGAGCCGTGGTAGGGTAGTAATCAAAGTACAGTGGGAACTCACACGAGACAAATGACGATCCCCAGGTCGATGAACTAACCTGCACACATGTCACTAGGGAACTGCCATCTGACGTCTGGTATATGACCAACTAGCATGTTCCCGGCGAGTCCTGTCCGGTGTACTCATAACCCAATGAGCACCTGTATACATCTTAGGTGATCCAACTGACATCAGTGGCTTGTGAGACCGGCCACCGCCCCTCGTCGGGGTCTCGACTGTATACACTAGTCTACTAATGGAGTATCGATGCCCAGTCTCGAAACTCCCACGACTAGGGACCTTTTAAGGATAAGCTTATAGACCCCAGCTCCCACTTATATGATCGCCCTCATACTGCTGGTGGTCAAGCAAGAATCCTAGGGGCTCTATCAACGTGTAATAGCGACGTGTCAGGTCACCTAAAGCAGTACACGATGATAAAGGGTAAACCAGATAGCATACTATCATCTCGAGTAAGACTGTCCTACCGGGATAGGTCCTCCCTCAATCATTACAATCACGTACCTGTGACCTAATAATTGACTCTGAGGGCACTATCTCCAACAAGGTCATGTCGATCACCAATCTGTTTTTCTAACTCTGCGTAGTAGGTTTTTTGGACCCCAGCTAGTCTAGAGACTTCGGAGTTGATCCAGTTGATTTAGGTCAGGATGAGAGTCGTCCATTGCGGACAGAGGTCTTATGCCGACCGTGTTGGTCGCAGACCTGAGTTCGCAGTGGGAGATCATGTATTCCTATGGATTTTTCCGATGAATGATGTGTTGAGTTTTGGGAAGCTTATCCCATAATTGTAGGTCCCTTTGAGATCCTTAAAGCGAGTTAGTTCCATTGCCTTTAATTTGGCACTTCAGCCCAGATTATTGAGTATTCATCCTGTATTCCTTTTGTCGATACTTTGCAATTACCTTCATGACCTTTCTCACATGATTCAGCACCAGAACATTTAGCTTGGACACGATTTTTTGTTCACCAGTAGCCAATTGTGTTAATGGCTTGGCAGGTGGAGAAACGTCGGTCAAGGGTCGTGCCATCTGTGAAGGGTTTTTCTTGGACGTAGCCGTATAGTGGGGTAATCACTTGGGAGGCTGCGAGTGAGATTTGAGAGTTTGTAATCTTCTCTTCGAAGGTACACTTAGTAAGAATTTTAAATTCGGGGACGAATTTTTATAAGGGGAGATTGTAACGCCTTAAATTTCGGTTAGTGTTCATTTAGACGTTAATGTGGGTTTACTGTAAAAAAAATACCAATTCGGGTTCCTCAAATTTTATAACATTTAATTAATAATTTATTATTATTTGTTATAAGCATGCACGCACGTGTGCACGTAAATGTGAGTTTTGTTTGTGCTAATTTTGATCTTAGCAACCATGACACCTAACCTAATCCTTGTTTAATCCAACCCTTAATCTATTCCTTTGATCTTTTGTGAGAAGCTTCTAGGTTAATTGAGAGAGAGAGATATTTGTGTTAGAGTGGTGAGGTGTGTGTGAAAAAATTAATGATGCATTAATGCTAGTGTTACACTCACCTCCCATCTCACCCTACACTCACCTCCCTCTCTCTTATCCTCACACCCTCTCTCTTTTCTCTATCTCTTTCTCATTTCTCTATCTCCCTCATCAAACTGAACACAATCCTTTCCAACACAAATCCATCACAAAATTCACTAATTTTCATCCAAAATCATATCTTTGATCACTTTTCTTCTCTTGGATGCCTAGGAGCATGCAAAGCTAGGATCTTTGAGTTCTTTTGTGTAGGTAATGTTCTTTTGCTGTTGTTTAAGTGTTTTTAGTGTAACTTAGCTTGTTAGTTTCAGTTTAGAATGGTTAAAGTTTAGTTTGGTGCATAATATCGTATTTTTAGTGTCGATTTGTGACATATGGGATCTGCTGTGACCCGGAGAGTGTACGAGAAAACCAAACAAAGTTATTGTGATGTACCAGTGAACCTAAGACCCCACCTGAGACACGAGACCCACCCCCACCGGCCACGGCCGGCGATGTCTGAAGAGCATTCCGGCGAAATCGGCCGTGGGTAGGAGTTGGGGTGTGGGTTTTTGAGGGTAGGTCTATGTTGTGGTTTTGGTGTTTTTGGTCTTGTTTGTATGTTTAGTTTTCTCTGTATGCAAAATCTGGGATCACTTAGGTAGGTTGTAGTGTTTTGTGTCCGCACGATACGTTATACGACACGGGTCGTGCAATTTGTGTGGTTTTACTCTTAGGTTGTTTTCGTTGTGTCGCTACGCGCGTTAGCCACAATACGAACACTTGAGAGTATGTTTTGTGTTGTTGCGTCGGTCTAATATAGTGTGTACGTGTTTTAGGGTTATTATTAATATACACTTGTTTTATTGTCTTACCGTTGTAGGTTCGCTGGCGGGGACTACGGACACAGCTACAAAGGGAAAACAGGTGGTTGGCTTCATTTAGCCAGGAGCGTTGGTGAGTAGATTTAACATCTACAGGGGAATCGCCCACATGGCGTTATGCGTCTGAGCTAGAAATGTTAATACTTGTCGCATATTCTATGTCATATTTAGAATTGCGCATTTACCCTATTACATAGATATTGTTGTGCTTGGACTAGTAGCCTTAGGACACTGCACATATTATTGACGATTCATGTTGCACGAGCACTGATTGTATGCTGCACACACCGTCAATAATTGCCATGTCACACACAACCCACTTATAGATATGATATTGCTTGGTTAGGGACATTGTGACATTGATTTATATTTCTTATCGCATATGATATATAGCATACCTGTATATCCACATGCTTAAACATATGGCTTCACATACTTATATGCTAGATACCTATATACCTATAGAGTATTGTACTATTAGTGATAGGTACGTACACACTTAATGATATAGCTACATGTATACTTTGCACATATATTTCACTTATACCCAGGTGGTATACTACATCATTTCTTATAGGTAGATACACATATCTTGCTATACCTTTACGTTTACACATACAACAGTTATAGCTACATATTTACCTTCACTTGAAGCTATTTAGAACTGGATAAAATAGGAACCGCATGATGTTTTATATTAACTTGTTGCAGTTAATTAGCGGCTTTTCCTTTATATGCTTACATTTCAGTTTATGTGGCATATATTATATTCATGGATTTTCACATTTGAGTTATGGATTTTTCATGATGTTTTCTAGATTTGGGAACCGTCGGAGTTCATGAAATTATGCATTATTTGAAAAACCCAGTTTCCCTTGATGTGATATTTCAGCATCCAACATGAGATTTATCGGTTCTGATTATATACTCCATACGAGGAGTGAGTGTTGTATGAGTGTACATGGCGGGTCCCGGTACGGTTCCCCTCGGCAAGATGATCGAAGGACCTTGCCGATTGAGCCTGGAAGGTGGCCAAGTACCTACCGGTGACATTACCAATGACTCGGCGGTTATCATGGGGACACCGATGAGAGTCATTTACGTATAGATACGTCGAGAGGCGAGGGTCAGAGCTAGGCACTCGCGCTTTCGGTATAGCGTATGATACGTCTCTATCAGGGGGGCAGTCATGGTGACAGTACCTGATAGATCAGCATTTCAGTGTCGATGCTTGACACATTGGTTTCATGTGTTGGAAATAGTGCCCTCAAAGTCAATTATTGGATCACAGGCACGTGATTGCAATGATTGAGGGAGGACCTATCCCGGTAGGACAGTCTTACTCAAGATGATAGTATGCTATCTGGTTTATCTTTATCATCGTGTACTACTTTAGGTGACCTGACAGGTGGCTATTACACGTTGATAGAGCCCCTAGGATTCTTGCTTGCCTGCCAGCAGAATGAGGGCGATCATATACGTGGGAGCTGGTACTCTATAAGCACATCCTTAAAAGGTCCCTAGTCGTGGGAGTTTCGAGACAGGGCATCGATACTCCAGAGTAGACTAGTGTATACAGTCGAGACCCCGACGAGGGGCGGTAGCCGGTCTCACAAGCCACTGGTGTCAGTTGGTTCACCTAAGATGTATACAGGTGCGCATTGGGTTATGAGTACACTGGACAGGACTCGCCGGGAACATGCTAGTTTGTCTTATACCTGACGTTAGATAGCAGTTCCCTGGTGACATGTGTACAGGTTAGTTCATCGACCAGAGGAACGTCATTTGTCTCGTGTGAGTTCCCACTGTACTTTGATTACTACCCTACCACGCTCAAAGGAGACGTGCAAACATGTTTTAGTTGGGTACAGTCCCGAGCCACATGGAGGCAGTGAGCGGATCTTCAGGTGTTCGTCTCTCCCGGTATTGGGGGTAAGGTCGCGCTGTGTCTAGGAGAGCAATTACATGAAGTCCTTGGCCAAGGCAGGAGATTTACTGGTAGGTATTCCAGTAGTATCTCAGGTTGTTCTGGGCTACACTCCTACACGACTTGTACCGCTCTTGGGGGTCTGACTTTTACCAACCCCTAGGCCCACCATGCGATGCTCATAGACGAACGGACCGGACTGTACGGATATTGTCACTGACAGGCTCAGTAAGGTGACAGGATGAGTTCGCTCATCAACGTCCCTTTTTGTCAATACCTGGTAGCCCGTTACGTATAGGCTAATACCTCTGACGTGCTAGTGGTTAAATCCACAACCAAAGTGTTGACGAGTCTTTAGAGTCCCCCACAGACCAGTTTCTCAAGTTTCGGACGAAACGCTGTAGAGGCCGTATGGAGATATGGCAGGGTTCGATCAGATACGTCCGGTATTGCACGGATCATGATCGGACGGAAAATACTAGCGGGCTTTGGTTTACGCCGGATCCTTGTTAGTTATATGTATGCCCTAGAGGCCATTACTGTACATAGGATGTATATTGTAGTGGATGCTGGGACATATATAGGGAGGACTTTCTTGCTCGACATGATAGTATGCTATCTGGTTACCCTTTACCTTAACGTGTATACTGATTGTCTCTCTGTTACATGTTGGTAAAGCCCTTAGGATCTGTACTTGACTACCTGGACTATGATGCGGATCATACTAGTGGGGACATGGTAGTCTATAAGTACATCCTTCACAGTCCCTAGTCGTGGGTGTATCGAGACGGGGCATCGATATGCCAGAGTAGACTAGCGTGTACCTTCTCGACCCATACAGATGGGCGATGGATGATCCCATATCCATCGGTGTTTGACATCAGAGATGATATACGGGTGCTCAGTAGAGACTGGGTACACTGGACGGACTCGCTGAGAACTCTCAGATGGTATTATACCTCACGTCAGATGGCAGTTCTCTGGTGACACTGGTACAGAGTAGTCTGTTGACCCGAGATCGTCATAGAGTCTTGTGTGGTTCCCACTGTGCTTTGATTTCCATCTTACCACGTCCAAGAGGGCGTGCAAAACGGTGGTTTTTGGGTACAGTCCTGAGTCACATGGAGGCAATGAGCGATAGGAGGGGATTTGTCTCTCTCGGTATAGGGAGTTGATGTTGCGCTGTGTTCGATTGGCTATAACAGGAAATCCCTGGCCAGGGTTGCTGAGATTTACTGGTAAGTGTTACCAGTAGTTTCTCGAACAGTTATAGACCTCATATTGACACGACTTATTGAGCTATTGGGGTCTGACGTATACCACCCCTTGGCGAGATATGCGACATATCAGACGATCAGACCGGACTGTACGGTAGTGTTACTGGTCGGATTCACTGGAGTGTGAGCGGGCTTGCTCGTCGATCTTCAGATCGCTCAATACCCGGGTGGCCGTTACGTTTAGCAGACCGCTTGCGGCTTGTGGATGTTTGATATGATCATCATCCGCTGCCGGCGTATTGACGAGTCTTTAGAGTCCTACACAGAGGTTTCCTGGCTCAAGCGAAACGAAATAGGAGCGCATATGAGATATGTGCGGGACCGAGAATAATGCGTGTATGTGATACCGTATTCTATTCTCGCGATAAATATATCGAAGGGTTGTATGCGATATAACCTAGTTATCGATTCAAGTGTTGATTCGATAAGCCGATCCATTGAATACTAGTCGGTTGTGTGCGACATAACCGGGTCATTGAATCAAGTGTTGATTTAATGATTTAATGCATATTTATATATTTGATATATTACTTTGCATCAACTAATATCGGTTCACTTTAAATGGATTTTCTCGCTCGGGTGTGCGCATTGTATATGCGATATGTTTATGTGCACAAGTTTGTATCATGTTTGATGATGCATACCACTTTGGTTAAGTGTAGAGTTTGAACCATGGTTGTGTTTATGTTTAGGGTTTTATTTTCTTAATTATTCATTTATTCTTTCTAGATAAATGAATAAAAGAAAATGAGAAAAGAATGGTGGCTTCTTTTGTTGTTTAGTTGAAGATTCATGAACCTTTGACTTTGTCCACCATTCTTATCTCATGCTTAACCTAACCACTTGTTTTAACCCTAGTTCAATCTCTACACCTAACTATGGTTTCATTATGATAAGAATGAATTTCTTTTCTCATTTTTTATTATTCTTATCATAATAACATTCTTCTTCTTCTTCATTCTTCGAGTGAAGAAAAGCAAGGTCCATCAATGGTGATTGTTGGAAAAGAGTGAGAAATCCAAAACTAAAGTCTACCCACTTCCTATTTCTTCATCCTCTACCTCTTGCCAAGTAGTAGAGTGTGTTTTCTTCACAAGTTTCATGACTTGGTGAAGTGAGAGCTTGATCTTGCGATGCTTCGACGTAGATCATCTTCGGCATGGACATCGACGACCTAGCTTGCCCATTCTCCGACGAAGCCGATCCTAGAGCCCGGATTTGACTTGTACAGCGGAGAGGACCTCGTTGCGGAGCTATGGAGGTGGAGCACCGGATCTACAAAGGTTGTATTTCCGTATTCCCAATAGTTAAGTTGTTAACTAGTTCCTTTTCGCCTAGACATCTAGTTATCGATCCGTAGTTTAGGGTTTGTAGGCACCATATTTTTTGAAATTGCCATGGTTGATGGCTTGGGAGACCTCACTAGTGTGCCTAGGAACCCTACAGTGGTATCAGAGCCTAGCTAGAGCCTTAGGCGAAGTCCAGACGGAAATTGAAGTCCGAACGAACCCGGAACTCCAAAACAATCTTGCTCTCTGTACATTTTTCAAAACAGTGCATTTTTCCACATTAAAAATATTCAGAAAAACATGCAGGCAATTCTAAGAAATACTGTAAAATTCGTGCACTCAATTCCTTCAAAGCGCCGCGCTTCCGCGGCACGAGCATGGCTTGTGCGGCGGAAGAGCGGCCGTTTTGTCGTTTTGCGATACTAATTTTGTACAGTAATTCCTCTTTTGCTATGCTGGTTTTCCTGGGAATTTTTAATTGTTTTTCAAGTGTTGAAAAATCTGCAGTTGTTTTGGGGATTCGGTGTTTCGATCGGGGTATCAAATTTTGTCTGTGTTGCTTTCCGGATAAATTTTAGAATATGTTAAAAAGTTCGACCGGATATAAATACCCAATTTTTCCCCTGTCGGGAAATTTCCAAGTGTTGGATTTTCCATAGTTTAACGACGTTCTAAGTAGTGCAAGTAACGCGATGGTCCCTCTAGAAGACACAAACCTTAACTCGATTATGTGACCGTCTTGAACTGCCCTTTGAACCTTCGGGTTTGGGGCAGTACGGCGTGCCACATGTGAGGCGTTGGCTTGACCCTTCTACGGCTGGACCGTTGGTACTGAGGTACGAACGGAATGTTGTTAGACATATTTCATGTGTTGATCTATATCGGGAAAGGTTGGGTGTTCGATTGTTCGATCGAAAAGTTTAACATTTTCTGTTTATCTGGAATGGGATACAATAATTGGAATTCACAAAAGTTATGTGATAACTGAATGAATGTTGTAAATCTAGCAGTTTAGTCTCACTTGATCGGTTGCCACGGAATTTTGATGTGATCAAAAGTCCGTCGCAATCACGTAGCGTACGCGGATACTCGCCGGGTAAACTTAATAGACAGCCTCACTCCATAGCCCCGACCAAGTGACTGTAGGAGAACCCCGTCGCCGAAAGCATCCGTACGGGTGCTCGCGGTAGCGGTGTTCCGCCTTAGTGCACTTCGTCGACGGTATCGGGGGTGCGGCCGTCTACTGAAGTTTGTGACGAGTATTCGATCAGACTGTCGGGAATCTTGTTGAATTGCCCGACTTGATATTGAAAAGTGTTTTCGATAATGAGACTAAAATGCAGGGTTTATAATTGTTAGGCATGTGATGTCTAAGGTATTCATTTGGTCAGGCATGCGATGTCTGAGGTGGTTGCGGATTCCAACTGTTGTAGTTTTACACTTTCTTTTCTGTGACCGTAAGTGTAATATGTGATATCGCCGGTTTCGTTGCTATATGTCAACGACAATTGGGATAGACATATTTACTTACGTTGATGACATGTGATGTTATGTGTTGCTGGATATGTTATATTGGATCGTCGTGTTTGAATAGCCGGGGTTTTTTATGTGAGATGAGTGTTTTTCATTTTCATTCATGTAAAAACTTGTATGTAATATTCTTTTATTGGGGCACTTCCAGGTTGCGGAAGTCGTCACCCATTGTATATTATTTACTTTTCTGCACTAGGATAGACCCAAGGAGGGGAGCACAAGTAACCGGGTTCTGGGGTCCAGTGGGAGACCAACTCGAGGAGTCGAGTCCGGGTCTCCTAACCCTAGAATTGGCAGGGTTGCTTGCCGCTCTCGTAGGGGTCTAGGGGTGTGGGATTGGCTATTCATCACGACCGTGGAATCCGTGTTTTATACTGGCTCGTATTAAAAACACGGACGTCCTAGTATATCCAATATTTCATATAATTCTTCTGCTGCGATATCTGTGATGTGATCATGAGATGTTCTGTGATAGATACAGTATATAGTATATATGATATATTATATAGACGTTACTTATGTTTTACACCCGTGCTAGCCCTGCCCCGCTCTGTCGTTAGTTACCTAACCTAACGGTGCACGAGGGGACATCGAGGCGAATGCGGATGGCATAAGTGTACGTCGTATTTATCTGTGATGTTTAGGTACTTAAATGATGGGACTTCATTAATATGATTAATGAAAGAAAAGAAACCTAAGATGTTGTAGAATCGAATTTCAAAATTAAAACAGGTAGCTACAGTTCTTGCTTTGCACAGCGGTATATGTGATATATCCTGCACCTTATTCGATGAGGAAAGGACCGAGATCCCTTCACCGGGAGTGACTACTTTAGCAATAACTGGTCGATGCTACGCCCTCGGTTTGTCTTTTGATTGCTTTTAAGAGTTCTGCTTTGCACAGTGATATATATGATATATCCCGCACCTCATTCGACGAGGAAAGGACCGACGATCCCTTCACCGGGAGTGACTCCTTTAGCAAAACAAGAAAAGCCTCAAAAGCACTCCATTTCAAAATTCATTCGATCCTACAACGATATCAAGTTCATTACGCAATAGGTTTTCAGAAAAACCTGTCGTAGCCCTCCGTCATTTCAGATAAGTTGTATATAGTATTCGTGCTGCATTTGTTGGCTTTCGTCAAGGTGCAGTGTGCGGTAGCTATATGCTGCTTATCTGCTGGCATACGATGCGATTGGATTAGGGTAGTCGTGCGGCTTTGTTGGCTTTCGTCAAGGGTCGTGCGGGTGGGTTTAATTCGATCAAGAAATGTACGGGTTGAACTTGACTAGCGGGCTATGGTTTGTTGGCTTTCGTCAAGGTCATAGCACGTTAGGGGCAAAATATTATCGGGAATTTCAAGTGTTGAGATTTGCAATGAGATTGCATACCTTCTATGAGATAGTTGGATCCCGATACCCGCTGTGAGTAAGAGTTACTCCTGGGAGAGTTTTATACATTACAATTAGCCGATCAAGTAGGTGTCTAGAAAGGTGTCAACGGGGTTACGCCTCTGGGAAAACGAGGTTTACAGTAATTAGGTTCGTGCGAAAGCACGGGGGACCTCCCTCAAAGTACCGACACTGGCCTGGCTGAAAGATTGGCGAACTTGTAGTGTGTAATTAATCCCGGCTAGTCTTTCCTTTTAGGGTTTGAAGGAAGATTTGATAAAAAGCAGTGGGAGCCATCCTGATTAGATAAAATAATAACCAATCTATTCTTGACAGAGCGCACGCTGAGTGTTTTCTTCTCTCTCTCTCCAGATAGCGACCATATCACGCCTTAATCAAGATAATAATACGGATTATTGACCGAACCCGCTTGTTATACTGAGCTGGGGAACGTTGGTCCCGCTCCAACTTATAAATGTTATAAGACAGAGCAGGAAATTGGGGAATACCAGATTTCCCGTGCCGCCCAAACGAAGAGAGTGCATGTTGATGCATCATCTTCGGGTTTGTTCATTATACAGAACTGTTTCTCAGTATCCTTTACGTCCTGGGTATATGATACCGGATCAGGATCCCAGATATGTAATCTGTTACATAGGGCTACAGATAGGTAGAGAACTGAGAACGGGTGATAAGTTTCATGAGGCAGAAAACGGGGCAAGTGTTGCAGCCAAGTCTGTCGGTCACTGTCACCCTGTATTACCAATACATTGATTCTGAACGAATGTTATTAGATACCGAACCTGATATACAAAATCATATCAGTCTCTTTATCAGTAAAGAAAGGATATAATTTTGTATTGCTGGATAATGTTTTGAACATTTCCTATATCAAAGGTTGATCGGTTCAGGCACGTTATCTAAAAGCATTGATGTTCTAAATCAAACTACAGTTCTTAGTATACAGAACACACACAAGAGGAAGAGTTCAGAAATGAACGAATCCTTCTTGAGGTATTGTAGACTAGGTCAGATCAATGTGACCCGACTGGCTTGAGTTACATATAGATGTATATTTAAATCAGTTTGAATTTACATCTTGTGAAACTCGCCAGTCATGTCACAAAGATAAGATGACCTCAGCTCTGTTTATTGGAAACAGAGAAAGAGTTAGTGAACTCTTGGGATGATACATGTTGATGTATGTAAAGTCCCCTGTCTACACATACCAGGACTGGTTCTTTATACTTCATTACGTTCTCTGATAATCTCTCAAGATTCAGTCATATGTTCCTATTGAAACACAAGTCTGAACCTTTTGAGATATTCATAGAATATAAGTTAGAAGTAGAGAACCAGAATACGGGTATAAGTATTATGTCCTTTGATGTGATCAAGGAGGAGAATACTTGAGCACGGAATTCCTGGACCATTCTAAAGGAGAATGAGATTCTCTCTCAGCATTACTCCTCTGTATACACTATAGTACGATGGTATATCGGGGCGGAGCAATCGCACCCTATATGATATGGTGTGCTCTATGATGAGTATTACTGAGTTACCTATTTCCTTTTAGGGGTTATGCACTTGAGAAGCTGCATACCTATTGAATAGGGTTCGAATCAAATCAGTTGCCTACCGCTTCATATGTGATATGGAATGGGAAGAACCCATGTCTTAAGTTAGTTAAGATTTGGGGATTGTCCGGCCTATGTCTAAAAGCAAAATCCGGACAAGCTCGAGGCAAGGTCTGTTATGTAGAACTGGAAATGTTCCAGCTATACAAACTACAGCAGATGATTTGATAGAACCAAAGGATTCAGTAGATACCAACGAACCTCATCCTCTCCGCCGATCTAGTAGGGTTCCTCACCCACCTGAGAGATACTTCGGTTCCTCTATGACAGTGGGAGCGAGGATTGCATCATGAGATGATGACCCAACTAGCTTCGAGCTGGCCATCAGGAGTGTGACTCTGTAAGAATGGCTGGATGCTTAGTGATCTGAGATGGAATCCTTATACACCGACAAAGTATGGACTTTAGTTGCTATATCTGAAGGGTTAAATCCCCATCAGGAGCAAGTATATCTTGAGAAGATTACTTGGTGTAGATGGAAAAGTTGAGACTTTCAAAGCTAGACTTGTTAAAGGTTTTCTTCATTGACCAGGCGTGGATCATGATGAAACCTTTTCAAGGATCTATGCTTAAGTCCATCCAGATCCTACTTACCACGGCTACATACCATGACTACGATATCTGGTGGTTGGGTGTCTTGACTGCTTTTCTAAATGATGATTTAGAAGAGTGCGTCTGTAAGTACACAGCCAGAGGGCTTCGTAGATAGTGGGAGCAGCGGAAACGTGTGCAAGATGCTTTATAGGATAAAGCAGGCATCGCGGAGTTGGAACGTCTGTTTTGATGAAGCAGTCAAAGAGTTTGACATCATCAAAATGGTAGATGAACCTTGTATATACAAAAAGGTAGTAGGGAGTATGGTGACGATCCTCGTAGAGTACGTGGATGACATACTCTTGATAAGAAAAGAGTTTCTTATGCTACGCTCGGTCAATCTCCGCTTATCACTAGAATTCTCCATATAGGATCAAAGTGATACCTACTAAATCCTGGATTTTGGATCTATGAGATAGATTTAATTGAATGTTAGGATTCTCACTAGTTGTAGTGAGATGGTATCAATCGATCCTGAGGAGAATCACTGGAAGGGTTCCAGGGTGATAAGGACGACTGAATGTCAGTCGCAGGCATTGTCTTTACCCTCAGTAAAGGGACGGTATATTGGAAGAGTTCCAAGCTAGATACCGTGACATACTAGACGATAAAGGCTGGATACATCGCTACTTAAGATGCTACCAAAGAGGCTGTTTGGGTGTATATTGGTTCATGAGATGAACTACGTTCCTCCCATTGTGTGACAATGGAGTTGTGGCTTATGCCAAGGAACGTCCGTCCCATTAGTGATCCAGACATATTCTATGGCAGTATCACCTGATCATGGAGATGATTGATCTCCAGGGAGATCGAGGTTAGGAGAGTAGACTCAGAGGACAACACAGCGGATCCACACACAAAGGCCTGTTCCCAGAGAGAGACTTTCATGGGATGGTTGAGTATGAGATACTGCAACCACTGCTACAGATGGCCCTAGTGCAAGTGGGAGATTGTTAGTTATATGTATGCCCTAGAGGCCATTATTGTACATAGGATGTATATTGTAGTGGATACTGGGACATATATAGGGAGGACTTTCTTGCTCGACATGATAGTATGCTATCTGGTTACCCTTTACCTTAACGTGTATACTGATTGTCTCTCTGTTACATGTTGGTAAAGCCCTTAGGATCTGTACTTGACTACCTGGACTATGATGCGGATCATACTAGTGGGGACATGGTAGTCTATAAGTACATCCTTCACAGTCCCCAGTCGTGGGTGTATCGAGACGGGGCATCGATATACCAGAGTAGACTAGCGTGTACCTTCTCGACCCATACAGATGGGCGATGGATGATCCCATATCCATCGGTGTTTGACATCAGAGATGATATACGGGTGCTCAGTAGAGACTGGGTACACTGGACGGACTCGCCGAGAACTCCCAGATGGTAATATACCTCACGTCAGATGGCAGTTCTCTGGTGACACTGGTACAGAGTAGTCTGTTGACCCGAGATCGTCATAGAGTCTTGTGTGGTTCCCACTGTGCTTTGATTTCCATCTTACCACGTCCAAGAGAGCGTGCAAAACGGTGGTTTTTGGGTACAGTCCCGAGTCACATGGAGGCAATGAGCGATAGGAGGGGATTCGTCTCTCCCGGTATAGGGAGTTGATGTTGCGCTGTGTTCGATTGGCTATAACAGGAAATCCCTGGCCAGGGTTGCTGAGATTTACTGGTAAGTGTTACCAGTAGTTTCTCGAACAGTTATAGACCTCATATCGACACGACTTATTGAGCTATTGGGGTCTGACGTATACCACCCCTAGGCGAGATATGCGACATATCAGACGATCAGACCGGACTGTACGGTAGTGTTACTGGTCGGATTCACTGGAGTGTGAGCGGGCTTGCTCGTCGATCTTCAGATCGCTCAATACCCGGGTGGCCGTTACGTTTAGCAGACCGCTTGCGGCTTGTGGATGTTTGATATGATCATCATCCGCTGCCGGCGTATTGACGAGTCTTTAGAGTCCTACACAGAGGTTTCCTGGCTCAAGCGAAACGAAATAGGAGCGCATATGAGATATGTGCGGGACCGAGAATAATGCGTGTATGTGATACAGTATTCTATTCTCGCGATAAATATATCGAAGGGTTGTATGCGATATAACCTAGTTATCGATTCAAGTGTTGATTCGATAAGCCGATACATTGAATACTAGTCGGTTGTGTGCGACATAACCGGGTCATTGAATCAAGTGTTGATTTAATTATTTAATGCATATTTATATATTTGATATATTACTTTGCATCAACTAGTATCGGTTCACTTTAAATGGATTTTCTCGCTCGGGTGTGCGCATTGTATATGCGATATGTTTATGTGCACAAGTTTGTATCATGTTTGATGATGCATACCACTTTGGTTAAGTGTAGAGTTTGAACCATGGTTGTGTTTATGTTTAGGGTTTTATTTTCTTAATTATTCATTTATTCTTTCTAGATAAATGAATAAAAGAAAATGAGAAAAGAATGGTGGCTTCTTTTGTTGTTTAGTTGAAGATTCATGAACCTTTGACTTTGTCCACCATTCTTATCTCATGCTTAACCTAACCACTTGTTTTAACCCTAGTTCAATCTCTACACCTAACTATGGTTTCATTATGATAAGAATGAATTTCTTTTCTCATTTTTTATTATTCTTATCATAATAACATTCTTCTTCTTCTTCATTCTTCAAGTGAAGAAAAGCAAGGTCCATCAATGGTGATTGTTGGAAAAGAGTGAGAAATCCAAAACTAAAGTCTACCCACTTCCTATTTCTTCATCCTCTGCCTCTTGCCAAGTAGTAGAGTGTGTTTTCTTCACAAGTTTCATGACTTGGTGAAGTGAGAGCTTGATCTTGCGATGCTTCGACGTAGATCATCTTCGGCATGGACATCGACGACCTAGCTTGCCCATTCTCCGACGAAGCCGATCCTAGAGCCCGGATTTGACTTGGACAGCGGAGAGGACCTCGTTGCGGAGATATGGAGGTGGAGCACCGGATCTACAAAGGTTGTATTTCCGTATTCCCAATAGTTAAGTTTTTAACTAGTTCCTTTTCGCCTAGACATCTAGTTATCGATCCGTAGTTTAGGGTTTGTAGGCACCATATTTTTTGAAATTGCCATGGTTGATGGCTTGGGAGACCTCACTAGTGTGCCTAGGAACCCTACAATCCTAGTATAGTACAGTGTAGATTTTGTCTCATTGCATTTGTATTCGGTCGGAATACAAATGCGGGTATGTATATACAGTAGCGGGTTTTTCCTGTAATTTATTACGGGATCAGTTTTATGAAGTTGCCAGTTTGTTTTCCGTTTCGGCCATATTTCTTTGTATCTTTCATTGGCTGAAAATTGGTGGAGAAGGGCTTATTTGCATTTGTGCAAATAAGAATTTTGGAGGGTTGTCTTTGCATATTGTTGCATCATGATGGTGCACTTTCATTTGACTTCATAACCTCATGATTGCTTGACTTTTGTTTGTGATGATTAGTTGGACGAGTGGTGGACCTTGTCTTGTGATCATGCTTCATGATAACTCCACACTCTCTTGCATTATTGAGATACACCCCCCCTTAGACTTTGACTCTCTCTTCTTGATTCACTCCATCCTCATTCCTCATGAGGTGTGGCCGGCCAATTCTTTGGAGGGGCTGCCCATTTTTGGTGTGTGGATTTTGTTCTCTATATGCTAGCAAAAATCCCCAAGATCATCTAGAAAAAGTATATATCATTTCCTCCACCAAAGGCAACTTCTAGTAACCCCAAATGAGACATAGAGCATTACACGTATTCTACAGCAATCCTTGGGCACGTCGGCTCGCCAACTTTGTGCCCGAGTTGCCTCGGTCTAGAGGTGGGAGCCAGTAAAAGAAGCCGGCAACGTGGTGCCCTTCCGGCGAGGAGGTGGAGACCGGACATTCCGCGGGAGATCGGGACGACGACGAGAACACCGAAGGACACGGATCGCTCGGTATATCTCTCTACCCATTCTTTAGTTAGCTAGAATTAGTTTAATGGACCAATCCGGGATTTTTGTGCGCGGTTGTGCCGGTTTAAAAGTTAAAGTAAATCATCGCTTTCGCATTTTGGCCTCGTTCCGACGGCCGGGGCGCCGCCGTGCACTTACACTGGTATCAGAGCCACGCCATTAACCTAGTCTAGTTTTGTCTAATGTGTTTACATTTCGATCGAACAAAATTCCAAAAAACCGCGTTATCATGTGCATCAGTTTCTGTCGAATTTTTTTTGGCTCTAAAAATTTTTCAGGTTGTTTCACAATACTGTGCAGGAAATTATAAGCCTTCTGGAGAAATTCGATGCATTGATTCCTTAAGGAGAGCGCGGAACCACGGCCAAACCCCAGTTAGGGCTGCAGTTCTGCGGCAGTATAGAGTGATAAATGCATCAAATCTTTTCAGTGGGCTTCTGGGTTGAAAATATGGGTTTTGGAATATTATTTTTGGGCCCAGAATTTCTTTAAGTTCTACAGTAATGCTTGGGGCCCGCTTGGTAAAATTTGATCGATCGAAAATTTTAAACACATTAGTTCACAGTATTTATATTATATCTGCGACCGTAAATATCACTTGATCGGTAAATCCTGTCTAACTGCTATAGCCCGGTTAGACGGATTTGCGAACGTGACATTCACGTTGTTGTTCTGTGTTGTGCTGTGATGTTGCGGATTGGTCATGGGGGATAGCCTGGATGCAATGCTAATACAGTTTTTTGTTGTATTATGTATATTTGATATTGCGGGGCGAGCGTCCGACATGTGGACTGCCGTCACTGCCTGTTTGTATATTATTCTTTTAGGGCACGACCAGGTTGCGGTCGATGTACCCGCTGTATGTATATTTTACTTTCTGTACTAGGATTGCCCCGCGGAGGGGTGCACGGATGGCCAGGTTCTAGAGGGCAACGAGCCCGCATCTCATGGCATTGAGACGGAGGGGGTTTCACTTTAGAATTGGCGGGCTATTTACCGCGCCCATAGGGGTCTAGGATTTTATTGCACAGGCTATCCATACAACCAGGGGAACGTTGGGTTTCAGTAGCGGCTCTATGAAACACGGGGATCCCAGATATCTGTATTGTTCTGTGATGCTTATTACATTTCTGTGTTGTTTCATTTTATCACGCCTTGAGCGAAAATTATATATTGATATATATACTGTAGGGTTCCTAGGCACACAATAGAGGTCTCACAAGGCATCGATCATGCCAATTTAAAATTTTATGGGTGCCGAGAAACCCTAATACGGATCGTCGGCTAGATTTCTAGGCGATACATTAAACTAGTTAACACTTTAACTAAAGGAGAGAGACTACAACCTTTGTAGATCCGTTTCTCCACTTCCTAAGCTCCACATAGGCGTTGTCTCGTTGTCCTAGTTGGATCTCGGACTCTCGCGTCGGCTTCATCGAAGAAATGAGCGGAATAGGTCGTCGGCTTCGTGCCGAAGATGATCCACGTCGAGGTTGCACAAGTTCAAGCTCCAACTTCACCAAGTTGAGAAACTTGTGAAGAAAACACCCAAAACAACTTGGCAAGAGGTAGAGGGTGAAGAAATAGGAGGTGGGTTCACTTTAGAATTGGATTTCTCACTTTGGAACTCAAGTTGCCATTGATGAACTTAAGCTTTTCTTGAAGAAGAAGATGATGAAGAAGAAGAAAGAATAGAATATGATAATTATTTTGATAAATGAAAAATAAATCAATACTTATCATTCACTAACTAAGGTTAAGTGTAGAGAATAGACCATGGTTACTTGAGAGGGTTAGGGTTAAGCATGATGACAAGAATGGTTACAAAAGTCAAAGCTTCATGAAGCTTCAACTTAAAACAAAGAAAGCCACCATTCTCATCATAATCCTTTTCAAATAAATAAATAAATGAATATGCAAAACCATAATCAACACTTAACCATGGTTTTAATTCTTTACACTTAACAAAGTGATCAAGTATCATCAAACATGATACAAATATGTGCACAAAAGTATATCACATATACTTCTTGCACATCAAGTGAGAAAATCCATATAAAGTGAACCAATACTAGTTAATGCAATGTAATATATAAAATATATAATTATACATTAAATCATTAAATCAACACTTGATTTAACGATCCGGTCATATCGCATATAACCGACTAGTATTCTATCTATCGGCTTATCGAATCAATCCTTGATTCGATATCTAGGTTACATCGAATATAACCAATCGATACATCCATCGCGAGAATGAAATACGGTATCCCATACACGCATTATTCTCGGTCCTGCACATATCTCATATGCGCTCTTATTTCGTTTCGCTTGAGCCAGGAAACCTCTGTGTAGGACTCTAAAGACTCGTCAATACGCCGGTAGAAGATGATGATCATATCAAGCACCCACAAGCGGCAAGCGGTCTGCTAAACGTAACGGCCATCCGGGTATTGAGCGATCAGAAGATCGACGAGCTAGCCCGCTCACACACCAGTGAATCTAACCAGTAACACTTGCCGTACAGTCCGGTCTGTTCGTCTGATATGTCGCATATCAAGTCTAGGGGTGGTAAACGTCAGACCCCAATAACCGATAAGTCGTGCTGATGTGAGGCTCATAACGGGTCGAGAAACTACTGGTAACACTTACCAGCAAATCTCTGATCAGCCCTGGCCAGGGACTTCCCTGTTACGGCCAATCGAGCACAGCGCAACATCAACTCCCAATACCGGGAGAGACGAAACCCCTCCTATCGCTCATTGCCTCCATATGACTCGGGACTGTACCCAAAGACCACCGGTTTGCACGCCCTCATGGACGTGGTAAGGTGGAGATCAAAGCACAGTGGGAATCACACAAGACTCTATGACGATCTCGGGTCTACAGACTAACCTGCACAAGTGTCACCTGAGAACTGCCATCTGACGTGAGGTATAATACCATCTGGGAGTTCTCGGCGAGTCCTTCCAGTATACCCAGTCTCTACTGAGCACCCGTATACCATCTCTGATGTCAAACACCAATGGATATAGGATCATCCATCGCCCATCTCATGGGTCGAGAAGCGTATACGCTAGTCTACACTGGTATATCGATGCCCCGTCTCGATACACCCACGACTAGGGACCTTGAAGGATGTACTTATGGACTACCATGTCCCCACTAGTATGATCTGCATCATAGTCCAGGCAGTCAAGTACATATCCTAAGGGCTTTACCAACATGTAACTATAAGACAGTATAAAGAGACTAGTATACATGTTAAGATAAAGAGTAACCAGATAGCATACTATCATATCGAGCAAGAAAGCCATCTCTATATATGTCCAAGCATCCAATATAATATACATCATCTGTACAATACTGGCCTCTAGGGCATACATACAACAAGCAATCTCCCACTTGCACTAGGGCCAGCTGCTGTAGTATCGCATACCGAGCATCCCGAAGAGTCTCTCAAACTGTATCTGGGGAATGGCCTTCGTGAGTGGATCCGCCGTGTTGTTCTTCATGTCAACCCTCCTGACCTCGATCTCCCGGCGATCAACTATCCCCGGATCAGGTGATACCGCCTCAGAATATGCCTGGATCGCTGATGGGACCTGGGTTCCTTGGCCAAAGCCACCGCTCCATTGTTATCGCAATACAAAGGTATTGGATGCTCAATGGATGGAACCACTCCAAGTTTAGTAATGAACTTCTTGATCCAGACAGCCTCTTTAGCAGCATCGTTGGCAGCGATGTATTCAGCCTCCATCGTCGAGTCTGCCACGGTTTCCTGCTTGGAACTCTTCCAGCTAACCGCCCCTCCGTAAAGGGTAAAGACAAAACCCGACTGCGACTTAGAGTCGTCCTTATCACTTTGGAAGCTCGAATCGGTAAAGGACTCGACTTAGAGTTCTCCATTACCATACACCAAGAGCATCTCTTTAGTCCTTCGTAAGTACTTGAGAATGCTCTTCACATCTGTCCAGTGACTCTCTCCAGGATCAGCTTGATACCTGCTCACTACACTTAGTGAGTATGCTACATCGGGTCTGGTACATAGCATTGCATACATGATAGAGCCTACAGCCGAAGCATAGGGTATCCCTTGCATGCGAGCTCTCTCCAAATCAGTCTTGGGAGACATTTCTTTGGAGAGAGTGACTCCAGAGATCGTGGGCAAGTTCCCACGCTTGGATTCTTCTATACTAAACCTCTTTAGTATGGTGTCAATGTACCTGGATTGGGACAATCCGAAAATCCGTTTGGATCTATCTCTATAGATCCTAATTCCCAATATGCAGGAGGCATCACCAAGATCTTTCATCGAGAATCTTTGTGATAAGAAGAGCTTGACCGATTGCAGCATAGGAATATCATTTCCTATCAAGAGTATGTCGTCCACGTACAATACGAGGAAGACAACCTTACTCTCTGCCACCTTCTTGTAGATACAAGGTTCATCTGGATTTTTGACGAAATCAAACTCTTTGATAACGACGTCAAAGCAGATGTTCCAACTCCGCGATGCTTGCTTTAATCCATAAATGGATTTAAGCAGCTTGCACACCTTCCCGCTGCTCCCACTGTCTACGAAGCCCTCTGGCTGAGTCATGTACACGCACTCTTCTAAATCACCATTTAGAAAGGCGGTCTTAACATCCATTTGCCAGATTTCGTAATCATGATATGCAGCGATGGCAAGCATGATCCGGATGGATTTAAGCATAGCCACTGGAGAAAAGGTCTCGTCATAGTCCACACCTGGTCTTTGACGAAAACCCTTTGCAACAAGTCTAGCTTTGAAAGTCTCCACTTTCCCATCTACACCAAGTTTCTTCTTGAAGATCCACTTGCTCCCAATGGGTTTTACCCCTTCAGGAGCAACGTCCAAAGTCCATACTTTGTTGGTGTACATGGATTCCATCTCGGACCGCATAGCATCCAGCCATTTCACTGAGTCCCTACTCGTGATGGCCTGCTCGAAGCTAGTTGGGTCATCATCCTCCATGATGCAATCCTCGCTCCCACCATCCATGAGAAAACCGTAGTATCTCTCAGGTTGGCGAGGAACCCTACTAGATCGGCGGAGAGGCTGAGCTTCATTGGGAGCTACTGAATCTTCTGGTTCCACTAAATCTTCAGTTACGGTTTGTGTATCTGGAACCTCTTCCAGCTCTACCACTTTGCCACTAATTTCTTTTTCAAGGAATTCCTTTTCTAAAAAGGTGGCATGTTGAGCAACAAACACTTTTTGTTCCTCACTGTGGTAGAAAAAATACCCATATGAATTCTTTGGATATCCCATAAACTTGCAGAGAACTGACCGTGCCTCGAGCTTGTCCGGATTTTGCCTTTTGACATAGGCCGGACAACCCCATATCTTAACTCGTTTAAAATATGGTCTCTTCCCACTCCATATCTCATATGGTGTGGTAGGTACAGATTTAGATGGAACTTGATTCAATAGGTATGTTGCTGTTTCCAGCGCATATCCCCAGAAGGAAATAGGTAACTCAGCTGTGCTCATCATAGAGCGCACCATATCTAATAGGGTGCGGTTCCTCCGTTCTGATACACCGTTGTGCTGTGGTGTATATGGAAGAGTCAGCTGAGAGAGAATCCCATTCTCTTTTAGGAAGTCCAGGAATTCATTGCTCAAGTATTCACCTCCTCGATCAGATCGTAGGATTTTAATACTTTTTCCAGTTTGGTTCTCAACTTCTTGTTTATATTCACTAAATTTCTCAAAAGCTTCTGATTTGTGTTTCATCAGGAACACATACCCGAACCTAGAGAGATCGTCAGTGAATGTAATGAAGTATGAAGAACCATTCCTGGCATGTGTAGACATGGGACCGCATACATCACTATGTATAAGTCCCAAGAGTTCGGTAACTCTTTCTCCGTGTCCCGTAAACGGAGTTTTGGTCATCTTGCCTTTGAGACATGACTGGAAAGTGTCATAAGATGAAAATTCGAAAGGTTTCAAATATCCATCCTTATGCAACTTAGCCAGTCGTGTCGCATTGATGTGACCCAGTCTACAATGCCACAAGAAGGATTCGTTCAGTTCTGAACTCTTCCTCTTGTGTGTTTTTGTTGTGCTCAGAACTGTTGATTGATTTAGAACATAAATGCCATTGCACAACGTGCCTGATCCAACGAACTTTTGGTTACGGAAAATGTTCATAACATTGTCCTGTAATACAAAATTATATCCCTCTTTACTCAATAAAGAAACCGATATAATGTTGCATATCAGGTTCGGCATGTAATAGCATTCGTTCAGAACCAATGTATTACCAGTCGGTAATACAAGGTAATATTCCCCGACAGTCTAAACTGCAACAATAGCACCATTTCCAACTCTAATGTCTTTATCACCTTCTCCAAGTTCTCTACCTTTCCTAAGCCCATGTAACTGATTACATATATGGGATCCTGAACCGGTATCTAATACCCAGGACGTAGGGCAAATGGAGAAACAGTTCTCTGTAACGAACACACCGGAAGAAAATGCATCAACATGTACTTTCTTCATTCGGGTGGCATGGGAATCCTGGTATTCCCCTATTTCCTGTTCATTCCTATAACTCTTATAAGAAAGAACGGAACCAACGTTCCCCAGCACAGTATAACATGCGGGTTCGGTCAATACATCCATATTATTATCTTCATTAGGGCATGAAATGGTCGCTACCTGAAGAGAGAAAGAAGAAAACACTTTAGCGTATGCTCGTGCAAGATCAGATTGGTTATTATCTTATCTAATCAGGATTGCTCCCACTACTTTTTATCAAATCTTCCCTCAAACCCTAAAAGGAAAGACTAGCCGGGATTAATTACACACTACAGGTTGCCAATCTTTCAGCCAGGCCAGTGTCGGTACTTTGAGGGAGGTCCCCTATGCTTTCGTACGAACCTAATTAATGTAAACCTAGTTTTCCCAGAGGCGTAACCTCGTTGACACCTTTCTAGACACCTATTTGATCGGCTAATTGCAATGTGCAAAACTCTCCCAGGAGTAACTCTTACTCGCAGTGGGTATCGGGATCCAACTATCTCATAGAAGGTATGCAATCTCATTGCAAATTTCAACACTTGAAATTCCCGATAATATTTTGCCCCTAGCGTCCTATGACCTTGACGCAGGCCAACAAACCATAGTGCGCTAGTCAAGTTCAACCCGTCATTTCCTGATTGAATTAAACCCACCCGTACGACCCTTGACGCAGGCCAACAAAGTCGCACGACTACCCTAATCCAATCTGTATCATATGCATAAACAGATAAATACTAGTTAGCTACCGCACACTACGCCTTGACGCAGGCCAACAAACGTAGCACGAATACTAACTGTTGCGCCACGGCAGCGCCCTGGCCTCTTACTCGAGGCCAAAATGCGGAATTAAAAATTTTCCTTACTCGGAAACCGGCGCTACCGCGGACAATGAAAACCCGGATCGTTTACCATTAACCTACGCTAGCTAACAAGAGATGGGAAAGGAAGTATACCAAGAGATCCGAGTCCTCCGGTCTTCTCATCATCGCCCCGATCTCCCGCGGAAAGTGTAGTCTCCATATCGTCGCCTCCTCGCCGGAAGGGGCACCACATCGCCTTCGTCTTTTACGGGCTCCCGCCTCAATACCGAGGCAACTCGAGCATGAAGCCGGCAACTCGACATGCTCAAGATATGCTGTAGAATGTGTAGTGTCTCACTTGGGGTTGGTTGCCATTTGGAGATGATGGAGGAAATGAGATAAGAAAAATGGTGCTTGCATTTTTCTAGCATGAATGAGATCAAGAAGATGAAACTCTCAAGAATGAAGAACTCTCTCCTTCTTCATCTCTCTTTTCTTTTTCCTCTCATGAAAAACTTATCATATTCCTCAAGTGAGAAGAAGAAAGGTGGAGAAAACAATATATGAAGCAAGAAGGGAGGTGAGTGTAGGAGAGAACAAGAGGTGACCACATCCAAGACAAGAAAACATCAACCATGCTTTTTCCTTACATCAAACCCATACCCTTTCAATCAATCACAATAAATGCATCATGGAGCAAAAGAAATGAAAGCTATCATAATCAATACTTTTGCAATAAAACCCTCCTCAAAATGTAATTTGCAAAACTGCAAATTACCCCCTCCATCGAAAAAGTCCGGCCGGGAAAGAACAAAGGAAAACCGGCCGGAACGGAATGCAAACTGGCAACTCCAGAAAACTGGTCCCGTAATAAATTATAGGAAAACCCCAATACTGTGCATACACACCCGCATCTGTATTCCGTCCGGATACAAATGCAATGAGACAAAATCTACACTGTACTAAACTAGGACCGGCTTAAGCCAAAGCCGGCTAGTGAAATCCGTTCGATCCTGATCCGTGCAATACCGTATGTATCTGATCGAACCTTGCCATATTACTATACGGCCACTAGTACAAACTGTCCGATCCTGATCCGTGCAATACCGCACGTATCTGATCGGACCCTGCCATATCTCCATAAGGCCTCTACAGCGTTTCGCCCGAAAGCTGAGTAACTGAAAGTGTGGTGGACTCTAAAGACTCGTCAATACTATGGCTGTGGATTTAACCACTAGCACGTCAGAGGTATAAGCCAATACGTGACGGGCCACCAGCTATTGACTAAAAGGGACGTCGATGAGCGAACTCATCCTGACACCCTACTGAGCCTGTCAGTGACAATATCCGTACAGTCCGGTCCGTTCGTCTATGAGCATCGCATGTCGGGCCTAGAGGGTTGGTAAAAGTCAGACCCCCAAAAGCGGTACAAGTCGTGTCGGAGTGTAGCCCAGAACGCCCTGAGATACTACTGGAATACCTACCAGCAAATCTCCTGCCTCGGCCGAGGGCTTTGCGTAATGGCTCTCCTAGACACAGCGTGACCTCACCCCCAATACCGGGAGAGACGGACCCCTGAAGATCCGCTCACTGCCTCCATGTGGCTCGGGACTGTACCCAACTAAAACCTGTTTGCACGACTCCTTTGAGCCGAGGTAGGGTAGTAATCAAAGCACAGTGGGAACTCACACGAGACAAATGACGATCCTCAGGTCGATGAACTAACCTGTACACATGTCACCTGGGAACTGCTATCTGACGTCAGGTATAAGCCCAACTAGCAGGTTCCCGGCGAGTCCTGTCCGGTGTACTCATAACCCAATGAGCACCTGTATACATCTTAGGTGAACCAACTGACACCAGTGGCTTGTGAGACCGGCCACCGCCCCTCGTCGGGGTCTCGACTGTATACACTAGTCTACTAATGGAGTATCGATGCCCTGTCTCGAAACTCCTACGACTAGGGACCTTTTAAGGATGTGCTTATAGACTACCAGCTCCCACGTATATGATCGCCATCATACTGCTGGCAGTGAAGCAAGAATCCTAGGGGCTCTATCAACGTGTAATAGCGACATGTCAGGTCACCTAAAGCAGTACACGATGATAAAGATAAACCAGATAGCATACTATCATCTCGAGTAAGACTGTCCTACCGGGATAGGTCCTCCCTCAATCATTGCAATCACGTGCCTGTGATCCAATAATTGACTCTGAGGGCACTATCTCCAAGAATCTCCCACTTGCACTCAAGGCTAATTATTGCGATGCCGCATACTCACAGCCCGTGTGATACCGAACACCCAACTCCTCTACTAGTCAGTCTCACAAAACTCGTTTGCGAAACTATTGCGTTCGAGGAATAGCCTCAGTGAGTGGATCCGCTGTGATGTTTCTTTCTATGTCTCTCTATATCTCAAGTTCGAGGAGAAAGCCATCTCCCGAAATGAGCAATACCTGTCTTAGAATGCCTGGATGTCTGATGGGACCTAGCTCATAAATGAACTCCAAATCCAAACTTCTTAGACTGTATCGTCAACTGAACTTAATCAGTATCCTGTGCCATGCCACCCTCAGTATTGCCTTGGACCACCTGTCCAAAATACTGCCCCTCGTCAGAAGGAAAACTATAACTCTGACAACCTCCTTGTCGTCCATGTCACCTTGGAAGCCTGGAATGATAACTGTCTCCCAAATGAGGCTGTCGTTATCATATCCCTAGAACATCCACTTATGTTCTAAGACTGCTTCCGACTGTTTTTCCAGGATTGGATCAATATCAACTTCTTGCATCTAGTGCAAGAACAACATCTGGTGTGGTACTTGACATCTCATGATTGACTCAATTGCCTAAGCAAGTGATCTGCCAATCATGAGTATCGCTCCCCCCTTTAGTCTATAAGACACTTTTAGAGAGGGTGACTCCATCAACTGCAGGTACACTACCGTATCAGGAGTCGTCCATTCTAAATACTCATAGAATGCTGTCATGGTACCCAGATTGGGAAACCACCCAAATCTAGATCTAAAACCATAGATTTAGTAACCAGTATGTCTGATATAATATCCAAGTCCCTTGTGGAGAAACCACTGTGTGACGACCAAAGTATAACCGATCGTAGTATAGGAATATCACTTCCTACTACCTTCTCAACAGATCCACCCCCTATTCTGATGACGTCAAACCTATGACTGTCACATCAGAAATAGATGATCTATCTCCGCTACATCTGCTTTAGTCTATAACTAGACATAAGCCTGATGTCCACCAATGCTTCCGCTGCTCCCACTGACTACGACAACCCTCTGGCAGAGTCATATAGACGTGCACTTCTAAAGCTAGTTTAGAACGACGCTATACTCATCCTCCTGCCGGGTCTCGCAGCCTGGAACAACAGCAATGGCAAGTGTGGGTAAACAAGAACTTCCCTGTCACCGTCCTTGAGGCTACCGAAGTACCTCTCGGGTGCCTGAAGTTACCCACCGTATCTGCGGAGTGGCCAATGGAATGTCAAATCAGATTGAATCTTTAGGTTCCTTATCACATCTTCAGTAATCGTTTGCGGTTCTGGAATCACTTCCAGTTCTACCATACTCCCACTACTGTTTTTGAAAAAATCCATTTTTAATAAAACTGTGGCGAGTCTAGAACAATATTGCTATTGTTCATCCAGATGGTAGAAAATCAACCCTCGTCATTGCCTGGGTCAACCCACAAACAGCCATTACAGAAACGTGCCTAGAGTTGTCCAGTGTCTGGTTTTAAGCATAAGCCGGACAACTCCCCGTACCTTAACATCGTTAAGATATGAACTGTTCTATATCCAATATAGAAACAGAGGCACTGATTTCATTTAACCAGATTCAAATCATGCATCTATCTCCAGTGCATGTCAACTAAATGGAAGGGGGTCGATCAGCGTTACTCAACTTTGGAATGCTTCCAATTATGAGTAACCTGAAAGAGAAGTAATCTGTCTTCATCATTACTATCAACTGAATACCATACACAAGTATCTACATCTTCGATCTCTTTGAAGAATCCCGATACTTGCTACACCTGGTTCTCTACTCTATTCAAATACCTATAACTCCTCAAAACTTAGACCCTGTGTTCCTATGAAACACATGTCTAAGAACTAGAGAAGTTAAAAGTAAACAGAATATATTATGAGGACCAACCCCTCTGTCCTAATGGACACTGGACAACATACAATACTCTGTATAAGTCCGCTGAGTCTAACAACTCTTTCACTGTGTGTCGTAGGTTGAAAACTGTACTTATGGTTAAGAAGAATTACACCGTTGTTTAATGCTCCTTACCTAACCATCCACTGATATAGGTAAATGTCATCGACATAATATCAAAAGGTATATCTCACTCTATGAAAATAGACGTACAGATATATCAATTTGAAATTGGTGCATAACCGCGGATATTCAAAACCAAATAATTGCCGTCCGGCAAACAACCCAGGTGACTTCCTCAAATATCACCGATTACAACGAATCCCGATATAATGAGGATGATCACCCAATTCCCAATAACTTACTCCCACTCATCATCTTGTAAAACCATACAGATGTGAGAATCATACCTGGTAAATACATACCCTGGAGTAAGTGTATAATCGGAAAATCAGTTTTCCATTAACAGTACACAGTGAAACTGAAACATTGAAATGTTTCGTCGGGGTATCCTGGTATTCCTAGTAATGCCTCTTCCATTATCCAGATTCACAACTGTAACCGTATAATTCTTTGCCATCTTTCTTAATCCCTTCATATGTCTTTAGTCATTACCTTCTGTACACCCCTTTAGGCCAAATGGTTTTCTTCCTTCCCTACCGTTCGGCACCAGCCTATGGTTTGGAAGAAGACTATCCAAAAGGCATAAAGGGTGTACTGTCCTAATCCTAGGAACACTCGCAATGCGAGAGAAGGTGAAGATAAAAGGCACCTGAATGTACTTTATTCCTATTTCTCCTGAACCAGGATCCATCCCCGAACTGGAACAAGTTCCTTTCGAGTTCGTATATAACCATACGATGGATTATCCAATAAAATGGGATCTTCGTAGTGATACGGAGTGTCCTGGAGAAATACAAAGGTGATTTAGGATTGGCGAAGAAATACTTGGTTTGGTCGTGAATAGCAGTCGCAACTTACTTTGCCCTCTTACTAATCCCTTGCTTTGTCTAAACTTAATACCTTCTGTACACCGTTTTAGGCTAACTGGTTTTCTTCATTCCCTACCGGTCGGCACCAGCCTATGGTTTGGAAGAAGACTATCCAATTTGCGTAATAGGTGTACTACTCCTAAACTAAGGAGTACTCGCAACCTGAGAGAAGGTGAAAAGAAAAGACAACTGAATAATCCTATCCGTTTTCTCCAGAACCAGAAACCATCCTCGAAGTCCTTCGAGTTCGTATCTAACCATACGATGGTTTTGTCCAATGGAAGTGGACGTTCGTAGTAATACGGGGTGTCCTGGAGAAAAGGGTAAAAGTAGGAGTGGCAATGAGGTCTGCAACTCTGACAATCCAAAAGCCAGTGTTAAGAAGGTTCGGTCAACTTGGTCACTGAGTCATAGTCCAGGGTCGGGTCAATGGTCGCTGCCAGAGAGAGAGAAAATAAACACTCAGCGTGCACTCTAACCTAGATCAGAATGGTTATCACTTTATCTAATCTGGAAACCTCCCACTGTACCTCAAATTCTCCTCCAAACCTGAAAGAAGAATTAGTCGGGGTCACCCGAGGAGTATACCAACTCATCAGTGGGAATCGGGATCCAACTATCATCGCATGATAACTTGACGGAATCCACTCAAGTCACCACTCTCCAGAAGGTATGCGCATGCCTGGCAAGTTTCAGTTCTTTTGAAACTCCCGATGTGATTTTTACCCCTAGGACCCAAGTGACCTTGACACAGTCAACAAATCAAAGAGTCCTAGTCAAGTTCAGCCCGTCATTATCCTGGATTGCATTAAACCCACCCGTACGAGCCCTTGACACAGTCAACAAGGCCGCACGACTGTCTTAACCAATCCCATTAATATGCTACAAACAAACACTACTTAGCTACCGCACACTACGCCTTGACACAGTCAACAAACGCAGCACGAATACTAAGTAATACTTGTAAGAAATGACGGAGGGCTACGGCTGGTTTTTGGCGAAAAACCTTTAACGTAATGAACTTGATATTGTTGAAGGAACTGCATAGCCTTTTAGAAAATATAGTGACGAAAACCTTTACTAAAGAGGTCACTCCCGGTGAAGGGATCTCGGCTCTTTCCCCGTAGAATGAGGTGCAGGATATTCCAACTGAATACCACGATGCAAAGCAAAAGTAATCGGCTATAGTGAAGTTATTTCCCTGACGCAAACTTCTGTCCAAGGGGTCACTCCCGGTGAAGGGATCTCGGCCCTTGCCTCGTCGACTGAGGAGCAGGATATTCCAAATGAATACCACGATGCAAAACAAAAGAGAACGTCCTTGCAATAACAGCTTTTTGAAAAGTGTTCCAACAACATCAGATTAGGTTTGTTTATCTTGCATTGATCCGAATCAACGCAGTCCCATCAATTAATCACACCACAAAGAACGAAAATATACTGACGTACGTATATGCCATCCGCATTCGCCACTGGGTCCCGTCATCACCCGTTAGGTTAGCTAACTAACGGCAGAGCGGGGACTGGACTAGCGCGGATGTAAAACATATAAAACATCTACTAATATATATACCAATATATTATATTTCGCTCAAGGCGTGAATAAAATGCAACATCACAGAAATGTACAGCATCACAGAACAATACAGATATCTGGAAGCCCCGGGTTTCACAGAGCCGCTGCTGAAACCCGACGTTCCCCTGGTCGTGTGGATAGCCTGTGCAATGAAATCCTAGACCCCTACGGGCGCGGCAAGTCACCCGCCAAAACCTGAAGCGAGGCAGCCCCCTCCAGCACCGTGAATGGACCACCCAGCACTTCACGGAATCCGGTAACTTGGGCACCCCTCCTGGGTCAACCTGTACCCCCTACGAATGCGACGAATAGCCCGCCAATTCCAGACTGAAGCCCCCTCCGTCCCAATGCCATGAGATGCGGGCTTGTTGCCCTCCAGAACCCGGCTATCCGTGCACCCCACCGCGGGGCAACCCTAGTACAGAAAGTAAAAATATACATACACCGGGTACATCGACCGCAACCAGGTCGTGCCCCAAAAGAATAATACAATCAGGCAGTGACGGCAGTCCACATGTCGGACGCTCGCCCCACAATATCAAATGTACATAATACAACAAAACTGTACTAGTATTGCATCCAGGCTATCCCCCACGACCGATCCGCAACATCACAGCATAAACATAGAACATCAACGTGAAAATCACGTTCGCAAATCCGTCTAACCGGGCTATAGCAGCTAGACCGGATTTACCGATCGAGTGACATTCACGGTCGCAGATATAATGTAAATACTGTGAAATAATGTGTTTAAAATTTTCCGATTGACCAAAAATTAACAAGTGGGCCCCCAATCAAAATTGTAGCACTCACAGAAAACCTGGGCCTAATTTTAATATTCCAGAAACCCTATTTTTAAGTGCAAGACAATCTGGAAAAAATTGGTACAGTGAAGAGTTTAACCGGCGGCGGAAGCGCGGCCAAAGCAATGCTTTGGCCGCTCTTCCGCGGTGCTATGAAGGATTCAGGCTACCAATTTTTACCACATCTCTTATATTTCCCTGCACATCATTCTGCAACCACCTGAAAAATTTTTCGAGCCCGGAAAAAATCGACAGAAAACTGATGTACACTAAAATACGGTTTTTGAGATTTTGGTCGATCGGAGACGTAAACACATCAAACGAAGCTAGGTAAGGTTAATGGCGTGGCTCTGATACCATGTTGCGCCACAGCAGCGCCCCGGCCTCTTACTCGAGGCCAAAATGCGGAATTAAAAATTTTCCTTACTCGGAAACCGGCGCTACCGCGGACAATGAAAACCCGGATCGTTTACCATTAACCTACGCTAGCTAACAAGAGATGGGAAAGGAAGTATACCAAGAGATCCGAGTCCTCCGGTCTTCTCATCATCGCCCCGATCTCCCGCGGAAAGTGTAGTCTCCATATCGTCGCCTCCTCGCCGGAAGGGGCACCACATCGCCTTCGTCTTTTACGGGCTCCCGCCTCAATACCGAGGCAACTCGAGCATGAAGCCGGAAACTCGACATGCTCAAGATATGCTGTAGAATGTGTAGTGTCTCACTTGGGGTTGGTTGCCATTTGGAGATGATGGAGGAAATGAGATAAGAAAAATGGTGCTTGCATTTTTCTAGCATGAATGAGATCAAGAAGATGAAACTCTCAAGAATGAAGAACTCTCTCCTTCTTCATCTCTCTTTTCTTTTTCCTCTCATGAAAAACTTATCATATTCCTCAAGTGAGAAGAAGAAAGGTGGAGGAAACAATATATGAAGCAAGAAGGGAGGTGAGTGTAGGAGAGAACAAGAGGTGACCACATCCAAGACAAGAAAACATCAACCATGCTTTTTCCTTACATCAAACCCATACCCTTTCAATCAATCACAATAAATGCATCATGGAGCAAAAGAAATGAAAGCTATCATAATCAATACTTTTGCAATAAAACCCTCCTCAAAATGTAATATGCAAAACTGCAAATTACCCCCTCCATCGGAAAAGTCCGGCCGGGAAAGAACAAAGGAAAACCGGCCGGAACGGAATGCAAACTGGCAACTCCAGAAAACTGGTCCCGTAATAAATTACAGGAAAACCCCAATACTGTGCGTACACACCCGCATCTGAATTCCGTCCGGATACAAATGCAATGAGACAAAATCTACACTGTACTAAACTAGGACCGGCTTAAGCCAAAGCCGGCTAGTGAAATCCGTTCGATCCTGATCCGTGCAATACCGTATGTATCTGATCGAACCTTGCCATATTACTATACGGCCACTAGTACAAACTGTCCGATCCTGATCCGTGCAATACCGCACGTATCTGATCGGACCCTGCCATATCTCCATACGGCATCTAAAGCGTTTCGCCCGAAAGCTGAGTAACTGAAAGTGTGGTGGACTCTAAAGACTCGTCAATACTATGGCTGTGGATTTAACCACTAGCACGTCAGAGGTATAAGCCAATACGTGACGGGCCACCAGCTATTGACTAAAAGGGACGTCGATGAGCGAACTCATCCTGACACCCTACTGAGCCTGTCAGTGACAATATCCGTACAGTCCGGTCCGTTCGTCTATGAGCATCGCATGTCGGGCCTAGAGGGTTGGTAAAAGTCAGACCCCCAAAAGCGGTACAAGTCGTGTCGGAGTGTAGCCCAGAACGCCCTGAGATACTACTGGAATACCTACCAGCAAATCTCCTTCCTCGGCCGAGGGCTTTGCGTAATGGCTCTCCTAGACACAGCGCGACCTCACCCCCAATACCGGGAGAGACGAACCCTTGATGATCCGCTCACTGCCTCCATGTGGCTCGGGACTTTACCCAACTAAAACCTGTTTGCACGACTCCTTTGAGCCGTGGTAGGGTAGTAATCAAAGCACAGTGGGAACTCACACGAGACAAATGACGATCCTCAGGTCGATGAACTAACCTGTACACATGTCACCTGGGAACTGCTATCTGACGTCAGGTATAAGTCCAACTAGCAGGTTCCCGGCGAGTCCTGTCCGGTGTACTCATAACCCAATGAGCACCTGTATACATCTTAGGTGAACCAACTGACACCAGTGGCTTGTGAGACCGGCCACCGCCCCTCGTCGGGGTCTCGACTGTATACACTAGTCTACTAATGGAGTATCGATGCCCTGTCTCGAAACTCCTACGACTAGGGACCTTTTAAGGATGTGCTTATAGACTACCAGCTCCCACGTATATGATCGCCATCATACTGCTGGCAGTGAAGCAAGAATCCTAGGGGCTCTATCAACGTGTAATAGCGACATGTCAGGTCACCTAAAGCAGTACACGATGATAAAGATAAACCAGATAGCATACTATCATCTCGAGTAAGACTGTCCTACCGGGATAGGTCCTCCCTCAATCATTGCAATCACGTGCCTGTGATCCAATAATTGACTCTGAGGGCACTATCTCCAACACTAACTACTACTCATCTGAAATGACGGAGGGCTACGACAGGTTTTTCTGAAAACCTATTGCGTAATGAACTTGATATCGTTGTAGAATCAAAATTAAGTTTTGAAATGGAGTGATTTTGAGGTTTTTGTAGTTTTGTTAAAGGAGTCACTCCCGGTGAAGGGATCTCGGTCCTTTCCTCGTCGAATGAGGTGCGGGATATATCATATATATCACTGTGCAAAGCAAAAACTCTTAAAAGCAATCAATAACCAAACCGAATGTGTAGCATCTGCCAGTTATTGCTAAAGGAGTCACTCCCGGTGAAGGGATCTCGGTCCTTTCCTCATCGAATAAGGTGCAGGATATATCACATATACCGCTGTGCAAAGCAAGAACTGTAGCTACCTGTTTTATTTAAAATTTGATTCTACAACATCTTAGGTTTCTTTTCTTTCATTAATCTCATTAATGAAGTCCCATTATTTATGTACCTAAACATCACAGATAAATACGACGTACACTTATGCCATCCGCATTCGCCTCGATGTCCCCTCGTGCACCGTTAGGTTAGGTAACTAACGGCAGAGCGGGGCAGGGCTAGCGCGGGTGTAAAACATAAGTAACGTCTATATAATATATCATATATACTATATACTGTATCCATCACAGAACATCACATGATCACATCACAGATATCGCAACAGAAGAAACATATGAAATATTGGATATACTAGGACGTCCGTGTTTTCAATACGAGCCAGTATAAAACACGGATTCCATGGTCGTGATGAATAGCCAATCCCGCACCCCTAGACCCCTACGAGAGCGGCAAGCAACCCTGCCAATTCTAGGGTTAGGAGACCCGGACCCGACTCCTCGAGTTGGTCTCCCACTGGACCCCAGAACCCGGTTACTTGTGCTCCCCTCCTTGGGTCTATCCTAATGCGGAAAAGTAAATAATATACAAAAGGTGACAACTTCCGCTACCTGGAAGTGCCCCAAATAAAAGAATATTACATACAAGTTTTTACATGAATGAAAATGAAAAACACTCATCTCACATAAAAACCCCCGGCTATTCAAACACGACGATCCAATATAACATATCCAGCAACACATAACATCACATGTCATCAACGTAAGTAAGTATGCATACCCTAATTGTCGTTGACGTATAGCAACGAAACCGGCGATATGAACATACTACACTTACGGTCACAGAAAAGAAAGTGTAAAACTACAACAGTTGGAATCCGCAACCTCTTTAGACATCACATGCCTAATCAAATGAAATGCTTAGACATCACATGCCTAACAGATATAAATCCCACATTTTAGTCTCATTATCGAAAACTCTTTTCAATATCATGTGGGACTAAACTGCTAGATTTATAACATTCATTCAGTTATCTCATAACTGTTTGTGAATTCCAATTATTGTAGCACATTCCAGATAAACAGAAAATGTTAAACTTTCCGATCGAACAGTCGAATACCCAAGTTTTCCTGAAACCGTCCAACACATGAAATAAGTTCAAAGACATTCACTTCATGCCTCAGTACCAACGGTCCAGCCGTAGAAGGGTCAAGCCAACTCCTCACATGTGGCACGCCGTACTGCCCCAAACCCGAAGGTTCAAAGGGCAGTTCAAGACGGTCACATAATCGACTTTAGGTTTGTTGTCTTCTAGAGGGACCATCGCGTTACTTGCATTACTCAGAACGTCCTTAAACCACACAAAAATCCAACACTTGGATAGTTTCCGGCAGGGGAAAAGTTGGGTATTTATATCCGGTCGAACTTTTTAACATATTCTAAAGTCATCCAGAAAAACACAAAGACGAAATTTGATAATCCGATCGAAACATCGAAGCTCTAAAACACCCCAGAAAATTCAACTCTTGAAAAAATATTAAAAATACCCATAAAACTCAGCTGCTGAAATTGTGAATTACTGTGCAAAGAATGAGGTCTGACGTCATCATACTGCCGCGGAACCGCCGCCGAAGCCAGGCTTCTGCCGCGGTTCCGCCGCACAATTTACTGTTCATGGAATAATTTTTGCATCGTAATTCTTAGATTTCCCTGCTGAATTTTTTAAGCATTTTTAATCTGGAAAAATCCCAGTTTTTAGAAAAAGTCCAGAGAGCATGATGTGTTAGGGTTTCGATGCGTATTCGGGTTTCAAACATCGTCTAGACTTCGCCTAAGGCTCTAGCTAGGCTCTGATACCACTGTAGGGTTCCTAGGCACACAATAGAGGTCTCACAAGGCATCGATCATGCCAATTTAAAATTTTATGGGTGCCGAGAAACCCTAATACGGATCGTCGGCTAGATTTCTAGGCGATACATTAAAATAGTTAACACTTTAACTAAAGGAGAGAGACTACAATCTTTGTAGATCCGTTTCTCCACTTCCTAAGCTCCACGTAGGCGTCCTCTCGCTGTCCTAGTTGGATCTCGGACTCTCGCATCGGCTTCATCGAAGAAATGAGCGGAATAGGTCGTCGGCTTCGTGCCGAAAATGATCTACGTCGAGGTTGCACAAGTTCAAGCTCCAACTTCACCAAGTTGAGAAACTTGTGAAGAAAACACCCAAAACAACTTGGCAAGAGGTAGAGGGTGAAGAAATAGGAGGTGGGTTCACTTTAGAATTGGATTTCTCACTTTGGAACTCAAGTTGCCATTGATGGACTTAAGCTTTTCTTGAAGAAGAAGATGATGAAGAAGAAGAAAGAATTGAATATGATAATTATTTTGATAAATGAAAAATAAATCAATACTTATCATTCACTAACTAAGGTTAAGTGTATAGAATAGGCCATGGTTACTTGAGAGGGTTAGGGTTAAGCATGATGACAAGAATGGTTACAAAAGTCAAAGCTTCATGAAGCTTCAACTTAAAACAAAGAAAGCCACCATTCTCATCATAATCCTTTTCAAATAAATAAATAAATAAATAAATAAATGAATATGCAAAACCCTAATCAACACTTAACCATGGTTTTAATTCTTTACACTTAACAAAGTGATCAAGTATCATCAAACATGATACAAATATGTGCACAAAAGTATATCACATATACTTCTTGCACATCAAGTGAGAAAATCCATATAAAGTGAACCAATACTAGTTAATGCAATGTAATATATCAAATATATAATTATACATTAAATCATTAAATCAACACTTGATTTAACGATCCGGTCATATCGCATATAACCGACTAGTATTCTATATATCGGCTTATCGAATCAATCCTTGATTCGATATCTAGGTTACATCGAATATAACCAATCGATACATCCATCGCGAGAATGAAATTGTCACGACCCAAAAGTACAGAACGTCTAGAGGCGCAACATAACCTAAGTAAGCCGAACCCCAGAAATCTAAACTATAAAAAAAAGAAGAAGAAGAAAAGAAAACATGAAGAAAAACAAGTTTAAAAGTATCGGCAAATTTTCCCAAAAATTTCGGCAGAGTCTCCTTTATAAAAACTGGCCCCAAACGGGTACAACAAATATAATATACATAAACAATAAAAAGCATCCCTAAACGGGAGCTAGCATCAACGCCAACAGGCGGAAACAACCACAACAAGCACAATAATATACAACGCCAATAGGCGAGGCTCAAAAATCAAAAGAAAACAAAACCACTAGATCAGAATAATACATGCGCGACTCTAAGGTCGAAATAAAAGACTGGTCCAATAAACTTATCAAGTAATACAAGTATGGTTGATGGAGCTTACTAGATACAAATGAATGAATAAAAGAACAATGGTGGTTCGGACACAAGTGAACCAACCTACCGTGCAAATCACCCTGAAAGAATAGATGTGCCAGCAAGCTGTCAGGGAAACCTGTACACCGAACCTGTAATAAAATTTGGCACAACGGGGGTGAGTTGCCAACTCGTGAGTCGAAGACATCTACGAAAAGAAATCGAATGCACGACGCTATCTTAGGTCATAATAATACACTACTAAATCCCAAACATCTAGTAATAGCAGGGTAATACTACGTGTAAGTGCAGATACTCCGTGTTCGTGTCAGTGCCTCATAATACTATGTCATATGAAATGAAATGCATGCACCATGAATGTAAAGTAATAAATCCTAAAATCCAGATATATATGTATAAGAAATCTTTAGCTATTATCATAGTAAAATGTGTATAAAAATCTGAAATCTCAACAATGAAATCCATGGAAATCCGTGTCAAGCATCGACACAACACATGAAATCTCAAGTCTCAATATCTCGGGCTCCGTCAGTCCGGATCGGCCCATATCATCAAATCTCACGACAACGGTCGGTATCCTCCGGATATCCGCCGCGCCAGACATCACCGGTAGGTAGCCTTCCCTTGCCAGGCTCATCGTCTACAACTCGATCTTCTTGCCCCGGGGTACCATACCGGGCCCACCATGTACCCGAGACGGTTCATCCACTCCTCGAATCGGGTGTCGAAATCCAACAGAAAACATGAAATACTCATGGTGGACGACACATACATCACGAGAAAACAGCATCTTATTTTAAAAAGAGAGGAGGAGAGAGAGAAGGTTTTATAATTTCTTGCGGTTTTCCCCAAAAATCCAGAAATCTCATAGAAATCCAAATCTTAAAATCATGAGTAAGTATATGATAAGTGTCGGCATATGCCCATAATACTGCAGGATAACATGAAAATATGAATGCATGAATGTCTAAGCAATAAATATCATGTATGTACTAATGTCAGAGAATAATCACAATGTTATATCGGTCTAGTTGTTAACTGATTCTATCCATAAAAGACAATATGATCTAAAGTGTACGTGACATAGCAATTACCGATGATGATGTGTGTGAGCCGGCAAATAAGTGTGCGTAGAATATGCGCATCATCGGTAATAGTGCTGGTGTCCTAACAGGTAAAGTTTATACTGATTATAGTAACATATTAAAGAACATGCACTATGATGATTACAGTATGAATGCAAGACAGATGTGCATTATCCACTCCTCTGCGATATACGAGTATAACTACCACTATGTGAGTCGAACCTAAACTAGTGTCCATCTAATATCCTAAGGAACTAACCTAAGAAACTAGTCAATAAGAAACAAGCATCTACCCAAGGTCTGAACCAATATCTCTAATAGTCGGCGATCCCGCCTCAATAGCGTCACGTACGTAGTACGGCCTCCTCGAATCAAGAGTGCGGATCAATCATCATATCTAAGCCTTGTACGGTAAAATCCATCGTACGGCATCCCAATATCGGGGTACGGGTCAAGTATCTCCTAGGTGTCTCATTATTCGTAATGTGTCATCATCAACACATCTCATGATCAAGGTGCTAAACTATAATCGCATACATAAATCATATATCATTGCCATCATGGAATAATAATTAGTTTATCCTCAGAAATATCATGTCACATGTATCATATTGTGATTAAGTCATACCGATATCTTATCGTCATCAAGTCACAAGCTACAGCCCAGGTACTATTTTAGCGTCCCATGTACCTCAATATCACCACCACCCTTCATAATTTATATACATTCATGTTCATTATCTCATTCTCTAATGATCCGCTAACACTTTAATACGACTGTATAGTCAAGAATCATGGCAGCAAGCCCAGGTATACTGTTTCATCATACCTCAGATATCATATCACATCAATGAATCCCATATACGTGTTGTGTATATATATAACTAGGTATGTGTGTATATATATACACCTATAACTAGTTATATATATATACACACATACCTAGTTATATATATATACACACATATACGTACACGCCATGTCGAGTTTCAGTGTGTGCGTGCGTGTTTCTATCAGAAACCTACAAACCTCTCCCAAAGTATTCATCCTCAGGTATGGTTTTCCTAAATCAGTCTAGTCCAGCCTAGGGTCAATACTAGGGTCCTACTGATTAAGAATCTAGGGTCACATCTGGTTTCCTAATGTCAATAAGCACTATTCCTATTCTACGTTGCGAGGGTGCTAAACGCCACCCACCCGACTTCCCCCCGTAGATATACATCTACTCACCTGGTCCATGTCTGCCGAAGACGGTGTCGCCATCCTCCTCTTCATCGCCCATGAGGGGTACCTAAACGCAAACATATAAATAGCATCGTAAACTGAATCACATACAAAAGTCAAAACGACGCAATGAACCAGCATAGGTTAAAGCCTATGTCCCGTCCACGCAAAAGAACCAAATATCGCTCGATATCGGCGTACAAACTCCGATGGATCGAGATAAACATTAACAAATAACTCATAGTTTTAAAACACATTACTTGTATTATAAAACATGATTAAATCCATCGAAACCCTAAAATCCATCAAACCGTCCAATTTCGTAAAAACCGAAATTGCCAACTAGATTTTGGAAATTTCTAGTTAGCTAAATCGTTTAATTAAAACAATTTCGATAAACGATTTATTATACCACCACCATGCAAGAATTTTCCACTCTAGAAGATGTTAAACTAGCTATTATAACCCTAATTAATTAATAAAAACCACCTCTTGAATTTGCAAACCCTAACTTGAATTTTTAAAATTGCAACTAGAATTAATCTAATTAATCTGATTATAATTTAAAAGAAATATCTAATGGAAATAAAACAAAAGAGAAAGATTTATACCTCCACAACCACATGTCCAAACCTGAAAATGAGCCTCAAAAATACATGCTTTCCCACTCCAAAATCCATGTAAAGAAGAGTAGAGAATAAAGGGTATGAAATAATTAGGATTTTGTGGAATTTTAATTGGATTTTTGAAGTATTTTTGATGAATTTTGAAATAAAATGAAGTGGGAAATGGGAGGGGGCTGCCATGAGTGAGGCCGGCCACTAGTGGGAGGTGAGGGAGAGAAAGAAGAGGGTGTGATGTTGTGTAGAACTTTCAAGAGAAGAAACATCACATAAAGTCTTTTCATGCTTTAATTAATTAATTATTTATTTATTTACTATAGCAACTCAAGAAAGCTCTAGAAAATAGGAAAAATTTGCAAATAATTTTTGCATGATACACACTAATTTCTAACATGCCATGGTTCATTTTTACAAATTAAAACCATTTAAATTTGTAATTTACACTAATTTAGTGTAAAAATAAAGGTTATGTTAATATTTAAAATAATTAATTTAGGAAATATATTTTATTAAACTCAAAATTTATAAGTGGCTAAATAAACACCATTTACTAGTAATTTCATAATTAAAATAGGTATTTTAGAAATTATAATGAAAAACAATCACGGTTTAATTTTACGAAAAATACATTTTACTTTACCGAAATTCATAAAATTCACTTAAACAATTTTATTCATTTAATTATTTATTTAATTATTTTTAAAACGTTACAGAAATACGGTATCCCATACACGCATTATTCTCGGTCCTGCACATATCTCATATGCGCTCCTATTTCGTTTCGCTTGAGCCAGGAAACCTCTGTGTAGGACTCTAAAGACTCGTCAATACGCCGGTAGCAGATGATGATCATATCAAACACCCACAAGCCGCAAGCGGTCTGCTAAACGTAACGGCCACCTGGGTATTGAGCGATCTGAAGATCGACGAGCAAGCCCGCTCACACTCCAGTGAATCCAACCAGTAACACTACCGTACAGTCTGGTCTGATCGTCTGATATGTCGCATATCTTGCCTAGGGGTGGTAAACGTCAGACCCCAATAGCTCGATAAGTCGTGTCGATATGAGGCTCATAACGGGTCGAGAAACTACTGGTAACACTTACCAGCAATTCTCTGATCAGCCCTGGCCAGGGACTTCCTGTTATAGCCAATCGAACACAGTGCAACATCAACTCCCTATACCGGGAGAGACGAATCCCCTCCTATCGCTCATTGCCTCCATGTGACTCGGGACTGTACCCAAAAACCACCGTTTTGCACGCCCTCTTGGACGTGGTAAGATGGAAATCAAAGCACAGTGGGAATCATACAAGACTCTATGACGATCTCGGGTCAACAGACTACTCTGTACCAGTGTCACCAGAGAACTGCCATCTGACGTGAGGTATATTACCATCTGGGAGTTCTCGGCGAGTCCGTCCAGTGTACCCAGTCTCTACTGAGCACCCGTATAGGATCTCTGATGTCAAACACCGATGGATATAGGATCATCCATCGCCTATCTGTATGGGTCGAGAAGGTACACGCTAGTCTACTCTGGTATATCGATGCCCCATCTCGATACACACACGACTAGGGACTTTCAAGGATGTACTTATGGACTACCATGTCCCCACTCTTATGATCTGCATCATAGTCCAGGTAGTCAAGTACACATCCTAAGGGCTTTACCAACATGTAATAGAGAGACAATCTGAGTACACGTTAAGGTAAAGAGTGACCAGATAGCATACTATCATGTCGAGCAAGAAAGTCCTCCCTATATATGTCCCAGCATCCACTACAATATACATCCTATGTACAGTAATGGCCTCTAGGGCATACATATAACTAACAATCTCCCACTTGCACTAGGGCCATCTGTAGTAGTGGTTGTAGTATCTCATACTCAACCATCCCATAAAAGTCTCTCTCTGGGAATAGGCGTTCGTGAGTGGATCCGCCGTGTTGTCCTCTGAGTCTACTCTCCTAACCTCGATCTCCTTGGAGATCAACCATCTCCATGATCAGGTGATACTGCCTTAGAATATGTCTGGATCACTGATGGGACGGACGTTCCTTGGCAAAAGCCACAACTCCATTGTCACACAATGGGAGGAACAAAGTTCATCTTATGAACATGTATACATCCAGACTGCCTCTTTGGTAGCATCTTAAGTAGCGATGTATCCTGCCTTTATCGTCTAGTATGCCACGGTATCTAGCTTGGAACTATTCCAACATACCGTCCCTTTACTGAGGGTAAAGACAATGCCTGCGACTGACATTCAGTCGTCTTTATCACCCTGGAACCCTTCCAGTGATTTTCCCTTGGATCAATTGATACCATCTCACTACTACTAGTGAGATACCTAACATCCAATTAGATCTATCTCATAGATCCAAATTCCAGGATTTAGCAGGTATCATTTTGATCCTATATGGAGAATCATTGTGATAAGCGGAGATTGACCGAGCGTAGCATAGGAAACTCTTTCCCTATCAAGAGTATGTCATCCACATACTCTATGAGGATTTTCACCATACTCCCTACTACCTTTTTGTTTATACAAGGTTCATCTACCATTTTCATGATGTCAAACTCTTTGACTAACACATCAAAACAGATGTTCCAACTCCGCGATACCTGCTTTATCCTATAAAGCATCTTGCACACGTTTCCTCTGCTCCCACTGTCTACGAAGCCCTCTGGCTGTGTACTTATAGATGCTCTCTTCCAAAACATCATTTTAGAAGAGCTGTCATGACACCCAACCACCAGATATCGTAGTCATGGTATGTAGCCGTGGCAAGTAGGATCTGGATGGACTTAAGCATAGGTACTGAAAAGGTTTCATCATTATCCACGCCTGGTCAATGACGAAAACCTTTAACAAGTCTAGCTTTGAAAGTCTCAACTTTTCCAAGTACACCAAGTAATCTTCTCAAGATATACTTGCTCCTGATGGGGATTTAATCCTTCAGATATAGCAACCAAAGTCCATACTTTGTTGGCGTATAAGGATTCCATCTCAGATTGCTAAGCATCCAGCCATTCTTACAGAGTCTTACTCCTGATGGCCAGCTCGAAACTAGTTGGGTCATCATCTCATGATGCAATCCTCGCTCCCACTGTCATAGAGAAACCGAAGTATCTCTCAGGTGGGTGAGGAACCCTACTAGATCGGCGGAGAGGCTGAGGTTCATTGGTAATTATTGAATCCTTTGGTTCTGTCAAATCTTCAGCTGTAGTTTTGTATAGCTGGAACATTTCCAGTTATACATGACTGACCTTGCCTCGAGCTTGTCCGGATTTTTCTTTTCAGACATAGGCCGGACAACCCCAAATCTTAACTAACTTAAGAAATGGGCTCTTCCTTTTCCATATCACATATGAAGTGGTAGGCAACTGATTTGATTTGAACCCTATTCAATAGGTATGCAACTTCTCAAGTGCATAACTCCCAAAAGGAAATAGGTAACTCAGCAGTACTCATCATAGAGCACACCATATCAAATAGGGTGTATTTGCTCCGCCCCGATATACCATCGTGCTATGGTGTATACGGAGGAGTAATGCTGAAAGAGAATCTCATTCTCCTTTAGAATAGTCCAGGAATTCCGCGCTCAAGTATTCTCCTCCTTGATCTCATCAAAGGACATAATACTTATACCCGTATCGGTTCTCTACTTCTAACTTATATTCTGTGAATATCTCAAAAGGTTCGGACTTGTGTTTCAACAGGAACATAGGTCTAAATCTTGAGAGATCATCAGAGAACGTAATGAAGTAAAAAGAACCGGTCTTGGTATGTGTAGACAGGGGACCTACATACATCAACATGTATCATCCCAAGAGTTCACTAACTCTTTCTCTGTTTCCAATAAACAGGGCTGTGGTCATCTTATCTTTGTGACATGACTGGCAAGTTTCACAAGATGTAAATTCAAACAGATTTAAATATGCATCTTTATGTAACTTCAGCTAGTCGGGTCGCATTGATATGACCTAGTCTACAATACCTCAAGAAGGAATCGTTCAATTCTGAACTCTTCCTCTTGTGTGTGTTCCATATACTAAGAACTGCAGTTTGATTTAGAACATCAATGCTTTTAGATAACGTGCCTGAACCGATCAACTTTTGATATAGGAAATGTTCAAAACATTATCCAACAATACAAAATTTTATCATTTCTTTACTAATAAAGAGACTGATATGATTTTGTGTAGGGTTCCTAGGCACTCACAAGAGGTCTCACAAGGCATCGATCATGCCAATTTCAAATTTTACGGTGCCTACAAACCCTAAACTACAGATCGTCGGCTAGATGTCTAGGCGAACATTGAACTAGTTAACACTTAACTAATGAGAAAACGGAAATACAACCTTTGTAGATCCGGTGCTCCACCTCCACGGCTCCGCAACGATGTCGTCTCCACTTTCCAAATCAAATCCGGGCTCTAGAGTCGGCTTCGTCGGAGAATGGGCAAGCTAGGTCGTCGATGTCCATGCCGAAGATGATCTACGTCGAGGCATCGCTATATCAAGATCACAACTTCACCAAGTCATGAAACTTGTGAAGTAAACACACTTTACTACTTGGCAAGAGGTAGAGGATGAAGAAATAGGAAGTGGGTTAACTTTAGAATTGGATTTCTCACTCAAAAACATCAATCACCATTGATGAGGTAAGCTTTTCTTCACTTGAAGCAAAGAAGAAGAAGAAGAAATGTTATGATAAAATAAAAGAAAAAGAAAAGAATAATCCAATCTTTATCATAACTTAACCATGGTTATGTGTAGAGATTGAACTAGGGTTAAATCAAATGGTTAGGTTAAGCATGAGATAAGAATGGTGGACAAAGTCAAAGGTTCATGAATCTTCATGAAAAAACAAAGAAAGCCTCCATTCTTCTCATTTCATTTTCCAAAAAGAAAATAAATAAATAAATGAATAAATAGATTTGAAAAACAAAACCCTAACCATTTAAATAACCATGGTTTAATCTTTACACAAAACCAAGTTAGCATGCATCATCAAACATGATACATACAAGTGCACAAAAACATATCGCATATGCAATGCACACGAACCAAGTGAGAAAATCCGTCTAAAGTGAACCGATACTAGTTAATGCAAAGTAATATATCAAATATATAATTATACATTAAATCATTAAATCAACACTTGATTCAATGATCCGGTCATGCGCACAAAACCGACTGGTATCATTAGTAACATCTTATCGAATCAATACTTGATCCGATAACCCGGCTATATCGCATATAACCGATCAATGTCACATCGCGAGAATCGAATACAGTATCGCATACTCGTATTATTCTCGGTCCCGCACATATCTCATATGCGCTCCTATTTCGTTTCGCTTGAGCCAGGAAACCTCTGTGTAGGACTCTAAAGACTCGTCAATACGCCGGCAGCAGATGATGATCATATCAAACACCCACAAGCCGCAAGCGGTCTGCTAAACATAACGGCCACCCGGGTATTGAGCGATCTGAAGATCGACGAGCAAGCCCGCTCACACTCCAGTGAATCCGACCAGTAACACTACCGTACAGTCCGGTCTGATCGTCTGATATGTCGCATATCTCGCCTAGGGGTGGTAAACGTCAGACCCCAATAGCTCAATAAGTCGTGTCGATATGAGGTCTATAACTGTTCGAGAAACTACTGGTAACACTTACCAGTAAATCTCAGCAACCCTGGCAAGGGATTTCCTGTTATAGCCAATCGAACACAGCGCAACATCAACTCCCTATACCTGGAGAGACGAATCCCCTCCTATCGCTCATTGCCTCCATGTGACTCGGGACTGTACCCAAAAACCACCGTTTTGCACGCCCTCTTGGACGTGGTAAGATGGAAATCAAAGCACAGTGGGAACCACACAAGACTCTATGACGATCTCGGGTCAACAGACTACTCTGTACCAGTGTCACCAGAGAACTGCCATCTGACGTGAGGTATAATACCATCTGGGAGTTCTCGGCGAGTCCGTCCAGTGTACCCAGTCTCTACTGAGCACCCGTATATCATCTCTGATGTCAAACACCGATGGATATGGGATCATCCATCGCCCATCTGTATGGGTCGAGAAGGTATACGCTAGTCTACTCTGGTATATCGATGCCCTGTCTCGATACACCCACGACTAGGGACTTTGAAGGATGTACTTATGGACTACCATGTCCCCACTAGTATGATCCGCATCATAGTCCAGGTCGTCAAGTACAGATCCTAAGGGCTTTACCAACATGTAACAGAGAGACAATCAGTATACACGTTAAGGTAAAGATCAACCAGATAGCATACTATCATGTCGAGCAAGAAGGTCCTCCCTATATATGTCCCAGCATCCACTACAATATACATCCTATGTACAGTAATGGCCTCTAGGGCATACATATAACTAACAATTTGTATATCAGGTTCGATATCTAACAACATTCATTCAGAATCAATGTATTGGTAATACAGGGTGACAGTGACCAACAGACTTGGCTGCAACACATGCCCCGTTTTCTGCCTCATGAAACTTATCATCCGTTCTCAGTTCTCTACCTTTCTGTAGCCATATGTAACAGATTACATATCTGGGATCCTGATCTGGTATCACATACCCAGGACGTAAAGGACACTGAGAAACAGTTCTATATAATGAACACACCCGAAGATGATGCATCATTATGCACTCTCCTCGTTTGGGCGGCACGGGAAATCTGGTATTCCCCAATTTCCTGCTCTGTCTTATAACAATTATAAGTTGGAGCGGGACCAACGTTCCCCAGCTCAGTATAACAAGCGGGTTCGGTCAAAAATCCGTATTATTATCTTGATTAAGGCGTGATATGGTCGCTAACTGGAGAGAGAGAGAAGAAAACACTCAGCGTGCGCTCTTGCAAGAATAGATTGGTTATTATTTTATCTAATCAGGATGGCTCCCACTGCTTTTTATCAAATCTTCCTTCAAACCCTAAAAGGAAAGACTAGCCGGGATTAATTACACACTACAAGTTCGCCAATCTTTCAGCCAGGCCAGTGTCGGTACTTTGAGGGAGGTCCCCCGTGCTTTCGCACGAACCTAATTAATGTAAACCTCGTTTTCCCAAAGGCGTAACCCCGTTGACACCTTTCTAGACACCTACTTGATCGGCTAATTGTAATGTATAAAACTCTCCCAGGAGTAACACTTACTCGCAGCGGGTATCGGGATCCAACTATCACATAGAAGGTATGCAATCTCATTGCAAATTTCAACACTTGAAATTCCCGATAATATTTTGCCCCTAACCTCCTATGACCTTGACAAAGGCCAACAAACCATAGGATGCTAGTCAAGTTCAACCTGTCATTTCCTGATTGAATTAAACCCACCCGCACGGCCCTTGACAAAGGCCAACAAGGTCGCACGACTACCCTAACTCAATCTGCATCATATGCATAAGCAGATAAGCACCAGTCAGCTACCGCACACTACGCCTTGACAAAGGCCAACAAACGTAGCACGAATACTAACTACTACTTATCTGAAATGACGGAGGGCTACGACGGGTTTTTCTGAAAACCTATTGCGTAATGAACTTGATATCGTTGTAGTATCGAATGAATTTTGAAATGGAGTGTTTTTGAGGCTTTTCTGGTTTTGCTAAAGGAGTCACTCCCGGTGAAGGGATCGTCGGTCCTTTCCTCGTCGAATGAGGTGCGGGATATATCATATATATCACTGTGCAAAGCAAAAACTCTTAAAAGCAATCAAAAGACAAACCGAGTGTCTAGCATCTGCCAGTTATTGCTAAAGGAGTCACTCCCGGTGAAGGGATCTCGGTCCTTTCCTCATCGAATAAGGTGCAGGATATATCATATATACCGCTGTGCAAAGCAAGAACTGTAGCTACCTGTTTTATTTTGAAATTCGATTCTACAACATCTTAGGTTTCTTTTATTTCATTAATCACATTAATGAAGTCTCATCATTTGAGTACCTAAACATTACAGATAAATACGACGTACACTTATGCCATCCGCATTCGCCTCGATGTCCCCTCGTGCACCGTTAGGTTAGGTAACTAACAGCAGAGCGGGGCGGGGCTAGCGCGGGTGTAAAACATAAGTAACGTCTATATAATATATCATATATACTATATACTGTATCTATCACAGAACATCACATGATCACATCACAGATATCGCAGCAGAAGAAACATATGAAATATTGGATATACTAGGACGTCCGTGTTTTCAATACGAGCCAGTATAAAACACGGATTCCACGGTTGCGATGAATAGCCAAACCCACACCCCTAGACCCCTACGAGAGCGGCAAGCAACCCTACCAATTCTGGAGTTAGGAGACCCGGACCCGACTCCTCGAGTTGGTCTCCCACTGGACTCCAGAACCCGATTACTTGTGCCCTCCTCCTTGGGTCTATCCTAGTGCAGAAAAGTAAATAATATACAAACAGTGACAACTTCCGCAACCTGGAAGTGCCCCAATAAAAGAATATTACATACAAGTTTTTACATAAATGAAAATGAAAAACACTCATCTCACATAAAAACCCCCGGCTATTCAAACACGACAATCCAATATAACATATCCAGCAACACATAACATCACATGTCATCAACGTAAGTAAATATGCGCATCCCAATTGTCGTTGACATATAGCAACGAAACCGGCGATATCACATATTACACTTACGGTCACAGAAAAGAAAGTATAAAACTACAACGGTTGGAATTCGCAACCACCTCAGACATCGCATGCCTGACCAAATGAATTACTTAGACAACGCATGCCTAACAATTATAAACCCCGCATTTTAGTCTCATTATCGAAAACACTTTTCAATATCAAGTCGGGCAATTCAACAAGATTCCCGATATCCTGATCGAATGCTCGTCGCAAACTTCAGTAGACGACCGCACCCCCGATACCGTCGACGAAGTGCACCAAGGCGGAACACCGCTACCGCGAGCACCCGGACGGATGCTTTCGGCGACGGGGTTCTCCTACAGTCACTTGGTCGTGGCTATGGGGTGTAGCTGTCTATTAAGTTTACCCGGCGAGTATCCGCGTACGCTACGTGATTGCGACGGACTTTTGATCACATCAAAACTCCGTGGCAACCGATCAAGTGAGACTAAACTGCTATGTTTATAACATTCATTCAGTTATCTCATAACTCTTTGTAAATTCCAATTATTATATCACATTCCAGATAATTAGAAAATGTTAGACTTTCCGATCGAACAATCAAACACCCAAGTTTTCCCAGTACAGCTCAACACATGAAATAAGTCTAACAACATTCAGTTCGTGCCTCAGTACCAACGGTACAGCCGTAGAAGGGTCAAGCCAACGCCTCACATGTGGCACGCCGTACTGCCCCAAACCCGAAGGTTCAAAGGGCAGTTCAAGATGGTCACATAATCGAGTTAAGGTTTGTTGTCTTCTAGAGTGTCCATCGAGTTACTTGCACTACTTAGAACGTCGTTAAACTACGGAAAAATCCAACACTTGGAAATTTCCCGACAGGGGAAAAATTGGGTATTTATATCCGGTCGAACTTTTTAACATATTCTAAAAATTATCCGGAAAGCCACATAGACAAAATCTGATAATCCGATCGAACATTCGAATCCCCAAAACAACCCAGAAAATTCAACTCTTGAATAAATTTTAAAAATTCCCAGAAAACTCAGCATAATTTATCAGGAATTACTGTGCAAACAATGAGGGCTGACGTCACCAGATAGCCGCGGAACCGCCGCAGAAGCTAAGCTTCTGCCGCGGTTCCGCCGCAATAAATACTGTTCATCGAAAAATTTTTGCATCGTAATTCTTATTTTTCCCTGCTGAATTTTTTAGCAATTTTTAATTTGGAAAAATCCACGTTTTCAGAAAAAGTCCAGAGAGCGTGGAAATTTTGGGGTTTCGGTTTCGTTCGGACTTCAAACTCCGTCTAGACTTCATCTAAGGCTCTAGCTAGGCTCTGATACCACTGTAGGGTTCCTAGGCACTCTCAAGAGGTCTCACAAGGCATCAATCATACCAATTTCAAAAATTAGAGGTGCCGAGAAACCCTAATACGGATCGTTGGCTAGATTTCTAGGCGATAAAAGAACTAGTTTACAACTAAACTATAAGATAACGGAAATACAACCTTTGTAGATCCGATGCTCCACCTCCATAGCTCAGCAATGAGGTCTCCTCGCTGTCCAAGTCGAACCCCGGGCTCTAGCGTCGGCTTCATCGGAGAATGGACGGGCTAGGTCATCGACGACGATGCCGAAGATGATCTACGTCGAGGCATCGCTAGATCAAGCTCCAACTTCACAAAGTCCAAAAACTTGTGAAGAGAACACACTCTACTACTTGGCAAGAGGTAGAGGATGAAGAAATAGGAAGTGTGTAGACTTTAGAATTGGATTTCTCACTTGTTTCATCAATCCACCATTGATGAAGTAAGGTTTCTTCATGAAGAAGAAGAAGATGAAGAAGATGATAAGTTATGATGATAATTAAAGAATAGAAAAGAATAATCATCCTTATCATAATCAAACCATAGTTAGGTGTAGAGAATTAACAAGGGTTAGTGAATGGTTGGGTTAAGACATGAAGACAAAATGGTCACTTTGGTCAAACCTTCATGAAGGTTCATAAACAAACAAAGAAAGCCACCATTATCTCTTCATTATTTTCTTTTGCTAAAATAAACAAAATGGATAAATAAAAGAATAAATGAAGCAAAAGAAACCCTAACCATTGACCAACCATGGTTTAATCCATACACCAAACTATCATGTATCATCAAACATGATACAATCAAATGTACAAATGTATATCACATATACAATGTGCACAATCCAAGTGAGAAAATCCATTTAAAGTGAACCAATACTAGTTAATGCAAAGTAATATATCAAATATATAATTATGCATTAAATCATTAAATCAACACTTGATTCAATGATCCGGTCATGTCGCACACAACCGACTAGTATTCAATGTATCGGCTTATCGATTCAACGCTTGAATCGATAACTAGGTTATATCGCATACAACCATCCGACACATTGATCGCGAGAATGAAATACGGTATCACATACACGCATTATTCTCGGTCCCGCACATATCTCATATGCGCTCCAATTTCGTTTCGCGTGAGCCAGGAAACCTCTGTGTAGGACTCTAAAGACTCGTCAATACGCTGGCAGCAGATGATGATCATATCAAACACCCACAAACCGCAATCGGTCTGCTAAACGTAACGGCCACCCGGGTATTGAGCGATCTGAAGATCGAGGAGCAAGCCCGCTCACACTCCAGTGAATCCAACCAGTAACACTACCGTACAGTCCGGTCTGATCGTCTGATATGTCGCATATCTTGCCTAGGGGTGGTAAACGTCAGACCCCAATAGCTCGATAAGTCGTGTCGATATGAGGCTCATAACGGGTCGAGAAACTACTGGTAACACTTACCAGCAATTCTCTGATCAGCCCTGGCCAGGGACCTCCTGTTATAGCCAATCGAACACGGTGCAACATCAACTCCCTATACCGGGAGAGACGAATCCCCTCCTATCGCTCATTGCCTCCATGTGACTCGGGACTGTACCCAAAAACCACCGTTTTGCACGCCCTCTTGGACGTGGTAAGATGGAAATCAAAGCACAGTGGGAATCACACAAGACTCTATGACGATCTCGGGTCAACAGACTACTCTGTACCAGTGTCACCAGAGAACTGCCATCTGACGTGAGGTATATTACCATCTGGGAGTTCTCGGCGAGTCCGTCCAGTGTACCCAGTCTTTACTGAGCACCCGTATATGATCTCTGATGTCAAACACCGATGGATATGGGATCATCCATCGCCCATCTGTATGGGTCGAGAAGGTACACGCTAGTCTACTCTGGTATATCGATGCCCCATCTCGATACACCCACGACTAGGGACTTTCAAGGATGTACTTATGGACTACCATGTCCCCACTAGTATGATCCGCATCATAGTCCAGGTAGTCAAGTACACATCCTAAGGGCTTTACCAACATGTAATAGAGAGACAATCTGAGTACACGTTAAGGTAAAGAGTGACCAGATAGCATACTATCATGTCGAGCAAGAAAGTCCTCCCTATATATGTCCCAGCATCCACTACAATATACATCCTATGTACAGTAATGGCCTTTAGGGCATACATATAACTAACAGTCCACCCATATAATCAGTGTTTGTGTTCACGTAAATATCATAAAGGAGTGTGCATGAAAGTATGAGGATATATATCAACGGTGTCCCTCCCGACACATCAAAATCATGGGACCTGAGTGCCTAGTATCGACACCCGAAAACATCATGAAAACCGTGCCCAGCATCGGCACGTAAATCCTCATATATCAGGCTCCGTCAGTCCGGATCGGCCCACGGGCTCCGTCAGTCTGGATCGGCCTATATCATCCCTCGACTCCGGTCGGTATCCTCCGGATATCCGCCGAGCCCAAATACTATCCCCGGTAGATAGTAGTCCCTCTGCCAGGCTCACTATCTACTGTACAGTGATCCGTTCTCGCCCCGGGGTACCATACCAGGTCCACCATGTACCCGCAATCGGCCTCATCCACCTCCTCGAATTGGATTTCAGATGTCGCTCTCAGAACCGAGAAAACATATGGAGGACGCACTGAAATATCATATCAGGAGAAACCGGGTTTTTAAAACAATACATAATCTCTTTTAAAATGTCCACGGTTCTCAAATCCAGAAATGTCATAAAAACATCATATCTTAATGCGTAAAATCATATAGCATGCTGCATGCGACATATAATTGAAATGTAAGCATATCCGTGTATCATGCAACTTGGAACAGTGATATGACATATTAAGCGAAAACCGCTCTTTTAAAATGATTCCAGTTTTTAAAATATATAACATGCGGTTCCCAATTTTCCAATAAAACCAGTTATCTATGTAGGCACAATATGTATATGCGCAAGTATAGAGGTACCAATGTGTATATGCGCCAAAATGGGTATGCAATGTGCATATGCGCAAGTATGGATGTATCAATGTATATGTGCACCAATATGAATATACAATGTGTATGTGCGCAATTAAGGATGTATCAATGTAAATGTGCACCAATATGAATATACAATGTGTATATGCACAAATAAGGATGTATCAATGTCAAATAAGGATGTATCAATGTATATGTGTACCAATATGAATTTACAATGTGTATGTGCGCAAATAAGGATGTATCAATTTATATGTGCACCAATATGAATATACAATGTGTATGTGCGGAAATAAGGATGTATCAATGTATATGTGCACCAATATGAATATACAATGTGTATATGCGTAAATAAGGATGTATATGTAAGCATGTCATGCAAAGAGTCATATCATGATGCAACAATCCTACTGTGTAGTGACATGGCAATTATCGATAATGAAGTGTGTGAGCCTACAATCTGTGTACGTGTAACATACGCATCATCGATAATGGTGCAGGTGTACTATCAGAGGTATAAGTAGTACAATGTGAATAACATGAATGCATCATAAGGTAAATTGTCAGCTAGAAGCTATAAGGTATACATATCTAACATGATCGAGTCGATGAATCTATCAATCGGCATCCAGCCTAACAACATTACGTACGGTATAATCCATCATACGACAACCTCTAGTCAAGGGTATGGATCAATCATCAAGTCAAACTCATCACGCACGGAAAATCATCGTACGGCGGCATTAAGCTAATAGGTATCCTAACATCCTATGCGACAAATGAGGGTACGGCCTAATATCACACACGGCCGATCATCCATGATTCACAACATTCTTTATATATATATCCCTATATACCTATGTCCGAGGTCACATCCGCAATAATCTCATATCAGGGGAATGGCAGGGTATAAATCATCTCGATCGACTCGCATCCGTATACCAACATTGTAGGGTTCCTAGGCACACTAGTGAGGTCTCACAAGGCATTGAACATGCCAAATTAAAATTTTAACGGTGCCGAGAAACCCGACTACGGATCGTCGGCTAGAAGTTTAGGCGAAAAAGCTAACTAGTTAACACTTAACTAAGGGAATACGGAAATACAACCTTTGTAGATCCGGTCCTCCACCTCCACGGCTCCGAGACGAGGTCCTCTCCGCTGTCCAAATCAAATCCGGGCTCTAGCGTCGGCTTCGTCGGAGAATGGGCAAGCTAGGTCGTCGATGTCCATGCCGAAGATAATCTACGTCGAAGCATCGCAAGAACAAGCTCTCACTTCACCAAGTCATGAAACTTGTGAAGAAAACACACTCTACTACTTGGCAAGAGGTAGAGGATGAAGAAATAGGAAGTGGGTAGACTTTAGAATTGGATTTCTCACTCATTTCATCAAGTTGCCATTGATGGTCAAGCTTTTCTTCACTTGAAGGAAGAAGAAGAAGAAGCTAAAAATATTATGATAAGAATTATTATTCTAGAAAAGAAAAATCAATCCTTATCATATATTGAACCATGGTTAGATGTAGAGAGTTAACTAAGGTTTAAGTGAGTGGTTAGGGTTAAGCATGAGACAAAATGGTCAAAAAGTCAAAGTCTTCATGAAGGTTCATGAATGAACAAAAGAAAGCAACCATTTTCCTCATTTTGCCTTTTCTTTTTCCAAAAAGATAAATGAATAAAATGAAATCAAAAACCCTAATCACCCACTTAACTATAGTTTAATTCTTAACACTTAACCATAAGGCATGTATCATCAAACATGATACAAGCAAGTGCACAAAACTATATCGAATATACAATGTGCACACCCGAGCGAGAAAATCCATTTAAAGTGAACCGATACTAGTTAATGCAAAGTAATATATCAAATATATAATTATGCATTAAATCATTAAATCAACACTTGATTTAACGATCCGGTCATATCGCATATAACCGACTAGTATCATTAGTAACAACTTATCGAATCAACACTTGATCCGATAACCCGGCTATATCGCATATAACCGATCAATGTCACATCGCGAGAATCGAATACAGTATCACAAACTGGTATTATTCTCGGTCCAGCACATATCTCATATGCGCTCCTATTTCGTTTCGCTTGAGCCAGGAAACCTCTGTGTAGGACTCTAAAGACTCGTCAATACGCCGGCAGCAGATGATGATCATATCAAGCATCCACAAGCCACAAGCGGTCTGCTAAACGTAACGGCCACCCGGGTATTGAGCGATCTGAAGATCGACGAGCAAGCCCGCTAACACTCCAGTGAATCCAACCAGTAACACTTCCGTACAGTCCGGTCTGATCGTCTGATATGTCGCATATCTCGCCTAGGGGTGGTAAACGTCAGACCCCAATAGCTCGATAAGTCGTGTCGATATGAGGTCTATAACAATTCGAGATACTACTAGTAACACTTACCAGTAAATATCAACAACCCTGGCCAGGGATTTCCTGTTATAGCCAATCGAACACAGCGCAACATCAACTCCCTATACCGGGAGAGACGAATCCCCTCCTATCGCTCATTGCCTCCATGTGATTCGGGACTGTACCCAAAAACCATCGTTTTGCACGCCCTCTTGGACGTGGTAAGATGGAAATCAAAGCACAGTGGGAACCATACAAGACTCTATGACGATCTCGGGTCAACAGACTACTCTGTACCAGTGTCACCAGAGAACTCCCATCTGACGTAAGGTGTAATACCATCTGGGAGTTCTCGGCGAGTCCGTCCAGTGTACCCAGTCTCCACTGAGAACCCGTATATCATCTCTGATGTCAAACACCAATGGATATGGGATCATCCATCGCCCATCTGTATGGGTCGAGAAGGTATACGCTAGTCTACTCTGGTATATCGATGCCCCGTCTCGATACACCCACGACTAGGGACTTTGAAGGATGTACTTATGGACTACCATGTCCCCACTAGTATGATCCGCATCATAGTCCAGGTAGTCAAGTACACATCCTAAGGGCTTTACCAACATGTAACAGAGAGACAATCAGCATACACGTTAAGGTAAAGTTCAACCAGATAGCATACTATCATGTCGAGCAAGAAAGTCCTCCCTATATATGTCCCAGCATCCACTACAATATACATCCTATGTATAGTAATGGCCTCTAGGGCATACATATAACTAACAAACATATCATCATATCATCATATCCGTCTTATAGTCTTTCATCGCATTTATATCACAAATCAAATCGAATTTACATAAACATTCTATCTCTACTAAGTATAAGTATCTGATCTAACATACACACCCGAACCATACAATCAGATTTTTAAAGAAGTGAATCGTAGTTTTGAAAATAAGGGTTACGGTGTTTTTAAGGAAAAGTTATCTTTTGAAAATCCGTAACATCCCTCAAGGTATAAATTTAAAAGATACATAAGATTCTTCGGTTTAGAAAAAGGTATGGTTCGGATGATGTATCTACAGCGACTATCTAGTCCTACAGTACCCTAAACGGCAATATCGCTAAACGTCATCCTATGATAGTCGTAACATAACACTTCTAACTATCCCCAAGTTTCTAATAAGGTTTCATAGCTATCTTCATTCTAATCCTAGTTTCCTAATCTAGGTTTCCTAACCATATTCTATAAATCAGTTTTCCATCAAAACTTTGCGGGGGTGCTATACGCCATCCACCCGACTTCCCCGGTAGATATAGATCTACTCAACGTAGTCTTCGCCTGCCGAATTCGATGACGCCACGCTCCGTCGCCTCGGAATCCATGCGAGGGTACCTACAATAATAAACAATCGCAATGCGTATTAAAATCAAGGCGAAAAACAAAAACAGCACGCGCATTGCTTATAGGTCAGAACCTATACCTTATGCGTACAAAATCAACCAAACAACCCTTGTTGTTGATGTACGAACATCCAACAACCAAAAACGAATCCAAATATCAAAACTCATCATTCAAAATACGGAAAACATATCCTAAATCACACACAAGTGTTCCAGATTTTGACTCAGGTCTAATAAATCCAAGGAAACAAGTATAGGGTGATGTATATAGTATATGTGAGCTACTGAACCAACCCCAACAGCCAAGACACCTAAGTGGTCCGCCCCATCCCTCGAAATTCCGGCGAGACTGGCCACCCATGCTCAGTTGGGTCTCATTTTGTCATGGTGGTCTCCTCTGGTCTAAAATTGGTCTCTGGTATTGTTTGATTGTCTCAGATATTCCCCAGGCCATCCCAGATTTCACAGTAGGCACACTAAAAGTCACAAAACCAATACGGAACAAATCCTAAGTTCGTTCATCGGGTTCAGGTCTATGGCTCAGGTCAGGAATCATGTCACCATGGTCATGTAAACATTCACAACAGCTCCCAGATTTCACCTAGATCCATTACAGAAAAATCTAGTAGGACCAAACACCTCCAAACATCTTCAGGTAACTACCTTACAAAATCCAAACCCTAAAGCCTCTACCCACCCGAGGTCGCCGGATTTGGCCCCATACTCGCCGGCCCAAACCGCCCAGGTAGGTCTCGTTCTTCAGGTGGTCACTTAGGGTTACGAGTAAATCATTACCATACTGTTTGTTTTCCCAGTGAATGCTCGGGGTCACAGCAGGTCAGCGACATCACAAAACGACATCCAAAACACGATATCTCACAAAACTAATCTAAAGTAAAGAAATTATACCTCATTTGGTCCCCTCTAGGCAGCACTAACTTCCCAAAGTCGTCAATGTAGCGTTTTGAAAATCGTTTCGGTGAAATTTCGGGAAATCGGTAAAATTAGGGGGTTTTCTGTAAAAAGTCAAAACACACATATCTTTATTATAAAATTAAATATACATATTCTAGCTATGTAATTTCTAGTATTTAGTGTTTATCGAGTCACTGGTGAAATTTCAAATTTTCTGAAAAATTTTCCGAAATTAATTATTTTAATATTATTTTAAGCCGTCCCTAATACATTTAATTAGGGAAAATTACAAACTGGAATGAGTTGAAACAAATTTTGTGCATCATAACACATTAAAAAAAAAATTTAACATGTTGTTTTTGAAATGAAATGGTTTGCCAAAACGGTTTAGAAATTATCGAAGAAAAAAGGCTTTTTTAGTGAATTTAGTGTAAATGGATATTTGGGGTATAATATTTATCATTTTCCATCACCCCATACCCATACCCACACTCACACACACCCATTTATTTCTTCCCTTGGCTGAATTCAGCAGCCCCCATCAATTTTCCCCACTTGAATTTCAAAAGAAAAGAAAAGGAAATGAAAGGATAAAAGAATATATAAGTATGGGCTTTGACCTTAGGTTTCTTTGACTTTGACATTTTCTCTCCCCACACCCACACCCACACTCCCATTCCCCCCATCTCAGCTAAAATTTCCAGCAGTCCCCTTTCATTTGTTCTCCTTCATTTCTTGCAAAACCCCAAAGTATTTTCATCAAAATCCAAATCAAAAACCCCATAAACTCTAAATCCAATCTCTACCCATTATTTCTTTGCCCAAGCTAGCTTGGATTTTGGAGGAAATTTGGCATTTTAGAGGCTATGATCTTCATGTTGATCTCTTGATCATGAGGTATAAAGATTCATCCATATTTGTTAGTTGTTAGTTGAATGTTTAATCAAACTTGATTAGGTGTTTTAAAAATATAAATAAAGGGGTTTTGAATTCAAGTTTGGAAATTCAAGTGGATGGTTTTGGATTATAGTTAGGGTTTTGTTGTATGATTATGGTTGCAAGTGGAATTCTTCTTTTTGTGGAATGTGAAACATAATCAAATTGTTAGTTTGCAAATTGTTAAGTTGGAATTGTAATATTTAAGCTATTTTGCTTACTAGATTTTTGGAAAATTATTAAATGTCTTAGATTAAAATATAATTATGATTTCATGTCATTATTAATATTATAATAAGTGGTTTAATGCCTTTGGACCATGCAAAACCAAGCTTATTTGTAAAATTGTGAATTCTACTTTAAAAAGAGTTAAAGTCGGTATTTTTGCAAACTAGTTTTTTTGAACGTATGTGGTTTGGTGAAATTAAATCGTGGAAATAGTTTGTATGGATTATTTAAGTTATTTAATAAGTATTATGGCCGCTAGATTTGTTTAAACGTCGAGTTTTGTACTAAAACGGGTAACTTTGCTTGCTAGATTTTCGGAAAAATAGCTTTTAAAGTGAGTTTGAGGTTTTTGTGAATTTTAAGCTATTTTATATTATAATTAGTGCTTGTGATTGTGTAAATGAGTGTGTTTGGGTTTTTCTCGATGGTTTGGCGTTTGTACGCCGACGTCGAGGGTTTTTGGGTTGATTTGTGAAAGCAACCATAGGTTTTGACTTATGTGGGATTCGTATGTCGTTTTGGTCATGAGTCGGATTTTAATGCGATACGATGCGTTATGATATGTAGGTACCCCATGTGGACTTCGAGACGACAAGCAAGCGCGTGGCGACGTCGGCACCGGCGAGCGAGGACCAAGTGAGTAGATTTATATCTACGGAGAGAAGTCGGGTGGATGGCGTATAGTACCCCCGCAGTCCGTAGTATAGTTCATATATATATGTTTATATAGGTGTTTTATGATATGAGAATGTTTATTCATGATATGATTATGTGTTCATGGATTACCTTTGGGTTAGTTGCGAAACCCTAGAGTAGTTGTTATACCCACATACGCACGCACAGACTTGCATACATTACTTTCTTGTGCGTAGATGGGGATGTGTATATATGTATATACGCGTGGGTATGGGACTATGCATATATACATTCATATACACATGCATGGATGATGAGGATAGTACTTGGGATTTGAGATGAGTCGATGAGATTTGATTTGAGGCCGTCAGATCGGTGATATGGCAGGGTTCGTATTTGAGATACGACATGACGTTGTAGCGGGTCCTTGACGTAGTGTTTCACACACGTGCATGCATACTTAGGCGGTATCAGTATTGTACTAGACGTAGATCAGTACCCCGATCATGATATTTGATAATGAGGATACCGGATGAATAGTATGATGAATGTGATATTGACCCATACCCAGATTTGGGATGCCGTACGACGGATTTACGTACGAGCTATATATTGACGATTGATCCGCATTCTTGACTTGGGATGTCTGATTATAGATATGGTATCGGATATGATATTATTGAGGCGGGATCACGACTATACATATACTGGTATGTATATGTATCGCCTCAGATGATAGACGGTTTCCTTACCTGTAGTTCAGCCGTATAGTTTAGTGTAGTTGTTAGATTAGATTGGACTCCTACCTATTTCAAAACTAGCGAATCGTGGGTATTTTAAAAGACAGGTCAAGAGATCTACGGATATTTCAAAAGACGTATCCTTTCTTAAAACCACCGTAGCCCTTATTTTCAAAACCCCACGATTCGCGTTATTTCAAATGGCACCATTGTTTAATATTTAGCTCCCGCTCATTATGGTTGCTCGCTCCAAATCGCTTACTTAAATTGTTATTTCATATTGCATTGTTAATATTATGCTGTTAGGACACCAGCACCATTACCGATGATGCGTATGTACCACGTACACTTACTTGCCGGCTCATACATATCTTCATCGGTAATTACCATGTCACGTACACCTTAGAAAATATTATTGCTTAACTTAGCTTGATAGCTAGTAGTTTGACATGATATTAGTGTACTTACCTTATATGCCAGCTTAGATATTATAGTTATTACTTGTCACTTCATGCATACTGTTATTCATTGTTATGCCGTATTCATGGATTCTCAAGCCTATATTCATGGTTTTACATGCTATTGATGATTTGGATTCGGATTCGGATTTCCATGAGATTTTCTGGATTTGGGGGAAAACCGCAAAACTTGTATAATCTTCTTGCCTCTCTTTTAAATAAAAAGTGCGGTTTTCCCATGATGTATGAGTCGTCCACCATGAGTTTGCTGATGGATTTCGATACCCGATTCAAGGAGATGGATGAACCGTTTCGGGTACATGGTGAACCCGGTGCGGTACCCCGGGGCAAGAAGATCGTGTTGTTGACGTTGAGCCTGTGCAGGGGAGCACGACCGACCGGTGATATTACCCGACGCGTCGGATATCCGGAGGATACCGTCGTGGTCATGAGATGGATGGTAGGGGCCGACCTGGAGTGACGGCGCCCTAGTCATTGTGATTGAGACATTAAGATTTCGAGATATTGAGGTACAGAGACTGTGATACAGAGATATCGAGATATTGGGATTACGTTTTGTGCCGATGCTAGGCACTGTTTTATACTGATTTCATTATGATACCTCATTTTAAAAATACAGAAATCTCACTAATTTATGAAAGTAGTTTTCTTCAGTACATGCATTCTATTTCATACATTCATACATCATCCATATGATATATTGCTACCTGAGGCACTGACACAGGCATATGGGATTACACTTGGGTTAGATATTTACCCTAGTCATTGTTATAGACTGCTGGTTATATTTGAAGATTATATATTATGATCATATGACCTAGGATTGCGTCATACATGCGATTTCTATTCGTAGATGTTTTTTTATTCACGAGTTGGCAACTCACCCCCGTTGTGCCCCAGTTTCTTGCAGGTTTGCTGTACAGGTTTCATTACGGCTTTGCGGGCACAGTTTCGTTCGGGTAACTTGCTAGTAGGTGGGTTTATTGGTATTGTACCCATCATATTACCTTGTATAATATTATTCAGTTGTATCTAGTAAATTCCATCAACCAAACATGTATTTATTGAGATAGTGACCAGAGATGTTATTCTTTCGACCTTAGAGTCGCTCGTTATATTTCTGTGGAATTCTTGTTGTTTCAGTTTCCTTTTGAGTTTTGATCCTCGCCCTGGGCGTTGTATATTATATTGCTTGTGTGGTTGTGACCGTCGATTGACGAAGAGCTAGCTCCAGCTTGGGGATGCCTTTTTATTGATTTCGTATACTATTCATGTTGTATCCCGTTTGGGGGCCAGTATATATAAAAGAGACTCTGCCGAAATTTTCAGGAAATATTTGATGTTTTTTTAAAAATGCATAATTCATCTATGCTATTAAAACTACTTGATTTAAATTGATTTTCCTTCTCTCTAATACTTTTCTTGGATTGGATTTCTGGGTTTTCGGTTTACTTAGATTACGTACATGCCTCGAGACGTTTCGTAGTTTATGTGCCGGTCTTGTTCCGTAGATTCGGGACGCGACAGTCAAAATCCCACTTTGCTCGGTTCAAAGTGTAGAGGAAGAGATGGGGATTAATTTTTGTGAAAGGGGTTTTAGGTTTTGGGTATTGTTTGGAAATAGATCTAGGGTTTTAAGTGGAGGGTTGTGGGGTTGAGGAAGATGAAGAGGGAGAAAACAAAATGATAAGGGAATGGTTAGGCGGCAACCCCCCTCTCTTTCTCACTTATTCACACTCTCTCTCCATCCAAGTCATCACCCATTTTCACTAAATTACCCTTTTACCATTCCTTTATCTTTTCTCTTATAAATTTCAAAACCAAATCAAATAATACCCATGAAGCAACACAAAAACAACATGTAACTAAATGGAACATGACATGGTGCACTAACTATGAAAACTGTAGAAACACGGATTTGGCTTAATCTCGATTAGCAGTGCACTAATCGGGTTTTTATCAAAACTGCAAATATTAAATTTTAAAATTGCCAAATCCATTGAATATATTATTAAATGAATAAATAAAATAATTTTCCATTTATTCCACAGTTATTGGTATATATTTATACCCTTTTTCGAAAACCCCAATTTCGCAAATCGGGCAGTTTTCGGGAAATATATTATTTTAATATTAAATTCCAAAAATAATATTTTATATTTTCCGAAATGTTACAGTCTTCCCCCCTTAAATAAATTCGGTCCCCGAATTTAAATTTAAACCCCCAAAATCTAAAACATTTCAATAATCAGCTCAAATCAACGGGGCTCCAAAATCATGGAAAACGCAGAAATAACACAACGCGCCAAGTGCGCATGAAAACGAGTACAAAATTCAAAATCGAACTCCGTCAAGAGTCACGCAAATCATCGGATTTGCACGCATATCCTCCGAGTTACAATAGAGATACAGATCTCGAAATCCACTACTGAAATCCAGTATACACTAGTCAAGTACTATAATACGTGTATAGTAAGCATCTTTGAAAACTCCAAAATCCGAATAAAATACATGCAAAATCCTTTCTAAATCGCCGCGGGAATGCGTAACTCACGGCATAACTGATGGACGCTCATTTTAAAATAATAATATATGTCCATAAATGTTTTCTTAAATACACGTTCCGTTGTTTTGAAAATATCCCAAAAGGTTTTCCTTTATAAACGTTCGTGTCGTTCACAGACACGTAGGAAATAGCGAGACTATAGCTCCTTTTGAAAACCCTTTTTGGTAAACTTTTAATGCATGCAAAGTACTCAGGTACTGTCCTCGGATCAGTCTAGTTTGGCTTTTACACTATATAGTGCCCAACATGAAAACAAAGTGCTCAAAAGCAAAATTAGCCTCAAAAGGCATATCCAAAAATCATATGCGTCTGGTGCGCATGGAAAATCAAATCCAATTACCGGTGCCACTATACGCACAAAGCAAAACTAAGTGCAACGGGCATGCACAAAAGCATCTGTCCACTGCAACGGGTGTGCACGACAACAATATCGGGTGCATCTGATATGCACAAGAATCCAATCAGTTGCACAAGGTGCATAAAACAAATATCGAGTATCAAATTCGAAATCGACGGTATACAACACCTTCTAATCCAAATCCAAATCAGGTATACCGTGGCATATAATCTCACAACCATGTGCATCAGCATGCACAAAAGTAAATCAAAATACTAAAAGTGCATGAAAATTATGCCGAAAGCATAAATCAAATCATATTCATACCCTGGGCATAAAATCGCAATAAATATCTCAAATGACATCAAAACGAAGTCAGGTGCAACTGTGGTGCACAAAATACGTATCAATGCACTATAAGCACATATAAGCTATACCGAGTGGAAAAATCGAATCATCCGTATGAAATCCACGAAATCATAAACACATGCTACTAAGGTACAAAATCGACATCAATGCAATAGATATGCGCAAATCGCAAATCAACACAACGGTGTATAAAATATATATCAAGTGCGATAACTATGCGCAAAATGTAAATACCCAGTAGGTGCAACCGTGGTGCACGAAATCTATATCAGGAAACTCGTCATCAAAACTCAAATCCAAGTGATATAAGCGTGATACTCAGATCACAAATGCAAATCGCAACAAAGTACATTGAGGTACACCTCCTACAATGTCGAAAAATGAATCGTTGCGCTTAAAACCGGCAGAACAAGAATATCCGCTCGCCTCCTACTCACGGTCTGGCGTCTTCTGTCTCTGGGTCTTCTTTTTCTCTGTGGATTACTACTCGCGTAATCCATCGGCTCATCGGCCCAGTCAGGTGTGCTAACGGGGACGATTCTGTTCTGGCACTTCTCTGGTCATCTCTTGGTCAATCATCACGACCACGCGTAAGGAAGCACGTCACTAGCGTCGGCCTCTGGCCCTCTGAATACTCACAAAACAATTGATCCTGGGTGCAAATCTCATTGCAGCAGTGTCATGGAAGGAATCCTGCCCAAGGTCTCTTCCGATCTCGCCTATGCCGAACTGTAAGGTGGCCGGTACTCCCACATAATCTTTTCGCATTTTCTGGACATCTGCGCTTCAGCACAACGTTTCCTTGGGAATTGGCCGTATCCCAACACCTCTGTGTGCATTTCAGATCTCTAATCTCGACGGGGAGTAGCAACAGCTCCTCAGCATCGCGCATGAACCTATGGCTCCACTCACCTTGTCATCATCCGCCTCGACGTCATGTCTTGCTATCTGCGTACTGCTACTGTTCTCGGCCACGGTCAATCCGAAGTCTCTCACACGGACTCGAAATCGCGTACTCTGTATCTTCATCGCTCTGTAGAAGATATCTGGCCGAACGCGTCCTCGGGAACTCGCCCTAACCATCGGAGGAATACTCTATATTCGCCCGCTCTCGATCAACTCACGACGCATCTGGGTGAGGTCTTCTATCCGAAGATGGTCAGCTTGCTGATCTCTTATCACATGGTATCTGGACGACGTCAAACTTTTCGATCGAGTCATCAAGGTACCAAAATTTCCCGAAAGCTCAACACCTGAGCACAGTCTAAAAATATCTGTTACATACCACAGTACCTCTAGACCAACCGTAGAAGGGCAAACCCAAGCCTCACTGATGGCACCGCTAAACTGCCACAAACCCTAAGGTTCAAAGCCGTTCCATGGTTATCATGTCGAGTTAGGGTTTCATTCTTCTAGAGGGTCCACAGAATTACCTGCATGTTTCTCCGAAAACTATAAACTTGGGAAAAATGGGTTTCTGACACTCGTCCGAACATTTTAGCTTCGCCTATACAACATGTGAATATTCTCCGCCCGCATGCTAAGCAATGCCTCAATCCTCCAGGAAAGGTAATACATCGGCGGTCATCTCTGGATCGGTCTGCTCTAGATCTGAGTAAGACTCTCCATACTGGAAATCTTTAACTCAACTGAGCCTGCGTCGGCGCATCAATATGACGAATCACTTTCATCTCTCAAATCGGGATAGACCAGCTATCATCTGTCGCATTCTGCCTGGAAGCTCCGGCGATCTCAGCTTGTAAGCTCTTGAAGCGACATCCTATCATCTCAGCAACAGCTGGGTCAGCTGTCTGCACGGTAGGCGACATCAAAATCTCTGAGGTATGCTGTACCTCAACAGTCTTCTCGCAACAGGAAGCTCTAACAAAGGCCCGATCATCCGGTGTAATACCAAGCACACGCCTCCACAAGAGGCCACAACATAACACTACCTCGAGACGTTCCCTTGTCACCAGAAAACACAATGGCCGACCCTCGTACCAGACGAGCTCGCCCTGACCGCAACACTAGCAGCAGCTCAACCTGTGCTCACACATGGTGACAGGAACCGCAATCGAGTATCGAAAAAGGCAGATCAATGGCATGAGAGGAAACGATAGATCCAGAATGGATACATGATCATAAGAAGGAACAACATCAATGGGAGTATGGTCATGGAAACAAATAGAATCAAGGATCTCAAATGGATGTATAATCATGGGTATGAAGAGAATCATAAGTCTCAAAAATGTACATCCTAAGGTTTCTTAAGTGCTGTACCGTATCGTAAATATGCCGCGGAACATACGTACGGTACGTCACTCTACTCAAGCTACCTACTCTATAAATCAGGGTCAGCCTATGAAACAAAAGTTTGGGTCTAATCCCTCCCCCCCCGTTCAAGTCTAAGTTCCGTAAGGTCAAGCCTATATTCCGAAATACATACCTACCATAGACTCCGCATAGTCAAACGTAGACTCGAACAAAGGTTAAACCTAACGCTCTGATACCAACCTTGTCACGACCCGAAATATTAGCTCGTGACCAGCACTTAAATCACGCAACGTCTAAAGACGTAACGTAATTCAAGTAAGTTGAAACCCAAAAATCTAAACCTTTTTAAGAAAATAAAGGAGGTGAAGTTTTGGAAATAAAGGTATAATGAAATCAAGTGTGCTTAAATGCATAGAAAAGAAACATGAATGATGCAAGTGAAATTTACTAAATTTGAAAACGTGTTTCGTTTTTATTTTAAAAAAAATTTGGGAGCACCTTCTTTGTATATTTTGATCCAAAACCACAAATACATAATAAGAATAATAGCATCCCTAAGCGGGAGCTAGCTCTTCGCCAAACGTCGGATCACAACCACGTAATGCAGTATATATATATATATATATATATATATATATATATATATATATATACGATACCCAACGGCGAAGATCACCCCAAAAGATAAAGAAATAAGTAAGACATAACCCCAAAAGCGAATGTAACACCCATCGCTCAAATCTCGCAACCACAATCCCACTAAGTCTCATTTCTTATACATTTTACTAAATTTGATTGATTGATGGAGTTAACTAGATACAATATGAAATATAATACAAGAGTGGGTACGATACAAATGTCCCACCTACCACTACAAAACACCCAAATGAAGCTGTGTGCCAACGAATGCCGCTACTGATCCAAGCGGTCAACCTGCAAGAACTGTGGTACAACGGGGGTGAGTTGCCAACTCGTGAGTAGAAAAATATCTACAAATAGAAATCGAATAAACAATGACTCCTTGGTCAACTATATCATAAAGGTAATACTATGATATCTAGGGTGACCGGGTCGGTATATGTGCCAACAAGGTAGTCAAACCTATATGCATGCGGATAACATCCAACAGTAATAATCAATGTATGTATATGGATCTCGTCCAACCATAATCAAGGTATGCATGCATGTGGATCTCGTCCACCCAAAATCAAGGTATGTATGCATGTGGAACTCGTCCACCTATATAATCAGTGTCCGTGTGCACGTAAATATCATAAAGGAGTGTGCATGAAAATATGAGGATATATATCAACGGTGTCCCTCCCGACACATCAAAATCATGCAACCTGAGTGCCTAGCATCGACACCCAATAACATCATGAAAACCGTGCTCAGCATCGGCACGTAAATCCTCATATATCGGGCTCCGTCAATCCAAATCGGCCAACGAACTCCGTCAGTCCAGATCGGCCCATATCATCCCTCGACTCCGGTCGGTATACTCAGAATATCCGCCGAGCCCAAATACTATTACCGGTAGGTAGTAGTCCCTCTGCCAGGCTCACCGTCTACTGCACATCGATCTGTTCTCATCCCGGGGTACCATACCGGGTCGACTATTACCCGCAATCGGCCTCATCCGCCTCCTCGAATCGGGTTTCACATGTCGCTCTCAGAACCAAGAAAAAACATAGTGGACGCACTGAAATATCATATCAGGAGAAACTGGGTTTTTAAAACAACACATTATCTCTTTTAAAATGTTCACGGTTCTCAAATCCGGAAATCTCATGAAAACGGCATATCTCAATGCGTAAAATCATAGTGCATGATGCATGCGACATATAATAGAAATGTAAGCATATCCGTGTATCATGCAACATGGAACAGTGATATGACATATTAAGGGAAAACCGCTCTTTTAAAATGATTCCAGTTCTTAAAATATATAACACGCGGTTCCCAATTTTCCAATAAAACCAGTTATCTATGTAGACACAATATGTATATGCGCAAGTATAGAGGTACCAATGTGTATATGCGCCAAGATGGGTATGCAATGTGCATATGCGCAGGTATGGATGTATCAATGTATATGTGCACCAATATGAATATACAATGTGTATGTGCGCAAATAAGGATGTATCAAGGTATATGTGCACCAAAATGAATATACAATGTGTATGTGCGTAAATAAGGATGTATCAATGTATATGTGCACCAATATGAATATACAATGTGTATGTGCGCAAATAAGGATGTATCAATGTATATGTCCACCAATATGAATATACAATGTGTATGTGCGCAAATAAGGATGTATATGTAAGCATGTCATGCAAAGAGTCATATCATGATGCAACAATCCTACTATGTAGTGACATGGCAATTATCGATGATGAAGTGTGTGATCCTACAATCTGTTTACGTGTAACATATGCATCATCAATAATGGTGCAGGTGTACTATCACAAGTATAAGCAGTACAATGTGAATAACAAGAATGCATCATAAGGTAAATTGTCAGCTAGAAGCTATAAGGTATACATATCTAACATGATCGAGTCGGTGAATCTATCAATCGGCATCCAGCCTAACAACATTGCATACGGTATAATCCATCGTACAACAACCTCTAGTCAAGGGTATGGATCAATCATCAAGTCAGACTCATCACGCACGGAAAATCATCGTACGGCAGCATTAAGCTAATAGGGATCCTAACATCCTATACGAAAAATGAGGGTACGGCCTAATATCACGCACGGCCTATCATCCATGATTCACAACATTCTTTATATATATATCCCTATATACCTATGTCCCAGGTCACATCCGCAATAATCTTATATCAGGGGACCGGCAGGGTATAAATCATCTCGATCGACTCGCATCCGTATACCAACATATCATCATATCATCATATCATCATACCCGTCTTATAGTCTTTCATCGCATTTATATCACACATCAAATCGAATTTACATAAACATTCTATCTCTACTAAGTATAAGTATCTGATCTAACATATACACCCGAACCATACAATCAGATTTTTAAAGAAGTGAATCGTAGTTTTGAAAATAGGGGTTACGGTGTTTTTAAGGAAAAGATATCTTTTGAAAATCCGCAACATCCCTCAAGCTATATATTTAAAAGAAACATACGATTCTTCGGTTTAGAAAAAGGTATGGTACGGATGACGTATCTACAACGACTATCTAGTCCTACAGTACCCTAAATGGCAATATCGCTAAACGTCATCCTATGATAGTCATAACATAACACTTCTAACTATCCCCTAGTTTCTAATAACGTTTCATAGCTATCTTCATTCAAATCCTTGTTTCCTAATCTAGGTTTCCTAACCATATTCTATAAATCAGTTTTCCATCAAAACTTTGCGGGGTGCTATACGCATCTACCCGACTTCCCCGGTAGATACAGATCTACTCACCGTAGTCTTCGCCCGCCGAATACGATGACGCCATGCTCCATCGCCTCGGAATCCATATGAGGGTACCTACAATAATAAACAATCGCAACGTATTAAAATCAAGGCGGAAAACCAAAACGGCACACGCATTGCTCATAGGTTAGAACCTATAGCTTATGCGTACAAAATCAACCAAACAACCATTGTTGTTGATGTACGAATATCCAACAACCAAAAACAAATCCAAATATCAAAACTCATCATTCAAAATATGGAAAACATATGCTAAATCACACACAAGTTTTCCCAGATTTTGACTCAGATCTAATAAATCCAAGCAAACAAGTATTGGGTGATGTATATAGTATATATGAGCTACTAAACCAACCCCAACACACCAGACACCCAAGTGGTCCGCCCCATCCCTCGAAATTCCGGCGAGACCGGCCCCTCATGCTCAGTTGGGTCTCGTTTTGTCATGGTGGTCTCCTCTGGTCTAAAATTGGTCTCTGGTATTGTTTGGTTGTCTCAGATATTCCCCAGGTCATCCCAGATTTCACAGTAGGCACACTAAAAGTCATTAAACCAATACAGAACAAATCCTAAGTTCGTGCATCGGGCTCAGGTCTATGGCTCAGGTCAGGAATCATGTCACCATGGTCATGTAAACATGCACAACAGCTCCCAGATTTCACCTAGATCCATTACAGAAAAATCTAGTAGGACCAAACACCTCCAAACATCTTCAGGTAACTACCCTACAAAACCCAAACCCTAAATCCTCTACCCTGCCGAAATCGCCGGATTTGGCCCCATACTCGCCGGCCCAAACCGCTCAGGTAGGTCTCATTCTTCAGGTGGTCACTTAGGGATACGTGTAAAACATTACCACACTGTTTGTTTTCCCAGTGAATGCTCGGGGTCACAGCAGGTCAGCGACATCATAAAACTGTAGGGTTCCTAGGCACACCCATGAGGTTCTACAACTGATCAACCATGCCAAAATCAAATTTTTCCATGTGCCTAAGAACCCTATGCTAGATCGTTTACTAGAGGTAAGGCGAAACTAAGCAAGCAAACTACTTTGCTACTAAGTGAAAGAGACAACAACCTTTGTAGATCCGGTCCTCCACTTCTCTAGCTCCGTGTTGACGTCCCTCCGCTGCGATCATCGGAATCCCGGACTCTAGTGTCGGTTTCATCGGAGAAATGGGCGAGCTAGGTCGTTGACTTCGATGCCGAAGATGATCTACGTCGAGGCGACTCAAACCCAAGCTCCATCTTCACTAGGTCATTAAACTTGTGAAGATAACACACTCTACTATATGGCAAGTGGTAGAGGATGAAGAAATAGAAAGTGGGTTCACTTTGGATTTGGATTTCTCACTTGGATTCTTCACTTGAAATTTTCTAGCTATCTTTCTTCACTTGAAGAAGAAGATGAAGAAGAATGAAAAGAATAGAAAGAATAATCTCAAAATGAATAATCAAGTGAAGACTTATCATGTTGCAACCATGGGTGAGTAAACTCTTGTAGAGATTAAACCATAGTTTAGGTAAATGGTTAGGTCAAAGGAAAAAACAAAATGGTTACCCTTTTTCAAAGATGCTTGAAGCAACATGAAGCTTCTAGCATAAAAACAAAGAAAGCAACCATTCTATTTTACCAAAATAAATAAATACAACCCTAACCATTAACCTAAACTTGGTGTTAGTCATACACACACACCCAAGTTTGCATGTATCATCAAATATGATACAAACTAGTGCACAAAAATATATCACATATACAACTTGTGCAAATCAAGTGAGAAAATCCATCTTAAGTGAACAAAACTAGTCAATGTAAAGTAATATATATCTAATATATAATTATACATTAAACCATTAAATCAACACTTGATTTAATGATCCGGTCATATTGTATATAACCGACTAATATCAAGTGCATCATCATATCGAATCAACATTTGATTCGGTAACCCGGTTATATCTTATATAATCGTCCGATGATGCAAATCGCGAGAATAGAATTCAGTATCACATACTGGTATTATTCTCGGTCCCGCATATATCTCATATGCGCTCCTATTTCATTTCTCTTGAGCCAGGAAAGCTCTGTGTAGGACTCTAAAGACTCGTCAATACGCCGACAGTAGGTGATGATCATATCAAACACCCACAAGCCGCAAGCGGTCTGCTAAACGTAACGGCCACCCGGGTATTAAGCGATCAGAAGATCAACGAGCAAGCCCGCTCACACTCCTGTAAATCCAACCAGTAACACTTACCGTACAGTCCGGTCTGTTTGTCTGATATGTCGCATATCTCGCCTAGGGGTGGTAAACGTCAGACCCCAATAGCTTGATAAGTCATGCCGATGTAAGGTCCATAACAAGCGTGAAACTACTGATAACTCTTACCAGTAAATCACTGCAACCCTGGCCAGAGATTTCCAGTTATGGCCAGTCGAGCATAGCACAACATCAACCCCCAATACCGGGAGAGACGAATCCCCTCTTATCGCTCATTGCCTCCATGTGAATCGGGACTGTACCCAAAAACCACCTGTTTGCACGACTCAGTAGAGCCGTGGTAGGGTGGAAATCAAAGCACAGTGGGAGACACACAAGACTCTATGATGATCTCGGGTCAACAGACTAAGCTGTACCAGTGTCACCAGAGAACTGCCATCTGACGTGAGGTATAATACCATCTGGGAGTTCTTGGCGAGTCCACTCAGTGTACCCAGTCTCTACTGAGCACCCGCATACCATCTCTGATGTCAAACACCAATGGATATGGGATCATCCATCGCCCATCACATGGCGTCGAGAAGATATACGCTAGTCTACTCTGGAATATCGATGCCCCGTCTCGATATTCCCACGACTAGGAGCATTGAAGGATGTACTCATGGACTACCCATGCCCCTCTAGTATGATCTATATCATAGTCCTGGAAGTCGAGTACACATCCTAAGGGCTTTATCAACATATAACAGAGAGACAGAAACTATACATGTTAAGACAAAGAGCAACCAGATAACGTACTATCATGTCGAGCAAGAAAGTCTTACCTATATATGTCCCAGCATCCACTACAATATACATCCAATATACAGTAATGGCCTCTAGGGCATACATATAACTAACAAAAACGACATCCAAAACACGATATCTCACAAAACTAATCTAAAGGAAAGAAATTATACCTCATTTGATCCCCTCTAAGCAGCACTAACTTCCCAAAGTCGTCAAAATCCCACTTTGCTCGGTGTAGAGGAAGAGATGGTGATTAATTTTTGTGAAAAGGGTATAGGGTTTTGGAGATTGTTTGGAGATAGATCTAGGGTTTTAAGTGGAGGGTTGTGGGGTTGAGGAAGATGAAGAGGGAGAAAACAAAATGATGGGGGAATGGTTAGGCAGCAGCCCCCCTCTCTTTCTCACTTATTCACACTCCCTCTCCCTCCAAGTCATCATCCCTTTTCACTAAATTACCCTTTTGCCATTCCTTTATCTCTTCTCTTATAAATTTCAAAACCAAATTACATAATACCCATGAAGCAACACAAAAACAACATGTAGCTAAATGGAACATGACATGGTGCACAAACCATGAAAACTATAGAAAAACGGATTTGGCTTAATCTCGATTAGCAGTGCACTAATCGGGGTTTTATCAAAACTGCAAGTAATAAATTTTAAAATTGCCAAATCCGTTGAATATATTATTAATGAATAAATCAAATAATTTTTCATTTATTCCACAATTATTGGTATATATTTATACCCTTTTTCGAAAACCCCAATTTCACAAATCGGGCAGTTTTCGGGAAATATATTATTTTAATATTAAATTCCAAAAATAATATTTTATATTTTCTAAAATGTTACACTTGACTTCTTAGTTACCTTTTTAGTGGAGGTTGAAGCTTGATCCAAAGCCCTCGGGTGGATCATCTATGGCTTAGCGGTGACCGGAGACTGAGATCAATTCTAGCACCTAAAGAACCTAGGAGCGCAGCGGAAAGAAGACCCGAAGGACCGGTTCAAGAAGGTATAATCCCTATCATAATAGTTAAAACTCCTAGATAGGGTTACTAGTTATGGTTTAGTATAAGATCCGGGAGTAAAAGTCTATATTGCATACTTCAAAATTATTGTTTGTTAATTTCGCCTCCCCACAAGAGTTGTGGTGGTGTGGGACATCCACTAACACAGCTTAGTCATTAGACCTGACACCATCATTCGTCTCGAGTGTGTTCCCATTGTTCTTAGATTACTACCCTACCACGGTTTTAAAGAGTTATGCAAACAGGTTTTAGTTGGCTATAATCCCGAAGCACTTGGGGGCAGTGAGCGATAGAAAAGATTCGTCTCTCCCGGTATATAGAGTTGATGTCACGCTGTGTTTGATTGGTTATCACCATAAGACTATGGCCAAGGTTGTTGAGATTTACTAATTGTGAGATCAGTAGTTTCTCGGGATGGTTTTGGGCCACATCAACATAACTTATTGGGTTATTAGAGGTCTGACGTTTTCCACCCCCTAGACCCAGTTTGCGATACTATCATACGAAGAGACCGGACTATACATAGATTATCACTTTCAGGCTCAATAGAGATACAGACAAATTTGCTTATCGGCCTTCCTTTCGTTTAATACCTGCGTAGCCGTTAGGTATAACTAGTGCCGCTGATGTACTTATGGTTAAACCCACTGCCAGCGTATTGTTGAGTATTTAAAGTCCCATACAGAGGGTTTCCCAGGTTAGGCGAAACGATATTGTGTACGTATTTTGATACGTACTTGGGTTCGATTAAATACGTGTTTTTATACACATATTTTTAACCGGACAATTTGTTAACACTAGCAGGTTTGAAAGATGGCTAGGTTTTCATATTTAGATGAAATGTGAGCTAGTATTATATATCTCTTTTTAGTATCTCTTGTTTTCGGGTTTGTATTTTGACAGAATACAGTATTTATATGAATACGGGTATTTGTATAAATACGTGTATTTGTGTCTTGATATAATTACAGGTATTTATATCTTAAGACAAATATGTGTATTCGTATTTTATACGAATATAGGTATATGTATTTTGATATGAATATGGGTGTATGGATTTTGTAGCATATACTTGTATTAGTGTATTTGTATATGTGTGTGTGTACAAATGAGGCGACTCTCTCTTTTCTTCTCATCTTTTCTTGGTGACATAAGAAGAGTGTGGTCTTGTGACTTACCATGGTGTGTCATAAGCCTACACAATTCCTCACATTAAAAAAGAAACAAAAATAAAAGAGATAAGGTTTTTCAATTTGATGAGTCATGCTTGATATGATCATCATCATCACCATTATCTTCTTTTTCCTCTCCTTGTGAGTTTTGTGGGTTGAGAAAGAAAAAGATTAAGAGTGAAAAATATAAGAGATTAGCCACTGCATCATCTAGTTACCAATTTCTAGCAAGTCTTGATCACTAGTTTTCTTCACTTGGATTTTAGTGTGAAGATATAGCCTTTTGTAGGGTTCTCTTGGATGGATTTTTTCGACTATGAAGGCCGGTATCCAAGCTTGTTCATAGAGTACTTAGGAGCGTAATGTTAGTTATATGTATGCCCTAGAGGCCATTACTGTACATTGGATGTATATTGTAGTGGATGCTGGGACATATATAGGGAGGACTTTCTTGCTCGACATGATAGTATGCTATCTGGTTGCTCTTTACCTTAACGTGTACACTGATTGTCTCTCTGTTACATGTTGGTAAAGCCCTTAGGATATGTACTTGACTATCTGGACTATGATGCGGATCATACTAGTGGGGACATGGTAGTCCATAAGTACATCCTTCAAGGTCCCTAGTCGTGGTATATCGAGACGGGGCATCGATATACCAGAGTAGACTAGCGTATACCTTCTCGACCCATACAGATGGGCGATGGATGATCCCATATCCATTGGTGTTTGACATCAGAGATGATATACGGGTGCTCAGTGGAGACTGGGTACACTGGACGGACTCGCCGAGAACTCCCAGATGGTATTATACCTTACGTCAGATGGAAGTTCTTTGGTGACACTGGTACAGAGTAGTCTGTTGACCCGAGATCGTCATAGAGTCTTGTGTGGTTCCCACTGTGCTTTGATTTCCATCTTACCACATCCAAGAGGGCATGTAAAATGGTGGTTTTTTGGTACAGTCCCGAGTCACATGGAGGCAATGAGCGATAGGAGGGGATTCCTCTCTCCCGGTATAGGGAGTTGATGTTGCGCTGTGTTCGATTGGCTATAACAGGAAATCCCTGGCCAGGGTTGCTGAGATTTACTGGTAAGTGTTACCAGTAGTATCTCAAATTGTTATAGACCTCATATCGACACGACTTATCGAGCTATTGGGGTCTGACGTTTACCACCCCTAGGCGAGATATACGACATATCAGACGATCAGACCGGACTGTACGGTAAGTGTTACTGGTTTGATTCACTGGAGTGTGAGCGGGCTTGCTCGTCGATCTTCTGATCGCTCAATACCCGGGTGGCCGTTACGTTTAGAAGACCGCTTGCGGCTTGTGGGTGTATGATATGATCATCATCTGCTGCCGGCGTATTGACGAGTCTTTTGAGTCCTACACAGAGGTTTCCTGGCTCAAGCGAAACGAAATAGGAGCGCATATGAGATATGTGCGGGACCGAGAATGATACCAGTATGTGATACTGTATTCGATTCTCGCGATTTGTGACATTGATCGGTTATATATTATATAGTCGGGTTATCGGATCAAGTGTTGATTCGATAAGTTGTTACTGTAGATATTAGTCGGTTATATGCGATATGACCGGATCATTAAATCAAGTGTTGATTTAATGATTTAATGCATAATTATATATTTGATATATTACTTTGCATTAACTAGTATCGGTTCACTTTAAATGGATTTTCTCGCTCGGATGTGCACATTGTATATGTGATATACTTTTTGTGCACTTGATTGTATCATGTTTGATGATATATGCTCTCTAGGGTTTGTGTAAAGATTAAACCATGGTTGTGTAATGGTTAGGGTTTTCTTTTTCATTTATTTATTTATTTCATTTATTTTATTTTGGAAAAGAAATGGCAAAAGAAAAGAAAATGGTTGCTAGTTTTGTTTTACATTGAAAGCTCATGAAGCTTTGACTAAGTGACCATTTTGTCTTCATGCTTAACCCTAACCATCCCACTAACCATGATTTATTCTCTATACTTCACCATGGTTTGGTTATGATAAGTATTCTTTTAATTTTCTTTTTGGAATTAACTTATCATAACATTTTCTTCTTCTTCTTCTTCTTCATCTTCAACATGAAGAAACCTTGGACCATCAATGGTGATTGATGAAAAAGAGTGAGCAATCCAATTCTAAAGTCTACCCACTTCCTATTTCTTCATCCTCTACCTCTTGCCAAGTAGTAGAGTGTGTTTTCTTCACAAGTTTCATGACTTGGTGAAGTTGGAGCTTGATCTAGCGATGCCTCGACGTAGATCATCTTCGGCATCGTCGTCGATGACCTAGCCCGCTTCTTCTCCGATGAAGCCGACGCTAGAGCCCGGGATTGCATTTGGACAGCGGAGAGGACTTCATCACGGAGCCGTGGAGGTGGAGGACCGGATCTACAAAGGTTGTATTTCCGTATTCTAGTAGTTAAGTGTTAACTAGCTCGTTTTGTCGCCTAATAATCTAGCCAACGATCTTGTTAGGGTTTCTCGGCACCCGTAAATTCTTAAATTGGCATGGTTGATGCCTTGTGAGACCTCTTGAGAGTGTCTAGGAACCCTACAGTGGTATCAGAGCCTAGCTAGAGCCTTAGGCGATGCGTAGACGAAGTTTGAAACCCGAACAAACCCCGAAACCCTAATCCGACATGCTCTCTGGACTTTCTCTAAAAACTGGGATTTTTCCAGATTAAAAATGCTTAAAAAATTCAGCAGGGAATTCTAAGAATTACGGCGCAGAAATTTTCTCATGATCCCTCTAATGAGCGGCGGAACCGCGGCATAAGCCTAGCTTATGCGGCGGTTCCGCGGCAAGTTGATGAGATCATCATTCAATGTTTGCACAGTAACACCTATTTTAGTATGCTGGATTTTCTGGGAATTTTTAATTTTAATTCAAGAGTTGAATTTTCTGGGGTTGTTTTGGGGATTCGGTGTTTTGATCGGAGTATCAGACTTTGTCTTTGTGGCTTTCCGAATAATTTTTGAATATGTTAAAAAGTTCGACCAGATGTAAATACCCAATCTTTCCCCTATCGGGAAATTTCCAAGTGTTGGATTTTTCCGTAGTTTAACGACGTTCTAAGTAGTGCAAGTAACGCAATGGTCCCTCTAGAAGACAATAAAGCTTAACTCGATTATGTGACCGTCTTGAACTGCCCTTTGAACCTTCGGGTTTGGGACAGTACGGCGTGCCATATGTGAGGCGTTGGCTTGACCCTTCTACGGCTGGACCGTTGGTACTGAGGCACGAACTGAATGTTGTTAGACTTATTTCATGTGTTGATCTATATCGGGAAAACTTGGGTGTTCGACCGTTTGATCGAAAATTTTAACATTTTCTATTTATCCGGAATGGGATACAATAATTGGAATTCACAAGAAGTTATGAGATAACTGAATGAATATTATAAATATAGCCGTTTAGTCTCACTTGATCGGTTGCCACAGAATTTTGATGTGATCAAAAGTCCGTCGCAATCACGTAGCGTACGCGGATACTCGCCGGGTAAACTTAATAGACAACCTCACTCCATATCCCCGACCAAGTGACTGTAGGAGAACCCCGTCGCCGAAAGCATCCGCCCGGGTGCTCGCGGTAGCGGTGTTCCGCCTTGGTGCACTTCGTCGATGGTATCGGGGGTGCGGCCGTCTACTGAAGTTTACGACGAGCATTCGATCAGGATGTCGGGAATCTTGTTGAATTGCCCGACTTGATATTGAAAAGTGTTTTCGATAATGAGACTAAAATGCAGAGTTTATAATTGTTAGGCATGCGATGTCTAAGGAATTAATTTGGTCAGGCATGCGATGTCTGAGGTGGTTGCGGATTCCAACTGTTGTAGTTTTACACTTTCTTTTCTGTGACCGTAAGTGTAATATGTGATATCGCCGGTTTCGTTGCTATATGTCAACGACAATTGGGATGCGCATATTTACTTACGTTGATGACATGTGATGTTATGTGTTGCTGGATATGTTATATTGGATCGTCGTGTTTGAATAGCCGGGGTTTTTTATGTGAGATGAGTGTTTTTCATTTTCATTCATGTAAAAACTTGTATGTAATATTCTTTTATTGGGGCACTTCCATGTTGCGGAAGATGTCACCGTTTGTATATTATTTTCTTTTCCGCACTAGGATAGACCCAAGGAGTGGAGCACAAGTAACCGGGTTCTGGAGTCCAGTGGGAGACCAACTCGAGGAGTCGAATCCGGATCTCCTAACTCTAGAATTGGTAGGGTTGCTTGCCGCTCTCGTAGGGGTCTAGGGGTGTGGGTTTGGCTATTCATCGCGACCGTGGAATCCGTGTTTTATACTGGCTCGTATTGAAAACACGGACGTCCTAGTATATCCAATATTTCATATGATTCTTCTGCTGCGATATCTGTGATGTGATCATGTGATGTTCTGTGATAGATACTGTATATAGTATATATGATATATTATATAGATGTTACTTATGTTTTACACCCGTGCCAGCCCTGCCCCGCTCTGCCGTTAGTTACCTAACCTAACGGTGCACGAGGGGACATCGAGGCGAATGCGGATGGCATAAGTATACATCGTATTTATCTGTGATGTTTAGGTACTTAAATGATGGGACTTCATTAATGTGATTAATGAAATAAAAGAAACCTAAGATGTTGTAGAATTGAATTTCAAAAATAAAACAGGTAGCTACAGTTCTTGCTTTGCACAGCGGTATATACGATATATCCTGCACCTTATTCGATGAGGAAAGGACCGAGATCCCTTCACCGGGAGTGACTCCTTTAGCAATAACTGGCAGATGCTACACACTCGGTTTGTCTTTTGATTGCTTTTAAGTGTTTTTGCTTTGCACAGCGATATATATGACATATCCCGCACCTCATTCGACGAGGAAAGGACCGACGATCCCTTCACCGGGAGTGACTCCTTTAGCAAAACTAGAAAAGCCTCAAAAGCACTCCATTTTAAAAATTCATTCGATCCTACAACGATATCAAGTTCATTACGCAATAGGTTTTCAGAAAAACCTGTCGTAGCCCTCCGTCATTTCAGATAAGTAGTAGTTAGTATTCGTGCTGCGTTTGTTGGCCTTTGTCAAGGCGCAGTGTGCAGTAGCTAACTGGTGCTTATCTGCTTATGCATATGATGCAGATTGGGTTAGGGTAGTCGTGCGACCTTGTTGGCCTTTGTCAAGGGCCGTGCGGGTGGGTTTAATTCAATCAGGAAATGACGGGTTGAACTTGATTAGCATCCTATGGTTTGTTGGCCTTTGTCAAGGTCATAGGAGGTTAGGGGCAAAATATTATCGGGAATTTCAAGTGTTGAAATTTGCAATGAGATTGCATACCTTCTATGAGATAGTTGGATCCCGATACCCGCTGCGAGTAAGAGTTACTCCTGGGAGAGTTTTATACATTACAATCAGCCGATCAAGTAGGTGTCTAGAAAGGTGTTAACGGGGTTATGCCTCTGGGAAAACGAGGTTTACATTAATTAGGTTCGTGCGAAAGCACGGGGGACCTCCCTCAAAGTACCGACACTGGCCTGGCTGAAAGATTGGCGAACTTGTAGTGTGTAATTAATCCCGGCTAGTCTTTCCTTTTAGGGTTTGAAAGAAGATTTGATAAAAAGCAGTGGGAGCCATCCTGATTAGATAAAATAATAACCAATCTGATCTTGCAAGAGCATACGCTGAGTGTTTTCTTCTCTCTCTCTCTAGGTAGCGACTATATCACGCCTTAATCAAGATAATAATACGAAATATTGACTGAACCCGCTTGTTATACTGAGCTGGGGAACGTTGGTCCCGCTCCAACTTATAATTGTTATAAGACACAGCAGGAAATTGGGGAATACCAGATTTCCCGTGCCGCCCAAACGAAGAGAGTGCATGCTGATGCATCATCTTCGGGTGTGTTCATTACAAAGAACTATTTCTCTGTATCCTCTACGTCCTGGGTATGTGATACCAGATCAGGATCCCAGATATGTAATCTGTTACATAGGGCTACAGAAAGGTAGAGAACTGAGAACGGGTGATAAGTTTCATGAGGCAGAAAACGGGGCAAGAGTTGCAGCCAAGTCTGTTGGTCACTGTCACCCTGTATTACCAATACATTGGTTCTGAACGAATGTTATTAGATACCGAACCTGATATACAAAATCATATCAGTCTCTTTATTAGTAAAGAAATGATAAAATTTTGTATTATTGGATAATGTTTTGAACATTTCCTATATCAAAAGTTGATCGGTTCAGGTACGTTATCTAAAAGCGTTGATGTTCTAAATCAAACTACAGTTATTTAGTATATGGAACACACACAAGAGAAAGAGTTCAGAAATGAACGGATCCTTCTTGAGGCATTGTAGACTAGGTCATATCAATGCGACCCGACTAGCTGAAGTTACATTTAGATGCATATTTAAAGCAGTTTGAATTTACATCTTGTGAAACTTGCCAGTCATGTCACAAAGATATAATGACACCAGCTCTGTTTATTGGAAACAGAGAAAGAGTTAGTGAACTCTTGGGATGATACATGTTGATGTATGTAGATCCCCAGTCTACAAATGCCAAGACTGATTCTTTATACTTCATTACATTCTCTGATGATCTTTCGAGTTTCAGACCTATGTTCCTGTTGAAACACAAGTCCGAACCTTTTGAGATATTCACAGAATATAAGTTAGAAGTAGAGAACCAAAATACGGGTATAAGTATTATGTCCTTTGATGTGATCAAGGAGGAGAATACTTGAGCACGGAAATACTGGACTATTCTAAAGGAGAATGAGATTCTCTCTCAGCATTACTCCTCCGTATACACCATTGCACGATGGTATGTCGGGGCGGAGCAGATACACCCTATTTGATATGGTGTGCTCTATGATGAGTACTACTGAGTTACCTTTTTCCTCAGGGGGTTATGCACTTGAGAAGTTGCATACCTATTGAATAGGGTTCCAATCAAATCAGTTGCCTACCGCTTCATATGTGATATGGAATAGGAAGAGCCTATGTCTTAAGTTAGTTAAGATTTGGGGTTTTCCGGCCTATGTCTAAAAGCAAAATCTGGACAAGCTCGAGGCAAGGTCTGTAATGTAGAACTGGAAAGGTTCCAGCTATGCAAACTACAGCAGATGATTTGAAAGAACTAAAGGATTCAGTAGATGCCAACGAACCTCAGCCTCTCCGCCGATCTAGTAGGGTTCCTCACCCACCTGAGAGATACTTCCGTTTCTCTATGACAGTGGGAGCGAAGATTGCATCATGAAATAATGACCCAACTAGCTTCGAGCTGGCCATCAGGAGTAAGACTCTGTAAGAATGGCTGGATGCTTAGCGATCTGAGATGGAATCCTTATACACCAACAAAGTATGGACTTTGGTTGCTATATCTGAAGGGTTAAATCCCCATCAGGAGCAAGTATATCTTGAGAAGATTACTTGGTGTAGATGGAAAAGTTGAGACTTTCAAAGCTAGACTTGTTAAAGGTTTTCGTCATCAACCAGGCATAGATAATGATGGAACCTTTTCCAATACCTATGCTTAAGTCCATCCAGATCCTACTTGCAACGGGTACATACCATGACTACGAAATCTGGCGGTTGGGTGTCATGACTGCTTTTCTAAATGATGTTTTAGAAGAGTGCGTCTATAAGTACACAGCCAGAGGGCCTCGTAGACAGTGGGAGCAGCGGAAACGTGTGCAAGATGCTTTATAGGATAAAGCAGGCATCGCCGAGTTGGAACATCTGTTTTGATGGATTAGTCAAAGAGTTTGACATCATCAAAATGGTAGATGAACCTTGTATAAACAAAAAGGTAGTAGGGAGTATGGTGGTGATCCTCGTAGAGTACGTGGATGACATACTCTTGATAAGAAAGGAGTTTCTTATGCTACGCTCGATCAATCTCCGTTTATCACAATGATTCTCCGTGTAGGATCAAAATGATACCTCCTAAATCCTGAGTTTTGGATCTATGAGATAGATTTAATTGGATGTTAGGATTCTCACTAGTTGTAGTGAGATGATATCAAACGATTATGGGGAAAATCACTGGAAAGGTTCCAGGGTGATAAAGACGACTGAATGTCAGTCGCAGGCATTGTCTTTACCCTCAGTAAAGGGACGGTATGTTGGAAGAGTTCCAAGCTAGATACCGTGACATACTAGACGATAAAGGCAGGATACATCACTACTTAAGATGCTACCAAAGAGGCTGTTTGGGTGTATATTGGTTCATGAGATGAACTATGTTCCTCCCATTGTGTGACAATGGAGTTGTGGCTTATGCCAAGGAACGTCCGTCCCATCAGTGATCCAGACATATTCTAAGGCAGTATCACCAGATCATGGAGATGGTTGATCTCCAGGGTGATCAAGGTTAGGAGAATAGACTCAGAGGACAACACAGCGGATCCACTCACAAAGGCCTGTTCCCAGAGAGAGATTTTTATGGGATGGTTGAGTATGAGATACTACAATCACTGCTATCAGATGGCCCTAGTGCAAGTCGGAGATTGTTAGTTATATGTATGCCCTAGAGGCCATTACTGTACATTAGATGTATATTGTAGTGGATGCTGGGACATATATAGGGAGGACTTTCTTGCTCGACATGATAGTATGCTATCTGGTTGCTCTTTACTTTAACGTGTACACTGATTGTCTCTCTGTTACATGTTGGTAAAGCCCTTAGGATATGTACTTGACTATCTGGACTATGATGCGGATCATACTAGTGGGGACATGGTAGTCCATAAGTACATCCTTCAAGGTTCCTAGTCGTGGTATATCGAGACGGGGCATCGATATACCAGAGTAGACTAGCGTATACCTTCTCGACCCATACAGATGGGCGATGGATGATCCCATATCCATTGGTGTTTGACATCAGAGATGATATACGGGTGCTCAGTGGAGATTGGGTACACTGGACGGACTCGCCGAGAACTCCCAGATGGTATTATACCTTACGTCAGATGGCAGTTCTCTGGTGACACTGGTACAGAGTAGTCTATTGACCCGAGATCGTCATAGAGTCTTATGTGGTTCCCACTGTGCTTTGATTTCCATCTTACCACGTCCAAGAGGGCGTGCAAAACGGTGGTTTTTGGGTACAGTCCCGAGTCACATGGAGGCAATGAGCGATAGGAGGGGATTCCTCTCTCCCGGTATAGGGAGTTGATGTTGCGCTGTGTTCGATTGGCTATAACAGGAAATCCCTGGCCAGGGTTGCTGAGATTTACTGGTAAGTGTTACCAGTAGTATCTCGAATTATTATAGACCTCATATCGACACGACTTATCAAGCTATTGGGGTCTGACGTTTACCACCCCTAGGCGAGATATGCGACATATCAGACGATCATACCGGACTGTACGGTAAGTGTTACTGGTTGGATTCACTGGAGTGTGAGCGGGCTTGCTCGTCGATCTTCTGATCGCTCAATACCCGGGTGGCCGTTACGTTTAGCAGACCCCTTGCGGCTTATGGGTGTATGATATGATCATCATCTGCTGCCGGCGTATTGACGAGTCTTTAGAGTCCTACACAGAGGTTTCCTGGCTCAAGCGAAACGAAATAGGAGCGCATATGAGATATGTGCGGGACCGAGAATGATACCAGTATGTGATACTGTATTCGATTCTCGCGATTTGTGACAATGATCGGTTATATATGATATAGTCGGGTTATCGGATCAAGTGTTGATTCGATAAGTTGTTACTGTAGATATTAGTCGGTTATATGCGATATGACCGGATCATTAAATCAAGTGTTGATTTAATGATTTAATGCATAATTATATATTTGATATATTACTTTGCATTAACTAGTATCGGTTCACTTTAAATGGATTTTCTCGCTCGGATGTGCACATTGTATATGTGATATACTTTTTGTGCACTTGATTGTATCATGTTTGATGATACATGCTCTCTAGGGTTTGTGTAAAGATTAAACCATGGTTGTGTAATGGTTAGGGTTTTCTTTTTCATTTATTTATTTATTTCATTTATTTTATTTTGAAAAAGAAATGGCAAAAGAAAAGAAAATGGTTGCTAGTTTTGTTTTACATTGAAAGTTCATGAAGCTTTGACTAAGTGACCATTTTGTCTTCATGCTTAACCCTAACCATCCCACTAACCATGATTTATTCTCTACACTTGACCATGGTTTGGTTATGATAAGTATTCTTTTAATTTTCTTTTTGGAATTAACTTATCATAACATTTTCTTCTTCTTCTTCTTCATCTTCAATATGAAGAAACCTTGGACCATCAATGGTGATTGATGAAAAAGAGTGAGAAATCCAATTCTAAAGTCTACCCACTTCCTATTTCTTCATCCTCTACCTCTTGCCAAGTAGTAGAGTGTGTTTTCTTCATAAGTTTCATGACTTGGTGAAGTTGGAGCTTGATCTAGCGATGCCTCGACGTAGATCATCTTCGGCATCGTCGTCGATGACCTAGCCCGCTTCTTCTCCGATGAAGCCGACGCTAGAGCCCGGGATTGCATTTGGACAGCGGAGAGGACTTCATCACGGAGCCGTGGAGGTGGAGGACCGGATCTACAAAGGTTGTATTTCCGTATTCTAGTAGTTAAGTGTTAACTAGCTCGTTTTGTCGCCTAATAATCTAGCCAACGATCTTGTTAGGGTTTCTCGGCACCCGTAAATTCTCAAATTGGCATGGTTGATGCCTTGTGAGACCTCTTGAGAGTGCCTAGGAACCCTACACGTAAGAAGTAAGAAAGAAGATAAAGGACACGACTATAAAGGTAGCTATCACTATCTGAGTAGTTAAAACCTTTTCTTGTTTTATTAGTTTAGTGTTTGGATTCGATTCTAGCTCGTAGAAGTTCGTACTTTTTGTACATAAATTTTTGTTTTGTATTCCGATTTGGTCGCAAGTTAGTGGCACGAGCATCTACTTACACAAACAAACAACCGAATTATTTGAAGTAAGTTTATTTCCGGTACTTTCATGTTACTTCCGTGCAAACTATTAGTGATATGTATGCCCTAGAGGCCATTACTGTATGATATAGTGGATGCTTGGACATATATATACAGGACTTTCTTGATCGACATTATAGTATGCTAGCTGGTTGCCTTTATCTTAACATGTTCACTAGTATTATTATACTGTCTCTTATATACATGTTGATAAAGCCCTTAGGATGTACGCTTGACTACCAAGACTATGATGCAGATCAAACTACTGGGACCTGGGTAGTCCACAAGCACATCCTTCAATTGTTCCTAGTCGAGGGAATATCAAGACAGGGCATCGATATTCCAGAGTAGACTAGTGTGTACGTTTCTTGACCATGTATGGGGTGATGGTTGATCCCATATCCATTAGTGTTTGACATCAAAGATTGTATACGGGTGCTCATTAGAGAAAGGTACACCGAGCAGGACTCGCCGAGAACTCATAGATGGTACTATACCTATCGTTAGATAGCAGTTCTCTAGTGACACAGGTACAGGTTAGTCTGTAAACCCGAGATCGTCATAGAGGCTTAGGTGGTTCCCACTGTGCTTTGATTTCCTCCCTACCACAGCTCAAAGGAGTCATGCAAACAGGTCGATTTTGGCTACAGTCCCGAGTCATATGGAGGCAATGAGCGATAGAAGGGGTTCGTCTCTCCTGATATAGGGAGTTGATATTGCGCTATGCTTGATTGGTTATAACAGGAAGTCCCTGGCTAGGGTTGTTGATGAGATTTACTGGTAAGTGTTATCAGTAGTTTCTCATACCGTTATAAGCCACACATCGGCATGACTTATCAATTTATTTGGGTCTGGCGATTCAACCCCCAGACTCGATATGCGACATATCCGACGAAGAGACAAGACTGTACGGTAAGTGTTACCTATAGGCTTCATGGGAGTTGGACAAGCTTGCTTGTTGATCTTCTAATCGCTTAATACCTGGGTAGCCGTTACGTCCAGCTAGTACCGTTGACGGCTTGTGGGTGACTATTCAGACTAGAATATTGCATTTTAATACCGCTCATTCTTTATATATTTTTTGTATATATCGGTACTATTAACCAGTGTTTGCTCAGTATTACAGATTACAGGTATCTGTGATAAAATACTAGAAATACATTCAAAATCACGGATATTACAGTTGTGACCTGACAATGCAACCAGAACCGCAAACCGACTGATAATTCTTGGGTTTCTTTGTGCAACATGCTTGTGTACACAATTTTGTATCTAAATGGACCAACACAATACAAGTGTGTACACAAGTTGCACTAGGACCTAGGGGGCTGCCATGGCACACACTCATGATGGCTAGGAGCAAGTGGGCATGGTGTGATGTGCATTTATTGCATAAAGGTGTAATGTGATTTGTATCTTCTTGTTTCCCTCCAAAACCTGGGTGCAGACCAAGCCTAATTTGAGTAAATAAATAACAACAGAGTCATATTGGAGTGCACACCAACCTAATCTGCAAGCACGTGCCCATGTGCTCGGATTTGACCCGAGCAGATGCTCACCCAAGCCGATCTCGCCGGCCCCCTGCTCCCAACTGCTTCCATATTTCTGTGGGGCCCTCCTTGCTTCCACGTAGCCCTATTTTTATTGGTTATTTTCTTTTCTTTTGTGCCTATATATAGCAGGCAGTGGGCAAGAGTTCAAAGGTCTCACTTTTTCCAATTTTGCTTACATTGTTTCATTCTTTTCACCAAGCCTCTTTTGTTTTCATTTTGTTCTTGTAAATAGCTTAGTCCCATTGAGTTCATAACCTTCTCTTGATCTTGCAACCTCTTTCTTGAGCATGCAAGTTTAAAGGTTGGTTATTGATTTCAAAGGTTGTATCATTCTTGAAGATTGATAAAATTCTCTTTTTGTGCCTTCATTCACCATGAGTTCTTTGCCTCTTCTTGATCTTGCAACCTCTTAATTGAGCTTGAAAGTTTAAGATTAGGTTATTGTCACGTCCCGAAAGTACGGAACATGACCGGCACTTAAACTACGAAACGTCTCGAGGCGTACGTAATCCAGGTAAGCCGAAAACCCAGAAATGCAAACCAAGAAAAGCAGTAGAGTAAAGGAAAACCAATTTAAAACAAGTAGTTTTAATAGCATAAGCCGAATTATGCGGTTTAAAAAAAACATCAAATATTTCCCGAAAATTTCGTCAGAGTCTCCTTTGTAAATACTGGCTCCCAAACGGGATACAACATGAATAGTATACGAAATCAATAAAAAGGCATCCCCAAGGAGGAGCTAGCTCTTCATCAAACGACGGTCACAACCACACAGGTAATATAATATACAACGCCAAGGGCGAGGATCAAAACTCAAAAAGAAACGCAAAATAACAAGAAATCCACAGAAATACAACGCGCGACTCTAAGGTCGAAAGAATAACATCACTGGTCTCTATCTCAAAAATAAATACATGTTTGGTTGATGGAACTTCTAGATACAACAGAATAATGATATACAAGATATATAATGGGGGTACAATACAAGTAAACCCACCTACTAGAAAATCACCCGAACGAAACTATGCCCGCAAAGCCGTAAAGAACCCTGTACGGCAAACCTGCAAGAAACTGGGGCACAACGGGGGTGAGTTGCCAACTCGTGAATAGAAAAACATCTACGAATAGAAATCGCAAAAATAACGCAACCTAGGTCAATGATCATAATATATCCTCAAATATATGTATAACATGCAGCCTATAACAAGGACTAGGGTAAATATCTAACCCGAGTGTAATCTCATGTGCCCGTGTCAGTGCCTCAGGTAGCAATAGATTATATGAATGAGGTATGAATGCATGAAAACAGAATACATGTAAATGAAGAAACTGTTTTCATAATTTTGTGAGATTTCCTTTGTATTTTTAAAATCAGGTATCATAATGATATCAGCATAAAACAGTGCCTAGCATCGGCACAAAACGTAATCCCAATATCTCGATATCTCTATATCACAGTCTCTATACCTCAATATCTCGAAATCTCAATGTCTCAATCAAAATATCTAGGGCGCCGTCAGTCCAGACCGGCCCCTACCATCCATCTCAAGACCACGACGGTATCCTCCGGATATCCGACTCGTCGGGTAATATCACCGGTCGGTAGTGCTCCCCTGCCAGGCTCAACGTCAACAACACGATCCTCTTGGCCCGGGGTACCGCACCGGGCCCACCATGTACCCAAAACGGTTCCTCCACTCCTCGAATCGGGTCTCGAAATCCATCAGCAAACTCATGGTGGACGACTCATACATCATGGGAAAACCGCATTTTTATTTAAAAAGAGAGAAAGCAGCTTATATATGTTTTGCGGTTTTCCTCCAAATCCAGAAAATATTATGGAAATCCGAATCATCAATAGCATGTAAAACCATGAATATAAGCGTGAGAATCCATGGATACGGCATAACAATGAATAACAGTATGCATGAAGCGACAAGTAATAACTACAATATCTAAGCCGGCAAATAAGGTAAGTATACTAATATCATGTCAACTACTAGCTATCAAGCTAAATTAAGCAATAATATTTTCTAAGGTGTACGTGACATGGCAATTACCGATGAAGATGTGTGTGAGCCGGCAAGTAAGTGTACGTGGTACATACGCATCATCGGTAATGGTGCTGGTGTCCTAACAACATAATATCGACAATGCAATAAGAAATAACAATGTAAGTATGCGATGCGGAGCAACAGCAATAATGTTCGGGAGCTGAATACTAGACACAACGATAACTAATCTACATTACCCTAATATAAGTCCTACAATAGTGCCTTTTGAAAATAATACGAATCGCGGTGTTTTGAAAATAAGGGCTACGGTGTTTTTATGAAAGATACGACTTTTGAAATATCCGTAGAATCCCTTGACCTGTCTTTTAAAATACCCATGATTCGTTAGTTTTGAAATAGGTAGGAGTCTAATCTAGTCTAATAACTACACTAAACTATACGGCTGAACTAACAAGCTGAACTACAGGTAAGAAAACCGCCTAACATCTGAGTCGATACATATACATACCTGTATATATATTAGTCGGTGATCCCGTCTCAATAATATCATATCCGATACCATATCTAAAATCAGACATCCCAAGTCAAGAGTGCAGATCAATCATCAATATAAAGCTCGTACGTAAATCCGCCGTACGGCATTCCCAAATCTGGGTACGGGTCATTATCATACTCATCACACTGTTCATCTGGGATCCTCTCTATCAAGATCGTCATCTGGAATACTGACCTACGTCTAGTACACTACTAATATTACTATTCACATGGCATCGTCATCCAAAGATCCGCTACAACATCAGGACGTATCTCAAGTACGAATCCTGCCATATCACCGATCTCACGGCCTCAACTCAAATCTCATTGACTCATCTCAATCCCAAGTATCATCCGCAAATCCAATATATGAACACCTAGTCCCATACCCAGGTGAACACATAAGAACATATCCCCATATACGCACAGGTAATAACATAGATATATGCATGTGTGTGTGTGCGTGTGTGGGTGTAACAACTACTTTAGGGTTTCGCAACTAATACTAAACTAATCCATGAACACCTAGAATCTACCTTTATCATCAAGTCTCATATCAATATAATATATATATAATCAAAATATATGTGTGTATACGTATTCGTATACATCACCACGAACTGCGGGGGTGCTATACGCCATCCACCCGACTTCTCCCCGTAGATATAAATCTACTCACCTGGTCCTCGCTAGCCGGTGCCGACGTCGCCACACGCTTGCTTGTCGTCTTGAAGTCTACATGGGGTACCTACATATCCTAACGCACCGTGTCGTATTAGAATCCGACTCGTGACCCAAAAACGACACGTGAATACCACATAGGTCAAGACCTATGGTTGCTTTCACAAATCAACCCAAAAACCCTCGACGTCGGCATACAAACGCCAAACCATCGAGAAAAACTCAAACGTATCAATCGTGGTTTCACAACACCTTAATTATCTATATAAAATAGGGTTAAAATCACCAAAACTTCAAATTCGCTTTAAAAGTTATTTTCCCGAAACTCTAGTAAGCAAAATTTAACCGTTTTAGTACAAAACTTGCTATTTAAACAAATCTAGCGGCCGCAATGTTCACTAATTAGCTTAATTAGGCCACATAAACTTTAACTAGATTTTATCACACTAATTTGTATTAAACCAAAATTTTTAGTTTGCACAAAAACCTAATTTTAACCATTTCGAAGCAACAATCCACAAATCCACAACTAGACTAAGTTTTGCATGCTCTAAAATGTTAATCTACACATTACATAGCTAATAATGTGATAAAATCCTTAACCATATTTTAATCTCATATTTTCGAATTAAATCTAAAAACCTAGTTTACAACAATTATGCAATTTGGACAATGTAGTTGTAACAATTCGAAATTTAGCAATTAGGTTAGGTTTTTAGCATACTTAAAATGTGAAACCACACATCACAACCAACCTCAAGTGATCAAACCCTAGCTCCAAATCAAAACCCTCACTTGAATTTCAAAACCCTCTATTTAGATTTCAACTTTCAATTAAACACATAATAAAACACCTAATTAGCTTGGATTACAACAATTATTAACAAGGTAACAATTAGAGTAAGATTGTACCTCACAAAACTAGAGATCTAACATGAAAATCTTGGTCTCCAAAATGGCTTCTTGCTTCATGAATCCAAGCTAGATGGGTCAAGGAATAATGGGTAGGATTTAAATTAGGAGATTAATGAGGTTTTATATGGATTTTTGAGGCATTTTGTGATGAATTTTGTAGTGAAATGAGAAGGAAAAGATGAGGGGGGCTGCAACCATAGGGCTCGGCTGAAATGGGAGAAGGGTGAAGAAAATGTGTGGGTGTGTTATGAAGCAAGGAAAGATAAAGCCCTTGCCTCACTTTATTAACACATACAACTTTGTTTAATCAATTCCTATATAATATCATTTCTTTTGACCATGAAGTGTGGAAATGAAATGAGAATTTGGGGAAGTGGGGCTGCTGTAGGTATGGCTCGGCCATGGAAGGGTGAGGGTGTGTGTGAGTGATTACAAAAAGAATTCCATGCAAAAAGACCCCCCACAATATCATATTTGCAAGTTTTAGTTCAAATAATTAAAATTTTAATTTTCCTTCGATTATAACTAAATAGAACTTAAAATAAAATACTAAAAATTTATATTACAAACTAGATTTTAGTTTTCATGGTTCTATAGATTAAAATTAGCCCAAAGAAATTTGTATTTATCGCTAATTTAATGTATTTTTACCGGCTTAAAATAATATTAAAATAATTAATTTCGGGAAATTTTTCAGAAAATTTGAAATTTCACCAGTGGCTCAAGAAACACCAAATACTAGGAATTACATAGCTAGAACATGTATATTTAATTTTATAATAAAGATATTTGCATTTTGACTTTTTACAGAAAAACCCCTTATTTTACCGTTTTTTTCGAAATTTCACCGAAACGATTTTCAAAACGTTACAATCTTCCCCCCTTAAAGAAATTCGGTCCCCGAATTTAAATTAAACCCCCCCAACTACTAATATATTTCAGCCAACACCATCAAATCGCCGCGGCTCCGAAATCATAAATACATAAACACATCATATCGCAATGCATGCGCACGAGTAATGAGTAGATAACTCGAAATCAAAACTCCGTCAAGTATCACACAATCATCGGAGTCAAGGTGAAGACACGAATGCCAAAACTCAAGCAAGACCGATATGCTATAAATCGGAACTATAAATGCAAATATCAGGAGGAAATGCATGCCAAATCCTTTAAGTTGCTGTGCAATGCACATAACACTGCACAGTGGCGGACGCCTATCATAAGAAAATAACTATATACATATATACCTTTGTTTGAAATGTACGTTCCGCCGTTTTGGAAAACAATTTAGAAGGGTCTCCTTGTTTTAAACATTTCGTGTCATATCAGACACGTAGGTAAATACTGAGGCTATAGCTCGCTTTTCGGAAATCCCTTCAATAACTATCAATGCATGCAAAATATATTCAGGTACTGTCCTCTGACTAGTCCTGCTCAGTACGAAAACACATAGCAATATCATAAAAACGTACTGCTCTATAAGAAAAATCAATCCCAAAATACGCGTATGAATACTACGTGCGTCTGGTGCGCACGGAAATCAAAATCCAAATATGTGCCATACATATGCACAGAAACAACATCTAAGTGCATCGGGTGTGCACGAAACATCTGTCGTAGGCAACATGTGTGCCTGACAGCAAAATCAGGTGCATCTGACATGCACGAAAAATCTCAATTTAGTGCATCTGGTGTGCACCAAAATCACATCTCAAAACATGCGCTCAACATGTGCGAAAATCCAAGGCAGGTGCATCCATCATGCACGAAATCATGAAATCCAATATCAAGCGCCGAACATGCGCAAAATCAAATCAGGTGCACAAAACAAATATCGAGTATCACAATCGAAATCGAAGTCCAGTGTATCAAGTGCACAAAATGCGTATCACTGCACTGCAAGCATATGTGAATCATACCGAGTGCAAAAACCAAATCGTATGCGTATATACGCACAATCAACTCAACTGTATGAAATCCATATAATCACAAACATGAGGAACCAAGGCACGAAAACTATCTCAAGTGCAACAACTGTGCAAAAATCGTGAATACTCCGTAGGTGCAACCATGGTCCATGGAAACAAATATCATGAAACTCAATCATCAAAATCAATCATGCGAATAAATCTCCCAAAATACGCAAATCAAGTATGGCGGAATAGTCCCTCTCAAGCACATCCTCCAAGAATCTCTGGCCAACTGCCGTGGTCACTCATAGCATGTCTCGTCGACGATCCTGAACTCTGGCCTGCCGGTGTGCATAACATGACCACTACTGGGTCCAAGTCTTCTCGTAATTTATTCCAGAAAGGTCCTATCGAGATCTCTCTCAAATCTCGTCTCTGCCGAACTGTCCGGATGTCATCGTCCCTTACTAGATCTGTTCTCGTTCTGGAATGGCTGCATACTCAACGCGACTCCTTCTGGAAGGTATATCCAAGTACAATGCCTCTTCATGCGTATCGCATCTTTGATGTCCGCGGAGTGGAACGTCGTCTCATCAAGATCTCGTACGAACCTCTTACTTCACTTTTCTCTAATGTCGTCTGCTTTGGACTCGTCTCGTCACGGCTGCATGGACTGAGCTCCAACGGCTATCCTCGTATCGGGAGTCTCCGAAGAAATGCATCTCACCACCTAGCATCCGAATTAAGTCGAGCCATCCGATCGAGTCGTCAAAACATCATAATCCCCCAAGAGCTCAACATCTTGGGCACAGTTTAATAGTATCGAGTACATACCACAGCATCGGTGGTCCAGCCGTAGAAGGGCAAACCCAAGCCTCACTAATGGCGCCGCGGAATTGCCGCAAACCCTAAGGTTCAAAGGCTTTCACACGGTCATTAAGTCGAGTTAGGATTTCATTCTTCTAGAGGGTCCATAGAATTGCCTGCATGTCTTTCCGAATACTTTAAACTTGGAGTAATAGGTTACTGACATTCGATCGTCTCTGTCGACTCACAACGCCTCCGCATGAAGTCGTCTCTAGCTGGAATCAATCTATCTGATGACCTCGCATCGGGGTAGCGAACGAACCACATGTCCTAGTCATTCATCCTTAGTGACTAGCGACCTTCTATCATCTCTTAGTACAACTCGTACTGCAATAGCTCCAACATCTGGGGCGATATCCCGTCGTCCGCAGCAACAATTGGCTCACTCGTCCGCACGCTGAATAGTGCCTCAATCATCATGAGTAAGCAATACACCAACGGTCATCAAAATTTGGCTGGCCTCTGTCAGTGGCTCAATCCCCTAGTGATGATCGGTACGTCCAAGTAATCTCATAAAGGCGATCCGCCAAACGCTCGTGGCGCGGAAACACGGTAAAAAGACACATCTCCGCAATCGTGTGTCGCCGGAATTTCGCCCTGGTCAGTCCTCGTTCGTGACGAGCTCGTGCTGACCGCAACTCTAGCTGTAGCTCTCCCTGCCCGTAATCGTGGCAGCAAAACCATAACTGGTACTGATGAGGCTAGATCGGAATGAATATAATACTGAGCAAAGAAATGTGCATCCTAAGGCTTCTTAAGTGGAGTAGCGTATCGTAAATATGCCGTGGAACATACCTACGGTACGTCACTCTACTTTAGTCACCTATTCCATCAACCAAGGGTCATCCTACGCTCCAAAGGTAAAACCTAACGCTCTGATACCAACTTTGTCACGTCCCGAAAGTACGGAACATGACCGGCACTTAAACTACGAAACGTCACGAGGCGTACGTAATCCAAGTAAGCCGAAAACCCAGAAATGCAAACCAAGAAAAGCAGTAGAGTGAAGGAAAACCAATTTAAAACAAGTAGTTTTAATAGCATAAGCCGAATTATGAGGTTTAAAAAAAACATCAAATATTTCCCGAAAATTTCGGCAGAGTCTCCTTTGTAAATACTGGCTCCCAAACGGGATACAACATGAATAGTATACGAAATCAATAAAAAGGCATCCCCAAAAGGGAGCTAGCTCTTCATCAATCGAAGGTCACAACCACACAGGTAATATAATATACAACGCCATGGGCGAGGATCAAAACTCAAAAGGAAACGCAAAACAACAAGAAATCCACAGAAATACAACGCACGACTCTAAGGTCGAAAGAATAACATCACTGGTCTCTATCTCAAAAATAAATATATGTTTGGATGATGGAACTTCTAGATAGGACAGAATAATGATATATAAGATATATAATGGGGGTATGATACAAGTAAACCCACCTACTAGCAAATCACCCGAACGAAACTATGCCCGCAAAGCCGTAAAGAACCCTGTACGGCAAACCTGCAAGAAACTGGGGCACAACGGGGATGAGTTGCCAACTCGTGAATAGAAAAACATCTACGAATAGAAATCGCATAAATAACGCAACCTAGGTCAATGATCATAATATATCCTCAAATATATGTATAACATGCAGCCTATAACAAAGACTAGGGTAAATATCTAACCCGAGTGTAATTTCATGTACCCGTGTCAGTGCCTCAGGTACCAATAGATCATATGAATGAGGTATGAATGCATGAAAACAGAATACATGTAAATGAAGAAACTGTTTTCATAATTTAGTGAGATTTCCTTTGTATTTTTAAAATGAGGTATCATAATGAAATCAGCATAAAACAGTGCCTAGCATCGGCACAAAACGTAATCCCAATATCTCGATATCTCTATATCACAGTCTCTATACCTCAATATCTCGAAATCTCAATGTCTCAATCAAAATATCTAGGGCGCCGTCAGTCCAGACCGGCCCCTACCATCCATCTCAAGACCACGACGGTATCCTACGGATATCCGACGCGTCGGGTAATATCACCGGTCGGTAGTGCTCCCCTGCCAGGCTCAACGTCAACAACATGATCCTCTTGCCCCGGGGTACCGCACCGGGCCCACCATGTACCCAAAACGGTTCCTCTACTCCTCGAATCGGGTCTCGAAATCCATCAGCAAACTCATGGTGGACGACTCATACATCATGGAAAAACCGCATTTTTATTTAAAAAGAGAGAAAGCAGTTTATATATGTTTTGCGGTTTTCTTCCAAATCCAGAAAATATCATGGAAATCCGAATCATCAATAGCATCTAAAACCATGAATATAAGCGTGAGAATCCATGGATACGGCATAACAATAAATAACAGTATGCATGAAGCGACAAGTAATAACTACAATATCTAAGCCGGCATATAAGGTAAGTACACTAATATCATGTCTACTACTAGCTATCAAGCTAAGTTAAGCAATAATATTTTCTAAGGTGTACGTGACATGGCAATTACCGATGAAGATGTGTGTGAGCCGGCAAGTAAGTGTACGTGGTACATACGCATCATCGGTAAAGGTGCTGGTGTCCTAACAGCATAATATCGATAATGCAATATGAAATAACAATGTAAGTATGCGATGCGGAGCAACAGCAATAATGTTCTGGAGCTGAATACAAGACACAACGATAACTAATCTGCATTACCCTAATATAAGTGCTACAATAGTGCCTTTTGAAAATAATACGAATCGCGGTGTTTTGAATATAAGGGCTACGGTGTTTTTATGAAAGATACGTCTTTTGAAATATCCGTAGAATCCCTTGACCTGTCTTTTAAAATACCCATGATTCGTTAGTTTTGAAATAGGTAGGAGTCTAATCTAGTCTAACAACTACACTAAACTATACGGCTGAACTAACAAGCTGAACTATAGGTAAGGAAACCGCCTAACATCTGAGTCGATACATATACATACCTGTATATATATTAGTCGTTGATCACGCCTCAATAATATCATATCCAATACCATATCTAAAATCAGACATCCCAAGTCAAGAGTGCAGATCAATCATCAATATAAAGCTCGTACGTAAATCCGTCGTACGGCATTCCCGAATCTGGGTACGGGTCAATATCATACTCATCACACTGTTCATCTGGTATCCTCTCTATCATGATCGTCATCTGGAATACTGACCCACGTCTAGTACACTACTAATATTACTATTCACATGGCATCGTCATCCAAAGATCCGCTACAACATCAGGACGTATCTCAAGTACGAATCCTACAATATCACCGATCTCACGGCCTCAACTCAAATCTCATCGACTCATCTCAATCCCAAGTATCATCCGCAAATCCAGTATATGAACACCTAGTCCCATACCCAGGTGAACACATAAGAACATATCCCCATATACGCACAGGTAATAACAAAGATATATGCATGTGTATGTGTTGTTGGAGATAGTGCCCTCAGAGTCAATTATTGGATCACAGGCACGTGATTGCAATGATTGAGGGAGGACCTATCCCGGTAGGACAGTCTTACTCGAGATGATAGTATGCTATCTGGTTTATCTTTATCATCGTGTGCTGCTTTAGGTGACCTGACATGTCGCTATTACACGTTGATAGAGCACCTAGGATTCTTGCTTGACTACCAGCAGTATGATGGCGATCATATACGTGGGAGCTGGTAGTCTATAAGCACATCCTTAAAAGGTCCCTAGTCGTAGGAGTTTCGAGACAGGGCATCGATACTCCATTAGTAGACTAGTGTATACAGTCGAGACCCCGACGAGGGGCGGTGGCCGGTCTCACAAGCCACTGGTGTCAGTTGGTTCACCTAAGATGTATACAGGTGCTCATTGGGTTATGAGTACACCGGTAAGGACTCGCCGGGAACCTGCTAGTTGGTCTTATACCAGACGTCAGATAGCAGTTCCCTGGTGACATGTGTACAGGTTAGTTCATCGACCTGAGGATCGTCATTTGTCTCGTGTGAGTTCCCACTGTGCTTTGATTACTACCCTACCACGGCTCAAAGGAGTCGTGCAAACAGGTTTTAGTTGGGTACAGTCCCGAGCCACATGGAGGCAGTGAGCGGATCTTCACGGGTTCGTCTCTCCCGGTATTGGGGGTGAGGTCGCGCTGTGTCTAGGAGAGCCATTACGCAAAGCCCTCGGCCGAGGCAGGAGATTTACTGGTAGGTATTCCAGTAGTATCTCAGGGCGTTCTGGGCTACACTCCGACACGACTTGTACCGCCTTTGGGGGTCTGACTTTTACCAACCCCCTAGGCCCGACATGCGATCCTCATAGACGAACGGACCGGACTGTACGGATATTGTCACTGACAGGCTCAGTTGGGTGTCGGGGTGAGCTTCCTCATCGACGTCCCTTTTGGTCAATAGCTGGTGGCCCGTCACGTATTGGCTTATACCTCTGACGTGCCAGTGGTTAAATCCACAGCGATAGTATTGACGAGTCTTTAGAGTCCACCACACTTACAGTTACTCAAGCTTTCGGGCGAAACGCTGTAGAGGCCGTATGGAGATATGGCAGGGTCCGATCAGATACGCGCGGTATTGCACGGATCAGGATCAGACAGTTTTGTACTAGTGGCCGTATAGTTATATGGCAGGGTTTGATCTGATACGTGCGGTATTGCACGGATCAGGATCGAACGGATTTTACTAGCCGGCTTTGGCTTAAGCCGGTCCTAGTCTAGTACAGTGTAGATTTTGTCTCTTTGCATTTGTATCCGGTCGGAATACAGATGCGGGTGTGTATGCACAGTATCGGGGTTTTCCTGTAATTTATTACGGGACCAGTTTTCTGGAGTTGCCAGTTTGCATTCCGTTCCGGCCGGTTTTCCTTTGTTCTTTCCCGGCCGGACTTTTCTGATGGAGGGGGTTATTTGCAGTTTTGCAAATAACACTTTGTGGAGGTTTTTCTTGCAAATGTATTTATTATGATAACTTTTTTAGATTCCATTCCTTTCATTCTTCTTTTCATGCTTTATGAAGATTAGAAGTGATGAGAAAGGATTTGATCTTTGATTAGAGTTGATGTGAGTTTGTTATGATGGCTTTTGATATGGTTACCACTTGCTTTCTCCTACACTCACCTCCCTTCATGCTTCATATTAATTCCTCCACCATTCTCATTCTCACTTGATGAATATGATAAGTTTTTCATGAGAGGAAAAAGAAAGAGAGAAGAAGAAGAAGAGAGAGCTTCATCTTGAGAGTTTCATTCATGATCTCATTTTCTTGCTAGAAAAATGCAAGCACCATTTTTCTATTCTTGATTCCTCCATCACCATGGCAACAAACCCCAAATGAGACAAGCATCTTCTACACTACATTCTACAGCATATCTTGAGCATGTCGAGTTGCCGGCTTCATGCTCGAGTTGCCTCGGTATTGAGGCGGGAGCCCGTAAAAGACGCAGGCGATGTGGTGCCCTCTCCGGCGAGGAGGCGACGATGTGGAGGCAAGACTTTCCGCGGGAGATCGGGACATGACTAGAAGACCGGAGGACTCGGATCACTCGGTATACTTCTCACCCTATCTCTTGATTGCTAGCATTAGGTTAATGGTAAACGATCCGGGTTTTCTTTGTCCGCGGTAGCGCCGGTTTCCGAGTAAGGAAAATTTTTGATTCCGCATTTTGGCCTCGAGTACGAGGCCGGGGCGCTGCCGTGGCGTAACATGGTATCAGAGCCACGCCATTAACCTTACCTAGCTTGTTCTAATGTGTTTTGCTTATCCGATCGACCGAAATTTCCAAAAACCGTATTTTTCTAGCAAATCAGTTTCTGTCAAAATTTTTTGGAGTCTAAAAATTTTTCAGGTGGTCTCAGAATGATGTGCAGGGAGTTCTAAGCACTCTGGAAAAAAACGATGCAGTGAACCATTACCTCGAGCGCGGAAGCGCGGCAATTCCCCCCATTCTGCCGCCCTTCCGCCGCAACTTGGTCTGGTCAATGCTTCGTATTTTTTCAGTGGGCTTCTGGGCTTATTTTAGGGCTTTTGGGATATTAAATTTGGGCCCAGGTTTTCTGTGACTGCTACAGTTTTGATTGGGGGGCCCACTTGTTAATTTTTGGTCAATCGGAAAATTTTAAACACATTATTTCACAGTATTTACATTATATCTGCGACCGTGAATGTCACTCGATCGGTAAATCCGGTCTAACTGCTATAGCCCGGTTAGACGGATTTGCGAACGTGACTTTCACGTTGATGTTCTATGTTTATGCTGTGATGTTGCGGATCGGTCGTGGGGATAGCCTGGATGCAATGCTAGTACAGTGCTGTTGTATTATGTACATTTGATATTGCGGGGCGAGCGTCCGACATGTGGACTGCCGTCACTGCCTGTTTGTATTATTCTTTTGGGGCACGACCTGGTTGCGGTCGATGTACCCAGTGTATGTATATTTTACTTTCTGTACTAGGGTTACCCCGCGGAGGGGTGCACGGATAGCCGGGTTCTAGAGGGCAACGGGCCCGCATCTCAGGGCATTGAGACGGAGGGGGCTTCAGTCTGGAATTGGCAGGCTATTCGCCGCACTCGTAGGGGGTACAGGTTGACCCAGGAGGGGTGCCCAAGTTACCGGATTCCGTGAAGTACTGGGTGGTCCATTCACGGTGCTGGAGGGGGCTGCCTCGCTTCAGGTTTTGGCGGGTGACTTTCCGCGCCCGTAGGGGTCTAGGATTTCATTGCACAGGCTATCCACACGACCAGGGGAACGTCGGGTTTCAGCAGCGGCTCTGTGAAACCCGGGGCTTCCAGATATCTGTGTTGTTCTGTGATGCTGTACATTTCTGTGATGTTGCATTTTATTCACGCCTTGAGCGAATATAATATATTGGTATATATATTAGTAGATGTTGTATATGCTTTACATCCGCGCTAGTCCAGTCCCCGCTCTGCCGTTAGTAAGCTAACCTAACGGGTGATGACGGGACCCAGTGGCGAATGCGGATGGCATATACGTATGTCAGTATATTTTCGTTCTTTGTGATGTGATCAATTGAAGGGACTGCGTTGATTCGGATCAATGCAAGATAAACAAACCTATTCTGATGTTGTTGGAACATTTTTCAAAAAGCTGTTATTGCAAGGGCGTTCACTTTTGTTTTGCATCGTGGTATTCATTTGGAATATCCTGCTCCTCAGTCGACGAGGCAAGGGCCGAGATCCCTTCACCAGGAGTGACCCCTTGGACAGAAGTTTGCGTCAGGGCATTAACTTCACTATAGCCGATTACTTTTGCTTTGCATCGTGGTATTCAGTTGGAATATCCTGCACCTCATTCTACGGGGAAAGAGCCGAGATCCCTTCACCGGGAGTGACCTCTTTAGTAAAGGTTTTCGTCACTATATTTTCTAAAAGGCTATGCAGTTCCTTCAACGATATCAAGTTCATTACGTTAAAGGTTTTTCGCCAAAAACCATTCGTAGCCCTCCGTCATTTCCTACAGGTATTATTTGGTATTCGTGCTGCGTTTGTTGACCTAGTCAAGACGTAGTGTTCGGTAGCTAAGTGGTACTTGTTTGTTGCATAAGTGGGATTGGTTAAGACAGTCGTGCGGCCTTGTTGACCTAGTCAAGGGCACGTACGGGTGGGTTCAATGCAATCCAGAAAAATGACGGGTTGAACTTGACTGGCGGTTTATGGTTTGTTGACCTAGTCAAGGTCATAAACCGCTTGGGGTAAAAAATCACATCGGGAGTTTCAAAAGAACTGAAACTTGCCAGGCATGCGCATACCTTCTGGAGTGTGGTGACTTGAGTGGATTCCGTCAAGTTATCATGCGATGATGGTTGGATCCCGATTTCCACTGATGAGTTGGTTTACTCCTCGGGTGATCCCGACTAATTCTTCTTTCAGGTTTGGAGGAGAATTTGAGGTACAGTGGGAGGTTTCCAGATTAGACAAAGTGATAACCATTCTGATCTAGGTTAGAGTGCACGCTGAGTGTTTCTTTTCTCTCTCTCTTTGGCAGCGACCATTGACCCGACCCTGGACTTTGACTCAGTGACCAAGTTGACCGAACCTTCTTAACACTGGCTTTTGGATTGTCAGAGTTGCAGACCTCATTGCCACTCCTACTTTTACCCTTTTCTCCAGGACACCCCGTGTTACTGCGAACGTCCACTTCCATTGGACAAAACCATCGTATGGTTAAATACGAACTCGAAGGACTTCGAGGATGGTTTCTGGTTCTGGAGAAAACGAATAGGACTATTCAGTTGTCTTTTCTTTTCACCTTCTCTCAGGTTGCGAGTACTCCTTGGTTTAGGAGTAGTACACCTATTACGCAAATTGGATAGTCTTCTTCCAAACCATAGGCTGGTGCCGACCGGTAGGGAATGAAGAAAACCAGTTAGCCTAAAACGGTGTACAGAAGGTATTAAGTTCAGACAAAGCAAGGGATTAGTAAGAGGGCAAAGTAAATTGCGACTGATATTCACGACCAAACCAAGTATTTCTTCGCCAATCCTAAATCACCTTTGTATTTCTCCAGGACACTCCGTATCACTACGAAGATCCCATTTTATTGGATAATCCATCGTATGGTTATATACGAACTCGAAAGGAACTTGTTCCAGTTCGGGGATGGATCCTGGTTCAGGAGAAATAGGAATAAAGTACATTCAGGTGTCTTTTATCTTCACCTTCTCTCGCATTGCGAGTGCTCCTAGGATTAGGACAGTACACCCTTTATGCTTTTTGGATAGTCTTCTTCCAAACCATAGGCTGGTGCCGAACGGTAGGGAAGGAAGAAAACCATTTGGCTTAAAGGGGTGTACAGAAGGTAATGACTAAAGACATATAAAGGGATTTGGAGAGGTGGCAAAGAATTATACGGTTATAGTTGTGAATCTTGATAATGGAAGAGGCATTACTAGGAATACCAGGATACCCCGACGAAACATTCCAATGTTTCAGTTTCACTGTGTACTGTTAATAGAAAACTGATTTCCCGATTAGACACTTACTCCAGGGTATGTATTTACCAGGTATGGTTCTCACATCTGTATGGTTTTACAGATGTTGAGTGGGAGTAAGTTATTGGGAATTGGGTGATCATCCTCACTATATCGGGATTCATTGTAATCGGTGATATTTGAGGAAGTCACCTGGGTTGTTTGCCGGACGGCAATTTTTTGGTTTTGAATATCCGCGGTTATGCACCAATTTCAAATTGATATATCTGTACGTCTATTTTCATAGAGTGAGATATACCTTTTGATATTATGTCGATGACATTTACCTATATCAGTGGATGGTTAGGTAAGGAGCATTAAACAGCGGTGTAATTCTTCTTAACCATAAGTACAGTTTTCAACCTACGACACACAGTGAATGAGTTATTAGACTCAAGGGACTTATACAGAGTATTGTATGTCGTCCAGGGTCCATCAGGACAGAGGGGTTGGTCCTCATACTATATTCTGTTTACTTTTAACTTCTCTAGTTCTTAGACATGTGTTTCGTAGAAACACAGGGTCTAAGTTTTGAGAAGTTATAGGTATTTGAATACAGTAGAGAACCAAGTATTGCAAGTATCGGGATTCTTCAAAGTGATCGAAGATGTAGATACTTGTGTATGGTATTCAGTTGATAGTAATGATAAAGAGAACTTGCTTCTCTTTCAGGTCACTCATAATTGGAAGCATTCCTAAGTTGAGTAACGCTGATCGGCCTCCTTCCATTTAGTTTACATGCACTGGTGACAGCTGCATGATTTGAATCTGGTTCAATTAAATCAATGCCTCTGGTTCTATATTGGATATAGAACAGTTCATATCTTAACGATGTTAAGGCACGGGGAGTTGTCCGTCTTATGCTTAAAACCAGACTCCGGATAACTCAAGGCACGTTTCTGTAATGGCTGTTTGTGGGTTGACCCAGGCTATGACGAGGGTTGACTTTCTACCATCTGGCAGATCAATAGAAATATTGTTCTAAACTCGCCACAGTTTTATTAAAAATGGATTTTTTCAAAAACAGCAGTGGGAGTATGGTAGAACTGGAAGTAATTCCAGAACCGCAAATGATTACTGAAGATTTAATAAGGAACCTAAAGATTCAATCTGATTTGACATTCCATTGGCCACTCCGCAGATACGGTGGGTAACTTCAGGCACCCGAGAGGTACTCCGGTAGCCTCAAGGACGGTGACAGGGAAGTTCTTGTTTACCCACACTTGCCATTGTTGTTGTTCCAGGCTGCGAGACCCGGTGGGAGGATGAGTATAGCGTCGTTCTAAACTAGCTTTAGAAGTGCACGTCTATATGACTCTGCCAGAGGGTTGTCGTAGTCAGTGGGAGCAGCGGAAGCATTGGTGGTCATCAGGCTTATGTCTGTTTATAGACTAAAGCAGATGTAGCGGAGATAGATCATCTATTTCTGATGTGACAGTCATAGGTTTGACGTCATCAGAATAAGGGGGTGGATCTGTTGAGAAGGTAGTAGGAAGTGATATTCCTATACTACGATCGGTTATACCATGGTCGTCACACAGTGTTTTCTCCACATAGGACTTGGATATTATATCAGACATACTGGTTACTAGATCTATGGTTTTAGATCTAGATTTGGGTGGTTTCCCAATCTGGGTACCTTGACAGCATTCTATGAGTATTTAGAATGGACGACTCCTGGCACGGTAGTGTACCTGCAGTTGATGGAGTCACCCTCTCTAAAGGTGTCTTACAGACTAAAGGGGAGAGGGATACGCATGATTGACATATCACTTGCTTAGGCAATTGAGTCAATCATGAGATGTCAAGTACCACACCAGATGTTGTTCTTGTAGTGGGTGCAATAAGTTGATATTGATCCAATCCTGGAGAAACAGTCGGAAGCAGTTTTAGAACATAAGTGAATGTTCTAGGGATATGATAACGGCTGCCTCCTTTAGGAGACGGTTATCACTCCGGGCTTCCAAGGTGACATGGACGACAAGGAGGTTGTCAGAGTTATAGCTCTCCCTCTGACGAGGGACAGTATTTTGGATAGGTGATCCAGGCAGATACTGAGGGAGGCATGCCGCAGGATACTGATTAAGTTCAGTTGACGATACAGTCTAAGAAGTTTGGATTTGAAGTTCATTTATGAGCTAGGTCCCATCAGACATCCAGACATTCTAAGACAGGTATTGCTCATTTCGGGAGATGGTATTCTCCGCGAACTTGAGATTTAGAGAGACATAGAAAGAAACATCAGAGCGGATCCACTCACTGAGGCTATTCCTCGAACGCAATAGTTTCACAAACGAGCTTTGTGAGACTGACTTGTAGAGGAGTTGGGTGTTCGGTATCACACGGGCTGTGAGTATGCGACATCGCAATAATTAGCCTTGAGTGCAAGTGGGAGATTGTTGGAGATAGTGCCCTCAGAGTCAATTATTGGATCACAGGCACGTGATTGCAATGATTGAGGGAGGACCTATCCCGGTAGGACAGTCTTACTCGAGATGATAGTATGCTATCTGGTTTATCTTTATCATCGTGTACTGCTTTAGGTGACCTGACATGTCGCTATTACACGTTGATAGAGCCCCTAGGATTCTTGCTTGACTACCAGCAGTATGATGGCGATCATATACGTGGGAGCTGGTAGTCTATAAGCACATCCTTAAAAGGTCCCTAGTCGTAGGAGTTTCGAGACAGGGCATCGATACTCCATTAGTAGACTAGTGTATACAGTCGAGACCCCGACGAGGGGCGGTGGCCGGTCTCACAAGCCACTGGTGTCAGTTGGTTCACCTAAGATGTATACAGGTGCTCATTGGGTTATGAGTACACCGGTAAGGACTCACCGGGAACCTGCTAGTTGGTCTTATACCAGACGTCAGATAGCAGTTCCCTGGTGACATGTGTACAGGTTAGTTCATCGACCTGAGGATCGTCATTTGTCTCGTGTGAGTTCCCACTGTGCTTTGATTACTACCCTACCACGGCTCAAAGGAGTCGTGCAAACAGGTTTTAGTTGGGTACAGTCCCGAGCCACATGGAGGCAGTGAGCGGATCTTCAGGGGTTCGTCTCTCCCGGTATTGGGGGTGAGGTCGCGCTGTGTCTAGGAGAGCCATTACGCAAAGCCCTCGGCCGAGGCAGGAGATTTACTGGTAGGTATTCCAGTAGTATCTCAGGGCGTTCTGGGCTACACTCCGACACGACTTGTACCGCCTTTGGGGGTCTGACTTTTACCAACCCCCTAGGCCCGACATGCGATCCTCATAGACGAACGGACCGGACTGTACGGATATTGTCACTGACAGGCTCAGTTGGGTGTCGGGGTGAGCTTCCTCATCGACGTCCCTTTTGGTCAATAGCTGGTGGCCCGTCACGTATTGGCTTATACCTCTGACATGCCAGTGGTTAAATCCATAGCCATAGTATTGACGAGTCTTTAGAGTCCACCACACTTACAGTTACTCAAGCTTTCGGGCGAAACGCTGTAGAGGCCGTATGGAGATATGGCAGGGTCCGATCAGATACGCGCGGTATTGCACGGATCAGGATCAGACAGTTTTGTACTAGTGGCCGTATAGTTATATGGCAGGGTTTGATCTGATACGTGCGGTATTGCACGGATCAGGATCGAACGGATTTTACTAGCCGGCTTTGGCTTAAGCCGGTCCTAGTCTAGTACAGTGTAGATTTTGTCTCTTTGCATTTGTATCCGGTCGGAATACAGATGCGGGTGTGTATGCACAGTATCGGGGTTTTCCTGTAATTTATTACGGGACCAGTTTTCTGGAGTTGCCAGTTTGCATTCCGTTCCGGCCGGTTTTCCTTTGTTCTTTCCCGGCCGGACTTTTCTGATGGAGGGGGTTATTTGCAGTTTTGCAAATAACACTTTGTGGAGGTTTTTCTTGCAAATGTATTTATTATGATAACTTTTTTAGATTCCATTCCTTTCATTCTTCTTTTCATGCTTTATGAAGATTAGAAGTGATGAGAAAGGATTTGATCTTTGATTAGAGTTGATGTGAGTTTGTTATGATGGCTTTTGATATGGTTACCACTTGCTTTCTCCTACACTCACCTCCCTTCATGCTTCATATTAATTCCTCCACCATTCTCATTCTCACTTGATGAATATGATAAGTTTTTCATGAGAGGAAAAAGAAAGAGAGAAGAAGAAGAAGAGAGAGCTTCATCTTGAGAGTTTCATTCATGATCTCATTTTCTTGCTAGAAAAATGCAAGCACCATTTTTCTATTCTTGATTCCTCCATCACCATGGCAACAAACCCCAAATGAGACAAGCATCTTCTACACTACATTCTACAGCATATCTTGAGCATGTCGAGTTGCCGGCTTCATGCTCGAGTTGCCTCGGTATTGAGGCGGGAGCCCGTAAAAGACGCAGGCGATGTGGTGCCCTCTCCGGCGAGGAGGCGACGATGTGGAGGCAAGACTTTCCGCGGGAGATCGGGACATGACTAGAAGACCGGAGGACTCGGATCACTCGGTATACTTCTCACCCTATCTCTTGATTGCTAGCATTAGGTTAATGGTAAACGATCCGGGTTTTCTTTGTCCGCGGTAGCGCCGGTTTCCGAGTAAGGAAAATTTTTGATTCCGCATTTTGGCCTCGAGTACGAGGCCGGGGCGCTGCCGTGGCGCAACATGTGTATGCGTGTGTGGGTGTAACAACTACTTTAGGGTTTCGCAACTAACACTAAACTAATCCATGAACACCTAGAATCTACCTTTATCATCAAGTCTCATATCAACATAATATATATATAATCAAAATATATGTGTGTATACGTATTCGTATACATCACCACGAACTGCGGGGGTGCTATACGCCATCCACCCGACTTCTCCCCGTAGATATAAATCTACTCACCTGGTCCTCGCTAGCCGGTGCCGACGTCACCACGCACTTGCTTGTCGTCTCGAAGTCTACATGGGGTAACTACATATCATAACGCACCGTGTCGTATTAAAATCCGACTCATGACCCAAAAACGACACGTGAATCCCACATAGGTCAAAACCTATGGTTGCTTTCACAAATCAACCCAAAAACCCTCAACGTCGGCGTACAAACGCCAAACCATCGAGAAAAACTCAAACGTATCAATCGTGGTTTCACAACACCTTAATTATCTATATAAAATAGGGTTAGAATCACCAAAACTTCAAATTCGCTTTAAAAGCTATTTTCCCGAAACTCTAGTAAGCAAAATTTTACCGTTTTCGTACAAAACTTGCTATTTAAACAAATCTAGCGGCCGCAATGTTCAGTACTTAGCTTAATTAGGCCACATAAACTTTAACTAGATTTTATCACACTAATTTGTATTAAACCAAAATTTTTAGTTTGCACAAAAACCTAATTTTAACCATTTCGAAGCAACAATCCACAAATCCACAACTAGACTAAGTTTTGCATGCTCTAAAATGTTAATCTACACATTATATAGCTAATAATGTGATAAAAACCTTAACCATATTTTAATCTCATATTTTCGAATTAAATCTAAAAACCCAGTTTACAACAATTATGCAATTTGGACAATGTAGTTGTAACAATTCGAAATTTAGCAATTAGGTTAGATTTTTAGCATACTTAAGATGTGAAACCACACATCACAACCAACCTCAAGTGATCAAACCCTAGCTCCAAATCAAAACCCTCACTTGAATTTCAAAACCCTCTCTTTAGATTTCAACTTTCAATTAAACCCATAATAAAACACCTAATTAGCTTGGATTACAACAATTATTAACAAGGTAACAATTAGAGTAAGATTGTACCTCACAAAACTAGAGATCTAACATGAAAATCTTGGTCTCCAAAATGGCTTCTTGCTTCATGAATCCAAGCTAGATGGGTCAAGGAATAATGGGTAGGATTTAAATTAGGAGATTAATGAGGTTTTATATGGATTTTTGAGGCATTTTGTGATGAATTTTGTAGTGAAATGAGAAGGAAAAGATGAGGGGGGCTGCAGCCATAGGGCTCGGCTGAAATGGGAGAAGGGTGAAGAAAATGTGTGGGTGTGTTATGAAGCAAGGAAAGATAAAGCCCATGCCTCACTTTATTAACACATACAACTTTGTTTAATCAATTCCTATATAATATCATTTCTTTTGACCATGAAGTGTGGAAATGAAATGAGAATTTGTGGAAGTGGGGCTGCTGTAGGTATGGCTCGGCCATGGAGGGGTGAGGGTGTGTGTGAGTGATTACAAAAAGAATTCCATGCAAAAAGACCCCCCACAATATCATATTTGCAAGTTTTAGTTCAAATAATTAAAATTTTAATTTTCCTTCGATTATAACTAAATAGAACTTAAAATAAAATACTAAAAATTTATATTACAAACTAGATTTTAGTTTTCATGGTTCTATAGATTAAAATTAGCCCAAAGAAATTTGTATTTATCGCTAATTTAATGTATTTTTACCGGCTTAAAATAATATTAAAATAATTAATTTCGGGAAATTTTTCAGAAAATTTGAAATTTCACCAGTGGCTCAAGAAACACCAAATACTAGGAATTACATAGCTAGAACATGTATATTTAATTTTATAATAAAGATATTTGCATTTTGATTTTTTACAGAAAACCCCCTTATTTTACCGTTTTTTTCGAAATTTCACCGAAACGATTTTCAAAACGTTACAGTTATTGAACCCATGTCTTGTATTTTACTCTTTTGGTTCCTAGTTCTTACTTACTTGCTCTTTTACTTACTTGCATTTCATTCTTCTCTTTTATTACTTGCAATTTATTACCATGTCATTTACATTCTTGTAATACTTTTCTTTTCATTGTTTATCATCTCTTTTGTTCTCTCTTTTTTGGTTTGTTATTATGAGATGTTGTGAATATTGTAGTTAGGAAAAGAGAATGATACTGTAAGTTAAGGTTTCGTTCCTCATATCCTTTTCCCGTATTTTCCATTTGAAACTCCGCTCAAACCTTACGCAAGCGCTCCGTTAGGCACCCTACCCTACGAAGGTAACGGTGATTCCTAACCGCGACCGGTTACGTTCGGATTGGCCGGAGGCGAAAGCAAGAGACAAGAACGAACGGACAAGGATTAATAAGCCGGATTCTATGAATACTGTGCTTATGCACCCTAATCCACGTTGTTACCGATTGCTCTAACTTCATTGGTTGAGTTAGGCTCAAAGGACTTGTATACAGAATCCATTAATTTACACTATCCTATCTTATCCTAACAAGCGTTTACTTTGCATATAACATTTAGGTTAGATAAAGAACTTTCCGCCACGCGCATTAACTGTTAGTTATGTATATGCCCTAGATGCCATTATTGTACATATGATGTATATTATAGTGGATGCTTGGATATATATAGAGAGGACTTTCTTGCTTAACATAATAGTATGCTATTTGGTTTCACTTTGTCTTAACATATTGACTTGTATTAGTTTACTGTCTTGCTCTCACATGTTGATAAAACCCTTAGGATATGTACTCGACTACTGGGACTATGATGAGATCATACTGGTGGGGCCAGGGTAGTCAATGAGTACATTCTATAATTGTTCCTAGTCGAGGGTGTATCGAGATAGGGCATCGATACACCAGAGTAGACTAGCGTATACGCATCTTGACCCATATGATGGGCGATGGATGATCCTATATCCATCGGTGTTTGACATCAAAGATGGTGTACGGGGGCTCAATGGAGACTGGGTACACTGGACGGACTCGCCGAGAACTCCCAGATGGTATTATACCTCACGTCAGATGGCAGTTCTCTGGTGACACTGGTACAGGTTAGTCTGTAGACCCGAGATCGTCATAGAGTCTTGTGTGATTCCCACTGTGCTTTGATTTCCATCATACCACGTCCAAGAGGGCATGCAAAACGGTGGCTTTTGTGTGCAGTCCCGAATCACATGGAGGCAATGAACGATAGGAGGGGTTTCGTCTCTCCCGGTATAGGGAGTTGATGTTGTGCTGTGTTCGATTGGCTATAACTAGAAGTCCCTGGCCAGGGCGGATATAGAGTACTGCTGGTAAGTGTTATTAGTAGGTTCTCGACCTGTTATGAGCCTCAGATCGACATGACTTATCGGTTACTGGGGTCTGACGTTTACAACCCCTAGACTAGATATGCGACATATCAGACGAAGAGATCGGATTGTACGGTAGTGTTACCGATTGGATTCATAGGAGAATGTACAGGCTTTCTTGTTGATCTTCTGATCACTCAATACCTAGGTGGCTGTTACGTTTAACTGACCGCTTGCAGCTTGTGGGTGTTTGATATGATCATCACCCACTGCTGGCGTATTGACGATTCTTTAGAGTCCTACACAGAGGTTTCTTGGCTCAGGCAAAACGGAGTAGGAGCACATATGTGATATGTGCGGGACCGAGGATAATACGATATGATATACCGTATTCTATTCTCGCGATATATGATATCGGCCGGGTATATATGATATAGCCGGGTCATCGGATCAAGTATTGATTCGATGAATCGGTACATGTTATATTAGTCGGTTATATGCGATATAGCCGGATTGTCGGATCAAGTGTTGATTCGATGATTTAATGTATAATTATATATGTGATATATTACATTACATTATCTAATATCAGCTCGCTTTATTGATTCATTTTTGTTAGTGTATATGCCCTAGAGGCCATTACTGTATCATACTAGTTTGTATATTACTTAATGGAAGCTTGGAATATTCACCTTGTATAAACAATCTTGCTCAATATAGTAGTATGCTACTTGGTTTGTTTCTACTTCAATGTGTACATGTGTTTATTTTAGTATATCACCTATACACATTAGTGGAGCCCTAAGGATCTTTGCTTGATTACCAGCGTTGTGATGGCAGTCACACTAGTGGGGGCTGGGTAATCTATAAGCACATCCTTATACAGGTCCCTAGTCGCAGGACTATCGAGACAGGGCATCGATACTCCGGAGTAGACTAGCGTATGCGCTTCTCATCCCAGTATGGGAGATGGTCTGTCCCACAGCCATCAGTACGTCGTACTGGAGATAGTATGCGGGTGCTCGTTGGGTTACGAGTACATCGGACAGGACTCGTCGGGAACTGTTTGTTGGTACTATACCTATCGTCAGTTATCAGTTCCCAAGTGACCTGAGTACAGCTTAGTCCGCTGACTTGACATTGTCACTTCGCCTCTAGTGTGTTCCTACTGTACTTTGATTACTACCCTACCACGGCTCAAAGGAGTCATGCAAACAGGTAGTTTTTGGGTGCAGTCCCGAAGCACTTGGAGGCAGTGACGGTTAGACAGGATTCATCTCTCCCGGTATTGGAGGTTGACATCGCGCTGTGTCTAGGAGAGCCATTACACGAGTAGTCCCTGGCCAGGGCAAGCGAGATATACTGGTAGGTTTCCAGTGTTATCTCAGGGTGTTCTGGGCTTCACTCCGACACGACTTGTACCGCTATTGAGGGACTGACGTTTACCGCCCCCTAGGCCCTCCATGCGATGTATCATACGAATAGACCGGACTGTACAGAGATTGTCACAGTCAGACTCAGTAGGAGTTCAGATGGGTTTCACCTCGTCAGTCTTCTTGTAGGCATCTACCTGGGGACCGTTACGCACAGCTAGTGCCGCTTGCGGTCTGTGGTTAAACCCACTGCCAGCGTAGTGTCGATTCTTTAGAGTCCCACACAGAAAGCTATTCGCCTTTAGGCAAAAGAGTAGGGGTCGCATGGTTTTGCGACAGGTCGCATGGTTTTGCGACAGGGTTCTGTCACATTCGTGCACTTGTGCACGTACAGTGTCCGGACAGTTAACACTAGCGGGCTTTGGTTTAAGCCAGATCCTAGTGTATGTTTTGGGATTGGTTTTATCTCGTTTGTATTCGTGTTCCTCGGAACGCGGATGCGGGTGTGTATGCACAGTTGACAGAGAGACAGAGGCAGAGTATTCTCATTGGGGTTGTTGACTGTTGACTGTTGACAGTTGACTGTTGACCATTGCCTTTTGCTTAACCCTAATGAGAATAAGATATATGATTAACATTAATATTAATTAAGTATTATAGTGACATGGTTGTTAAGGGGTTCACTTTGTTGACTTGTTTACTTTGTTGACCGGTTGACTAGGTTGGACTAGTTGACCATCCTCATGATAATGGCTATCATTCCATGGCAAAGTCTTTTGCTTGCTTGTTTATTTATGCAAATGAGTGCATGAAATGATATTGCCATTTTGACTTAAACCATTTACACAATACTTGATTACTATTTTTGTTATGATGGCTTTTGGATTATGAGAGGTGAGAATGAGAAGAGTATAGTTCATTCTATCATTTGCTTTCTCTCTCTTGAGCTCTCTCATTTTCAAGCTCTCCCTCTTCCTCTTGCTCTCTCTACCTCAAGGCAAACCATTCTCATGTGTTGAGACTCATTGCCTTAGAGATAAAAAGACACCAAAACATTCCTCTACTCATTCTAGTTCACAAGGCCAAGCAAGCCAAGTGATCTAGTTTCTTCAAAGTTCGAAGAAGAAGCCAAAGGTAGAAGCTTTCGGGTGGATCCATCTTCGGGGCAAGGAGACGACGAGGTGAGGCCGATCCGTACACCGGGAGGAGTCGAAGACGAAGGAGTTCAAGAAAGGTATAGCCGCCTAACCGAGTAGGTAAACTCTTGTTAGGTTGTTAGTTAGTAGTTTAACAAAGATCCGTATTGGTAGTCCATGTTACCACCCTCTTGAAAATCGTTTTTCACCAATTCCGCAACCCCGTAAGTACCGGGGAAGGGTAGCATGGACTTAGTATCAGAGCCTAGTTAAACACTACCTAACATGTTAGCATAGTAACTAGAAATTCGATCGGAGAAAAAGTCGCGAAAAACACCAGTAAAACCAAATTGCTGTTGAATTTTTCCACTGTTCAAAAAATGATAAATCATGCTTTAAAATTCGGCTCAGGGTTTTTAGAAGAAACTGCAAAAAAAATAGTCCACTGATCCGATCAAAGCGCCGTGGAAACGTGGCGGGAGCCTGCTCCCGCCGCGGTTCCGCGGCCTAGTTGACTCGGCCGTGGGGAATTTTGGTTGCAGTTTGTTCAGTGGGGTATTTTGGCATTTTTTGGTATATGTTTTTTCGGCCCAGATTTTCCCGAAAGAAAATTTTGTTTTTGGGGCTTTAAAAACCGTATTTTGATCGAGTTTCTAAAGACTAAGGCTAACGGGTTTATATCTGTGATGTGATATTTGTATTGAACGTCTGCTAATCTCTATATGTCGATTAGTGGGAGTTATACAAATCTGTGATCTGTAATGTTGATGGTATGTGTATATGAATTCATTGGATTGTCGCGGGTGAATAGCCGGGGATTGTGAGATGAGAGTTTTCTTTTATTTCAATTCATGTAATATGTAAATTGATGTAATATTATTTTTGGCCGCACAACCGGGTCGGGGTTGTAGCCGTCATTGTATAATTTCTTTTTACTGTTTTTGCTCCTAGGATAGACCCAAGGTGGGGTGCACAAACTACCGGGTATCTCGAAGTGCCGAGTGGCCTACTCACGTCGTTGAGGGAGGTTGCTCCACTTTGGATATTTGGCGGGTAGTTTGCCCCACCCGTAGGGGTCTAGGGTAGGGTATTGGCTATTCATCGCGACCGTGTAATCTGCTTTTCGTTACAGGCTCGTACGTATTGCGAATTCCTAGTATATCCAATGTATTCATCTGTGATCTGAAATGGCTATCATTGCAATATATCTATATATGATATTATTTAGGCGTTGCTTATATTTTGCAGCCGCGCTAGCCCAGCCCCCGCTCTGTCGTTAGTTAAGTAACCTAACGGGTAATGACGGGGCCCCGTGGCGAATGCGAATGGCATAAGCGTACGTCATATTTTGGTTGTTTTCTGCATTGGTAGGATTAAATGATGGGACGCATTAAAAGAACTAATGCAAGAAAAATACGCACTAAAAGAACTAATGCAAAGAAAAATAAACCAAGTAAAAGTCGTTGGAACACTTTCAAAAAACCACTCGGTTTCTTTTCAAAATAACTTTTAAACGCGGAGCTTAAGCCACTCCTTTTAAAAGCTATCTCGTCCCATCGATTATATTAAGTTCACTACGTTCACGGTTTCGCCAAAACCATTCATAGCCCTCCGTCGTTTCACATGGATGGTCAATAGTATTCAAGCTATGTTTGTTGGCCAAAGTCAAGGTATAGTGATTGGTAGCTATTGAGTATTCATGTGCAACATAGATAGATGTGTTGGTTTGGGGCAGTCATTCTACCTTGTTGGCCAAAGTAAAGGGTATGTGCAGGTGGGATCAAATTAATCTGGAGAATGACGGGTAGAACTTGACATGTGACTTATGATTTGTTGGCCAAAGTCAAGGTCATAAAAGCATGGGGAAAAAATCCTTATTGGGAGTTTCAAAAGAACTGAAACTTGCTAGTGTTGCATACCATTTGGAGTGTGATGATTCTGGTAGGATTCCTTCAGTTTCGTCACGCGATGATATTTGGATCCCGATCCTACTGTGAGTATATGGTAGTCCTCGAGAAATTTCTCACTTAACGATCAATCCTATAAACCAAGTAGGTGTCTAGAAAGGTGTTAGCGGGGCTACGCCCACAGGGAAAAGAGGTTATTTAATTAAGGAACTTCGCGAAAGCGTTGGAAAACCTCCCTCGAAGTACCGACACCAGCCTGGCCGAACGGTTAAGCAAGAATTGTACGGTGAGATTGATCCTGACTAATTCTTCCTTTTTGGTTTGAGGAGGGATTCGAGAGACAGTGGGAGCCATCCTGTTTAGACAAACTAAAAACCACTATAAACTTGCAAGAGCATCATGCTGAGTGTTTCTTCTCTCTCTCCTAATTGCAGCGACCAATCGACATGACTGGACTTAAGTTACTTCTAGACAAAAACATACTGACAGGGCCAAACTATAAAGATTGGCTCAGGAATGTCAAAATGGCAATCACTTATGACAAGTTAGGGTATCTCCTTACCACCAAAGCTCCCCCTGTCCCAGGTCCCACCTCTAGCGTCGCGGATAAGGAAATCCGTAAGACTTTGGAGATCGATTGCACGAAGGCCAGGTGCCTTGTGCTTGCCTCTATGGACAACGAACATCAGAGGAGGCACGAGAATATGGACCTCGAATCCATATTTCTCCATACAAAAGAACTGTATGGAAAGCAATCTCGTATCGCAAGATACGAAGTGTCGAAGAAGTTATTTTCGGCAAGGTTGGCCATCGGATCATCGGTAGCGGAACACGTGCTTAAGATGATTGGCTTTATTGAGGAGCTCGCGGAACTTGGGACCACGTTAGAGAACGAGCTCTATACGGACTTGATTCTCCAGTCCCTTCCTTCCACTTACGCCCAGTTTATCCTGAACTTCAACTTACAAGAAAAAGAAGTTGAACTTTCAGACCTCCTCAACATGCTGAGGAGTGCAGAGGGCACCCTACAGAAAGGTAGGGAAACATCCACTTTGTTTGTAGGAGGATCTTCATCTTCTAGGTCCAAGGCGAAAGCCAAGGGAAAGAAGAAGAAAGCCTCCGCCAAACCAAGGGGTGGTGTTAGTAAAGTGGATACGAAGGGAAAAGCAAAATCAACAAAGATAGCGGGGAAGCTTATAGGGAAGGAAGAGTGCTTTTTCTGTCATAAGAGTGGTCACTGGATGAAAGATTGCAGGGCTTGGAAAGCCAGGACACAGGAACTGAAGCAAGTTGCGGCTTCAGCTTCAGGTGTGTATGTTATTGAAAACTGTCTATCAATAAACTCTACTTCCTGGGTATTGGATACCGGATCAGGATCTCATATCTGTAATTCATTGCAGGCACTGAGAAACCGTAGGGTTTTGAAGGCAGGTGACATGACCCTTAAAGTTGCAAACGGAGCTAGCATGGATGCTAAGGCCGTGGGGGACTATCACCTGGGAATGTCAGATGGACATGTTTTGGTTTTACGTAATTGCTTTTTTGTACCCAACGCAACTTGTAATATCATTTCTGTATCTTTGATTTCTAAAGAAGGTTATGAATTTGCGTTTGTAAGTAATGTTGTAAACATTCACCTTAATCAAGTTCTGATTGGGTCAGGTACATTAAGCAATGGTATATACGTACTAAACCAACAACAGATTTTCAATGTCCAGAATACACACAAAAGAAAGTCTCCGGAAATAAATCAGACTATCTTATGGCATTGTAGACTGGGTCACATCAATGAGAGAAGGTTGACGAAGGTACATAAGAAGGATATGTGAATCCGTTCGAATATCATTCGTATGCCACTTGTCAATCCTGTCTCAAAGGAAAGATGACAAAGACTCGGTTCACTGGACACGGAGTAAGAGCGAGCGAGCTCTTGGGACTCATACACAGCGACGTGTGCGGTCCACTGTCTACACATGCGCAAAGTGGTTATTCTTACTTCATAACTTTTACGGATGACTTTTCAAGGTACGGTTATGTCTTCTTAATGAAACATAAGTCCGAAGCCTTTGGAAAATTCCAAGAATATAAGAATGAAGTAGAAAAACAAACCGGCAAAAGTATCAAGATTCTAAGATCGAATCGAGGTGGTGAATACTTGAGTGCCGAGTTTCTGGGCTATTTAAAAGAGAACGGAATTCTCTCTCAGCTTACTCCTCCATACACTCCACAACATAACGGTGTATCGGAAAGACGGAACCCAACCCTATTGGATATGGTACGGTCCATGATGAGTAACGCTGAGTTACCGCGATCATTCTGGGGATATGCACTAGAATCAGCTGCATACCTTTTAAACCGAGTTCCAACTAAGACTGTGCCTACTACACCATATGAGATGTGGTATGGGAAGAAACCCTATCTTAATCATATTAAGACATGGGGATGTCCAGCTTTTGTCAAAAAGCAGCATGCGGACAAGCTCGAGGCACGCTCAGTACAGTGCAAGTTTGTGGGATATCAAAAGAACTCCAAGGGATATTTCTTCTATTGCGAAGAGGAACAAAAGATTTATGTTTCTCGTCATGCCCACTTCTTGGAAACTGAATTTTTGGAAAATCAGATAAGTGGGAACGCAATAGAACTGGAAGAAATTCCAGAACCACGAGCTATTACTGAAAGCTTAGTAGAACCAGAGGGTTCGAAAGATCAGGACATTCCTACGCCGCTCAGCAGAAGTAGTAGGCAGTCTCATCCGCCCGAGAGATACTACGGTTTTCTCATAGACGGGGATAAAGAGGATTGCATCATAAATTATGATGAGCCGACTAGCTTCCAGCAGGCCATTCAGAGCGTTGACTCGGTAAAATGGCTGGATGCAATGCGGACCGAAATGGAGTCCATGTACACCAACAAAGTATGGACGTTGGACGTTGCTCCAGATGGGGTAAAACCCGTAGGATGCAAGTGGATCTTCAAAAGGAAGATTGGTGTAGATAGACGGGTTGAGACATATAAAGCTAGATTGGTTGCAAAGGGTTTTCGTCAAAGACCTGGTTTGGACTATGACGAGACCTTTTCTCCAGTAGCTATGCTGAAATCCATTCGGATCCTTCTTGCCATTGCTGCCTTCTACGATTATGAGATTTGGCAGATGGACGTAAAGACCGCTTTTCTAAATGGAAATTTAGAGGAGTGTGTTTATATGGACCAGCCAGAGGGTTTAGAGTGGGAGCAGCGGAAAGGTGTGCAATTTGCTTAAGTCCATCTATGGACTAAAGCAGGCATCACGGAGTTGGAACATCTGTTTTGATGAGACGGTCAAGGAATTTGGCTTTATCAAAAATCCAGATGAACCATGCATCTATAGTAGATTCGTAGCGAGAACTGTAGTATTCTCGTTTTATACGTGGATGGCATTCTCTTAATAGGAAATGACATTCCTATGCTACAATCTGTCAAGGGGTTCTTGTCACATAGATTCTCCATGAAAGACCTGGGTGATGCCTCATACATTCTGGGGATCCGGATCTATCGTGACAGATCCAAGAGGATACTGGGACTCTCACAGTCCAGGTACATGGACACCATACGGAAAAGATTCAGTATGGAAGATTCCAAGCGCGGTAATCCACCGGCTTGTTACGGGATCACCCTCTCCAAAGAGATGTCTCCCAAGACTGATTTGGAAAGGGATCGCATGTCTATTATACCCTAGGCTTCTGCGGTAGGCTCTATAATGTATGCGATGTTGTGTACCAGACCAGATGTAGCTTATGCACTGAGTGTGGAAAGCCGGTATCAGTCAAACCCTGGGGAGAAACATTGGATAGCAGTAAAGAACATTCTCAAGTACCTGAGAAGGACTAAGGAGATGTTCTTGGTGTATGGCGGAAAAGACCTCCAGATCGAGGCCTATGCTAACTCCAGCTTCCAATGTGACAAGGATGATTCCAAGTCCATGTCGGGTTATGTCTATACCCTCAATGGAGGGGCGGTGTGTTGGAAGAGTTCCAAACAGGAAACCGTTGCTGACTCGACGATGGAAGCGGAATATATCGCTGCTGCAGATGCCGCAAAAGAAGCTGTCTGGGTAAGGAAGTTCTTAACTGAACTTCAGGTGGTTCCGTCCATTGTTGATCCAATACCTCTGTATTGTGACAACAACGGGGCTATAGCTTTAGCGAAGGAACCCAGGTCCCATCAGAAGTCCAGACACATCTTGAGGCGGTATCACCTGATCAGGGAGATCGTGGGTCGCCAGGAGATCGAGGTTCGGTGAGTTTCTATGAAAGATAACACTGCTGATCCACTCACAAAGGCCTTACCCCAGACTCAGTTCGAGCGGCTGATCGAGATGATAGGTCTTCGATACGCCAGTACATGGCCTTAGTGCAAGTGGGAGATTGTTAGTGTATATGCCCTAGAGGCTATTACTGTATCATACTAGTTTATATATTACTTAATGGAAGCTTGGGATATTCACCTTGTATAAACAATTTTGCTCAATATAGTAGTATGCTACTTGGTTTGTTTCTACTTCAATGTGTACATGTGTTTATTTTAGTATATCACCTATACACATTAGTGGAGCCCTTAGGATCTTTGCTTGATTACAAGCGTTGTGATGGCAGTCACACTAGTGGGGGCTGGGTAATCTATAAGCACATCCTTATGCAGGTCCCTAGTCGCAAGACTATCGAGACAGGGCATCGATACTCCGGAGTAGACTAGCGTATGTGCTTCTCATCCCTGTGTGGGAGATGGTCTGTCCCACAGCCATGAGTACGTCGTACTGGAGATAGTATGCGGGTGCTCGTTGGGTTACGAGTACACTGGACAGGACTCGTCGGGAACTGTTGGTTAGTACTTGTTCAGTTGATAAAACTGCACATTTGTATTACATTTTTCCTACCATTTTCATATTAAAAAAGGACTTTATTATAATATATTATACATATGAGGGTTTATGTGTAAAAACATTAGTTTCCATATGTTAATATATTTTAATTAGCATTTGGTAGGAAAATGTATGCAAATAAATTCATTGACCTAATCCTAGTAGAACTAGGTCTACTAAATCTTATTTGAGTTGTTGTGCAGAATATTTCCAAGTTGTGCAGAATTTTCCAAGACTGGAATCAAGCAAATCAAGTTGTTGAAGAAGAGTTGCCTAATTAAGAAGCAAAACTTGGAGACCAAGTTTGGAAGCAACCGAGAAAAGATTTCCAGATTCTGAAGGTGCCTAGGATTGCCACATGTCACGAGATGCAAGCCCAAAAATTTCAGTCAATTGATCCTGACCTTTGGCCGCGGATCCGCGGCCAAACCCCCCCTTGGGCCGCGGATCCGCGGCAATATAGAGGATTTAGGGTGTGAAATTTTGTGGAGTGAATCTATGCTATATTTTACCAAGTTTTCAACCAAAAGATTCTGGCTTTTCACTATAAAAAGGCACCGAGAGCCTCTTGGAAAATTTATCAAGCTGAAGAGATCACGAAGCTCCCGACGTTCACGCATCCAGGCTGATCATCGACTGTTTGACTACCTCCTTAGGAAAGATCGAGAAGCAACTAGTTTGTAATCATTTTCTACGGATTAAAGTGTAGTTTTTTCAAGTTGATTAATAAAGGTAGTTATTTTATTTAATTCTTTTTGCATTTTACAATATGTTTTTCCTCTCTTTCTTTTCATCTTCTTCTCCCAACATGCGCGAGTAATTCTCCGCTTGTTAGGGTTCGTAGGATTAGGGTAGGCTAATGGACGATGAAAATAACTAAACCCTTTTTAAGTCCTATAAAGTTTAGGAACTTTATCAAAGGAATCATTAACATCCTAATCGGGCGCGCTAGCAATTCTTTGCTAGTTCCGACCGCGATTAGAGATTAGATTAATGATTGTTTTGGTAAAGGCTAGATATGAACAGAGTTCCGTGTCGAGATAAGGGTTAAGAGTGGGATTCCATTTCCCTCCAGAAACCCTAATCTACACGCATCACCGTCGTTCTAGTTTTAAATCTATTAATGGATAAAAATGGTAACTTTTAATTAATCGTTCATAACTACTAAATCCGAACGAACCGCACAAGCCCTCTTATTATATTATTTACATCTTTAAAATAATCTAGATCTATATTTTACATTCTTGTTTAACGTAGATCTAGAAACCATTCTATAAAAATTCTTTATCCCTCCTCTCTTTCTCAACACATCTAAAGTAAGAGTAAAAGATTCAACGTTTCCCTGAGGACGACCCGTACTCATCTCGGTCTAGCTACACGCGACACCGTTATTGATTGTGGTTAACTACAAACAAACACAATTTTCCACACCAATCAAATGGCGCCGTTGCCGGGGATACGTGCGTAATTTTTTTATTTTTACTATTTGTGTTGAATTCTTAGACGATCCATATCATTATTAACAAAAAACTGCAAATTGCATATTTAACGATTTGTGCGTGATTTTTGCGAGGAAAGCTGGAGTCACATAATTGAGGAAAACAGTAAACAGAGATATTTTTAGAGATCTAGAGGAGCACAGAAGGCTATACAAAAAATTTCATCAAGTGATCCTTCCACCTCGCAGCGGAACTGCAGCACAAAGGGCCTTCTGCGGCGGAATCGCGGCAAGCTGGAGGAATTAGGGAATCAATCTTCTCTGGTATCTTTCTCAACTCCTTCTCTCTCACCTCAAATCCAATAAAATCTATTTTCTGCAGGATTCTTTGCAAAATTGCGCCGCTCAAAAATCTTTTTGCAAAAGTTTTGTGATTGTTTTTGTTTTGCATATTTAATACGGACTTTAAGGGGCAAAGACCAAATCAAGATTAGGTGGGGATTTCATCACCCTTCCTAAAGCCCCACAAATCACAAACCGAGCATATAGATCAACCCTTCATTAATTTAAAAAATATCTAGACCAGACTCTAAGAACTGTCACGCTCAATAAGGACAGAGGAAGGTCGTGGGTAATCAATCGTTTATCCGCATTATTTTTGTAGTGCCTAGGAAAGTGTGTCAAAGGCTAGTGGTTTTTAATTAGGCTCATGACGTGGTTCCTTTCCACTTACCTGGCACTTACCTGGCTACAAGGGTAGTACGGAGGCGCTAGAGGATTTATCTTGTGGCTTGTTCTTTGGAAGTCGAGGAGCGGTCTAGAGACTGGACCTAGGTGACCTTAGTTCTATGGTTGCTTGTGCATCTTAGGGTGATTTGTCTTGAGTCTAACTTTTTCAAAAACAAGCCAATTTTAAAACCACACACACGCTGCCACTTGCACTAAACCCGCTTAGTGCATGCTCGGCTGGACACGGGATCCTAGTGCCCGTCTTGTCCGCGTTCCTGCTATCGACGCCGAAGTCGGTACTTCTTCATCTTCTTTTCCCCTACCACACACCACATCAACCGTGATGGACGGCACTCCATCTAATTATGACACCACACTGCCACCGCCCGTAGCTGAGCAGAATCCACCGCGCATCTCTCTCCAAGAGAGATGCTATCCTATTCGTGGTCCTCTTCCTACTTGTCTATCTCTTCCACCACCTAACGGAGATAATTTCGAAATTAAACCCCACTACATCAACCTGCTTCCCAAATTTCACGGGCTTGAGTCGGAAGACGCGTACGTTTTCATCACCAAATTTGAAAACGTATGCGCAATGATGGGTACTTCACAATTGACTTTAGATGCTATGCGCTTACGTCTTCTCCCATTCACATTGTGCGACTTGGCAGAAAAATGGCTTTATAATACTGCCGCACACTCTATCACTAATTGGGATGAATTTGTCATAGCATTTCTTAAGAAGTTTTACCCAAACCATAAGACTGCCCACATTAGGAGCGAGATCAACCAGTTCACCTAGCTTCCCAATGAACCATTTTGGAAGTGCTTTGAACGTTTCAAAGATCTGCTTGTCCAATACCCCCATCACGAAATACAAAGATGGGATTTATGTCGGATTATATATGAGGGTATTAATCCAGCGACAAAGCAGATGCTTGAAACAATGTGTCAATGCAATTTCATGTCTAAAGATGACGGTGAAGCATGGAAATATCTGGAAGATCTCGCAGAAAGCACTTTGCAGTGGGAAAGCGTAAGACCACCTTCAACTAAGGGAGGTATTCACCAGCTCGATGTTTCTATCGCAGTAAAAGTCAAAATGGCAGCGATACAGAAGAAACTCGACGCTATCGAAAACAAGTTCTCATCTTTCTCCCTAAATCAGGTCACGTTTCCTAAGACCGTCTGTGGTTGCTGTTCGGATCCTTCATACTTAACGGAAGAATGTCCTATGAATGCATCGTTTCAAGCTAATGCTGCTTTTCAGCAGCGACCTAGAAATGACCCTTATTCTTCCACATACAATCAAGGATGGAGGAATCATCCTAACTTTGCTTGGAATCAAAACCAACAAAGCAATTATCAAATACCTCCTCCACAGCAACCACAACCACAGAATCAGCCCCCTTTTCAGTCACAAAATTTCCAAAATCCGGCCAATACTTCTACACCACAAATGGCTGGTACTGATAACTCTTCACTCGCACAAACTTTGGATATGTTCATGAAACAATCCATGAAATTGTCGGCTGAGATGACGTCTTCTATTGATACCCTAACGAAAAACTCCGCCTCCCATGGTGAGAGTATTAAATCAATAGAAAACCAAATCGCACAGTTAAACGCCACAATGAGTGCAAGAGTGAAAGGGAAACTCCCATCTCAACCCATACCTAATCCTGGCCACTCACAAAGTTATAATGTGAGTGCAGTTACCACGTTGAGATCGGGAAAAGTGCTGAATAACCGAGTGGGTGAGCAGTGTGATGATAGTGACACCAATGATACCCCAGCTTCTTCTTCTTCCCCTAATTCGTCTAGTATCCCAACTTCACCCGAGCCTATTCTCCGTTTTCCCTAAGGCTCGAACCCTTCGCCCATTTCGCCAAAACTATCTAAGTCGATTCCCACTCCAGTTTTGGGATCGAATCCATCCCCACAATCCTCTCCAATATTGGACCAAACCCTTATTGATAAAGCACCTTATCCAAACAGGTTAAGGGGAAACAGACCAAGTCCACAAATGGAGAAGATTGTGGAAATTTTTAAGCAAGTTAACATAAACATTCCTCTCCTAAATGCTATTCAACAAGTTCTGTCATATGCAAAAATCTTAAAGGACTTGTGCACTAGGAAGAGAAAAGTTCAAGTACCTAAAAAAGTTTTCCTTGCGAGTAATGTGAGCACTGCTTTTACACAACAACTACCCAAGAAACGAAAGGACCCCGAAAGTCCTACAATTTCTATTTCCATTGGGGGTAAAAATATCAATCGTGCTCTACTCGATCTAGGTGCTAGTGTAAACTTGCTTCCGTACTCTGTTTATGAGCAATTAGGGATCGGAGAGTTAAAACCTGCGTATTGCACTCTTCAGATGGCCGATCGATCTATCACCCAACCAAAGGGTGAGCTAGAGGATGTGTTAATCAAAGTCGGGGAATTCATATTCCCTATAGACTTTATCGTTATAGATACACAACCTGTAGCAAACCCACGCAATCAAATCCCGGTGATACTCGGTCGACCCTTTTTAGCCACTTCCAACGCAGTAATCAATTGTAGAAACGGCTCTATGACCCTATCCTTTGGAAAGAAGTCAATTGAGCTTAACATTTACAAGTTGGAAAGTGAACCCTCCGAACCCTATGCTCATGTGCGTTCTGTCGAATTAATGGATGTTGACAGCAGCGAATTTGATCAACCTCATGATACTGACTCTTTTCATATGTTGTTGTTTGACCCAACCATGTACTCTTCCACCGAGTTGACCGGGTCAACATCTAATGAGGAACCTTTTATAAAGTCTGACGATCACCTTATTTTTTCTGATGATATTATTCTTCGGGGTATCGATGAAAGTTTTGAGGAAATTTTCGCTGATGAACTCGCATTTTTACAAGACACGGGTGTTGAGATGAATCAACTCCAAGATGAAGAAATTGGACCTCCACCCCTTCTTTTGGACAATCATGAAAATGCGAGTAATCCATCATTACTATCACTGTGTCGTCTCTGCAAATTGAGACGCAATCCTTTTCCATTACACCTCTTGTCACCTCCCCACTTCTTCACGTCAAAAGGTGACATGTTCTTCCACCAACCTTGGTGCTTCATCGATAAAATTTTTGAATGGTTGGTTTTGACCTTCGGTCTTTGCAAATCTTGGCATTGACCAATAACCTTGACCCCCTCGTGTGATTTTAAAAGATTAAAATTGTTTAACTCAAGTTTTGTAGGGGGGGTGGTATATTTTGGCTCTTGAAAGAAAATGATTTTGACAAAATTGTGAGCTGATCAGTCGAAAATACTGCATCTTTTAACCGGCAATTTCCCTATCATTTGCATTCATTTAGAAGTGTACGATATTCATATTTCACATATTAGCAAATCAGTCGTTAAATATCAGATTGCATGTGTTAGACCCTAAAACCGGCACTATAAAGGAAATTGACCGCATTTCATGGCATCGCATCATCCCTATATTGCGCAACACTTGTTTTGAGATTTGTGCAGGAGCAAAGCCAAAAGAGCTGATCAAAAATACGCCACCTTAATGATTTGATATCTGGTAGCAATCCAAAGGGGAAAATACAATTCAACATATCCTATAAAGGCCCATATTTCAGCCCAAAGCAGCACTAGAAATCCCAAGCCATGAAGCCCCCAAAGCGCCGCGAAACCGCGGCGGGAGCCTGCTTGAGCCGCGGTTCCGCGGCGGTTTGGACACGTCAGAAAGTCATTTTCAGTGCAAAATTCATCTCTCAGGGCCCACATCACTTTAATACATTCCAGAATTCTCCAGAGTCTTCTGCCAGATCAGCAAAGATCATTAAGCATGCTAATCTTGATTAATCTCTTAACTAATCACATCTATAAGTTTCTCCTCTAACTAACTTTTGGAGGAAAATTCAAATCTCCTCAACAAACTTTTAGAGGGAAACTTAAAATTCGAATCCTAGATCTAGGGTTTTGATGGCTATAAATAGGAACCTAGATCTAAGGGCTGAGGCGAATCAATTCTTAGTTAATCATAGTTTCTCATTCTTCAATTCTTCATCTTCTTCCACAAGTCTAGTGACAAGGCTTGTGCGAAACCCTAACCCTAATTCCACTCCAAATTCAAGATCTTGAGTACCAATCAAGCAAGAAGCCCTTCAACCTTTTAGGAGCGGAGCCGATCTCCAACCGAGCAAGTGATCCAAGCCGATCCGTGACTCACAGAGCCTAGCGAAGCCAAATCGACGATCGAGTTCTTCCTCTAGTTGTTCTTGAGCGAATGTAATGAAATTGTTGATATAAAAAAAAGGTGAAATTCTTTAATCTTGCTTTCTTTAAATTCTTGCATCATGATTCGATCTCAATATGTAATTGTAGTTCTTATTGTGATGTTCGAGTAAAACTCCGCTCGTAAAGGAGTCGAGATGATCAATAGAATGATGATGTAACAAATCTTAATACGATTCTTGAGTCCTACGAGCTTTGTAAACCCTAGCAAGTTCAAGAATCGATGACCTAGTTTCGTTGCGATGCTTTCTTGATTGTGATCGCTCGAAATTAGGGATCTACGATCATTTCTTGAATTTACTAGAGCTTAGAATGTGAATGATATCGACGAAAGAACAAGGGATAAGATGAAACCCTAGTTTCATAAGAAATCCCTAATTCTCGATCGATCATCATCGATCTAGTATCAATTCATCGAAGGATAAGAATACGTAATTGTAAGATTACATCACATCTATAGATCCGATCGATTCCTACGAGCCTCATTTTGATTCTTGATATTTGGTTTGGAAAAATCAACAAACTCTCAATTCTTGATTCTATCTTTTTCTTGTTATTAGATCTATATTTTCTAATTCTTGAACTTCAAATATAAATCATGAATTGTTTTCGTTTCTTTTCTTTAAAGTTTCAATTCATCTAATTCAAAAGACGAACGATTACACTTTTCCTGTGGACGATCCACACTTACTAACGCGCTACAACCGACACCGTTATTGATTGCGGTCAAATATTTTTTGTTGTGATTTCTATATACAATTTTCTAAATACTACACAACAAAAATCACTAAATCAAATGGCGCCGTTGCTGGGGATAGTGCGCTAATTGTTTTTATTTTGAAATTTGAGTTGAAAAATTTATTCCATTATAATTTTTAGATCTAAACTCGCACAAACCCTAATACGTGTGTTGTGATTTGATTGCGAGGAAATCTGGAATCATTGGAGCTTGGATAAAATTTTTCTGAGATTTCCAGAGAGCTTAGGAATTGAAGTGAAACATTGTCAAGAAATTTTTTTGCAGCAATCTCTCCAAAGTACCACGGTTCCGCGGCATTTGGGCGCTATTGCGGCGGATCAGCCACAGTTTAACTTGATCACTGCTCCAAATTTTCAGGTATACTTCCATACTTTCTTATCTCTTCCCTCATCTGCTCCAATTAACATTTTGTGCAGGTTTCTTTGCAAATAATCGCAGCGCCGCAAAAAATCAAAATTAAATTATGCGTGTTTTGATTTTTGTGGTTGTTTGCATAATTAATACGGAAAATTAAGGGGCAAAGACCAAATCCAGATTAGGTGGGGAGTTCATTACCCTTCCTAAGCCCCAAAAATCACAAACTTGCATCCGCATTTACCCTCATTAATTAAAAAATATCCAGAGATGACTCTAAGGACCGTCGTGCTCACTTAGGACAGAAGAAGGCCGTGGGTAATTCATTGCTTATCCGCGTTTTCTTGTGGTGTCTAAGGCAAGTGTGTCGAAGGCTAGTGGTTATTAATTAGGCCCACTACTTACGTAGTGGAGTACCTTCCCACTTACCTGGCACTTACCTGGCCACAGGGGGACAAAGAGACAGTGGAGGATTCTATCCTGCGACTTGTCTTTTGGCAGTTAGGAGCGGTCTAGAGCTGGACCTAGGTGACCACTAGATTCTAGGGTTTTGTGTGTTGCATTTGTTGTGTTGCATCATTTTTTCAAAAATCCGTATCACTTTTCAAAACAAACACCGCATTCATCATTTCCCCTAATTATAAATTCACCCTGCCACTTGTACTAACCCTTCTTAGTGCAAGATAGGCTGGACACGGGTTTCTAGTGCCTGTTCAGTCCGCGTACCCCGATCGACCCTAAAGTCGGTATTTCTACACTTACCTTTTCTTTTACCCACCATCACACCCACATCGATGGATCCATCTCCATCGAACTTCTTTTCCACTAATCTGCCGCTGTCCGTTGGTGCGCAGAATCCACTTCGCATCTCTCTCCAAGAGAGGTGCTATCCTACACGAAGCCCACTTTCCACATGTCTTTCCATTCCACCAGCCAAAGGGAAAAATTTTCAAATAAAACCCCAATACATCAACCTTCTACCAAAATTTCACGGTCTCGAGTCTGAAGACGCATATGCATTTATCACGAAATTTGAAAATGTATGCGCAATGATGGGTACTTCACAGCTTTCTATGGATGCTTTACGTCTTCGTCTTCTCCCATTTACCTTGTGCGATTTAGCCGAGAAGTGGCTGTATAACACCACAGCACATTCCATTTCAAATTGGGGAGAATTCATCAAAGCATTCCTTAAGAAATTCTACCCACATCAAAAGACAGCTCGAGTCCGTAGCGAAATCTATCAATTCACCCAGCTTCCAAATTAAACATTTTTAAAATGTCTTGAACGTTTCAAGGATCTGTTAGTCCAATGTCCACATCACGGCATCCCGAGATGGGAATTGTGCCGAATCATTTATGAGGGCATTAATCCTAACACACGACAGACCCTTGAATCCATGTGTCAAGGCAACTTCATGACTAAAGATGATGGGGAAGCCTGGAATTTTCTAGAAAATTTCGCTGAAAAATCTTTACAGTGGGAGGGTGTAAGTCAATCGTCTAGGGATAGCAATGATATTTCCATAGGAATTAGAGCTGAAATTTCAGCTTTACACAAGAAATTTGACGCTATGGAAAACAAATTTTTAGCTGCCGCCCTAAGTCAAATGTCACTCTCCAAAACTGTATGTGGATGCTGTTCTGATCCTTCTCATTTGACGGAAGAATGTCCGTTTCAAGGTCATGAGCATACCAATGCCACATTTCAAAGACTTAGAAACGATTCATTTTCTTCCACATATAATCAGGGTTGGAGGAATCACCCAAATTTTGCTTGGAACCAATCACAATCTCAAAACACGGTTCCAAACCAAAACAATTTCCAAAGGCTTCTTCTACCACAACAGCAACCACAACTTCAATTGAGTCAGCACCCCTTTCAAGCACAAAATTTCCAAAATCCGGTCAACACACCCGCACCATCTAGTCCTTTGCAGTTGACCGGGACAGATGAATCCTCTTCATTCATAAACTTGTTTCTAACAAATCTCATGCAAGTATCGGCTGAAATAAAGTCTTCTGTCGATAAAATTGAGAAAAACTCTACGTCCCAAAGCGAGAATATTAAATCGATGGAAGAAGAAATTGCACGATTAAAAGCCAAAATGAGTGCAAGAGAGAAAGAGAAACTTCCAGCTCAACCTTTACCCAATCCTGGCTATTCACATTATGTGGATGCAATCACGTTGAGATCTGGAAGAGTGCTTGACAATCATGTTGGGGAAGAGTTTGATGATACTGATAAATCAATCAATAAAACCCCGGCTGAGACCTTTCCTTCCACTTCTTCTTCTAATTCTAACCCCAGTTCTTTTACCCCACCACCTTCTTGCGAGCCTATTCTTCGTTTCCCACACGGCTCGCCACCTCAACCCATCTCTTCTAGTTCTCCACAGACGATCCCCACTCCTCTTTTGGGATCATGTCTACCCCCACTTCCTTCTCCTATGATGGACCCAGCACTTATTGCTAAAGCACCTTATCCTAATCGGTTAGGGGCTAATACACCGAGTCCACATATGGAGAAGATTATGAACATTTTTAAGCAAGTTAACATCAACATCCCTCTCCTAGATGCCATCCAACAAGTTCTGTCCTATGCGAAAACTCTTAAGAACTTGTGCACTAGGAAGAGGAAGACTCAAGTGCCCAGGAAGATATTCATGGCAAAAACAGTAGACACGGCCTTTCCCCAACAATTACCGAGGAAACGTAAGGATCCTGGATATCCTACTATTTCCATTTCTATCGGGGAAAAACACATCAACCGTGCTCTACTAGACCTTGGCGTTAGTGTTAACTTGCTTCCATACTCGGTTTACGAGCAGTTAGGGATCGGAGAGTTGAAGCCAACCCATTGCACTCTCCAGATGGATGACCGATCAATCACCAAACCTAGGGGTGAACTGGAGGATGTGTTAATAAAAATCGGAGAATTTATATTCCCGGTAGATTTTATTGTAATTGATACACAACCTGTAGCGAACCCACGGAATCAAATTCCGGTGATTTTAGGTCGCCCCTTTTTGGCCACATCCAATGCTATCATCAACTGTCGTAATTGTTCTATGACCCTATCCTTCGGGAATAGGTCAATAGAGCTAAACATTTACAGGTTGGGAAGTGTACCCTCCGAACCTACTGCTCATGTCTGTTCTGTCGACTTAATGGATGTCGACAGCAGCGAATTTGATGATCCTCTTGATACCAATCTTGACTCTTTTCATACGTTATTGTTTGACCCAACTATGTATCATACACATATGGACTCTACCACCGAGATGTCCGGGTCAACAATTAACACCGATTATGAACTGCTTTTAGAGTCTGAAGATCACCCCGCACTTTGTGATGACATTATTCATCGGGGTATTGATGGAACTTTTGAGGAGATCTTCACTGATGAACTCGCATTTTTGAAGGACACGGGTGTTGAGATGAATCATATCCCAATCAATGAAATTGAACCTCCACCCCTTCTTCTGAATTGTAAAAAGAATGCGAGCAATCCATCACATTCACTGCATCATCTCTCCAATACGAGACGCACACACATTCTCTTCCACCACTTAACCTTTTCCCACTTCTTCTTCCACGAACCAGAGCACTGCATTGACAAAATTTTTGAATGGTTGGTGTTGACATTCGGTCTTTGCAAAGCTTGGCATCGACCAATGATTTTTTTGACCCCCTCATGTGATTTTCAAAGATTAACATTGCATAACTCAAGTTTGGGGGGAGGGGTATAATCGGGCTCTTGAAAAGAAAATTTTTACAAAATTTTGAGCCAAGAATAAGTTTGGGGGAGGATCTTCACTTAAATATTTTGCCCCCACTAATAAATTCCTCCCAAGCTTACAGGTTTTTCAGATTTAGCAGATGGCAACAGTGAGGACACTGTTGAAAAAAAGTTTGGGGGAGGTTTGTGCTTATTTTCGCATCATTTGCATATCACTTTGCATAAGCACAAAACATTTTTCAAAACCTATAAAAAATTTAAAAATTTTCAAAACTATAAAAATATTTTTTGTACATAAATAAGATAATAAAAGTTTAGATAGTGAAAAATTACATCCATGAGATTAGAAAAATTTAAGGAAACTAAGAAAATTAGAAGTTTTCTTATACGAACTAGTAATAAGTAGTTATGAGCCGTTGTCCCAAGGGTTAGTAAGATGAAAGACGTCACTAATCTGAGGATAAAAATAAGTCTAAAAAATAGTTTCTATTCTGGAAGCCAAACATTTTGAACGTTGATACCCTGCTATTCGCACTTACACACGTCTTGAAGCCCGGGATAGTAGAGGATACCTTAAAATGCTCTTGTCTTAAAGCCAAAAGTATGAAGGAAATAAAAATAAAAAAAAGAAGAAAATATAAAGTGGTGAGAAAAATGAACACTGGTTTTGTCATCACCAAGGGCAATAAAAAATGTATAGCAAGGGTGCTTCTTCACCTAGTGCCCTAAGGCCAACTGGTCTGGGAGTTACTGCTATGCATGAGGTGGTGCAAGACGAGGACAATACACCAAGTAAGCAAGCAAAGGAGTAATCGGTCAGTTAGTACCTCAAGAAGTATTAACGGTCGCATGAAAGTGTGTGAGCAATCTCATCTAAATATTTATTAATTAAAAAGTACTGAGGCTGATGGGCAAGAGTATGATAGCTTGAATTGAATTCTCCGGGTGTAGGGATGTCTTTACACACACGCAGGGTTATATGATCGATGTTTGGAAGAAAGATAGGAATGAAGAATAAGACGATGTTTTATTGAGGGAGGACGTGATTTCTGACATCTTTTCATGACCATTAAGATAGGGCTTATGACAACTGAAAAGCAAGCTTAGTTGGAAACCCTAATTTTCAAAGCTTTTCTTTTTCAATTCTTTTCTTTAAATGTAATATTCATGATCTTCCTTTTATTATTGGATTTTGTGGGTGCAATCCGCTAAAAACCCTCAGGAGACAATACTCCTCCTACTAGGGACACCTAGAGGTTTAAAGGCTTGTTGCACGTGCTCAGTGCAATCGTGTTGCCTACGAAAGTGTGCTAGTTAGTTTTTCTCTTTCTTTATTTTCTCCTGCTTTTTAATAAACAGTTCGCTCGAGACGATCGAAATTATGTTTGGGGGAATTTTATCAGTCGAAAATACTGCATCTTTTAACCGGCAATTTCCCTATCATGTGCATTCATTTAGAAGTGTACGGTATTCATATTTCACATATTAGAAAATCAGTCGTTAAATATCAAATTGCATGTGTTAGACCCTAAAACCGGCACTATAAAGGAAATTGATCGCATTTCATGGCATCGCATCATCCCTATATTGCGGAACACTTGTTTTGAGATTTGTGCAGGAGCAAAGCCAAAAGTGCTGATAAAAAATATGCCAACTCAATGATTTGAGATCTGGTAGCAATCCAAAAGAGAAAATACAATTCAACATATCCTATAAAAGCCCATATTTTAGCCCAAAGCAGCACTAGAAATCCCAAGCCATGAAGCCCCCAAAGCGCCGCGGAACCGCTGAGGGAGTCGGCTTGAGCCGCTGTTCCGCGGCGGTTTGGACACGTCAGCAAGTCATTTTCGGTGCAAAATTCATCTCTCACGGCCCACATCACTTTAATACATTCCAGAATTCTCCAGAGTCTTCTGCCAGATCAGCAAAGATCATTAAGCATGCTAATCTTGATTAAGCTCTTAACTAATCACATCAAGAAGCTTCTCCTCTAACTAACTTTTGGAGGGAAATTAAAATCTCCTCAACAAACTTTAGGAGGGAAACATAAAATTCAAATCCTAGATCTAGGGTTTTGATGGCTATAAATAGGAACCTAGATCTAAGGGTTGAGGCGAATCAATTCTTAGTTAATCATAGTTGCTCATTCTTCAATTCTTCATCTTCTTCCACAAGTCTAGTGACAAGGCTTGTGCAAAACCCTAACCCTATTTCCACTCCAAATTCAAGATCTTGAGTACCAATCAAGCAAGAAGCCCTTCAACCTTTTAGGAGCGGAGCCGATCTCCAACCGAGCAAGTGATCCAAGCCGATCCGCGACTCACGGAGCCGAGCGAAGACAAATCGACGATCGAGCTCTTCCTCTTGTAGTTCTTGAGCGAATATAATGAAATTGTTGATATAAATAAAAGGTGAAATTCTTTAATCTTGCTTTCTTAAATTCTTGCATTATGATTCGATCTCAATTTGTAATTGTAGTTCTTGTTGTGATGTTCGAGTAAAACTCCGCTCGTAAAGGAGTCGAGATGATCAATAGAATGATGATGTAACAAATCTTAATACGATTCTTGAGTCCTACGAGCTTTGTAAACCCTAGCAAGTTCAAGAATCGATGACCTAGTTTCGTTGCGATGCTTTCTTGATTGTGATCGCTCGAAATTAGGGATCTACGATCGTTTCTTGAATTTACTAGAGGCTAGAATGTGAATGATATCGACGAAAGAACAAGGGATAAGATGAAACCCTAGTTTCATAAGAAATCCCTAATTCTCGATCGATCATCATCGATCTAGTATCAATTCATCGAAGGATAAGAATACGTAATTGTAAGATTGCATCATATCTATAGATCCGATCGATTCCTACGAGCCTCATTTCGATTCTTGATATTTGGTTTGGAAAAATCAACAAACTCTCAATTCTTGATTCTATCTTTTTCTTGTTATTAGATCTATTTTTTCTAATTCTTGAACTTCAAATATAAATCATGAATTGTTTTCGTTTCTTTTCTTTAAAGTTTCAATTCACCTAATTCAAAAGACGAACGATTATACTTTCCCTGTGGACGATCCGTACTTACTAACGCGCTACAACCGACACCGTTATTGATTGCGGTCAAATATTTTTGGTTGTGATTTCTATATACAATTTTCTAAATACTACACAACAAAAATTATCAATCATGAGCCTAAAATAAGTTTGGGGGAGGATTTTCACTTTCATATATTCTTGCCCCTATTAATAATTTCCTCCCAAGTCTACAGGTTTTTGAGCTTAATGGATGACATCAGTGAGGACACTGCTGTAAACAGGTTTGGGGGAGGTTTCTGTTTATTTACACATCAATTTGTATCATATTTTGCATAAGCACAACAATTTCAAGAATTTTATAAATTTTCTTTTATAACAAAAGAGTAGAAAGTGAAAAATTATATCCAAAAGATAGGAATAGTTTAAGAAAACTAAGAAAATTAGAAGTTTTCTTAAACGAACTAGTAATAAGTAGTTATGAGCTGTTGTCCCAAGGGTTAGTAAGATGAAGGAAGTCACAAATCTGAGGATAAAAATAAGTCTGAAAAATAGTTTCTATTCTGGAAGCCAAACATTTGAATGTTGATACCCTACTATATGCACTTACACACGTCTTGAAACTCGGGATAGTAGAGGATACTTTGAAATGCTCTTTTCTAAAAGCCAAAGTATAAAAAAATAAAAAAATGAAGAAAATATAAGTGGTGAAAAGAAAAAAAAATGAACACTGGTTTTGTATCGCCAAGGCAGCAATAAAAAAATATAGCGAGGGTGCCTCTTCACCTAGTGCCCTAAGGCCAACTGGTCTGAGAGTCACTGCTAAGCCTTAGGTGGCGCAAGACGAGGAAAATATTATCACCTAATCAGCAAGCACATGAGTAATCGGTTGGTTAGTACCTCAAGAAGTATTAACGGTCGCATGAAAATGTGTGAGAAAATCTTAATATTCATCAAATTAAGAAGTATTAACGGTCGCATGAATTCTCCGAGTGTAAGGATATTCTTTATACGCACGTGGGGTTATATGATCAATATTTGGATGGAAGGTAGGAACGAAAAATAAAGACGATGTTTTATTGAGGGATGATGTGATTTCTAACATTTTTTCATGACTATTAAGATAGGGCTCATGATAACTGAAAAGCTTGTATAGTTGGAAACTCTTATTTTCAAAGTCTTTCTTTTATGGTTCTTATCTTTATATGTAAATTTCACCATCTCTCTTTTGTTATTGGATTTTGTGGGTGTAATCCACTGAAAACCCTCAGGAGACAACACTCCTCCTACTAGGGACACCTAGAGGTTTAACGGCTTGTTGCACGTGCTCAGTGCAATCGTGTCTGCCTACGAAAGTGTGCTTAGTTTTCTCCTTTCTTTTTTCTCCTCTTAAATAAACTAGTTTTCTCGGGACGATCAAAGATAAGTTTGGGGGTATTTGTTCAGTTGATAAAACAGCACATTTGTATTACATTTTTCCTACCATTTTCATATTAAAAAAGGACTTTATTATAACATATTATACATATGAGGGTTTATGTGTAAAAACATTATTTTCCATGTGTTAATATATTTTAATTAGCATTTGGTAGGAAAATGTATGCAAATAAATTCATTGACCTAATCCTAGTAGAACTAGGTCTACTAAATCTTATTTGAGTTGTTGTGCAGAATATTTCCAAGTTGTGCAGAATTTTCCAAGACTAGAATCAAGCAAATCAAGTTGTTGAAGAAGAGTTGCCTAATTAAGAAGCAAAACTTGGAGACCAAGTTTGGAAGCAACTGAGAAAAGATTTCCAGATTCTGAAGGTGCCTAGGATTGCCACATGTCACGAGATGCAAGCCCAAAAATTTCAGTCAATTGATCCTGACCTTTGGCCGTGGATCCGCGGCCAAACCCCCCTTGGGCCGCGGATCCGTGGCAATATAAAGGATTTAGGGTGTGAAATTTTGTGGAGTGAATCTATGCTATATTTTACCAAGTTTTCAACCAAAAGATTCTGTCTTTTCACTATAAAAAGGCACCGAGAGCCTCTTAGAAAATTTATCAAGCCGAAGAGATCACGAAGCTCCCGACGCTCACGCATCCAGGCTGATCATCGACTGTTCGACTACCTCCTTAGGAAAGATCGAGAAGCAACTAGTTTGTAATCATTTTCTACGGATTAAAGTGTAGTTTGTTCAAGTTGATTAATAAAGGTAGTTATTTTATTTAATTCTTTTTGCATTTTACATTATGTTTTTCCTCTCTTTCTTTTCATCTTCTTCTCCCAACATGCGCGAGTAATTCTCCGCTTGTTAGGGTTCGTAGGATTAGGGTAGGCTAATGGACGATGAAAATAACTAAACCCTTTTTAAGTCCTATAAAGTTTAGGAACTTTATCAAAGGAATCATTAACATCCTAATCGGGCGCGCTAGCAATTCTTTGCTAGTTTCGACCGCGATTAGAGATTAGATTAATGATTGTTTTGGTAAAGGCTAGATATGAACGGAGTTCCGTGTCGAGATAAGGGTTAAGAGTGGGATTCCTTTTCCCTCCAGAAACCCTAATCTACACGCATCACCGTCGTTCTAGTTTTAAATCTATTAATGGATAAAAAGAGTAACTTTTAATTAATCGTCCATAACTACTAAATCCTAACGAACCCTACAAGCCCGCTTATTATATTATCTACATCTCTAAAATAATCTAGATCTATATTTTATATTCTTTTTTAACGCAGATCTAGAAACCATTCTATAAAAATTCTTTATCCTTTCTCTCTTTCTCAACACATCTAAAGTAAGAGTAAAAGATTCAACGTTTCTCTGAGGACGACCCGTACTCATCTCGGTCTAGCTACACGCGACACCGTTATTGATTGCGGTTAACTACAAACAAACACTTTTTCGTATCAATCAGTACTATACATATCGTCAGTTATCAGTTCCGAGGTGACATAAGTACAGCTTAGTCCGCTGACTTGACTCTGTCACTTCGCCTCGAGTGTGTTCCCATTGTACTTTGATTACTACCCTACCACGGCTCAAAGGAGTCGTGCAAACAGGTAGTTTTTGGGTGCAGTCCCGAAGCACTTGGAGGCAGTGACGGTTAGACAGGATTCGTCTCTCCCGGTATTGGGGGTTGACATCGTGCTGTGTCTAGGAGAGCCATTACACGAATAGTCCCTGGCCAGGGCAAGCGAGATATACTAGTAGGTTTCCAGTGTTATCTCAGGGTGTTCTGGGCTTCACTCCGACACGACTTGTACCGCTATTGGGGGACTGATGTTTACCGCCCCCTAGGCCCGCCATGCGATGTATCAGACGAACAGACCGGACTGTACGGAGATTGTCACAGTCAGACTCAGTAGGAGTTCAGATGGGTTTCACCTCGTCAGTCTTCTTGTCGGCATCTACCTGGGGACCGTTACACACAGCTAGTGCCGCTTGTGGTCTGTGGTTAAACCCAGTGCCACCGTAGTGTCGAGTCTTTAGAGTCCCACACAGAAAGATATTCGCCTTTAGGCAAAAGAGTAGGGGTCGCATGGTTTTGCCACAGGTCGCATGGTTTTGCGACAGGGTTCTGTCACATCCGTGCACTTGTGCACGTACAGTGTCCGGACAGTTAACACTAGCGGGCTTTGGTTTAAGCCAGATCCTAGTGTACGTTTTGGGATTGGTTTTATCTCGTTTGTATTCGTGTTCCTCGGAACGCGGATGCGGGTGTGTATGCACAGTTGACAGAGAGACAGAGGCAGAGTATTCTCATTGGGGTTATTGACTGTTGACTGTTGACAGTTGACTGTTGACCATTGCCTTTTGCTTAACCCTAATGAGAATAAGATATATGATTAACATTAATATTAATTAAGTATTATAGTGACATGGTTGTTGAGGGGTTGACTTTGTTGACTTGTTGACTTTGTTGACCGGTTGACTAGGTCGGACTAGTTTACCATCATCTTGACAATGGTTATCATTCCATGGCAAAGACTTTTGCTTGCTTGTTTATTTATGCAAAATGAGTGCATGAAATGATATAGCCATTTTGACTTAAACCATTTACACAATACTTGATTACTATTTTTGTTATGATGGCTTTTGGATTATGAGAGGTGAGAATGAGAAGAGTATGGTTCATTCTATCATTTGCTTTCTCTCGCTTGAGCTCTCTCATTCTCAAGCTCTCCCACTTCCTCTTGCTCTCTCTACCTCAAGGCAAACCATTCTCATGTGTTGAGACTCATTGCCTTAGAGATAAAAAGACACCAAAACATTCCTCTACTCATTCTAGTTCACAAGGCCTAGCAAGCCAAGTGATCTAGTTTCTTCAAAGTTTGAAGAAGGGGCCAAAGGTAGAAGCTTTCGGGAGGATCCATCTTCGGCGCAAGGAGACGACGAGGTGAGGCCGATCCGTACACCGGGAGGAGTCGAAGACGAAGGAGTTCAAGAAAGGTATAGCCCCGTAACCGAGTAGGTAAACTCTTGTTAAGTTGTTAGTTAGTAGTTTAACAAAGATCCGTATTGGTAGTCCATGTTACTACCCTCTTGAAAATCGTTTTTCACCAATTCTGCAACCCCGTAAGTACCGGGGAAGGGTAGCATGGACTTACAATTTTCTCACCGGATAATACATTGATATATATATACGATATATGTTAATTGTATTATTTTCTTTTGTTACAAATATATATTATATATGTGATATATAATATTGTAACAAGTTATGATTACAAATACAACATGATTAGTGGAGATTAAACAAGTTAGGGTTTGATTTGGGTTAGCTTTTTCATGAAGCTTCTAGAAGCTTTATTTTGTTTTAAGCTAAGATATTTTATGTTGATATTTTGGAGATATTATTTAACCCAACCTAAACCCTTAACTCTAGTCAATTCACTACATGAGTTAATACTTGATATTATTAACTCAAGGTTGTTTTGTAACCATAGTAACAAAAATTCATTATTCATCACAAAAGACTTCATCTTCTTCTTCCTCCTTAAAAAGCTTACTAGCTTTTGGTTTTGTGATGATTTAGAATGAGAAATTGAAAATAAAATAGAGCTAAATTCCTACTTCATCATCCTCATCTATTCTAGCCACTTAGATTAGGGTGTTCACTTCATTAATACTTGATTAGTGAAGTAAGAGCTTGAGTTAAAGATTCTTTAAGGTAGATCATCTTCGAATAGGAATACTTCAACCAAGTATGGATCATTCGGCTAGTGGAGCCTCTCTAGGGTCCGGAAGTTCATGGATCGCAGCGAAGGGACTACTACTCGGAGTTTATGAAGCGAAGGAACGGACTACAAAGGTTGTAATCCCTTTCTCTTAGATGTAAAGATGTTTACATGCTTAGTTAACCCTAATTATCTAGCAAAGATCCTCGCTTTAGGTTGTTCGGCACTTCAAAAATTTAAATTCAGCATGGTTGATGCCCTATAGACCCTTATGACAGTGCCTAGTAACCCTACAGTGGTATTAGAGCCTAGCTAGAGCATTAGGCGACGTGTATACGAAGTTAAAATTCCGTTCGAACCCCGAAACGTCAAATTTGACCCCCTCTCTGGAAATTTTTTTAAAAGGTGGTTTTTTCTCTATTAAAAATACTCAGAAAATTGAGCAGGTGATTATATGGATAACTGTGAAATACGAGCTCCTAACTCCCTTAAGTCGTCGCGGAACCGCGGCAATACCATGCTTTGCACGGCGGTTCCGCGGCCGTACGTGGTTGTCAGGGAAAGTAATTTCTTGGGTTCATCCGTATGTATTACTACATGCTTCTGGGATTTTTTAATATTACTCAAGTGTTGAGTTTTCTGGAGATCTATACAATTTGTTGATTCGATCAGAAAGTTTAACTTCGTTTAGTTTTTCCGGATAATTTAGAACGTGTTAAAATGTTCGAACGGATATCAATAACTCACTTTTTCCCGACACGAAAACTTTCAAGAGTTGAATTTTTCTTGAGTTTGAATCTTTCGGAAAAACATGCAAGCATATCTGTGGACCCTCTAGAAGAACGTAACCTTTACTCGATTATGTGACCGTCAAAACTGCCACTGAACCCTAGGGTTTGTGGTAGTTTAGCGTTGCCACATGTGAGGCGTTGGTTTGACCCTTCTACGGCTAGTTCATTGGAGCTGTAACATGTTCTGGGATTTTTGAACTCCGCTCAAGTGTTGAGCTATTTGGGAAATCTTGGGTGTTTGATTATTCGATCGGAAAGTTTAACTTTTTCTATTTATCTGGAATGTGATACAATATGTGGAATTCATATAGTTAGGCATGAAATGCGAAGTATGTGATATTTTAGATTTAAGATGTCTAAAGTGATTGTGGATTCCAAATGTTGTAGTTTTACACTTTCTTTTCTGTGAACGTAAGCGTAGTATGTGGTGTATGGCCGGCTTCGTTGCTATACATCAACGACAATCGGGATATGCATACTTGTTTACGTTGATGATATGAGATATTATGTGTTGCTGTGATATGTTATACTGGATCGTCGTGTTCTGAATAGCCGGGGGTTTTATGCGAGATGAGAGTTTTTATTTTCATTCATGTAAAATTCATTGTATGTAATATTCTTTTATTGGGGCACTTCCAGGTTGAGAATGATGTCACCATTGTATATTATTTATTTTTCCGCATTAGGTAGACCCAAGGAGGGGAGCATAAGTAACCGGGTTCCAGGGTCCAGTGGGAGGCCATCTCGAGGAGTCGAGATCGGGTCTCCTAACCCTAGAATTGGCAGAGTTGCTTGCCGCTCTCATAGGGGTCTAGGGATGTGAGTTTGGCTATTCATCGCGACCGTGGAATCCGTATTTTATACAGGCTCGAAATAAAACACGGACGTCCTAATATATCCAATATTTCATATGTTGTCTTCTGCTGCAATGTTCTATGATGAGATCATATTACTGCCTGAGACGAATGCTTATACTATATATATATATATATATATATATATGTTGATATATAAATATTACTGCTTTCGTTTCTTCTGTGATGCTTAGGAAGCATAACTGATGGGATTTATTACTGAGCTTAATTAAAGAAAAGAAACCTAAAAGATGTTGTACAATCAAAACTTTATAAAAAGGGTAGCTACAGTCTTGCTTTGCATGGCGGTATATATGATATACCCTGCACCTTATTCGATGAGGAAAGAGCCGAGATCCCTTCACCGGGAGTGACCTCTTTAGCAAAACTGGCAGATGCTATAAACTCACGGTTTAGGTTTTGACAGCTTCTATAATTCTTGCTTTGTACCGTGGTATATATGATATACCCTGCACCTTATTCGATGAGGAAAGAGTCGAGATCCCTTCACCGGGAGTGACCTCTTTAGCGAAACTGGAAAATCCTCAAAAACACTCTTTTTCAAAATCACTTGTTTCTACAACGATATCAAGTTCATTACGCTCATGGTTTTCTGAAAAACCAGCGTTGCCCTCCGTCATTTCAGAAAAAGAATATTTAGTATTCGTGCTGCCTTTGTTGGCCTTTGTCAAGGCGTAGTGTGCGGTAGCTGACTAGCACTTATCTGTTTATGCATGTGATGCGATTGATTAGAGTAGTCGTACGGCCTTGTTGGCCTTTGTCAAGGGTCGTGCGGGTGGGTTTATTTCAATCAAGAAATGACGGGTTGAACTTGACTAGCTTCCTATGGTTTGTTGGCCTTTGTCAAGGTCATAGGGGGTTAGGGGTAAAAGATATTATCAGGAATTTCAAGTGTTGAAATTTGCAATGAGATTGCATACCTTCTATGAGATAGATGGATCCCGATACCCACTGCGAGTAGTCCCGTTCTTTCTTATAAGTGTTATGAGACTGAGCTGGGAATAGGAGAATATCTGGATTCTCACGCCACCCAAACGAAGAACAAGCATGCTGATGCATCTTCTTCGGGTGTGTTTGTTATCAAGAACTGTTTCTCAGTTCACTCTACGTCCTGGGTATTAGATATCGGATCGGGATCCCATATATGTAATATGTTACATGGTCTACGGAAAGGTAGGGAACTAGGAAAGGGTGATCTTTCCCTAAGAGTAGGGAATGGTGCAAATATTGCAGCCAAGGCAGTTGGCGAATATCACCTTGTATTACCAAATGGTAATACATTGGTTCTGAACGAGTGCTATTACATTCCGACCCTGATTTGCAATATTATATCAGTTTCTTTATTGAATAAAGAAGGATATAATTTTGTAGTACAGGATAATGTTATGAACATATTCCTGAATCAAAAGTTGATTTGATCAGGTTCATTACTTAATGGCATATACGTTCTCAACCAAACTACAGTACTTAATGTACAAAACACACACAGGAGGAAGAGTTCTGAAATGAACGAATTCTTCTTGTGGCATTGTAGACTAGGTCATATCAATGTGGCACAGGTAGCTAAACTGCATAAGGATGGATATTTGAATCCGTTTGAATTTTCATCTTATGACACTTGCCAGTCATGTCTCAAAGGCAAAATGACCAAAACTCCGTTTAGTGGACACGGAGAAAGAGTTACAGAACTCTTGGGACTAATTCATAATGATGTATGTGGTCCCATGTCTACACATGCCAGGAACAGTTCATCTTACTTCATTACATTCACTGACGATCTCTTAGGATATGGACTTGTGTTCCTGATGAAACACAAGTCTGAAGCTTTTGAGAAATTCAGGAAATATAAGAACGAAGTGGAGAACCAAACAGGCAAAAATATTAAGATCCTTCGATCTGATTGAGGAGGAGAATACTTGAGCAATGAGTTCTTAGACTATCTAAAAGAGAATGGGATTCTCTCTCAGGTAACTCCTCCCTATACATCACAGCACAACGGTGTATCAGAGTGGAGGAATCGCACCCTATTTGATATGGTGCGCTCTATGATGAGTACCACTGAGTTACCTATTTCCTTTTGGGGTCATGCGCTTGAGACAGCAGCATACCTATTGAATCAAGTTCCATCTGAATCTATACCTACCACACCATATGAGATATGGAGTGGGAAGAGACCATGTCTTAAACGTGTTAGGATATGGGGTTGTCTGGCCTATGTTAAAACACAAAATCCGGACAAACTCGAGGTACGGTCAGTTCTTTGTAGGTTTGTGGGATATCCTAAACATTTACATGGATATCTTTTCTACCACGGCGAGGAACAAAAGGTGATTGTTTCTCAACATGCCACCTTTTTAGAAAAAGAATTTCTTGTAAAAGAAACTAGTGGTGAAGCGGTAGAGCTGGAAGAAGTTCCAGCAGCACAAAGTACGACTGATGATTTAGTGGAACCAGATGATTCAGTAGTTCCCAACGAACCTCAGCCTCTTAGCCGATCTAGTAGGGTTTCTCATCCACCTGAGAGATACTACGGTTTTCTCGTTGATGGTGGGAGCGAGGTTTGCATCATGGAAGATGATGACCCAACTAGCTTCGAGCAGGCCATCACGAGTGGGGACTCTGTGAAGTGGCTGGATGCAATGCGATCTGAGATAGAATACATGTACACCAACAAAGTATGGACTTTGGAAGTTGCTCCTGAAGGGGTAAAACCCATTGGGAGCAAGTGGATCTTTTAGAAGAAATTTGGTGTAGATGGAAAAGTTGAGACGTTCAAAGCTAGCCTTGTTGCAAAGGGTTTTCGTCAACGACCAGGTATGGATTATGACGAAACCTTTTCTCAAGTGGCTATGCTTAAGTCCATCCGGATCCTACTTGCCATTGCTCCATACCATGACTACGAAATCTGGCAGATCGATGTTAAGACCGCCTTTCTAAATGGTGATTTAGAAGAGAGCGTGCACATGACTCAGCCAGAGGGCTTCGTACACAGTGGTGTAAGTCCACGTTACCCACCCCGGTGCTTACGGGGAGGCGGAATAGGTAAAAATCAAATTTTTAACACAAGGTAGCATGGACTAAAACTTGAGGATCTTTGCCAAACCATTGCTAACAAACAACCAGAGGTTCTATCTACTATGCTTAGGAGATTATACCTCATGCAACAAGTCCTTCGGGTCTTCTTTCCGCTGTCCTCCTCGCCCATGCAAGCTGTTAGTTATATGTATGCCCTAGATGCCATTACTATACATAGGATGTATATTGTAGTGGATGCTTGGACATATATAGGGAGCACTTTCTTGCTTGACATGATAGTATGCTATCTGGTTGCTCTTTACCTTAACGTGTACACTGATTGTCTCTCTGTTACATGTTGGTAAAGCCCTTAGGATGTGTACTTGACTACCTAGACTGTGATGCGGATCATACTAGTGGGGACATGGTAGTCCATAAGTACATCCTTCAAGGTCCCTATTCGTGGGTATATCGAGACGGGACATCGATATACCAGAGTAGACTAGCGTATACCTTCTCGACCTATACAGATGGGCGATGGATGATCCTATATCCATTGGTGTTTGAAATCAGAGATGATATACGGGTGCTCAGTGGAGACTGGGTACACTGGACGGACTCGCCGAGAACTCCCAGATGGTATTATACCTCACGTCAGATGGCAGTTCTCTGGTGACACTGGTACAGGTTAGTCTGTAGACCCGAGATCGTCATAAAGTCTTGTGTGATTCCCACTGTGCTTTGATTTCCACCTTACCACGTCCAAGAGGGCATGCAAAACGGTGGTTTTTGGGTACAGTCCCGAATCGCATGGAGGCAATGAGCGATAGGAGGGGATTCGTCTCTCCCGGTATAGGGAGTTGATGTTGCGCTGTTTCCGATTGGCTATAACCCGAAATCCCTGGCCAGGGTTGCTGAGATTTACTGGTAAGTGTTACCAGTAGTTTCTCGAACTGTTATAGACCTCATATCGACACGACTTATCGAGCTACTGGGGTCTGACGTTTACCACCCCTAGGCGAGATATGCGACATATCAGACGATCAGACCGGACTGTGCGGTAAGTGTTACTGGTTGGATTCACAGGAGTGTGAGCGGGCTTGCTCGTTGATCCTATGATCGCTCAATACCCGGGTGGCCGTTACGTTTAGCAGACCACTTGCGGCTTGTCGGTGTTTGATATGATCATCACCTGCTCCCGGCGTATTGACGAGTCTTTAGAGTCCTACACAGTGCTTTCCTGGCTCAAGCGAAACGAAATAGGAGCGCTTATGAGATATGTACGGGACCGAGAATAATGCGTGTATGTGATATCATATTCTATTCTCGCGATGAATGTACCGATTGGTTGTATGCGATATAACCTAGTTATCGAATCGAGGATTGATTCGATAAGTCGATACATTGGATATTAGTCGGTGATATGCGATATGACCGGATTGTTAAATCAAGTGTTGATTTAATAATGTGTAATTATATATATTTGATATATTACTTTACATTAACTAGTATTAGTTCACTTAAGATTGATTTTCTCACTTGATTGTGCACATTGTATATATGATATAGTTTTGTGCACTTGTTTGTATCATGTTTGATGATACATGCAAACTTGGGTGTGTTTGCTTTTAACCATGTTTAGTTAATGGTTAGGGTTTAGGGTTTTATTTTCTTTAATTCTTTTTATGGAAAGATAAATGAAATGGTGGCTTACTTTGTTGTTTTGTTGAAGCTTCATGAAGCTTTGAATAAGTAACCATTTTGTTTTATCTTTAAACCTAACTATTAGCTAAACTAGGGTTTGCTCTCTACATGAGTTAAACTAACCCAAGGTTGCATTATGATAAGGGTCACTTGATTTTCTATATTGATTAATTCATTTTTTCCATTTCTTTCTTCTTCTTCTTTTTCAAGAAGAAAGAAAAACCTTTGCTTGAAAATTCTAAGTGATGAAATCAAGTGAGAAATCCAAATCCAAAGTGAACCCACTTCCTATTTCTTCATCCTTTACCACTTGCCATGTTGTATAGGGTGTTTTCTTCACAAGTTTCATGAGCTAGTGAAGATGGAGCTTGAGTTGGAGTTGCCTCGACGTAGATCATCTTCGGTATCGAAGTCAACGACCTAGCCCGCTCATTTCTCCGACGTAACCATCGCTAGAGTCGGGGATACCGGTGATCGTAGCGAAGGGACGTCATCACGGAGCTAAAGAAGTGGTGGACCGGATCTACAAAGGTTGTATTTCCATTCACTTAGTGTAAATGTGATTTACTTTCATTTAGTTTCGCCTAATCTCTAGTTAACGATCTAGCATTAGGGTTTCTCGGCATATAATTTTTGAATTTGGCATGGTTGATGCCTTGTGGAACCTCTTGCCAGTGCCTAGGAACCCTACACAAGCTCCGAGGATCGATCCGGATCATGGTCACATCCGCGGCCTCCTAGAGTCGAAGACGATCCACCCGAGAGTCTGTAGTCCGAGCTCCACCTCAAGCCGAGGTAACTAGGGCAACAAGTTTGCCATTCTTGAAGTCCTAGGTGGTGTAGAAGATGATGGTGGATTTGTTTGTCTATTTTGTTGCTATCTTTCTCAACACATAGGAGCTATAGAAAAATCACGAGAGGAATGAGAAGGAGGAACCATGGGAGCTCTCTCTTGAAGAGAGAGAATGAGCAAGAGATAATGATCCATAAGCATAATAATTACTAATCTTTTATTATGATAAAGTTGATGGCTACACTTGATTTGACCATTATCATCACAAAAATAAAACCAAAAGCAAAAGAAGGATCTAGTGCTCTCAAGAAAAGTCCATGTCAACAATGGTCAACTAGGTCAAATGGTCAAGCATGGTCAAATCGTCAAAGCAATTAGCCATAACACGATTATCATTAAAAAGATTAGTAAATATTTTCCTCACCTCATAATGGTTTTGACTGAACTAACGGTCAAAACCCTAATGAGGCACTTCCTTCTTCTTCGCTCCTTACAACCGTGCATACACACCCGCATCCGCATTCCGTAGAATGCGAATGCACAGAAGACAAAACTAATCCATCCATACAACACTAGGATCCGGCTTAAACCAAATCCCACTTGCATTGTCTGCCCGAACAGTATACGCGCACAAGTGCACTTAAGTGATCGTAGCCCTTCCGTAAAACCATACGGCCTTTACACCTTTCGCTCAGTGCTGGGAAACTCTCTATGTGGGACTCTAAAGACTCGACACTACGCTGGCAGTGGGTTTAACCACAGACTGCAAGCGGCACTAGCTGTACGTAACGGTCCCCAGGTAGATGTCGATAAGAAGGCCGATGAGGTAAACCCATCCGAACTCCTACTGAGCCTGAACGCGACAATCTCCGTACAGTCCGGTCTGTTCGTCTATGAGTATTGCATGTCGGGCCTAGGGGCGGTAAACGTCAGACCCCTAATAGTGGTACAAGTCATGCTAGAGTGTAGCCCAGAACACCCTGAGAAACTACTGGAAACACTACCAGTAATTCTCGCTTGTTCTGGCCAGGGACTTTGTGTAATGGCTCTCCTAGACACAGCGTGATATCGACCCCCAATACCGGGTGAGACGAATCCTATCTAACCGCTACTGCCTCCAAGTGCTTCGGGACTGCACCCAACTACTACCTGTTTGCACGACTCCTTTGAGCCGTGGTAGGGTAGTAACCAAAGTACAGTAGGAACACACTCGAGGCGAAGTAGCAGTGTCAAGTCGACGGACTAAACTGTACTCCTGTCACCTGGGAACTATTATCTGACGATAGGTATATTACCAACCAACAGTTCCCGACAAGTCATCTCTAGAGTACTCATAACCTAACGAACTCCCGCATACTATCTCCAGTACGACGTACTGATGGCTGTGGGACAGACCATCTCCCCTCTGGGATGAGAAGCGCATACGCTAGTCTACTCCGGAGTATCGATGCCCCGTCTCGATAATCTTACGACTAAGGACCTGTATAAGGATATGCTTGTTGATTACCCAGCCCCCACAAGTGTGACTGCCATCACAACGATGGTAATTAAGCAAAGATCCTAAAGGCTCCACTAATATGTATAAGCGATATGCTAAAAGAAACACATGTCCATATTGAAGTAGAAACAAACCAAGTAGCATACTACCATTTTGAGCAAAATTGTCTATACAACTGTGAATATCCCAAGCTTCCATTAAGTAATATACAAACTAGTATGATACAGTAATGGCCTCTAGGGCATATACACTAACAATTGGGAGCAGCGGAAAGGTGTGCAAGCTGCTTAAATCCATCTACGGGTTAAAGCAGGTATCACGGAGTTGGAACATCTGCTTTGATATTGTAGTCAAAGAGTTTGACTTCATCAAAAACGTAGATGAATCTTGTATATATAAGAAGGTTGCAGAGTGTAAAGTTTTCTTCCTCGTATTGTACGTCGATGCCATACTCTTGATAGAAAATGATGTTCCTATGCTGCAATCGGTCAAGCTCTTTGATTGGTAGAGTTTTTGCGTACTTAGTTAATTACCGCAATCAAGACGGTTTCGCTTGTATCTAGCCGGTTGAGTACGGGTCGTCCGCAGGGAGATGGGAATCTTTTTCTATGTGCTTTAACGAGTTAAGTCAAAATGTCCAGGTTTGTTTTGAGATTAACTATGTCCAAGAATGATATATAAAGAGAGCGTGTAAGGGTTAGGATTAGGTTAGTTTGAGTTAGGAGTCGCTCACTTCTTTCGTTGCCACTCTTAATATCGGTGTTACGGTAATCGGCAACAACGGGGATTAGCACGATTAGGAAGGAACTTGCGAGTATAAGCTAGGCTTTCCAACGCTTAAGTTCTTCCTTTTGGTGCTTGTCCGTCCTTTCTTGGCTCTTAGCCTTAACCTCCGGTTAATTCAACCACAACCGGTCTCACTAAAGAATCACCGCTATCATGTAGGATAGGGTGCCGTAGGGAGCGGATTGTGGTTCAATTAACGGGAGTCCGAATTATGATGTTGGGCAAGGAAAGAGTGAGAGAGATTTCCTTCTCTCAAACTTTCCTTATCCTACCCTAACAAGTAAGAAAACTACTCACCCATTACAAGAATAAGAAAATAACACAAAAGGAGGAAGATAGAAAGAAAGAGGTTAGGAGATTACAACTAGCTATTTGAGACCTCAGCTTGGCAAGGATCAAGCTTAAGCATCATTGTTGTAGTTAAAGATAAAGAAAAAGAGAACAAGAAAGAAACAAAACACAAATAACTACAACTAGATTAGCAAATGAAAAATACAAGCAATTATAATTAACAACATAAGACAAGCATGGTAACAAAGAGAACTATTTTATTCATCCTTCACTCACAAAAGCTCACTACAAGGTTTTAATGGAGAAGAGATGAGAAGAGGAAGAAGAACAACAACATATATCCTAAAATCTAAATAAAAGAATAAGCACACTTCACTTGGCATTGTTCTGGTCTATTTATAGGCAGGAAACTGAAAACCTAGGGCAACAATCTGTCCCCACATAAAATTACCAATCTGCCCCCAAAAGAGGACTCTCTGCCGAGTCAGTATAGCCGCGGTTCCGCGGCCTAAGCATGCTTATGCCGCGGTTCCGCGGCCATATAGAGGAGTTGGCTCCTCGGTTTTTTTGTGGTTCCCTGGTTTGATGTTGCATGCAGTGTGGTATATGTTTTTTCTCAGAAACTCTTCACAATTTTTCCAGAATTCCAGCAGATCAAAAGGTGATTTGATGTGGATCTTTTGTCATGATTTTTCTTGAGCTCCGCGTAGATATGTTGGATCTTGTATTGACATTGAGCTTTGTGCATGAAAATGACATCGATTTGCCATTCTGTCCCTTAACTGGTGTGCGGCAAAATACGGATAGAGAGCGGAGACTCGTGTTTTATCTGTGGTTGGCAGTAATCCGAAATTTGTCGTACTTTTCCATGAATTTCACTGTTTAGAGCTGAGAACCTGTATCCTGCAATTAACTAGCAAACACGGCTCAAGAGTACCTACCGATAAGCAGTGTGATAAAAATTAGGCGGTATAAAAATGCAAAAATATGATATGAACGAATACCCCTAAACTTATCATTTGCTCGTCCCGAGCAAAGCCAATTTATTCACAAAAATTCCTAACCTTACTTTCGCAGGGAACGCGATTGCACTGAGCATGTGCAACAAGCCGTTAAACCTCTAGGTGTCCCTAGTAGGAGGAGTGTTGTCTCCTGAGGGTTTTCAGCGGATACCACCCACAAAATTCGGTCAAGCTAGTTTTGCAAAATAACTATGATTCAAACTCTAAGGTTTTGTTTCAGAAAATAACAATTCTATTATCCTAAGTCTAGACTATCAAACCTTTATTTTTCACACCTCGCTTCTTATTTAACTTAAGATTTTATATGTCTTTACGTGCAGTGCAAATAATGTCGTTAAGTTCCAGAAGGATTGATTAAAGTCATCATGTGACACAATAATGCCCAGATAAAATTTTTAAAAGGATCACATAAGTTTTATAAAGAGTTAAGTATTTTTCAAGTTTCGTTTTCTAGTAAGGTTTCAATTTCAGAATTTCTATCTTCCTTAACAGGAAACTAGGTCTTATTTTTCACTCCACCTTTTTCTTGTTTTCATTTCATACACACCTCTGTGAACATGCAATAGTCTTTATCATAGAATAAAACCTTCATATCTCCGCTAGAAATATTTTTTTTATAAAAACCTATCTTTTGTCAAGATTATTCTCACACAAAAAACCGTTTGGAATTTTAACTCGGAGAGAACACTTGCTTGACTTTGTTTTAATCTGGACTTTCTAGGCTTCTTAACGAGCTTTGGGCTAATGCACCCAAACCAGTTGGCTTTAGGGCATTAGGTGTAGAGACACCCCAGCGGACTTAATTACTCAAGTTACCTAGATCGAAAAACAAAAGACAATTTAGCGTGAAAATCATGATGATTCAATACGAATGGAGATATAACCGACAGTTCAATTATTTTTTTTTTTGATAAAAGACGTGTTTAGTGGGTTCGGTGTGTAATCATTCCAATCAAGTTCCAGATCGGTAATTTTTCAGACTTAGTTCAAATTAAGGCGTCAATAACATTCCTTCATATTCGCTTCACTTCATAAACTATTCTTGATATTACTTTTTTCAGAACAAACCTATTTCATCCTCAGAAAATCATTTATCCATTTAAAAGATTTTAGACATAATAAACTTGTCATCTAATTTCCAGAACTCACGATACGTGTAGTGTGATGTAAAGACGTATATCAGCTATAGTTAATTTCAAAGGAGAGTTATCCTTCAGGTTTTCAGATTCTAAAAATAAGATTTAGTTATTCTTATCTTATCAAACAAAATCATCGAAATGTTGAATCTGAGTTCTCCCACTAGCTAACTTGACAAAAAGGTTTTTATGTTTTTAGAAAATTTTCTGATTTTTATGGATTTTATGGATTTTAGTATGCAGATGCAAAATATACATATGAATGCGAAGGTTAGAAATGTGTACTGAGCGTACCCCCAAACTTAAACTGGACAGTGTCCGCACTGTCATTGCATGAAGAGATCATTGAAGGGTCAAAATTGTCGGTTAGATATACACAATTTTTTTTTAAAGAAAAGAAAAATAGTAAAAATGGAAAAGAATATCCACAAATATATACAAAATGGTATATACATACCCCCAAACTTATTTGGAACAGTGTCCACTTTTCTTGGCTGGATAACCGAAGTTTGGTGGTGTGTAGAGGAAGATTATGCAGGGTAAACCGGCTCCTGTAAGACCAGGAGCTCCTCTGTTGGTTCAGTGCTAAGGTACGGTTTTAGTCGGTGTCCATTTACTTTGAAAAATGAACCGTCCGTTGGATTCTCCAAATATACAGCACCATGCGGATACACATTCCGCACAAAGTATGGCCCTTTCCAGCGAGATCTGAGCTTACCTGGATGGAAATGTAGCCGGGTGTTGTAAAGCAGCACTTGTTGACCATGTGTGAAAGTTTTGCGCAGAAGGTGTTTATCGTGAAACACCTTCGTTCGGTTCTTAACGACAACCGCGTTTTCGTAAGCCTCATCCCTAAGCTCGCTCAATTCGTTCAACTCCAGCTTTCGATGGCTGCTGGCATCTTCGAGAGACAGATTCAGCTCCTTTATCGCCCAAAATGTGCGATGCTCTATTTCCACAGGAAGGTAGAAAGCCTTTCCGTAAACAAGCCGATAGGGAGACATGCCAATATCGGTCTTATAAGCAGTTCGAAATGCCCAAAGGGCATCAGTGAGTTTTAACGACCAATCTTTACGGTTCTTGGAAAACGTCTTCTCCAGTATCTGCTTGATTTGCCGATTTGAAACTTCGGCCTGCCCACAGGTTTGGGGGTGGTAGGGCGTAGATAGCTTATGATTAATGGAATATTTCCGCATCAAGGCCTCGAAAGTCTTATTGCAGAAATGAGTTCCATTGTCGCTAATGATCGCTCGGGGGTGCCCAAACTGGGAGAAAATGTTTTCTTAAAGAAACGTAACGACAACCTTGTTGTCGTTAGTCCGGTTGGGCACAGCCTCGACCCACTTAGAGACGTAATCAACAGCGAGAAGGATGTACAAGTTCCCAAAAGAGCTGGGAAACGGCCCCATGAAATCTATCCCACAAACGTCGAAAATCTCCACAACCAAGATTGGTTGGAGCGGCATCTCGTTCCTCCTGGATATCCGGCCTAAGTGTTGGCACCGGGAGCAAGTCTTGCAGTGGTCATGAGCGTCTTTGAAGAGTTGTGGCCAGTAGAAACCATACTGCAAGATCTTCTCAGCTGTATTTCTGGGGCCAAAATGCCCGCCACATGCTTGATCGTGGCAAAACGACAGCACACTCTTGAATTCATCGTCAGGGACACACCGACGAATAATCTGGTTGGGACAGTACTTGAACAGATAGGTTTCGTCCAAGTGAAAGTGTTTTACTTGGGATAAGAACCGAAGTCTGTTGTGACTTGACTATTCAGTCGGTAGTAATCCTGTGGCCAAATAGTTCACAATATCTGTGAACCAGGGTTCGCGAGATACTGTCAAGAGCTGTTCATCCGGAAAAACGTCGTTGATCGGAATTTGAAGCGACGACGAAGAAGGAAGTCGTGAGAGATGGTCGGCGACTACGTTTTCACATCCCCTTTTGTCCTTGATGACAAGGTCAAACTCTTGAAGCAAGAGGATCCAACGTATTAGCCGAGATTTTGCATCTTTCTTCGCAAAAAGATGGCGCAGAGCAGAATGGTCTGTGTAGACAATGACTGGAGAGCCGATGAGGTAGGGCCTGAATTTTTCTAAAGCAAATACAACAGCCAAGAATTCCTTCTCAGTTGTTGTATAATTAAGTTGGGCGTCGTTCAGGATTCGGCTAGCATAATAGATTACGTGCGGCATCTTGTTGATGTGTTGTCTAAGGACAGCACCGATGGCAAAGTCGGATGCATCGCACATAATCTCAAATGGGTGCGTCCAGTCAGGAGAAGAAAGAACGGGAGCAGAAGTGAGTGAGCTTTTTAATGACTCGAACGCAGTCACACAGCTCGAGTTGAAGTCGAATGGCGTGTCCTTGGCCAGCAAAAGAGTCAAGGGCCTAGCAATCTTGCTAAAGTCCTTGATGAACTGTCTATAAAAACCGGCATGGCCAAGGAAGGCTCGGATGTCTCTGACGCATCTGGGAGGAGGGAGATTGGAAATGTCCTCAATCTTCGCTTTGTCAACCTCTATACCATTTTGCGAAATGATATGTCCTAAGACAATACCTTCGCGCACCATGAAGTGGCACTTCTCCCAATTCAAAGTGAGGTTCTTGTCCTTACATCGGGTAAGGACAGCATCGAGATGCAGCAAACACTCATTAAAGGAATCGCCGAAGATGGAGAAATCGTCCATGAAGATCTCGAAGAATTTTTCCACCATGTCTGAGAAGATTCCCATCATACACCGCTGGAAGGTAGCGGGCGCATTGCATAACCCAAAGGGCATGCGACGATATGCAAACGTGTCGAAAGGACAAGTGAATGTGGTCTTGTCCTGGTCTTTTTCGGCGATGGGAATCTGATTATAGCCGGAGCAGCCATCAAGAAAGCAGTAGTACTCGTGTCTGGCCAATCGTTCAAGCATCTGGTCAATGAAAGGTAGCGGAAAGTTGTCCTTCCGCGTTGCGGCGTTGAGTTTTCTGTAATCGATGCATACTCGCCACCTAGTCTGGGTGCGAGTAGGGATTAACTCGTTAGCCTCGTTGGTTATGACCGTTATGCCTGATTTCTTGGGGACAACGTGAATGGGGCTAACCCACTGGCTATCAGAGATAGGGTAAATGATACCACTATCTAAACATTTTATGATCTCCTTCTTTACAGCCTCCTTCATGACTGGGTTGAGTCGTCTTTATGGATCCCTGGCTGGTTTGGCATCATCCATTAGATGAATGTGATGATCAACGATCAGGGGACTAATCCCCTTGATGTTCGCCATTGACCAGCCAAAAGCTTGCCTATTGCTGTGCAAGACCGCAAGAAGGGCTTTCTCTTGCTCTGGAGCTAAAGAAGCCGAGATGATAACAGGGAGGGTCTCGTTCTCACCCAAGTAAGCGTACTTAAAGTGAGACGGCAAAGGCTTGAGTTCGAGCGTTGAAGGTGAAACGATTGAAGGCAAGATTGGTGAAAAGGTCTCGAACTCAAAGGATTCCAGCAATGGTTCAAAACGAGTATAAGTGACCGAGTTGGATGGTTCAGGTAGCTCATCCGGAAATTCAAAGGATTCAAACTCGGGTGGTGAGTGGCTAAGATCGTTCGAGAAAGTGAAACACTTGTACTCATTGTCGAGCGCAGAAACAGCAGCAGGTTCGAAGAGGAACGCACTAGTGGCGTAAAGGTTATCGTGATCGAACAAAAACTCTTCGAATTCACACTCTTCTGGGGTGATCTCCTGGATTGAGCAAACGTCTAGTAAATGAGCATTAGGTTCAGAGGGCTGATTCCCCAACCTAAAAATGTTGAGTTCAATTGTCTTGTTTCCAAAATATAGGTTCATCAAACCGTTTCGACAATTGATCACAGCATTTGAGGTTGCAAGGAATGGACGACCGAGTATCACCGGAATTTGATTCTGTGGGTTAGCTACAGGCTGTGTGTCTAATACAATGAAGTCAATGGGGAATATGAAGTCCCCAACCTTGATTAACACATCCTCTAGCTCATCCCTAGGATGGGTGATTGATCGGTCGGCCATTTGGAGAGTACAGTGTGTGGGTTTCAGCTCTCCTATACCTAGTGCGCGGTTGATGTTCTTAACCCCAATGGTAATAGAAATCATAGGACAGCCAACGTCCTTCCGTTTTTGAGGTAAAGATTGGGTAAGAGCATCACTCTCAGCACTAGCCAAGAAAACTTTCTTGGGTACCTAAGATTTCCTCTTTTTCGTGCACAATTCCTTTAGGATTTTCGCGTAGGACGGGAGTTGTTGGACAGCATCTAAAAGGGGAATGTTGATGTTAACCTAGTTAAATAACTCCAGAATCTTCTCCATTTGTGGATTTTGTTTATTGGACTTCAACCGGTTTGGAAATGGAACGTTTTTTTTAAAATTGGTTGAATCCAATGCTCGTGGAGGAGATTATGGAGTTGGAACGGATCCCAGAGCTGGTGTTTTCGTGGAGTGAGAAATGGGTCCGTTTAGAGCAGAAGAAGAAGAAGAAGAAGAGCCTTTTGACGAATGGAGAATAGGCTCGGAAGACGAAGAAGAAGAAGAAGAAGAAGAGGAAGCTGCCGGGGTGCTATCGTCGATCCGTGTGCCAATATTATTTTGAAGCATCCTTCCCGATCTCAATGTAGTCACGGCACTCACATTATGGTTTTGTTGTCCAAGAGCAACATGTACATTATGTGGGTGACCGGGATTTGGGAGTGGTTGAGATGGAAGCTTCCCCTTTTCTTGCTCGCTTAACGCCGCATTCAATTGTGCAATCTGAGCTTCGATGGTCTTGATGCTTTGCCCTTGTGCAGCAGTGTGTTGCACCAAAGACTGAATAGACGACTGGATGTTTGCGGTGGATTGTGTCGATTGTTTACGAACGCCTCCAGACTTCGTTCTAGCGAGGAAACCTTATCGTTGTTTGACGGAACAATGTTGTTTTGAGGAAAAGAATTGTTGGGTGCAAAGTTGTTCGTCTGATTTTAAAAAGGTTGGGGTTGGAAGGGCTGCTGAAACTGATGTTGAGTTTGTTGTTGTGCTTGTTGTTGTGGAGGAGGGGACCTCTGGAAATTGTTGCCTTGGAATTGATGCTGATTCTGATTCCAGGCGAAATTGGGGTGGTTCCTCCAACCAGGATTGTAGGTGGAAGAGTATGGATCATTTCTCGGTCTTTGCTGAAATGCAGCATTAACCTGATCCTGTCCTTGAGATGGTGGATTGTAAGGACACTCTTCGGTTAAGTGAGAAGGATCGGAACAACAAGCACAAATGGTACGAAGAAGAAGAACAGGGGCAGGAGCAGGAGATGAAAATTTGCTCTCTATCGCTTCAAGTTTTCTCGTTATTGCAGCTATTTCAGATTTCATCGCAATAGAGACATCAAGTTGGTGAATTCCTACCCTGGACTGACCAGTAGAAGTGGAGGAAGAAGAAGAAGTTGGTCTGGTGCTCTCCCATTGAAGCGTTTATTCCGTAAGGTCGTCGAAGAATTGCCACGCTTCCTCATCAGATTCGATAGGAAGTGGCCCTGAAAAATGGTTTCCAACAACTGCTTAGTTGCTGGGTTCAGGCCCTTGAATAAGGTTTGGCAAAGTTGCCATTTCTCGATACCATGGTGAGGGCACTGAACAAGAAGGTCATTATGCCGGTCAAAGCACTTCCAGAAGAGTTCAGTAGGAAGCTGGGAGAATTGGTTGATTTCGTTACGGATCCTCGCGGTTTTATGATTCGGATAGAATTTCTTGAGAAACGCTTTCACAAACTCATCCCAACTGGTTATGGAGTGGGAAGCAGTGCTATACAGCCACTTTTCAGCAAGATCGCACAAAGTGAACGGAATGACCCATAGCCGTATAGCATCGTTCGACAGCTGGGTCGTTTTCATCATGGCACAAACATTTTGAAATTTGTTGGTGAAGATATAAGCATCTTCAGATTCAAGCCCATGAAATTTCGGAAGCATGTTAATGAAGTGGGGCTTAATTTCAAAATTATCCCCATTGGCCGATGGAAGGGAAAGACAGGTGGGAAGTGCAGAACGGGTGGGATAGAAACGATCCTGGAGCGCGATTCGCTGTGGCACTACAACAGGCGGTGGTGGTGGGTTATTCGCATCCATAGGAGGTGGAATCAATCCCGGGGGAGTCAAAGAGATGTTTGGACTAAATCCTGACATCGCGGAAGAAGAGGTTGGTGATGGTGAAGGTGAGGATGTATGAACAGAATTTCGGTCAACGTCGGAGTTGGCCGGCAAAGGTAAGGGTGAAAGAGGCGTGGACGGAGTTTCGACGTCTGAGTCGATCGCGTAGTCGGTAGCGACTAACGTAACGCGGACTAGGCGGGCGATAGTGTCCCGAGTCCAAGCGGACATACACTAAACGAGTTTAGTATAGTCAAAGCGGAGAAAGTGAGGATAAGAAAACGTCAATAGAGAAATACGATGGGTGGTGGGTGCAAAAATGGGATTTTGGCGACAAAGGGCATGTTTTTATAAAAGTTTTTGGTTTTTGTGTTTTTTTTCTTTTTAGAAAGAACTTTACATAAATATGTACGGAATTACAGCTTCAAACAATCACAGACAAGATATGCACAATCACACCTAGATCTAGGGTCACCTAGGTCAGCTAGACAGCTCCTAACTGTTCCAAAGGGCTAGAAATAGGACCTCAAACCGCCTCTTCTCCGCCAATTGCGGCCAGGTAAGTGCCAGGTAAGTGGGAGACTCCCCACTACGTAAGTAGTGGTCCTAATTAAGTAACCACTTGTCTTGGACACACTTTCCTAGACACCGCAAAGTCAGGATAGGTTAAACGGCCGATGCCTGTAACTAGTCCTCTGTCCTATTGAGCGCGAAGTCCTTAGGGCTGAGTTTAGTATTTTTTAATTAAACAATGGTCAATGCATATGCTTTTTGTGATTTCTGGGGTCCTGGGAAGGGTGATGAAATCCCCACCCAATCTGGATTGATTTCAAGCCCCTTAAAGTCCGTATTTAATATATGCAAAGCAGTAACAATCAACTGCAATCAATTCTTTTATTTTTTAGCGTAGCGCAAAGAATCCTGCACAAAAAACAATTTATTGGAAGGAGGAAGAGAGTTTGCACAAAGAATGATGCAAAAAACACAGTTCAGTGGAGTTCAGAGGAGTGGGGAAGAGAGCAGGAGGACTCACAAAAATTTTGAAATGCTGACGGCACCAAGTGGCCGCGGTTCTGCGGCCTAAGCCTGCTTATGCCGCGGTTCTGTGGCAGTAAGGTGGAATTGAGCTTCTGGATTTCTGGTGCGTGCTGCCTTGGCTGTCCTCTTCCTTTCTGGAGCTCCTGAATCTTGATTTGCTTATTGGATTTGCTCCAGAATTTTACAGTAGACCGTTGGCTTCGTCTTGATCAAACGCGGTATAGCCGCGAGATATGGGTCTAACTTCCCACGTCTTTGGCACTGAACTCGACCTTCTTTTTATCCTGCACACTTGCAAAAAAACTAATCAAAAATAACAAGATGGTTTTTTTATAATGTATATCTATATTATTTTTTCGGTTATGTTTATATTCACAAATTAACCCGATATTGCACAAAGAAATAAACTACCGTCTCCCCGGCAACGGCGCCATTTGATTGGTAAAGTTTTTGCGTGCTTAGTTAATTACCGCAATCAAGACGGTTTCGCTTGTAGCTAGCCGGTTGAGTACGGGTCGTCCGCAGGGAGATGGGAATCTTTTTCTATGTGCTTTAACGAGTTAAGTCCAAATGTCCAGGTTTGTTTTGAGATTAACTATGTCCAAGAATGATATATAAAGAGAGCTTGTTAGGGTTAGGATTAGGTTAGTTTGAGTTAGGAGTCGCTCACTTCTTTCATTGCCACTCTTAATATCGGTGTTACGGTAATCGGCAACAGCGGGGATTAGCACGATTAGGAAGGAACTTGCGAGTATAAGCTAGGCTTTCCAACGCTTAAGTTCTTCCTTTTGGTACTTGTCCGTCCGTTCTTGGCTCTTAGCCTTAACCTCCGGTTAATTCAACCACAACCGGCTCACTAAGGAATCACCGCTATCATGTAGGATAGGGTGCCGTAGGGAGCGGATTGTGGTTCAATTAACGGGAGTCCTAATTATGATGTTGGGCAAGGAAAGAGTGAGAGAGATTTCCTTCTCTCAAACTTTCCTTATCCTACCCTAACAAGTAAGAAAACTACTCACCCATTACAAGAATAAGAAAATAACACAAAAGGAGGAAGATAGAAAGAAAGAGGTTAGGAGATTACAACTAGCTATTTGAGACCTCAGCTTGGCAAGGATCAAGCTTAAGCATCATTGTTGTAGTTAAAGATAAAGAAAAAGAGAACAAGAAAGAAACAAAACACAAATAACAACAACTAGATTAGCAAATGAAAAATACAAGCAATTATCATTAACAACATAACAAGACAAGCATGGTAACAAAGAGAACTATTTTATTCATCCTTCACTCACAAAAGCTCACTACAAGGTTTTAATGGAGAAGAGATGAGAAGAGGAAGAAGAACAACAACATATATGCTAAAATCTAAATACATGAATAAGCACACTTCACTTGGCATTGTTTTGGGCTATTTATAGGCAGGAAACTGAAAACCTAGGGCAACAATCTGTCCCCACATAAAATTACCAATCTGCCCCCAAAAGATGACTCTCTGCCGAGTCAGTATGGCCGCGGTTCCGCGGCCTAAGCATGCTTATGCCGCGGTTCCGCAGCCTAAGCATGCTTATGCCGCGGTTCCGCGGCCATATTGAGGAGTTGGCTCCTCGGTTTTTGTGGGGTTCCTTGGTTTGATGTTGTATGCAGTGTGGTATATGTTTTTTCTCAGAAACCCTTCACAATTTTTCCATAATTCCAGCAGATCAAAAGGTGATTTGATGTGGATGTTTTTTGATGATTTTTCTTGAGCTCCGCGTAGATATGTTGGATCTTGTGTTGACATTGAGCTTTGTGCATGAAAATGACATCGATTTGCCATTTTGTCCATTAACTGGTATGCGGCAACATACGGATAGAGAGCGGAGACTCGTGTTTTATCTGTGGTTGGCAGTAATCCGGAATTTGTCGTGCTTTTCCATGAATTTCACTGTTTAGAGCTGAGAACCTGTATCTTGCAATTAACTAGCAAACACGGCACAAGAGTACCAACCGATAAGCAATGTGATAAAAATTGGGCGATATAAAAATGCAAAAATCTGATATGAACACTCTTCTTATCACAAAGATTCTCAATGAAAGATCTAGGTGATGCCTCCTGCATACTGGGAATTATGATCTATAGAGATAGATCTAAACGGAAACTGGGATTGTTCCAATCCAGGTTCATTGACACCATACTAAAGAGGTTTAGTATGGAAGAATCCATGCGTGGGAACCTACCCACGATCTCTGGACTCACTCTCTCCAAAGAGATGTCTCCCAAGACTGATTTGGAGAGAGCTCGCATGCAAGGGATACCCTATGCTTCAGCAGTAGGCTCTATCATGTATGCGATGCTATGTACCAGATCAGATGTAGCATACTCACTAAGTGTAGTGAGTCGGTATCAAGAAGATCCTGGAGAGAGTCGCTGCACAGCTGTGAAGAACATTCTCAAGTACTTACGAAGGACTAAGGAAATGTTCTTGGTGTATGGTAACGGTGAACTCCAGGTGGAGTCCTTTACCAATTCCAGCTTTCAGAGTGATAAAGATGACTCTAAGTCGCACTCGCGGTTTGTATTTACCCTCAATGGAGGGGCGGTGTTTTGGAAGAGTTCCAAACAGGAAACCGTTGCAGACTCGACGATGGAGGCTGAATACATCGCTGCCAACGATGCTGCCAAAGAGTCTGTCTGTATAAAGAAGTTCATCACTGAACTTGGTGTGGTTCCATCCATTGAGCATCCAATACCTTTATATTGTGATAACAATGGAGCTGCGGCTTTAGCCAAGGAACCCAGGTCCTATCAGAAGTCCAGACATATTCTGATGCGGTATCACCTGATCCGGGAGATAGTTGATCGCCGGGAGATCGAGGTCAGGAGAGTTGATACGAAGGACAACACTGCGGATCCATTCACAAAGGCCATTCCCCAGATACATTTTGAGAGACTCTTCGGGATGTTTGGTATGAGATACTACAACAGCTGGCCTTAGTGCAAGTGGGAGATTGTTAGTTATGTATATGCCCTAGAGACCATTATTGTACATATGATGTATATTATAGTGGATGGTTGGATATATATAGAGAGGACTTTCTTGCTCGACATAATAGTATGCTATTTGGTTTCACTTTGTCTTAATATGTTGACTTGTATTAGTTTACTGTCTTGCTCTCATATGTTGATAAAGCCCTTAGGATATGTACTCGACTACTGGGACTATGATGAGATCATACTAGTGGGGCCTGGGTAGTCAATGAGTACATCCTATAATTGTTCCTAGTCGAGGGTGTATCGAGACAGGGCATCGAAACACCAGAGTAGACTAGTGTATACGCATCTTGACCCATATGATGGGCGATGGATGATCCCATATCCATCGGTGTTTGACATCAAAGATGGTGTATGGGTGCTCAGTTGAGACTGGGTACACTGGACGGACTCGCCGAGAACTCCCGTACGGTATTATACCTCACGTCAGATGGCAGTTCTCTCGTGACACTGGTACAGGTTAGTCTGTAGACCCAAGATCGTCATAGAGTCTTGTGTGATTCCCACTATGCTTTGATTTCCATCATACCACGTCCAAGAGGGCGTGCAAAATGGTGGCTTTTGGGTGCAGTCCCGAATCACATGGAGGTAATGAGCGATAGGAGGGGTTTCGTCTCTCCCGGTATAGGGAGTTGATGTTGTGCTGTTTTCGATTGGCTATAACTAGAAGTCCCTAGCCAGGGAGGATATAGAGTACTACTGGTGTTGATTCGATGAATCGGTACATGTTATATTAGTCGGTTATATGCGATATAGCCGGATTGTTGGATCAAGTATTGATTCGATGATTTAATGTATAATTATTTATGTGATATATTACATTACATTATCTAATATAAGATTGCTTTATTGATTCATTTTCTCACCGGATAATGCATTGATATATATGCGATATATGCTAATTGTATTATTTATATATTATATATGTGATATATAATATTGTAACAAGTTATGATTACAAATACAATATGATTAGTGGAGATTAAACAAGTTAGGGTTTGATTTGGGTTAGCATTTGGGTTAGCTTTTTCATGAAGTTTATAGAAACTTTATTTTGTTTTAAGCTAAGATATTTTGTTTTGATATTTTAGAGATATTATTTAACCCAACCCAAACCCTTAACTCTAGTCAATTCTCTACATGAGTTAATACTTGATATTATTAACTCAAGTTTGTTTTGTAACCATAGTAACAAAAATTCATTATTCATCACAAAAGACTTCATCTTCTTCTTCCTCCTTAAAAAGCTTACTAGCATTTGGTTTTGTGATGATTTAGTGTGAGAAATTGAAAATAAAATAGAGCTAAATTCCTACTTCATCATCCTCATCTATTCTAGACACTTAGATTATGGTGTTCACTTCATTAATATTTGATTAGTGAAGTGAGAGCTTGAGTTAAAGATTCTTTAAGGTAGATCATCTCCGAATAGGAAGACTTCAAGCAAGCATGGATCATTCGGCTAGTGGAGCCTCTCTAGAGTCCGGAAGATCATGGATCGTGGCAAAGGGACTTCTACTCGGAGCTTATGAAGCGAAGGAACGGACTACAAAGGTTGTAATCCCTTCTCTTAGATGTAAAGATGTTTACATGCTTAGTTAACCCTAATTATCTAGCAAAGATCCTCACTTTAGCTTGTTCGGCACTTGAAAAATTTAAATTCGGCATGGTTGATGCCTTATAGACCCTTGTGACAGTGCCTAGTAACCCTACATTAACTCGTTAAAACAGGAACGTAAAACGCTCCGTCTCCCTGTGGATCGACCCGTGCTCATCGCGGCTAGCTGCAAAGCGACACCGTCCTGATTGCGGCTAAATTTAATTCTTTCAATCAAATGGCGCCGTTGCCGGGAAAACGGTAACGTTATAGTTTTTGTTATTTCGGGTTAATCTCTGTACATTTCACTTATACAACTAACCCTATTTTCAAAACAACATAAAAATTTAAAAAAAAAAACCAAAACCCAAACAAAAACTAACTAAATTAACATTTTTTGTTTTCTGGATTTAAGACCTGCAAGCACTTTGGATCTCAACAGAAAAGATAAACAATACCAGTGAGGCACTAGTGGAGCACTGTGACAACAGAAGAAGTTTGTTGCCTTATCTCTAAGGAAGAACCGGCGACATCATCCCCAAATCTGGCGACGCCGGCCTCTTTACCACCTTTTGCCTCCAATCTTTCCTTTGTTCTCCAGTGTTTTGTTTTGTCCCATTTTTATATTTTGTTTTTTATAATTTTTAGTGTACAGGTATTTGGGCATTCATATCGCTTTTCCGCACTAATATCCGTTTTTCCGACATTTCAGATTTTTGCGGATTTGCAAACTGCGATTGTGGGGAGCAAAGTGTAAATTCAAGTTTAAGATGATTGCAAAGTACAGTGCCAAAGATCCGGGCAGGTTGACCCGCTCAAGCGAACTTTCCAATCTATTCGGATTTAACTTCAACGAGGGTTTCTTAACCTAAAACCTTATCGGTACGTATTTCTAACACCTTCCTCTCAATTCCGACGCATCCAATATAATATCTTTGCAGGATTCTTTGCAAGTTCGCTACCAAACGCTAAAAATTAACTAACCCGTATTTGTTGCAGTGCCGAGCTTAAACATAAAAAATGATTGTTTGAAATTTTGAACAAATTTTTTCATTGAATTACGCATTGCATACATTAATACGGACTTAAGGGCAAGCGAACCCCACAACATATGGTAAAGGATTTCATCACCTTTTCCGTGGCCCACAAATCACGAAAATGAGCATAACGTTTACCCGCACAAATTTTTAAAAGAAACTAGACTTTAAGCCTTAAGGACTTCGCGCTCACTAGGAGAGATTAATTATGTTTAGAACACCGCTTAACGGTATATCGTTTATGCGGTGTCTAGGAAAGTGTTCACGGAGAAACCGCCAAAAGAGAAAGGGTTATTTAATTAAGGACCTTCGTGAAAGCGTCGGAAAACATCCCTTTATCTCTGCACTTACATAGCCTCGTGATCAGTATATCTTGAGCTCGTTTCTCGATACAGTTTTACTTTGACAATCAAGTTCTTGAGCTGGTCTAGTTGACCTAGGTGAACCCAAGACCAATTAGGTGCGTGGTATTTTTGTGTAGTGATTATTTTGTCTAGATTCTTTTTGTGTGTATATTTCATTCTTTTGTTGATAACTAACAAAAATAAACTAAAAAAATCACATTCTTGTTCTTCTCCTTTCTCTCATCATATCATGGGCACCCCACCCTGCAAAACTCTTACTAAACTTTGCTACCCACAACCAGAAATCACTTCTTACGGTTCTTGTTTTGGTCGAATTTCGAACGATCCCTCCATGCCCAAAATTTCATTAAAAGATTGCATAGACGTGTCTAGGACAAACACTTGCACTCCGCAATCCACTTCATATCAACATTTTCAACCTTCACCACCATCTTACGTTGATACCCCTTTTAGAGTCCAGTTGTAACTCCAAGACCTATGTCTCTTGCTGAACGTTTTGAACAATCTCGTAGCCGATCTTTCACTCCTGTCACCACTGCAAATTTTTGGGATCTACAATTCTATTCACCTTCTTATCCAAATTTTGATCCTACTCCTGTCCAACCATTCAATTCCTATCCATCCTACCCGACTTTTGCACCTTCCCTAGACATTGCTTCTACACAGCCAATTGGGAGTTTCCAGTATCAAAACAACATTGAATCTTTTACTGAAACTCCTTCACAAACAATGTCTAGTCTGGAACAGTCGTTGGAAGACTTTAGGGTAGCGTCATACCAACAGATGATTGATTTGAATGCGTCCATGGCCTCCCTCATACAACCTAGAGACCCGGTAGCTAGTTTTCAACTAGCTCTACATTTTCCAATGTATGAAGAGGCGGTAGGACATGCTAAAAATTTGAATGGAGAGAGTGAGTTGTACACCCTTCCAAATCAAACTTATCGGTCCCCAATTGAATCCCACAACTCCAGTTTTGAATGTCTATCGAGTGTCTCAAATGAATCACAAATTGCCGATAGAACGTTTGATGAGTTGTATGACTTTGTAGTGTTTGATTTACCCGATTGTGAAGGGTCCCTTTCGAGTGAACCACACCAAATCCTTTTGACCTCTACAGCTCCATCTTAGAACCAGAATTGATTGAAATCCATGCTTTTGATGAGGTGTCTGAGAATATTGATTTTCACTTGATTGAGGATATTGACGCTGGGGATATTTTGGATGATGAACCCGCAGATTTGGATGAGTTTTTCTCTCCAATTCATCATCCCGAGTCATTAACTGTTCTTCTCAAACACCATATGCGTCTGGATTTTGATGATAAGCGCATGGATGAGCTAATTTTTGAGGAGAATTTTGAGGATATTTTTGAGGATGAACCAATTTTGTTTGATGAGTCGGATTTTCCAATTCATCTTGTTCCTTCCACTGACTGTGTACACCCTCCTGAACCTTTAACTTTAACCCTTTCTTAATCACTTCCCTCCACCCTATCCATCGTTCCGACCTTGCAAGACACTATATCACATTGATTTCTTGTGTCTGGTTTACCAAGTTCGGCGTACCCATGTTTTCTCACGAATCTTAAGGGATTTGACCCAATTTCTCGACAGGTTGATAAATTAGTACAATCAAATTTTATACATCGGTTATCACAAATTGTGCTAGTCTATTCACTCCATTTCCACCCTCAAGTTCATACTCCGTTTCTTTTTCCCTTCCGCCATTCTTCTTATATACCGAGACCGTATCCAACTTCTATCCCCATACGGTCTCGCGTATTCTCCATTTCTTACCTCTCCGTATTCTTTCACCAACCTGCACATTATAACGATAAAATATTTGAATGGTTGGTGTTGACTTTTGGCCTGTGTAAGGCCTTGTATAGATAATACTGTTCACTTTCCCCCCTAATCCTGAACTTCACCGCTTAAACTGTGGAATCACTGTTTCACTTAAGTTTGGGGGGGAACCTTTTTGTGTATATATTTTTGCCTTTTGTTTTGTTTTGTATAAAATTTTCTTTTGGGGAGCGCCGCCGATTTTGACCCTCTTGGTGTAGTCTGACAGTGAGGGCACTGTCAAGTTTAAGTTTAGGGGTGTGCTCGGTAAGCTTTCTTCCTTCGCATTCATTTGTATATTCTGCATTTGCATCCATATTAAAAAAAAACATAAAAATCGAAAAAAATTCCAAAAATATAAAAAAATTGTCGTCAAGTTAGCAAATAGGGTAACTGAGATTTTTATTCTGAAAGTTTAGTTAATATGTTAGAAGTAACTGAATCCTAGGCTTAGAAATTGAAAACCCTAAAAGTAACCCTCATTCTGTTTAAACTTGGTAATTATACGTCCTTGCAGTTTTTTTCTTTCAGAAATAGGTAATCTTGAGTTCAGTTCTTGATTTAAGTCGAAATGAAGGTAAAGTATTGATGCTTTACTGAAGGATAAGTCTGAAAAATAGTTTCTATTCTTGAATCCAAATTTAGAAAGTATATACCCTACAAACTTTACATGCACGCACCTTGAAACTTAGGATAGTAGAGGATACGTAGAAAAACACTTGCCTAAAAACCTAATATGAAAGAAAAAACGGTATTTAAAGCTAAACACCAAAAGAGCATATTGAAAAATATATCCTGTCTTGAAAAAGAAAAATAAAGAAAAGAAAAAAAATATAAAGTCAAGACCTGGAAACTGCTATTTACGCTTTAAGCTTACACATTCGGTAATCGGCTGTTAGTGCCTCAAGAAGCATTAATAGTCGCATGAAAGGTGTGTGAGCAACACCGTCCATCATTAATGAAAAGAAGTAGTATTAGGTATTAGGGCAAGGGTATGAGCTTGAATTGAATTCTTAAGTGTAGGGGTGCAAATTTACACACACGTAGGGGTATACAATAATTGTTTGGATAAAAGATAGAAATGAAGAATAAGACATATGTTTTCTGTAAAGTTGATAAAAATCCCTGATTTAAGACCCTACTTTTAGAAGGAAAACTCAGGAGATACCAACATCTTTCTAAACTTTTTTGGAACATATAGGATCAGAGGATAAATAGATAGGAGGTGTGAAACATAAGGGTTGAATATTTATAACTTAGGATGATAGAGTTTCTAACCTAGATACTAAACTGTAGGAGAAGAATCAACATTAACTTGTGAAACTAGCTTGAGGGGATTTTGTGGATAGTATCCGCTGAAAACCCTCAGGAGACAACACTCCTCCTACTAGGTACACCTAGAGGTTTGACGGCTTGTTGCACGTGCTCGGTGCAATCGCGTTCCCTACGAAAGTGAGGCTAGGATTTTATTTTGCTCGGGACGAGCAAAAGATAAGTTTGGGGGTATTTGTTCAGACTAGAATATTGCATTTTAATACCGCACATTCTTTATCTATTTTTTGTATATATTGGTACTATTAACCAGTGTCTGCTCAGTATTACAGTTTATAGGTATTTGTGATAAAATACTAGAAATACATTCAAAATCACGGATATTGCAGTTGTGAGCTGACACTGCAACCAGAACCGCAAACCGACTGATAATTCTTGGATTTCTTTGTGAAACATGCTTGTGTACACACTTTTCTATCTAAATGGACCAACACAACACTAGTGTGTACACAAGTTGCACTAGGACCTAGGGGGGCTGCCATGGCACACATCATGATGGCTAGGAGCAAGTGGGCATGGTGTGATGTGCATTTATTTCATAAAGGTGTGATGTGATTTATATCTTCTTGTTTCCCTCCAAAACATGGGTGCAGACCAAGCCTAATTTGAGTAAATAAACAACACCAGAGTCATATTGGAGTGCACACCAACCTACTCTGCAAGCATGAGCCCATGTGCTCGGATTTGACTCGAGCACATGCTCACCCAAGCTGAGCTCGCCGGCCACCCTGCTCGCAACTGCTTCCATCTTTCTGTGGGGCCTTCCCTGCTGCCACGTAGCCCTATTTTTATTGTTTATTTTCTTTTCTTTTGTGCCTATATATAGCAGGCAGTAGGCAAGGGTTCAAGGGTCTCACTTTGTCCAATTTTGCTTACATTGTTTCATTCTTTTCACCAAGTCTCTTTTGTTTTCATTTCGTTCTTGTATATAGCTTAGTCCCTTGAGTTCTTAACCTTCTCTTGATCTTGCAACCTCTTTCTTGAGCATGCAAGTTTAAGGGTTGGTTATTGATTTCAAGGGTTGTATCATTCTTGAAGAATAATAAAGTTCTCTTTTTATGCCTTCATTCACCATGAGTTCTTTGCCTCTTCTTGATCTTGCAAGCTCTTAATTAAGCTTGCAAGTTTAAGATTAGGTTATTGAACCCATGTCTTGTATTTTGCTCTTTGGTTCCTACTTCTTTCTTACTTGCTCTTTTACTTACTTGCATTTTCATTCTTGTCTTTATTACCTGCAATTTATTACCATGTCATTTACATTCTTGTAATACTTTTCTTTTCTTTATTTACCTTCTCTTTTGTTTTCGCTTTTTTGGTTTGTTATTATGAGATGTTATGAATATTGTTGTTAGGAAAAGTGAATGATATTGTAAGTTAAGGTTTCGTTCCTCATATCCTTTTCCCGTATTTTCCATTTGAAACTCCGCCCAAATCTTACGCAAGCGCTCCGTTAGACACCCTACCCTACCAAGGTAACGGTGATTCCTAACCGCGACCGGTTGCGTTCGGATTGGCCGGAGGCGAAAGCAAGAGACAAGAACGGACGGACAAGGGTCAATAAGCCGGATTCTATGAATACCGTGCTTAAGCACCCTAATCCACGTTGTTGCCGATTGCTCTAGATTCATTGGTTGAGTTCGGCTCAAAGGACTTGAATATGAAATCCATTAACTTACACTATCCTATCTTATCCTAACAAGCGTTTACTTTGCATATAACACTTAGGTTAGATAAAGAACTTTCCTCCACGTGCATTAACTCGTTAAAACAAGAACGTAAAATGCTTCATCTCCCTGTGGATAGACCCGTGCTCATCGCGGCTAGCTGCAAAGCGACACCGTCCTGATTGAGGTTAACTTTAATTCTTTCAATCAGTGACTGATGTGATCATCACTTACTTCTGGCATGCTGACGAGTCTTTAGAGTCCTATATAGAAGTTTCCTGGTTCAAGCGAAACGAAATAGGGTATATATACTAGTATATGCGGGGGCCTGATTAAATACGAGTATGTGATACCGTATTCTAATCTACCGTATATTTGATATCAGTTAGGTTATATATGATATAACTGGATTATTGAATTAAGTGTTGATTTGATAATGTGATATACAGATAAATGATATTAGTCCGTTATATGTGATATTACCGAATTATTAAATCAAGTGTTGATTTAATAATATGATATATATTTATATTTGATATAATTATATATTGACTAATATTATTAACTCACTAATTATTCTTCATAATATATATATTAATATATATTTATATGATATACATATATATATATATTATATGAAGCATGGCATGATTTTCAATTTTAAGAAAATGGAAAATTGAGGTGGAAAACGGAGAGACCTTTTTGTGGCATGGAGCATAGCATTGCTTATTCTTTTTTATATTCATTTGCTTGCACTATTGAAGCATGACTACAATTTTTAATTGTTAAAAGTTGTATGCTTCAATAATGTGTGAGCTTTGAAGAGACATTCTACACTTCATTCTTCACTTGAGTTATTTTTCTTGAGTTGAGCTCATGTGATGAGTTCTTGCTCTCTAGCTCTCTCCATCTTCTTCACCTCCACCTCCAAGTTCAATCCCTCACATGAGTTGTGAACCCTTGAGCTTTTGAGAACCCTAGTGAGCAAATAACACCCCTACTTCACCATCCTACACTAGATTAGTACTTTAGTGCAGTGTGTTTCCTTCACTAAAGAGTTTAGTGAAGAGGTAGCTTAGATTAGCAGACTTCGGGTGGATCATCTTCAGCATAAAGATCATGGAGGAGGCTCGTTCAACCTTCAAGTAGGGCCTAGTGGAGTCAAGTGGACTACTACATGGAGCTTGAGAAGAAAAGGACACGGTCTACAAAGATTAAGTCTCCATCTCTTAGTATAGTTTTCTTGATATCATGGTTAAACCCTAATCATCTAGTTTAAGATCATGGCTAGTGTTGATTAGCACCCCGAAATTTTTAAAAATGGTATGCTTGATGCTAGTAAACCCAGTGGTGGTGCTAACAAATACTTTCATTGTATCAGAGCCAAGGCTAGAATATTAGACGATGTTAATTGAATCACGAAACCGAAACAACTCCGAAAACCGAAACCCAAAAACCTGTTCTCTGTCGTTTTTCAAATGGACTCTGAAATTTTTTTAAACAAGTGCAGAATGTTACATTTGATGTAACTAGAACACCATACATAATGAAGACCCTAACTCAAACAGTGACCCAGCGAGAATTGGATTTTGGCCGGCCTCGCCGGCCCTTCTAGCTCCATTTTATCTCTAATTTGTTCGGTTTTCTATAGGCTTGGTTTTGGGGTTTCAGGTTATGTTTGATTGGACCAGTTTGGATGTGATGTTAGCAATTCTGTTAGGGCTAATCAGAGTGTTTCATACTCGTTATTTTTTACATCGTTTCGGGTTTAAGTTTTATATGTGATGAAGTAATTGGAATCCACATTAAATTAGTTTTGTGAAAACTAGTTTGTTTGTAAATCTAGCATGTTAGTCTCAATTGATCGATTACCACGAAGTTTCAATTCAGATCGAAACTCCGTCGCAGTCGCGTATCGTACGCGAATACTCATCAGATAACTTTACTAGGTAGCCACGCCCTATAGCCCTGACCAAGTGACTTCACATTGGCCAATAGATCGTCAATGTTTGACTTTAGGAGAACTCCTTTGCCAAAAGCATCCATTCAGGTGCTCGCGGCCATGGTGTTCCGCCTAAGTGCACATAGTCGACGGTATCGGGGATGTGTCCATCTACTAAAGTTCCTGACGAGTATTCGATCGGGTAGCCAGGAATCTTGTTGAATTAGTCGACTAAATTATTGAAAAGTGTTTTCGATATGAGACTAAAATGTGGGGTTTATAGGGTTAGGCATGAAATCCGGAATATGAGATATTCCGGGTTTATGATGTTTAAGGAAATGCGGATTCTAATTATTGTAGTTTTTCATTTCTTTTCTGCGACCGTAAGTATAATATGTGGGGTATCCCAAATCTCGTTGCTATATGTCAACGGAATTTGGGATACGCTTATTTACTTATGTTGATGATATGTGATGTTCTGTATTGCTGATATGTTATATTGGATCGTCGTGATTGAATAGCCGGGGGTTTTACGTCAGAAGAGAGTTTTTGTATTTTCATTCATGTAAAATTTGTATGTAATATTCTTTTATTAGGACAGTTCCGGGTTAAGGATGATGTCACCATTGATGTATATTATTTACTTTTCCGCATTAGGACAGATCCAAGGCGGGGATCACAAGTGACTGGGTTCTGGAGACAAGTAAGAGACCATCTCGAGGAGTCGAGACCAGGTGTCCTAACTCTAGAAATGGCAGGGTTGCTTGCCGCTCTCGTAGGTTTCTAAGGATGTGGGTTTGGCTATTCATCACAACCGTGGAATCCGTGTTTTTTATTATTGGCTTAATTTAAAACACAGAACTCCTAGTATATCCAATATTTCATATGCTGACTTCTCCTGCTTGGTTCTGTGATGTGATTATATAACTGCATGAGATGAATGCTATATATATATATATATATGATATATATAATAAATGTTACTTATGTTTTGCACAGCCCCCGCTCTGCTGTTAGTTAAGTAACCTAACAGTGCATGACGGGGCCCCGTGGCGAATGCTGATGGCATAATCGTACGTTCTATTTTCGTTTCTTTTTCTGTGATGTTTAGGGAAACATTAAATGATGGGACTTCATTAATGAGATTAATGAAAAGAAAAGAAAGCTAAAAATGTTGTAGAATCAAAAGTTTTGAAAAAGATAGCTCTAGTTTTTGCTTTGCATAGTGGTATTCCTTGATGAATATCCACCACCTCATTCGATGAGGAAAGAGCCGAGATCTCTTCACCGGGAGTGACCTCTTGTCACGACCCGAAATATTAGCTCGTGACCAGCACTTAAATCACGCAACTTCTAAAGGCGTAACGTAATTCAAGTAAGCTGAAACCTAGAAATCTAATCCTTTTTAAAAAAATAAAAGAGGTGAAGATTTGAAATAAAGGTATAATGAAATCAAGTTTTCTTAATGCATAGAAAAAGGGACATGAATGATGCAAATGAAATTTACTAGTTTTGAAAACTTGTTTCTTCTTTTAAAAATTTAACCAGCACCACCTTTGTATTTTTTTGATCCAAAACCACAAATACACAATAATGATAAAGGCATCCCCAAACGGAAGCTAGCTCTTCGCCAACCAGCGGATCACAACCACGCAAGACAGTATATATGAGTATACGACCCCCAACGGCGAAGATCACCATAAAAGATGAAGAAATAAGCAAGACATAAACCCAAAATGCGAACATAAAACCCATCGCACAAGTCTCGCAACTACAAGTCTTGCTAAGTTTCATTACTTATACAAATACTAATTTGATTTGATGGAGTTGACTAGATACAATATGAAATATAAATACAAGAGTGGGTACGATACAAATGTCCCACCTACCAAAGCAAAACACCCGATGTGCCAGCGATGCCGCTATTGATCCATGCGGTCAACCTGCAAGAACTGTGGCACAACAGGGGTGAGTTTCCAACTCGTGAGTATAAAAACATCGACAAGTAGAAATCGAATAAACAACGACTCCTAGGTCAACTATATCATAAAGGTAATACTATGATATCTAGGGTGACCGTATATGTATATGAGCCAAACAATACTCAAAGTCTATAAGTATGCAGATATCATCCAACCATATAATCAATATATGTATGCATATGGATCTCGTCCAACGATATAATCAATGTATGTATGCATGTGGATCTCGTCCATGTGTCAACCAATGACACAACAACATCATGCATGTAAATATCATAAAAACATATGCATGAAAATATGAGGATATAAATCAACGTGTGTCCCTCGTGACACCTCAAAATCATGGAACCTGAGTGCCTAGCATTGACACTCGAAATATCATGAAAACCCGTGTCGAGCAGTGTCACGACCCGAAAAGTACGGAACCTGACCGGCACTTAAACTACGAAACGTTTCGAGACGTACGTAATCTAAGTAAGCCAAAATCCAGAAATCAAAACCAAGTAAAGCAGTAGAGTGAAGAAAAACCAATTTTAAAGCAAGAAGTTTAACAACATAAGCCGAGGTATGCATTTTTAAAACATCAAGTCTTTTCTGAAAATTTCGACAGAGTTTCCTTTGTAAATACCGGCCCCGAATGGGGTACAACATGAATAGTATATGAAATGATAAAAGGCATCCCCAAGCGGAAGCTAGCTCTTCGTCAAACGACGGTCACAACCATGCAAGCAATATAATATACAACACCGAAGGGCGAGAATCAAAACTCAAAAGAAACTCAAAATCAACATGAAAAGCTTAATAACACAACACGCGATTCTAAGGTCGAAATAACCAAAACTGGTTTTCTAAGTCTGAAAATAATATACAAGTCTGGTCTTCTATCTTTATCAAATATACAAATCTGGTTGATGGAGTTTTACTAGATACAACCGAAATAACAAATATACAATGGTAGTCCTGGTGCAAAGAACCCACCTGTCAAAGCAATCACACGGAAGGAACAGTGCGCCAGCAAAGCCGCAATGAACCTGTACAGCAAAACCTGTAAGGAACTGTGGCACAATGGGGCTGAGTTGCCAACTCGTGAATAGAAAACATCACAGAGCAGAAATCGCATGTATGACGCTAGCCTAGGTCATACCAAGTAATATCCTCAAACAATATCCTGATCCATCTATATATAAGTGCAATACTACGTGCTCGTGTCAGTGCCTCAGATAGCAACATATCAAATATATGATGTATGAATGCAATATGAATGAAAACAGAATACATCATGAGTGAGACAACTGTTTTCATTAATTAATGAGATTTCTCTATATAAATAAATCGAGTATCATCAATGAAATCAACAGAGAAATCAGTGTCAAGCATCGACACCAAAACATAAATCTCAATATCTTAATATCTCAGTATCTTAATATCTCAAATCCCAATATCTCAGGTATCCGTATCATCTGCGGGATCGGCCCGCAGGCTCTGGCAGAACGGATCAGCCTATATCCATCTCATGACTCCTGTCAGTAACCTCCAGATAACCGACGAGTCCAAATAATATCACCGGTAGGTAGTACCCCGTGCCAGGCTCATCATCCTCCATGAAATCACTCTCGCCTCGGGGTACCTCACCGGGTCCACCATGTACCCACAGACGGTTCATCCGGCTCCTCGAATCGGGTCTTGAAATCCATCTCATAACCGAGAAAACATCATGGTGGACGACTCATACATCACAAGAAAACCGCAACTTGCATTTTAAAAAGAGAGAGAGAGAAGTTTATATATATTCTTGCGGTTTTCTCCCAAATCCCGAAATCTCATGAAAATACGAATCCAAAAATCAAGAGTAAGTAAACAGTAAACATCGGAATAAAACCCCAAAATACTGCATAACCAATGAATAATAAATATGCAAGAAGTATCACAATAATGAATACAATGTCTAAACTAGCACAGTAATGATAAGTCGAGACTATCAGCTAACAGGCGATGTTAATCAATTAATATTCTCTAAAGTGTACGTGACATGGCAATTACCGGTGATGATGTGTGTGAGCCTGCAAGTAAGTGTATGTGGGACATATGCATCATCGGTGATGGTGTTGGTGTCCTGACAGCGTAATTTCAATATTAACATATGAAAACATAATATAAACATGCGATGTGATGGGAACAACAATAATGTACGGGAGTTGAATATACAACATAACAATAAATAATGCGCATTTAAATAAACGAGTCAACAGGTAACTACAGGTCTAAACTAACAGAATAATCAGCAGGTAAGGAAACCACCTAAATCTGAGTCGATACATGTAGTATATAATAGTCGGTGATCCCGCCTCAATAGTATCCCGAACGATACCCAATATAATATGACATCCTCGAGTCAAGAGTACGGATCTATCATCATAATTATATCTCGTACGGTAAATCTATCGTATGGCATACCAATCTGGGTACGGGCCAAATATTATATTTATCTCATTATTCATCTGGTATCCACATCATCACATATCGTAAGCAGGGAGTACTGATCTAAGTCTAGTACACTACTAATATCATCAACAATATCATGGTCTGGCAACTGATCTAAAGCTTCATACAATCTGATGTCATCAACACATATTATCATATAGAAGTATACATCGCCCAAGCGATCCATTATAAATATCTTAACATATCTCATCTCATATCTCGATCATATGTCAACTATCATATATATTCTATCATCCACAAGGTATCGTCGTCCCACGATCCGCTATAACATCATGAAATATCTCGGTCACATATTAAATATCTCAGACATCATGCCCGATCATATCGACTGATTCCCAAGTATCATATAACATCCTCATCATCCAAGCATATCAATACCAATACATATATGTCCCCAATACGCACAAGGAAGTAAATGTATTCGAGTATGTGTATGTGCGTGTATGCAAATCTTTACTCTAGGGTTTCGTGACTAAGAAATCCACTAAAGTCCTTTCTTCAATTCTCGCTAACACTAAACCCATGATCACCTAAAGCTTCTCTTGCTAAGTGTTCCTATCTCTCAACAACATATAAATATATATCTATATCACAACACATCAATTCTCACAACTTTGCGGGGGTGCTATATGCCATCCACCCGACTTTCCCCGTAGATATAAATCTACTCACCTGATCCTCGCTTGCCGAAATCGATGTCGCCACGCGCTTGCTTGTCGTCTCGAAGTCCTCATGAGGGTACCTACGTTTCATAACACATCGTAACGCATTAAAATCCGACTCATGACCAAAACGACACACGAATCTCACATAGGTCAAAACCTATGGTTTGCTTTCTCAAATCAACCCAAAAACCCTCGATATCGGTGTACAAACGCCGAATGATCGAGAAAAACTCAAACGCACCATTCGTGGTTTCACAACACACTAAATATATATATATGAAATAGGGTTTAAATCATCTAAACTTCAAATTCGCTTTAAAAGCTATTTTTACGAAACTCTAGTAAGCAACAATTGCCAATTTAGTTCAAATCTAGTTGTTTTAACAATTCTAGCGGCTACAATATTCACTAAATAGCTTGATTAAGCCACCCAAATCATTTCCATAATTTAATCTCATCAATTTTCATTAAACCCAAAATTTTAGTTTGCAAATTTATCCAATTTTAACAATTTCATAGTAAAAATGCACAAACAACAATTTAGCTTGGTTTTGCAAGATCTAAAGTATTAAACTATAACTTATAATGTTAATAATGTCATGAATACCCTAATTAGATTTTTATCTCAATTATTTAATCAATCTCCAAAAACCTAGTTAACAAAATTAGCATAATTAGCAAAATTCTAAAGTAAAAATTAGCAAACTAGTAACTATATTAGGTTTGCATTCCATTAACACGTTAATCTCCTCATTAAAAGCATGAATAATTGTTAAAAATCCTCACTTGATCGCCAACCTAAATCTTGAATTTTCAAATTTTAAATTAAAACTTAATTAAGCAACATGATTATTTGAGTTGAAGTAATTAAACATCAAGTAACAATTTGGTTTAAGATTATACCTCCAAACCATGAGTTCAAACATGCAACATAGCCTCCAAGATGCTCTCTTGTTCCCTAGATCCATACTAGAATAGCCAAGGAATAATGGGTAGAGATTAGAATTGGATTTTGTGGGATTTAATTTGGATTTTTGAGGAATTTATCATGATTTTTGAGGTGATAATGAGATGAGGAAAGAGAGGGGCTGCTGCTGATAGGAGAGAGGGGAGGCTCGGCCAAAGTGTGGGGAGGGAGGAGAAGGGAGAGAGAGTGAGGTTGGAATTAACAAGTCAACAAAAGTCAAAGCCCATACCTCATTTATCTATTGTCTTTCTTTCTTTTCCTTTGTTTTATTCTTCTCTTTTGTGAAATGGGACCAAGTTTTGAGGCTGCCAAGGGCTTGGCCAACAGCCTAGGGGGAGGAAAGAGGGTGTGGGTGAGTGTGGGTGAGGGAAAAATGATAAATATTATACCCCAATTTCCATTTAATTTATTTTCACCATTTAAGCATTTTTCTTCGATATTTTCTAAAACCTTCTTAATAATTTCTTTTCATTTCAAAAACAATATTTTACATGTTAGTTTAATTTGCCATGATGCACAAAATTTGTATCAACCCATTCCAATTTGTAATTATCCCTAATTAAATGTATTAGTGACGGCTTAAAATAATATTAAAATAATTAATTTCGGAAAAAATTTCAGTAAACTACAAATTTTACAAGTGGCTCAATAAACACCAAATACTAGCAATTACATATCTAGAGTATGTATATTTAATTTTATATTAAAAGATATTTATATCTTAGTTTTTACGGAAAACACCCGTTATTTTTCCGAAAATCGGAAATTTCGCCTAAACGATTTTCAAAACGTTACAATCTTCCCCCTTAAAGAAATTCGGTCCCCGAATTAAATTAAAACTCCCCCAACTACTAAAATATTCCTGTAAAACGATCAAGTCGTCGGGGCTCTGAAATCATAAAAACATAAATCACATCATAGTGCAATGCTTCCGCATGAAAAGGAGTGTATAACACAAAAATCAAAACTCCATCAAGCATCCCGCAATCATCGGAGTTATGGTGAAGACACCAATGTCAAGATCCAACACGAAAACCAACATGATATACATCGAGCTGTACATGTAAACATCATTAAAACATATGGAAGCAATGCATGCCAAACCTTTTTCAAATCGCTGTGCGATGTGTGTATCACTGCACAGTGGCGGACGTCCATTGTGAGAAAATAACTATATATATATATATATTTATTTATACATATATCCTTTGTTCAACATACATGTCCCGCCGTTTTGAGAACAAATTAGAACGGTTTCCTTGTTTAAACTTTTCGTGTCAGCTCAGACACTTAGATAAATGCTGAGACTATAGCTCTCCTTTTTTTTTGGAAATCCCTTCGATAACTATCAATGCATTCAAAATATATGCAGGTACTATTCTCTGGCTAGTCCTGCTCAGTACGAAAACCAATAGTAAATATCGTAAAAACGTACTGCTCCATAAGAAATCAATCCCAAAATGTATATATGAATGCCACGCGCGTCTGGTGCGCACGGAAATCGAAATCCATGAATGTGCCATACATGTGCACATAAACAAAATCTGAGTGCAACGGGTGTGCACGAAAACACCTGTCAAGGGCAACGTGTGTGCCTGACAGCAAAACCAGGTGCATCTGATATGCACGAAATCCCGATTTAGTGCTTCTGGCGTGCACCTAAATCGCCTCAAGCGCCCAAGTATTCGCAAGAATCCAATCAAGTGCACAAGGTGCACGAAAACAATATCGCAATCGAAATCAACGATATACAACACATCTCAATCCAAATCCAAATCAGGTATACCGTGGTATATAATCTCACAACCATATGCATCAGCGTGCACAAAATCAAATCAAATACTAAAAGTGTATGAAAACTTCACCGAAAGCATAAGTCAAATCACATGCATACCATAGATATGAAATCAAAATCTGCATCTCGAATGACATCAAATCGAAGTCAAGTGCAACTGTGGTGCACGAAAACAATACCATAAAGCCCAATCATCAAAACTCAAATCCAATTGATATAAGCGTGACACTCAGATCATAACGCAAATCGCAATTAATGACTTTGAGGTACACCTCCTACAATGTCGAAAAAGTGTCGGTACGCCCCAACTGGAGGAGCAAGAACATCTGTTTGCCTCCTGCCCACGATCTGGCATTCTTATTTCTCTGTGGATTACCGATCTCGCAATCCATCGGCTCGTCGGCCCGGTCCAGTGTACCAACGGAAACGATCCGATCTATTAATCCTCTAGTCCTCTCACGGCCAACTAGCATGACCACTCACCCAGCAGCACGTCTTTAGCATCGACCTCTGGCCCTCTGGATACATGTCACACATCTGATCCTCGGTGCAATATCTCATTGCAACAGTGTCCTAGAAAGAACCTGCTCAGGGTTTCTTCCGATCTCACCTATGCCGAACTGTACGGAGGCTGGTACTCTTGCCTAACCCTTTCTCGTTTTTTGGACATCTGCGTTCTCAGCACAACTCCTCCTCGGGAACTGGTCGTACCTCAACGCCTTTGTATGCATATCACATCTCTGATGTCAGCGAAGTGGAACTTCACCTCATCAGGATCTTGTACGAACTTCTTACTCCGCTTTCTATAATGTCGACTGATTCGGACTCGTCTCCTCGTGGCTGCGTGGTCTGTGCTCCATCGGCTATACTCGTATTTGGAGTCTCCTAAGCAATGCATCCCATCACATGATATCCGAATGAAGTCGAACCATCCGATCGATTCGTCAAAACCTCATAATCCCCCAAGAGCTCAATATCTTGAGTACAACTTAACAGTATCGAGTACATACCACAGCACCGGTGGACCAGCCGTAGAAGGGCAAACCCAAGCCTCACTAATGGCACCACGGAACTGCTGCAAACCCTAAGGTTCAAAGGCTTTCACATGGTCATTTTGTCGAGTTAGGGTTTTCATTCTTCTAGAGGGTCCATAGAATTGCTTGCATGTCCTTCCGAATACTTTAAACTTGGAATATGGGTTTTTGACATTCGATCATCTTTATCGACTCTCAACGTACCTGCGTGAAGTCGTCTCTAGCTAGAATCCATCAATCTGACGACCTCGCATCGGGGTAAGCGAACGAACCACATGTCCTAGTCACTCATCTTCGGGTGACTAGCGACCATTTATCATATCTCTAAGTACAACTCGTACTGCTAAAACTCCAACATCTGGGGCGATATCTCGACATTCGCAGCAACAACTGGCCCATTTGTCCGCATGCTGAACAGTGCCTCAATCATCAAAATAATATGTGCTCTGACGGTCATCACAATCTGGCTGGCCTCTAGCAGTAGCCCAATCCTCTGGTGCTGATCTGCACGTCCGAGAAATCTCGTAAAGGCGATCTATCAAACGCTCATGGCGCGAAAACACAATAAAAAGACACATCTCTGCAATCGTGTGTCGCCGGAATTACGCCCTGGTCAGTTCTCGCCCGTGACGAGCTCGTGCTGACCGCAACTCTATCCGCAACTCTCTCTGCCCGTACAACCGTGATAACAAAACCATAGACTGGTACCGATGAGGCTAGATCATTGGAAGGAATATAATACTGTGCAAGGAAATGTACATCCTAAGACTTCTTAAGCGGAGTATCGTATCGTAAGTATGCCGCGGAACATACACACGGTACGTCACTCTACTTGACTCGCCTACTCCATCAACCAAGGGTCATCCTACACTCCGAAGGTAAAATCTAACGCTCTGATACCAACTTTGTCACGACCCGAAAAGTACAGAACATGACCGGCACTTAAACTATGAAACATCTCGAGGCATACGTAATCTAAGTAAGCCAAAACCCAGAAATCAAAACCAAGTAAAGTAGTAGAGTGAAAAAAAACAATTTTAAAGCAAGAAGTTTAACAATATAAGCCGAGGTATGCATTTTTAAAACATCAAGTCTTTTCTGAAAATTTCGGCAGAGTTTCCTTCGTAAATACTGGCCCCGAACGGGGTACAACATGAATAGTATACGAAATGATAAAAGGCAACCCTAAGTGGGAGCTAGCTCTCCGTTAAACGACGGTCACAACCACACAAGCAATATAATATACAACGCCGAAGGGCGAGGATCAAAACTCAAAAGAAACTCAAAATCAACATGAAAAGCATAATAATACAACGCGCGATTCTAAGGTCAAAATAACCACAACTGGTTTTCTAAGTCAGAAAATAAAATACAAGTCTGGTCTTCTATCTTTATCAAATATACAAATCTGGTTGATGGAGTTTTACTAGATACAACTGAAATAACAAATATATAATGGTGGTCCTGATGCAAAGAACCCACCTGTCAAAGAAATCACCCGGAAGGAACAGTGCGCCAGCAAAGCTGCAATGAACCTGTACGGCAAAACCTGCAAGGAACTGTGGCACAACGGGGCTAAGTTGCCAACTCATGAATAGAAAACATCACAGAGCAGAAATCGCATGTATGACGCTATCCTAGGTCATATCAAGTAATATCCTCAAATAATATCATGGTCCATCTATATATAAGTGCAATACTACGTGCTCGTGTTAGTGCCTCAGATAGCAACATATCATATATATGATGTATAAATGCATTATGAATGAAAACAGAATACATCATGAGTGAGATAACTGTTTTCTTTAATTAATGAGATTTCTCTATGTATATAAATCGAGTGTCATCAATGAAATCAACAGAGAAATCAGTGTCAAGCATCGACACCAAAACATAAATCTCAATATCTCAGTATCTCAATATCTCAAATCCTAATATCTCATGCATCCGTATCATCTGCGGGATCGGCCCGCAGGCTCTGGCAGAACGGATCAGCCCGTATCCATCTCATGACTCCAGTCGGTATCCTCCAGATAACCGACGAGTCCAAATAATATCACCGGTAGGTAGTGCCCCGTGCCAGGCTCATCATCCTCCATGAAATCACTCTCGCCTCGGGGTACCTCACCGGGTCCACCATGTACCCGCAGACGGTTCATCCGGCTCCTCGAATCGGGACTTGAAATCCGTCTCATAACCGAGAAAACATCATGGTGGACGACTCATACATCACAAGAAAACCGCAACTTGCATTTTAAAAAGAGAGAGAGAGGTTTATATATATTCTTGCGGTTTTCTCCCAAATCCCGAAATCTCAAGAAAATACGAATCCAAAAATCAAGAGGAAGGAAACAGTAAATATCGGCATAAAACCCCAAAATTCTGCATAACCAATGAATAATAAATATGCAAGAAGTATCACAATAATAAATACAATGTCTAAAATAGCACAGTAATGATAAGTCTGTAAGTCCACGTTGCGACCCCCGGCGCTTACGGGGAGGCGGAAACGGTATAAAAAACAAATTTTTATCGCAAAGGGGCAACATGGACTAAACAAGTTCGGGATCGTGTCTAAACTAAACTAGCAAGCATACAAAGGAGCGTTAGCTACTCGGATGAAGATGGTTATACCTAAACTTGAACTCCTTCTTCTTCAAACTTTTGTAGAGGTTGATGGTTCTCTTCTTGTCGCCTTCTTCCGTCGAAGATGGATCCACCTCGAGGGTTCAACCTTTGGGCTCTTTCTCGAACTTGGAGTGAACTAGAATCTCCGGCTTGCTAAACCCTTGATCCTAGAGTGAGTAGAGAGAGTCTAAGAGGTGCTTTTCTTTTTAAGGAGAAGGATTCTCAATACATGAGAAGGGTTCTCCTTATGCTAGAGGAAGAAGAAGATGAAGTGAGGAGAGAGAGTTCTTATGATAAAGTGAGCTCTTTTTCTTTTGCAACCATAACATAAAGCAAAAGAATTATCAAATAATAATAATAATGAAAATGAAAAGGTTGATGGAAAGTTTAAGAATGACCATTATCATTTCAAACATTAAATGAATTTGCTAGAATCAAAGAGCATCTTTCTTTTGTAATGATGATGGTCAAAACTTCAACCATGGTCAACAAGTCAACCATGGTCAACAAGTCAACATAAAAACCAACCATGACACAATTTCATTTTATTATATATTATTAATTGATATAACATAAATCCATTAGGGTTTGGAAAAAGACGACTGTCAACTGTGCATACGCACCCGTTCCGAAACCCTAATGAAAGCCCTCTTCCTCTTCCTCAAATAACCGTGCATACACACCTGCATCCTTGTTCCGAGGAACATGAATACTGAGAGATAAAAGCAACCCCAAAACATATACCAGCATCTGACTCAAACCAGAGCCAGCCAGTAATATCCGTCCGGACTCCAAACGTGCACAAGTGCGCGGATGAGAACGAACCCTGTCGCAAAACCATGCGACCTCTACTCTGTTTTGCCCAGAGGCGAATACCCTCTGTGTGGGACTCTAAAGACTCGACACTACACTGGCAGTGGGTTTAACCACAGACCGCAAGCGGCACTAGCTGTGCGTAACGGTCCCCAGGTAGATGCCGACAAGAAGGCTGACGAGGTGAAACCCCATCTGAACTCCTACTGAGTCTGAATTTGACATTCTCCGCACAGTCCGGTCTGTTTGTCTGATACATCGCATGTCGGGCCTAGGGGGCGGTAAAACGTCAGTCCCCCAATAGCGGTACAAGTCGTGTCGGAGTGAAGCCCAAAACACCCTGAGATAACACTGGAAGCCTACCAGTATATCTCGCTTGCCCTGGCCAGGGACTACTTGTGTAATGGCTCTCCTAGACACAGCGCGATGTCAACCCCCAATACCGGGAGAGACGAATCCTGTCTAACCGGCACTGCCTCCAAGTGCTTCGGGACTGCACCCAACCACTACCTGTTTACACGACTCCTTTGAGCCGTGGTAGGGTAGTGATCAAAGTGTAGTGGGAACACACTCGAGGCGAAGTGCCAGTGTCAAGTCAGCGGACTAAGCTGTACTCATGTCACCTGGGAACTGATAACTGACGATAGGTATAATACCAACCTTTCAGTTCCCGACGAGTCCTGTCCAGTGTACCCGTAACCTAACGAGCACCCGTATACTATCTCCAGTACGACATACTGATGGCTGTGGGACAGACCATCTCCCACACTGGGATGAGAAGCGCATACGCTAGTCTACTCCGGAGTATCGATGCCCTGTCTCGATAGTCCTGTGACTAGGGACCTGTATAAGGATGTGCTTATAGATTACCCAGCCCCCACTAGTGTGACTGCCATCACAACGCTGGTAATCAAGCAAAGATCCTAAGGGCTCCACTAATGCGTATAGGTGATATCGCAAAATAAACACATGTACACATTGAAGTAGAAACAAACCAAGTAGCATACTACTATATTGAGCAAGATTGTTTATACAAGGTGAATATCACAAGCTTCCATTAAGTAATATACAAACTAGTATGATACAGTAATGGCCTCTAGGGCATATACACTAACAATCTCCCACTTGCACTAAGGCCATGTACTGGCGTATCGAAGACCTATCATCTCGATCAGCCGCTCGAACTGAGTCTGGGGTAGGGCCTTGGTGAATGGATCTGCAGTGTTTTCTTCTGAAGCAACCCTCCGAACCTCGATCTCCTTGCGATCCACGATCTCCCTGATCAGGTGATACCGCCTCAAGATGTGCCGGATCTCTGATGGGACCTGGGTTCCTTCGCTAAAGCTATAGCCCCGTTGTTGTCGCAATACAGAGGTATTGGGTCAACAATGGACGGAACCACTTGAAGTTCTTTCAAGAACTTCCGTATCCAGACAGCTTCTTTTGCGGCATCAGATGCAGCGATGTATTCCGCTTCCATAGTCGAGTCTGCAACGGTTTCCTGTTTGGAACTCTTCCAACACACCGCCCCACCATTGACGGTAAAGACAAAACCCGACATGGACTTGGAATCATCCTTGTCACTCTGGAAGCTGGAGTCAGCAAAGGCCTCAATCTGGAGGTCTTTTCCGCCATACACCAAGAACATCTCCTTAGTCCTTCTCAGGTACTTGAGAATGTTCTTTACTGCTATCCAGTGTTTCTCCCCAGGGTTTGACTGATACCTGCTTACCACACTCAGTGCATAAGCTACATCCGGTCTGGTACACAACATCGCATACATTATAGAGCCTACCGCAGAAGCGTAGGGTATAATAGACATGCGATCCCTCTCCAAATCAGTCTTGGGAGACATCTCTTTAGAGAGGGTGATCCCGTGACAAGCCGGTAGGTTACCGCGCTTGGAATCTTCCATACTGAATTTTTTCAGTACGGTGTCGATGTACCTGGACTGTGAAAGTCCTAATATCCTCTTGGATCTATCACGATGGATCCGGATCCCCAGGATGTAAGAGGCATCACCCAGGTCTTTCATGGAGAACCTGTGTGACAAGAAACCCTTGACAGATTGTAGCATAGGAATGTCATTTCCTATTAAGAGAATGTCATCCACGTATAAAACAAGGAATACAACAGTTCTCGCTACAAATCTACTATAGATGCATGGTTCATCTGGATTTTTGATAAATTCAAATTCCTTGACCGTCTCATCAAAACAGATGTTCCAACTCCGCGATGCCTGCTTTAGTCCATAGATGGACTTAAGCAACTTGCACACCTTTCCGCTGCTCCCACTCTGAATGAAACCCTCTGGCTGATCCATATAGACACACTCCTCTAAATTTCCATTTAGAAAAGCGGTTTTTACGTCCATTTGCCAAATCTCATAATCGTGGAAGGCAGCAATAGCAAGAAGGATCCGAATGGATTTCAGCATAGCCACTGGAGAAAAGGTTTCATCATAGTCCAAGCCAGGTCTTTGACGGAAACCCTTTGCTACAAGTCTAGCTTTATAGGTCTCAACCTGTCCATCTACACCAATCTTCCTTTTGAAGATCCATTTGCATCCTACGGGTTTTACCCCGTCTGGAGCAATGTCCAACGTCCATACTTTGTTGGTGTACATGGACTCCATTTCGGTCCGCATTGCATCCAGCCATTTTACCGAGTCAACGCTCTGAACGGCCTGCTGGAAGCTAGTAGGCTCATCATAGTCTATGATGCAATCCTCTATATCCCCGTCTATGAGAAAACCGTAGTATCTCTCGGGCGGATGAGACTGCCTACTACTCCTGCGGAGCGGCGTAGGAATGTCCTGTTCTTTTGAACTTACTGGCTCTTCCAAGCTTTCAGTAATAGCTTGTGGTTCTGGAATTTCTTCCAGTTCTATTGCGTTCCCACTTATCTGGGTTTCCAAAAACTCAGTTTCCAAGAAGCGGGCATGTTGAGAAACAAAAACCTTTTGTTCCTCAGCAGAATAGAACAGATACCCCCTGGAGTTCTTTGGGTATCCCACAAACTTACATTGTACTGAACGTGCCTCGAGCTTGTCCGCATGCTGCTTTTTTACAAAAGCTGGACATCCCCATATTTTAATGTACTTAAGACAGGGTTTCTTCCCACTCCACATCTGATATGGAGTGGTAGGCACAGTCTTGGTGGGAGCCTTGTTCAAGAGATATGCAGCTACTTCTAGTGCATAGCCCCAGAAAGATCGCGGTAACTCAGCTTTACTCATCATGGAACGAACCATATCCAATAGGGTTCGATTCCTCCTTTCCGATACACCGTTATGTTGCGGAGTGTATGGAGGAGTACGCTGAGAGAGAATTCCATTCTCTTTTAAATAGTCCAGGAACTCGGCACTTAAGTATTCACCACCTCGATCCGATCTTAGAATCTTAATACTTTTGCCTGTTTGTTTTTCAACTTCATTCTTGTAATCCCGAATTTTCTCAAAGCCCTCGGATTTGTGCTTCATTAAGAAGACATGTCCATACCTAGAGAAATCGTCTGTGAAAGTAATGAAGTATGAATAACCGCTTCGCGCATGTGTAGACATTGGACCACACACGTCACTGTGTATGAGTCCCAAGAGCTCGCTCGCTCTTACTCCGTGTCTAGTGAACGGAGTCTTTGTCATCTTTCCCATGAGACAAGATTCACAAGTGGCATAAGACTGATACTCGAACGGATCCAAGTATCCTTCTTTATGTAACTTAGTCAACCGTGTCTCATTGATGTGACCCAGTCTACAATGCTATAAGAAAGCCTGATTGATATCTGGAGACTTTCTTTTGTGTGTATTCTGGACATTGAAAATCTGTGGTTGGTTTAATACGTATATACCATTGCTCAATGTACCTGACCCAATCAGAACTTGATTAAGGTGAATGTTTACAACATTACTTACAAACGCAAATTCATAACCTTCTTTAGAAACCAAAGATACAGAAATGATATTACAAGTTGCGTTGGGTGCAAAAAAGCAATTACGCAAAACCAAAACATGCCCATCTGACATTCCCAGGTGATAGTCCCCCACGGCTTTAGCATCCATGCTAGCTCCGTTCGCAACTCTGAGGGTCATGTCACCTTCCTTCAAAAACCTACGATTTCTCAACGCCTGCAAAGAATTACAGATATGAGATCCTGATCCGGTATCCAATACCCAGGAAGTAGAGTTTATAGAAAGACAGTTTTCAATAACATACACACCTGAAGCTGAAGCCGCAACCTGCTTCAGTTCCTGTGTCTTGGCCTTCCAAGCCCTGCAATCTTTCTTCCAGTGTCCACTCTTATGACAATAGAAGCATTCTTCCTTTCCAACAAGCTTCCCCGCAATCTTTGTTGCCTTTTCCTTTCCCTTCGTACCCACTTTACTAACACCGCCTCTTGGTTTGGAGGGGGCTTTCTTCCTCTTTCCCTTGGCTTTCGCCTTGGACCTAGAGGAAGAAGATCCTCCTACAAACAAAGCGGGTGTTTCCCTACCCTTCTGTAGGGTGCCCTCTGCGCTCCTCAACAGGTTGAGGAGTTCTGAAAGTTCAACTTCCTTTTCTTGTAAGTTGAAGTTCAGTATAAACTGGGTGTAAGTGGATGGAAGGGACTGGAGAATTAAATCCGTATAGAGTTCACTGTCCAACGTGGTCCCAAGTTCTGCGAGCTCCTCAGTGTAGCCAATCATCTTAAGCACGTGGTCCGCTACCGATGATCCGACGGCCAACTTAGTCGAAAATAACTTCTTCGACACTTCGTATCTTGCGATACGAGACTGCTCTCCATACAGTTCTTTTGTATGGAGAAATATGGACTCGAGGTCCATATTCTCATGCCTCCTCTGATGTTCGTTGTCCATAGAGGCAAGCACGAGGCACCTGGCCTTCGCGCAATCAATCTCCCAAGTCTTACGGATTTCCTTATCCGCGATGCTGGAGCTGGGACCTAGGACGGGGGGAGCTTTGGTGGTAAGAAAATACCCCAGCTTGTCGTAAGCGATTGCCAATTTGACATTCCTGAGCCAATCTTTGTAGTTTGGCCCTGTCAGTATGTTTTTATCTAGAAGTAACTTAAGTCCAGTCATTTCGAATTTGGTCGCTGCACGGGGGAGAGAAGAAACACTTTAGCACGATGCTCTTGCAAGTTTAGAATGGTTTTTAATTTGTCTAAACAGGATGGCTCCCACTGTCTCTCGAATCCCTCCTCAAACCACAAAGGAAGAATTAGCCGCGATCAATCCCACCGCACAATACTTGCTTAACCGTTCAGCCAGGCCAGTGTCGGTACTTCGAGGGAGGTTTTCCAACGCTTTCGCGAAGTTCCTTAATTTAAGAACCTTTTTTCCCTGGGGGCGTAGCCCCGCTAACACCATTCTAGGCACCTACTAGGTTTATAGCATTGATCGTTTAGTGAGAAATTTCCCGAGGAGTAGCATATACTCACAGTAGGATCGGGATCCAAATATCATCGCGTGACGAAAATGAAGGAATCCTACCATAATCATCACACTCCAAATGGTATGCAAATCTAGCAAGTTTCAGTACTTATGAAACTCCCGATGTGGATTTTTGCCCCATGCTCTTATGACCTTGACGAAGGTCAACAAATCATAAGTCACATGTCAAGTTCTGCCCGTCATTATCTAGGTTAATTTGAACCCACCCGTATATACCCTTGACGAAGGTCAACAAGGCAATACGACTGTCCCAAACCAATGCATCTATCTATGCTACATATGAACACCCAACAGCTACCAATCTCTATGTCTTGACGAAGGTCAACAAACATAGCTTGAATACTATTGAATATTCATACGAAACGACGGAGGGCTACGAATGGTTTTGGCGAAACCGTGAACGTAGTGAACTTGATATAATCGATGGAACGAGATAGCTTTTAGAAGGAGTGGCTCAAGCTCCGCATTTAAAAGTTAGTTTTGAAAAGAACCGAGTGGTTTTTCGAAAGTGTTCCAACGACTTTAGCTTGGTTTATTATCTTGCATTAGTTCTTTTAATGCGTGATATTCTTGCATTAGTTCTTTTAATGCGTCCCATCATTAAATCCTACCATTGCAGAAAACAACCAAAATATGACGTACGCTTATGCCATTCGCATTCGCCACGGGGTCCCGTCATCACTCGTTTGGTTACTTAACTAACGACAGAGCGGGGGCTGGGCTAGCGCGGCTGTAAAACATAAGCAACGCCTAAATAGAAAGCAATGATAGACATTACAGATCACAGATGAATACATTGGATATACTAGTAATCCGCAATCCTTTCGAGCCAGCAACGAAAAGCGGATTACACGGTCGCGGTGAATAGCCAAATACCCCACCCAAGACCCCTACGGGTGCGGCAAACTACCCGCCAAGTACTCGGCAGTTTGTGCACCCCCTCCATGGGTCTATCCTAGGAGCAAAAACAGTAAAAAGAATTATACAATGACGGCTACAACCCCGACCCGGTTGTGCAGCCAAACAAATAATATTATTACATCAATTTACATTTACAATGAATGAAAGAAAAACAAAAGCTCATCTCACATCCACCCCGGCTATTCACCCGCGACAGTCCAACACATTCATATACACATTCCAATATCAAACACAGATCATGTATAACCCCGACCAATCGGCTTATAGCGATTAGCCGACGTTCAATACATGCAAACATCACAGATATAACCAACATAGCCAAAATGTAGCGAAGTTCGAAAAAAATACGGATTTATAGGACCCCAAAAGTAAATTTCTGTTCTGGAAAATCTGGGCACATATAACATATTTGAAAAATCCCAAAACCCTACCAGAAGAACACTGCACAAAACACGATCTCATGAAGTGCCCAAACGGTGGCGGATCCGCGGCTTGATGAACAGGTGAGGCCGCGGATGGGCGGCGCTTTGAAGGAATCATGGGATCGTTTTTGGTGGGTGTTCTTAGAAAACCCTGAGCCGATTTTTGGAGTATAAAGTTTTTCATTTAGAGCAGAAAAAATTTCAACAGAAACTTAGGGTTTTAGTTTTTCCGGTTTTGCGATTTTTCGGTTTCGAACTTCCATACACTTCGCTACCAAGCTAGTTTAAGTTTAGTTAGGCTCTGATACCACTGTAAGTCTACGTTGTGACCCCCGGTGCTTACGGGGAGGCGGAAACGGTATAAAAAACAAATTTTTATCGCAAAGGGGCAACATGGACTAAACAAGTTCGGGATCGTGTCTAAACTAAACTAGCAAGCATACAAAGGAGCGTTAGCTACTCGGATGAAGATGGTTATACCTAAACTTGAACTCCTTCTTCTTCAAACTTTTGTAGAGGTTGATGGTTCTCTTCTTGTCGCCTTCTTCCGTCGAAGATGGATCCACCTCGAGGGTTCAACCTTTGGGCTCTTTCTCGAACTTGGAGTGAACTAGAATCTCCGGCTTGCTAAACCCTTGATCCTAGAGTGAGTAGAGAGAGTCTAAGAGGTGCTTTTCTTTTTAAGGAGAAGGATTCTCAACACATGAGAAGGGTTCTCCTTATGCTAGAGGAAGAAGAAGATGAAGTGAGGAGAGAGAGTTCTTATGATAAAGTGAGCTCTTTTTCTTTTGCAACCATAACATAAAGCAAAAGAATTATCAAATAATAATAATAATGAAAATGAAAAGGTTGATGGAAAGTTTAAGAATGACCATTATCATTTCAAACATTAAATGAATTTGCTAGAATCAAAGAGCATCTTTCTTTTGTAATGATGATGGTCAAAACTTCAACCATGGTCAACAAGTCAACCATGGTCAACAAGTCAACATAAAAACCAACCATGACAAAATTTCATTTTATTATATATTATTAATTGATATAACATAAATCCATTAGGGTTTGGAAAAAGACGACTGTCAACTGTGCATACGCACCGGTTCCGAAACCCTAATGAAAGCCCTCTTCCTCTTCCTCAAATAACCGTGCATACACACCTGCATCCTTGTTCCGAGGAACATGAATACTGAGAGATAAAAGCAACCCCAAAACATATACCAGCATCTGACTCAAACCAGAGCCAGCCAGTAATATCCGTCCGGACTCCAAACGTGCACAAGTGCGCGGATGAGAACGAACCCTGTCGCAAAACCATGCGACCTCTACTCTGTTTTGCCCAGAGGCGAATACCCTCTGTGTGGGACTCTAAAGACTCGACACTACACTGGCAGTAGGTTTAACCACAGACCGCAAGCGGCACTAGCTGTGCGTAACGGTCCCCAGGTAGATGCCGACAAGAAGGCTGACGAGGTGAAACCCCATCTGAACTCCTACTGAGTCTGAATGTGACATTCTCCGCACAGTCCGGTCTGTTCGTCTGATACATCGCATGTCGGGCCTAGGGGGCGGTAAAACGTCAGTCCCCCAATAGCGGTACAAGTCGTGTCGGAGTGAAGCCCAAAACACCCTGAGATAACAATGGAAGCCTACCAGTATATCTCGCTTGCCCTGGCCAGGGACTACTTGTGTAATGGCTCTCCTAGACACAGCGCGATGTCAACCCCCAATACCGGGAGAGACGAATCCTGTCTAACCGGCACTGCCTCCAAGTGCTTCGGGACTGCACCCAACCACTACCTGTTTGCACGACTCCTTTGAGCCGTGGTAGGGTAGTGATCAAAGTGTAGTGGGAACACACTCGAGGCGAAGTGCCAGTGTCAAGTCAGCGGACTAAGCTGTACTCATGTCACCTGGGAACTGATAACTGACGATAGGTATAATACCAACCTTTCAGTTCCCGACGAGTCCTGTCCAGTGTACCCGTAACCTAACGAGCACCCGTATACTATCTCCAGTACGACATACTGATGGCTGTGGGACAGACCATCTCCCACACTGGGATGAGAAGCGCATACGCTAGTTTACTCCGGAGTATCGATGCCCTGTCTCGATAGTCCTGCGACTAGGGACCTGTATAAGGATGTGCTTATAGATTACCCAGCCCCCACTAGTGTGACTGCCATCACAACGCTGGTAATCAAGCAAAGATCCTAAGGGCTCCACTAATGCGTATAGGTGATATCGCAAAATAAACACATGTACACATTGAAGTAGAAACAAACCAAGTAGCATACTACTATATTGAGCAAGATTGTTTATACAAGGTGAATATCCCAAGCTTCCATTAAGTAATATACAAACTAGTATGATACAGTAATGGCCTCTAGGGCATATACACTAACAAAGTCGAGACTATCAGCTAACAGGCGATATTAATCAATTAATATTCTCTAAAGTGTACGTGACATGGCAATTACCGGTGATGATGTGTGTGAGCCTGCAAGTAAGTGTATGTGGGATATACGCATCATCGGTAATGGTGTTGGTGTCCTGACAGCGTAATTTCAATATTAACATATGAAAACATAATATAAACTTGCGATGTGATGCGAACAGCAATAATGTGCGGGAGCTGAATATACAACATAACAATAAATAATGTGCATTTAAATAAACGAGTCAACAGGTAACTACAGGTCTAAACTAACAGAATAATCAGCAGGTAAGGAAACCACCTAAATCTGAGTCGATACATATAGTATATAATAGTCGGTGATCCCGCCTCAATAGTATCCCAAACGATACCCTATATAATATGACATCCTCGAGTCAAGAGTACGGATCTATCACCATAATTATATCTCGTACGGTAAATCTATCGTACGTCATACCAATCTGGGTACGGGTCAAATATTATATTTATCTCATTATTCATCTGGTATCCACATCATCACATATCGTGAGCAGGGAGTACTGATCTAAGTCTAGTACACTACTAATATCATCAACAATATCATGGTTTGGCTACTGATCAAAAACCTCATACAATCTGATGTCATAAACACATATTATCATATAGGAGTATACATCGCCCAAGCGATCCATTATAAATATCTTAAGATAGCGCATCTCATATCTCGATCATATGTCAACTATCATTTATATATTATCATCCACAAGGTATCGTCGTCCCACGATCCGCTATAACATCATGAAATATCTCGGTCACATATTAAATATCTCAGACATCATGGCCGATCATATCGACTCATTCCCAAGTATCATATAACATCCTCATCATCCAAGCATATGAATACCAATACATATATGTCCCCAATACGCATAAGGAAGTAAAATGTATGCGAGTATGTGTATGTGCGTGTATGCAAATCTTTACTCTAGGGTTTCGTGACTAAGAAATTCACTAAAGTCCTTTCTTCAATTCTCGCTAACACTAAACCCATGATCACCTAAAGCTTCTCTTGCTAAGTGTTCCTATCTCTCAACAACATATAAATATATATCTATATCACAACACATCAATTCTCACAACTTTGCGGGGGTGCTATATGCCATCCATCCGACTTCCCCCTAGATATAAATCTACTCACCTGGTCCTCGCTTGCCGAAATCGATGTCGCCACGCACTTGCTTGTCGTCTCGAAGTCCTCGTGAGGGTACCTACGTATCATAACACAACGTATCGCATTAAAATCTGACTCATGACCAAAACGACACACGAATTTCACATAGGTCAAAACCTATGGTTTGCTTTCTCAAATCAACCCAAAAAACCTCGACATTGGCGTACAAACGCCGAATGATCGAGAAAAACACAAACGCACCATTCGTGGTTTCACAACACACTAAATATATATATATGAAATAGGGTTTAAATCATCAAAACTTCAAATTCGCTTTAAAAGCTATTTTTCCGAAACTCTAGTAAGCAACAATTGCCAATTTAGTTCAAATCTAGTTGTTTTAACAATTCTAGCGGCTACAATGTTCTCTAAATATCTTGATTAAGCCGCCCAAACCATTTCCATAATTTAATCTCATAAATTTTCATTAAACCCAAAATTCTAGTTTGCAAATTTATCCAATTTTAACATTTTCATAGTAAAAATGCACAAACAACAATTTAGCTTGGTTTTGCAAGATCTAAAGTATTAAACTATAACTTATAATGTTAATAATGTCATGAATACCCTAATTAGATTTTTATCTCAATTATTTAATCAATCTCCAAAAACCTAGTTAACAAAATTAGCATAATTAGCAAAATTCTAAAGTAAAAATTAGCAAACTAGTAACTAGATTAGGTTTGCATTCCGTTAACATGTTAATCTCCTCATTAAAACCATGAATAATTGATAAAAATCCTCACTTGATCGCCAACACAAATCTTGAATTTTCAAATTTTAAATTAAAACTTAATTAAGCAACATGATTATTTGAGTTGAAGTAATTAAACATCAAGTAACAATTTGGTTTAAGATTATACCTCCAAACCATGAGTTAAAACATGCAACATAGCCTCCAAGATGCTCTCTTGTTCCCTAGATCCATACTAAAATAGACAAGGAATAATGGGTAGGGATTAGAATTGGATTTTGTGGGATTTAATTTGGATTTTTGAGGAATTTATCATGATTTTTTAGGTGATAATGAGATGGGGAAAGAGAGGGGCTGCTGCTGATTGGGTAGAGGGGAGGCTCGGCCAAAGTATGGGGAGGGGGAGAAGGGAGAGAGAGTGAGGTTGGAATTAACAAGTCAACAAAAGTCAAAGCCCATACCTCATTTATCTATTGTCTTTCTTTCTTTCCTTTTTTTTATTCTTCTCTTTTGTGAAATGGGACCAAGTTTTGGGGCTGCCAAGGGCTTGGCCAGCAGCCTAGGGGGGAGGAAAGAGGGTGTGGGTGAGTGTGGGTGAGGAAAAAATGATAAATGTTATACCCCAATTTCCATTTAATTTATTTTCACCATTTAAGCATTTTTCTTCGATATTTTCTAAAACCTTCTTAATAATTTCTTTTCATTTGAAAAACAATATTTTACATGTTAGTTTAATTTTCCATGATGCACAAAATTTGTATCAATCCATTCCAATTTGTAATTATCCCTAATTAAATGTATTAGTGACGGCTTAAAATAATATTAAAATAATTAATTTCGGAAATTTTTTCAGTAAACTACAAATTTTACAAGTGGCTCAATAAACACCAAATACTAGCAATTACATAGCTAGAGTATGTATATTTAATTTTATATTAAAAGATATTTATATCTTAGTTTTTACGGAAAACACCCGTTATTTTACCGAAAATCGGAAATTTCACCTAAACGATTTTCAAAACGTTCCAATCTTCCCCCTTAATTTAATTCGGTCCCCGAATTAAATTAAAACTCCCCCAACTACTAAAATATTCCAGTAAAACGATCAAGTCGTCGGGGCTCCGAAATCATAAAAACATAAATCACATCATAGCGCAATGATTGCGCATGAAAAAGAGTGTATAACTCAAAAATTAAAACTCCGTCAAGCATCCCGCAATTATCGGAGTTATGGTGAAGACACCAATGTCAAGATCCAATACGAAAACCAACATGATATACATCGAGCTGTACATGTAAACATCATTAAAACATATGGAAGCAATGCATGCCAAACCTTTTTCAAATCGCTGTGCCATGTGTGTATCACTGCACAGTGGCGGACGTCCATTGTGAGAAAATAACTATATATAAATATATATATATATATATATATCCTTTGTTCAACATACACGTCCCGCCGTTTTGAGAACAAATTAGAACGGTTTCCTTGTTTAAACTTTTCGTGTCATCTCAGACACTTAGATAAATGCTGAGACTATAGCTCTCCTTTTTTTTGGAAATCCCTTCGATAACTATCAATGCATGCAAAATTTATCCAGGTACTGTTCTCTGGCTAGTCCTGCTCAGTACGAAAACCAATAGTAAATATCGTAAAAACGTACTGCTCCATAAGAAATCAATCCCAAAATGTGCATATGAATGCCACGCACGTCTGGTGCGCACGGAAATCGAAATCCATGAATGTGCCATACATGTGCACATAAACAAAATCTGAGTGCAATGGGTGTGCACGAAAACACCTGTCAAGGGCAACGTGTGTGCCTGACAGCAAAACCAGGTGCATCTGATATGCACCAAATCCCGATTTAGTGCATCTGGCGTGCACCTAAATCGCCTCAAGCGCCCAAGTATTCGCAGGAATCCAATCAAGTGCACAAGGTGCACGAAAACAATATCGCAATCGAAATCAACGATATACAACACATCTCAATCCAAATCCAAATCAGGTATACCGTGGTATATAATCTCACAACCATATACATCAGCGTGCACAAAATCAAATCAAATACTAAAAGTGCATGAAAACTTCACCGAAAGCATAAGTCAAATCACATACATACCATAGGTATGAAATCAAAATCTGCATCTCGAATGACATCAAATCGAAGTCAAGTGCAACTGTGGTGCACGAAAATAATACCATAAAGCCCAATCATCAAAACTCAAATCCAAGTGATATAAGCGTGACACTCATATCATAACGCAAATCGCAATTAATGACATTGAGGTACACCTCCTATATTGTCGAAAAAGTGTCGGTACGCCCCAACTGGAGGAGCAAGAACATCTGTTTGCCTCCTGCCCACGGTCTGGCATCCTCATTTCTCTGTGGATTACCAATCTCGCAATCCATCAGCTCGTCGGCCCGGTCCGGTGTACCAACGGAAACGATCCGATCTAGTACTCCTCTAGTCCTCTCACAGCCAACTAGCACGACCACTCACCCAGCAGCATGTCTCTAGAGTCGACCTCTGGCCCTCTGGATACAAGTCACACATCTGATCCTCGGTGCAAAATCTCATTGCAACAGTGTCCTGGAAAGAACCTGCTCAGGGTTTCTTCCGATCTCGCCTATGCCGAACTGTACGGAGGCTGGTACTCTTGCCTAACCCTTTCTCGTTTTCTGGACATCTGCGTTCTCAGCACAACTCCTCCCCGGGAACTGGTCGTACCTCAACGCCTTTGTATGTATATCACATCTCTGATGTCAGCGAACTGGAACGTCACCTCATCAGGATCTCGTACGAACTTCTTACTCCGCTTTCTCTAATGTCGACTGATTCGGAATCGTCTCCTCGTGGCTGCGTGGTCTGTGCTCCATCGGCTATACTCGTATTTGGAGTCTCCCAAGCAATGCATCCCATCACATGATATCCGAATGAAGTCGAACCATCCGATCGATTCGTCAAAACCTCATAATCCCCCAAGAGCTCAATATCTTGAGTACAACAGTATCGAGTACATACCACAGCACCGGTGGACCAGCCGTAGAAGGGCAAACCCAAGCCTCACTAATGGCACCACGGAACTGCCGCAAACCCTAAGATTCAAAGGCTTTCGCATAGTCATTATGTCGAGTTAGGGTTTTCAATCTTCTAGAGGGTCCATAGAATTGCTTGCATGTCCTTCCGAATACTTTAAAGATGGAATATGGGTTTCTGACATTCGATCGTCTCTATCGACTCTCAACGTACCTGCGTGAAGTCGTCTCTAGCTGGAATCCATCAATCTGACGACCTCGCATCGGTGTAAGCGAACGAACCACATGTCCTAGTAATTCATCTTCGGGTGACTAGCGACCATCTATCATATCTTTAAGTACAACTCGTACTGCAAAAACTCTAACATCTTGGGCGATATCTCGACATTCGTAGCAACAACTGGCTCATTCGTCCGCACGCTGAATAGTGCCTCAATCATCAAAATAATATGTACTCTGACGGTCATCACAATCTGGCTAGCCTCTAGCAGTTGCCTAATCCTCTGGTGCTGATCTGCACGTCCAAGAAATCACGTAAAGGTGATCCATCAAACGCTCATGGCGCGAAAACACAATAAAATGACACATCTCTGCAATCGTGTGTCGCCGGAATTACGCCCTGGTCAGTTCTCGCCCGTGACGAGCTCGTGCTGACCGCAACTCTAGCCGTAGCTCTCTCTGCCCGTACAACCGTGATAACAAAAACATAGACTGGTACCGATGAGGCTAGATCATAGGAAGGAATATAATACTGTGCAAGGAATGTACATCCTAAGGCTACTTAAGCGGAGTATCGTATCGTAAGTATGCCGCGGAACATACACACTGTACGTCACTCTACTTGACTCACCTACTCCATCAACCAAAGGTCATCCTACACTCTGAAGGTAAAACCTAACGCTCTGATACCAACTTTGTCACGACCCGAAAAGTACAGAAGATGACCGGCACTTAAACTACGAAACGTCTCAAGGCATACGTAATCTAAGTAAGCCAAAACCCAGAATTCAAAACCAAGTAAAGCAGTAGAGTGAATAAAAACCAATTTTAAAGCAAGAAGTTTAACAACATAAGCCGAGGTATGCATTTTTAAAACATCAAGTCTTTTCTGAAAATTTCGGCAGAGTTTCCTTTGTAAATACTGGCCCCGAACGGGGTACAACATGAATAGTATACGAAATGATAAAAGGCATCTCTAAGCGGGAGTTAGCACTTCGTCAAACGACGGTCACAACCACGCAAGTAATATAATATACAACGCCAAAGGGCGAGGATCAAAACTCAAAAGAAACTCAAAATCAACATGAAAAGCATAATAATACAACGCGCGATTCTAAGGTCGAAATAACCACAACTGGTTTTCTAAATCTGAAAATAATATACAAGTCTGGTCTTCTATCTTTATCAAATATACAAATCTGGTTGATGGAGTTTTACTAGATACAACTGAAATAACAAATATACAATGGTGGTCCAGGTGCAAAGAACCCACCTGTCAAAGCAATCACCCGGAAGGAACAGTGCACCAGCAAAGCCGCAATAAACCAGTACGGCAAAGCCTGCAAGGAACTGTGGCACAACGGGGCTGAGTTGCCAACTCGTGAGTAGAAAACATCACAGAGCAGAAATCGTATGTATGACGCTATCCTAGGTCATATCAAGTAATATCCTGAAATAATATCCTGATCCATCTACATATCAGTGCAATACTACGTGCTCGTGTCAGTGCCTCAGATAGCAACATATCGGATATATAATGTATGAATGCATTATGAATGAAAACAGAATACATCATGAGTGAGACAACGGTTTTCTTTAATTAATGAGATTTCTCTATGTATATAAATTGAGTATCATCAATGAAACCAACAGAGAAATCAGTGTCAAGCATCGACACCAAAACATAAATCTCAATATCTCAATATCTCAGTATCTCAAATCCCAATATCTCAGTCATCCGTATCATCTACGGGATCGGCCAGCAGGCTCTGGCAGAACGGATCAGCCTGTATCCATCTCATGACTCCAGTCGGTATCCTCCAGATAACCGACGAGTCCAAATAATATCACCGGTAGGTAGTGCCCCGTGCCAGGCTCATCATCCTCCATGAAATCACTCTCGCCTCGGGGTACCTCACCGGGTCCACCATGTACCCGCAGACGGTTCATCCGGCTCCTCGAATCGGGTCTTGAAATCCATCTCATAACCGAGAAAACATCATGGTGGACGACTCATACATCACAAGAAAACCGCAACTTGCATTTTAAAAAGAGAGAGAGAGAGAGAAGTTTATATGTATTCTTGCGGTTTTCTCCCATGTCCCGAAATCTCATGAAAATCCGAATCCAAAAATCAAGAGTAAGTAAACAGTAAATATCGGCATAAAACCCCAAAATACTGCATAACCAATGAATAATAAATATGCAAGAAGTATTACAATAATGAATACTTTGTCTAAACTAGCACAGTAATGATAAGTCGAGACTATCAGCTAACAGGCGATATTAATCAATTAATATTCTCTAAAGTATACGGGACATGGCAATTACCGGTGATGTTGTGTGTGGGCCTGCAAGTAAGTGTATGTGGGACATACGCATCATCGGTAATGGTGTCGGTGTCCTGACAGCGTAATTTCAATATTAACATATGAAAACATAATATAAACATGCGATGTGATGCGAACAGCAATAATGTGCGGGAGCTGAATATACAACACAACAATAAATAATGTGCATTTAAATAAACGAGCCAACAGGTAACTACAGGTCTAAACTAACAGAATAATCAGCAGGTAAGGAAACCACCTAAATCTGAGTCGATACATATAGTATATAATAGTCGGTGATCCCGCCTCAATAGTATCCCAAATGATACCCTATATAATATGACATCCTCGAGTCAAGAGTACGGATCTATCATCATAATTATATCTCGTACGGTAAATCTATCGTACGGCATACCAATCTGGGTACGGGTCAAATATCATATTTATCTCATTATTCATCTGGTATCCACATCATCACATATCGTGAGCAAGGAGTACTGATCTAAGTCTAGTACACTACTAATATCATCAACAATATCATGGTCTGGCTACTGATCTAAAGCCTCATACAATCTGATGTCATCAACACATATTATCGTATAGAAGTATACATCGCCCAAGCGATCCATTATAAATATCTTAACATATTTCATCTCATATCTTGATTATATGTCAACTATCATATATATATCATCATCCACAAGGTATCGTCGTCCCACAATTCGCTATAACATCATGAAATATCTCGGTCTCATATTAAATATCTCACGACATCATGCCCGATCATATCGACTCATTCCCAAGTATCATATAACATCCTCATCATCCAAGCATATAAATACCAATACATATATATCCCCAATACGCACAAGGAATTAAATGTATGCTAGTATGTGTATGTGCGTGTATGCAAATCTTTTCTTTAGGGTTTCGTGACTAAGAAATCCACTAAAGTCCTTTCTTCAATTCTCGCTAATACTAAACACATGATCACCTAAAGCTTCTCTTGCTAAGTGTTCCTATCTCTCAACAACATATAAATATATATCTATATCACAACACATCAATTATCACAACTTTGCGGGGGTGCTATACGCCATCCACCTGACTTTCCCCGTAGATATAAATCTACTCAGCTGGTCCTCGCTTGCCGAAATCGATGTCGCCATGCGCTTGCTTGTCGTCTCGAAGTCCTCGTGAGGGTACTTACGTATCATAACACGTCGTATCGCATTAAAATCTGACTCATGACCAAAACGACACATGAATCTCACATAGGTCAAAACCTATGTTTGCTTTCTCAAATCAACCCAAAAACCCTCGACATCGGCGTACAAACGCCGAATGATCGAGAAAAACTCAAATGCACCATTCGTGGTTTCACAACAAACTAAATATATACATATGAAATAGGGTTTAAATCATCAAAACTTCAAATTCGCTTTAAAAGCTATTTTTCCGAAACTCTAGTAAGCAACAATTGCCAATTTAGTTCAAATCTAGTTGTTTTAACAATTCTAGCGGCTACAATGTTCACTAAATATCTTTATTAAGCCACCCAAACCATTTCCATAATTTAATCTCATCACTTTTCTTTAAACCCAAAATTCTATTTTGCAAATTTGTCCAATTTTAACAATTTCATAGTAAAAATGCACAAACAACAATTGAGCTTTGTTTTGCAAGATATAAAGTATTAAACTGTAACTTATAATGTTAATAATGTCATGAATACCCTAATTAGATTTTTATCTCAATTATTTAATCAATCTCCAAAAACCTAGTTAACAAAATTAGCATAATTAGCAAAATTCTAAAGTAAAAATTAGCAAACTAGTAACTAGATTAGGTTTGCATTCCATTAACATCTTAATCACCTCATTAAAACCATGAATAATTGATAAAAATCCTCACTTGATCGCCAACCCAAATCTTGAATTTTCAAATTTTAAATTAAAACTTAATTAAGCAACATGATTATTTGAGTTGAAGTAATTAAACATCAATTAACAATTTGGTTTAAGATTATACCTCCAAACCATGAGTTCAAACATGCAACATAGCCTCCAAGATGCTCTCTTGTTCCCTAGATCCATACTAGAATAGCCAAGGAATAATGGGTAGGGATTAGAATTGGATTTTGTGGGATTTAATTTGGATATTTGAGAATTTATCATGATTTTTGAGGTGATAATGAGATGGAGAAAGAGAGGGGCTGTTGCTGATTGGGGAGAGGGGAGGCTCGGCCAAAGTGTGGGGGAGGGAGGGGGAGAGAGAGTGAGGTTGGAATTAACAAGTCAACAAAAGTCAAAGCCCATACATCATTTATCTATTGTCTTTCTTTCTTTTCCTTTGTTTTATTCTTCTCTTTTGTCAAACGGGGCCAAGTTTTGGGGCTGCCAAGGGCTTGGCCAGCAGCCTAGGGGGGAGGAGAGAGGGTGTGGGTGAGGGAAAAATGATAAATGTTATACCCCAATTTCCATTTAATTTATTTTCACCATTTAAGCCTTTTTCTTCGATATTTTCTAAAACCATCTTAATAATTTCTTTTCATTTCAAAAATAATATTTTACATGTTAGTTTAATGTGTCATGATGCACAAAATTTGTATCAACCAATTCCAATTTGTAATTATCCCTAATTAAATGTATTAGTGACGGCTTAAAATAATTAATTTCGGAAAAATTTTCAGTAAACTAGAAATTTTACAAGTTGCTCAATAAACACCAAATACTAGCAATTACATAGCTAGAATATGTATATTTAATTTTATATTAAAAGATATTTATATCTTGGTTTTTACGGAAAACACCCGTTATTTTACCGAAAATCGGAAATTTGACCTAGACTATTTTCAAAACGTTACAAGCAGCGGCACGTAAATCCTCATATCTCAGGCGCTGTATCCTCAGATCGACCCTCAAATACCTCGTCTCCGGCACCGCTTACTCTGGTCGGCCCACATATCCATCTCATGACTCTGGTCGGTATCCTCCGGATAACCGACGGGTCCAAATACTATCACCGGTAGGTAGTGCTTCCCTGCCAAGCTCACCATCTAACAATACGAGTCTTCTTGCCCCGGGGTACCTCACCAGGTCCACCATGTACCCGCAGACGGTGCCTACCGCTCCTCGAATCGGGTTTCACATGCCACTCTCAGAACCAAGAAAACACATGGTGGACGCACTGAAATATCATATTAAGAGAAACCGGGTTTTAAAAACAATACATACTTTCTTTTTAAATAACCACGGTTCTCAAATCCAGAAATCTCATGAAAACAGCATATCTCAATGCGTAAAATCATAAAGCATGATGTATGCAACATATAATAGAAATGTAAGCATATCCGTGTATCATGCTGTAAGTGCACGGCGGCGCCCCGGCCGTCAATCCGACGCCGGAATGCGGAAACGGTGAATAACTTTAATTTTGCGGACTTAGCAAACCGGCACCACCGCGCACTAAACACCCGGATCGTTACCATTAACAAGTCTAAGCTAACTAGAAGATGGGAAAGAGATATACCGACGATCCAAGTCCTCCGGTCTTCATCTCCAATCCGATCTCCTCGCGGGATCTCCGTCCGTCTCCTCCTCGTCGCCGGAAGTGCACCACGTTGCCTACATCGTTTATGGGCTCCCACCTCAATGCCGAGGCAACTCGGGTACGAAGCCGGCTACTCGACGTGCCCAAGGTTCGTTGTAGAATATGTAGTGAGCTTGTGTCTCTTTTTGGGGTAGTGGAGTTGCCATTTGTGGAGGAAGAAGAACTTGGAGAGAGGTGAAGGAAAAAAAACTAGCATTCAAAAGAATGAGAGTATCATATATTTTCTCTACACTACAAATGAAGCATTTTCCTTATGCCACCAATAGTGGCCGGCCCCCCCCTTTGTTCATGTGTGATTGGAGAGAGAAAAAACAAGGGGGGAAGGAACCATCATACAAGGGAGAGGTCAAGTCATGATGTGTAGAAATGATGACTAGAAAAACCAACACACCAAAAACCATCCATCAAACATGATGACTCAAAAAGTCATGCCATCATGAAGATACAAGTCAAGCAAGGTCAAAGGATGGCACCCATCATGAAAACCATCATGATACAAATATACAAAGACCCCCTTCCACAATAGCTTATTTGCAACAATGCAAATAAACCCTCCTCCACCAAACTTCGGCCAATGAACGGAACAATGGAAATTGGCCGAAACGGAAAGCAAACTGGCAACTCCAGAAAACTGGTCCCGTAATAAATTACGGGAAAACCCCGATACTGTGCATACACACCCGCATCTGTATTTCGACCGAAATACAAATGCAATGAGACAAAATCTCCACTGTACTATACTAGAATCCGGCTTATACCAAAGCCGGCTAGTAATATCTGTTCGATCCTGATCCGTGCAATACCGCACGTATCTGATCGAACCCTGCCATATAATCATACGGCCTATAGTACAGACTGTCCGATCCTGATCCGTGCAATACCGCACGTATCTGATCGGACCTTGCCATATCTCCATACGGCCTCTACAACCTTTCGCCCGAAAGCTGAGTAACTGAATGTGGGGGACTCTAAAGACTCGTCAACACCTTGGTTGTGGATTTAACCACTAGCACGTTAGAGGTATAAGCCAATACATAACGGGCTACCAGGTATTGACCAAAAGGGACGTCTGTGAGCGAACTCAGCCTGACTCCCTACTGAGCCTGTCAGTGACAATATCCGTGCAGTCCGGTCCGTTCGTCTATGAGTATCGCATGGCGGGCCTAGGGGGTTGGTAAAAGTCAGACCTCCAAAAGCGGTACAAGTCGTGTCGGAGTGTAGCCCAGAACACCCTGAGATACTACTGGAATACCTACCAGTAAATCTCCTTGCCTTGGCCAAGGACTTTGTGTAATGGCTCTCCTAGACACAGCACGACCTCACCCCCAATACCGGGAGAGACGAACCCCTGAAGATACGCTCACTGCCTCCATGTGGCTCGGGACTGTACCCAACTAAAACCTGTTTGCACGACTCCTTTGAGCCGTGGTAGGGTAGTAATCAAAGTACAGTGGGAACTCACACGAGACAAATGACGATCCCCAGGTCGATGAACTAACCTGCACACATGTCACCAGGGAACTGCCATCTGACGTCTGGTATATGACCAACTAGCATGTTCCCGGCGAGTCCTGTCCGGTGTACTCATAACCCAATGAGCACCTGTATACATCTTAGGTGATCCAACTGACACCAGTGGCTTGTGAGACCGGCCACCGCCCCTCGTCGGGGTCTCGACTGTATACACTAGTCTACTAATGGAGTATCGATGCCCAGTCTCGAAACTCCCACGACTAGGGACCTTTTAAGGATAAGCTTATAGACCCCAGCTCCCACTTATATGATCGCCCTCATACTGCTGGTGGTCAAGCAAGAATCCTAGGGGCTCTATCAACGTGTAATAGCGACGTGTCAGGTCACTTAAAACAGTACACGATGATAAAGGTAAAACCAGATAGCATACTATCATCTCGAGTAAGACTGTCCTACCGGGATAGGTCCTCCCTCAATCATTACAATCACGTACCTGTGACCTAATAATTGACTCTGAGGGCACTATCTCCAACAATCTCCCACTTGCACTCAAGGCTAATTATTGCGATGTCGCATACTCACAGCCCGTGTGATACCGAACATCCAACTCCTCTACTAGTCAGTCTCACAAAGCTCGTTTGCGGAACTATTGCGTTCGAGGAATAACCTCAGTGAGTGGATCCGCTTAGTTGTTTCTTTCTATGTCTCTCTAAATCTCAAGTTCGCGGAGAAAGCCATCTCCCGAAATGAGCAATACCTGTCTCAGAATATGTCTGGATGTCTGACGGGACCTAGCTCATAAATGAACTCCAAATCCAAACTTCTTAGACTGTATCGTCAACTGAACTTAATCAGTATCCTGCGCGCCATGCCTCCCTCAGTATTGCCTTGGACCACCTGTCCAAAATACTGCCCCTCATCAGAAGGAAAACTATAACTCTGACAACCTCCTTGTCGTCCATGTCACCTTGGAAGCCTGGAATGATAACTGTCTCCTGAATGAGGCTGTCGTTATCATCTCCCTAGAACATCCACTTATGTTCTAAAACTGCTTCCGACTGTTTCTCCAGGATTGGATTAATGTCAACTTATTGCATCCAGCGCAAGAACAACATCTGGTGTGGTACTTGACATCTCACGATTGACTCAATTGCCGGAGCAAATGATCTGCCAATCATGCCCATCCCTCTCCCCTTTAGTCTGTAAGACACCTTTGGAGAGGGTGACTCCATTACCTGCAGGTACACTACCGTGCCAGGAGTCGTCCATCCTAAATACTCTTAGAATGCTGTCAAGTACCCTGATTGGGAAACCACCCAAATCTAGATCTAAAACCATAGATCTAGTAACCAGTATGTCTGATATAAAATCCATTTCCTTTGTGGAGAAACAACTGTGTGATGACCAAAGTATAACCGATCGTAGTGTAGGAGTTTCTTTTCCTACTCTGTGTATATCATCCAAATACCAGGATATCACACCCTACTACCTTCTCAACTGATCCATCCCCTATTCTGATGAAGTCAAACCCAAGACTGTCACGTCAGAAATAGATGATCTATCTCCGCTATATCTGCTCTAGTCTATAAATAGACATAAGCAACCTGTCCACCAATGCTTCCGCTGCTCCCACTGACTACGACAACCCTCTGGCAGAGTCATATAGACGTATACTTCTAAAACTGGTTTAGAACGACGCTATACTCATCCTCCCGCCGGGTCTCGCAACCTGGAACAACAGCAATGGTAATTGTGGGTAAACAAGAACTTCCCTGTCACCGTCCTTGAGGCTACCGGAGTACCTCTCGGGTGCCTGAAGTTACCCACCGTATCTGCGGAGTGGCCAATGGAATGTCAATTCAGATTGAATCTTTAGGTTCCTTATCAAATTTTCAGTAATCGTTTGTGGTTCTGGAATCACTTCCAGTTCTACCATACTCCCACTACTGTTTTCTGAAAAAAAATCCATTTTTAATAAAACTGTGGCGAGTCTAGAACAATGTTGCTATTGTTCATCCAGATGGTAGAAAGTCAACCCGCGTCATAGCCTGGGTCAACCCACAAACAGCCATTACAGAAACGTGCCTTGAGTTGTCCAGTGTCTGGTTTTAAGCATAAACCGGACAACTCCCCGTACCTTAACAATGTTAAGATATGAACTGTTCTATAGCCAATATAGAAACAGAGGCACTGATTTAATTGAACCAGATTCAAATCATGCAGTTGTCTCCAGTGCATGTCAACTAAATGGAAGGAGGCCGATCAGCGTTACTCAACTTAGGAATACTTCCAATTATGAGTAACCTGAAAGAGAAGCAAGATCTCTTTATCATTACTATCAACTGAATACCATACACAAGTATCTACATCTTCGATCACTTTGAAGAATCCCGATACTTGCTACACCTGGTTCTCTACTCTATTCAAATACCTATAACTTCTCAAAATTTGGACCCTGTGTTTCCGCGAAACACCTGTCTAAAAACTAGAGAAGTCATAAGTAAACCGAATATAGTACGAGGACCAACCCCTCTGTCCTGATGGACCCTGGACAACATACAATCCTTTGTATAAGTCCCTTGAGTCTGATAACTCATTCACTGTGTGTCGTAGGTTGAAAACTGTACTTATGGTTAAGAAGAATTACACCGCTGTTTAATGCTCCTTACCTAACCATCCACTGATATAGGTAAATGTCGTAGACATAATTTCAGAAAGGTATATCTCACTCTATGAAAATAGACGTACAGATATATCAATTTGAAATTGGTGCATAACAGCGGATATTCAAAACCAAATATTTGCCGACCGGCAAATAGCCCAGGTGATTTCCTCAAATATCACCGATTACAACGAATCCCGATATAATGAGGATAATCACCCAATTCCCAATAACTTACTCCCACTCATCATCTGTAAAACCATACAGATGTGAGAATCGTACCTGGTAAATACATACCATGGAGTAAGTATCTAATCGGGAAATCAGTTTTCCTTTAACATTATACAGTGAAACTGAAACATTGAAATGTTCCGATGGGGTATTCTGGTATTCCTAGTAATGCCTCTTCCAGATTCACGACTGTAACCGTATAGTTCTTTGCCACCTCTCCAAATCCCTTCATATGTCTTTAGTCTTTACCTTCTGCACACCCTTTTAGGCCAAATGGTTTTCTTCTTTCCCTACCGTTCGGCACCAGCCTATGGTTTGGAAGAAGACTATCCAATAAGCATAATGGGTGTACTGTCCCAATCCCAGGAACACTCGCAATGAGAGAGGGTGAAGATAAAGGACAACCGAATAAACCTTATTCCTATTTCTCCTGAACCAGAATCCATCCCCGAACTGGAACAAGTTCCATTCGAGTTCGTATATAACCATACGATGGAGTATCCAAATAAACTGTGGATCTTCGTAGTGATACGGAGTGTCCTGGAGAAATACAAAGGTGATGTGGGAGTGGTAACGAAATATTTGGTTTGGTCATGAATATCTGTTGCAATTTACTTTGCCCTCTTACTAATCCCTTGCTTTGTCTGAACTTAATACCTTCTGCACACCATCGTTATGCTAATTGGTTTTCTTCATTCCCTACCGGTCGGCACCAGCCTAAGGTTTGGAAGAAGACAATCCAATTTGCGTAATAGGTGTACTACCCCTAAACCAAGGAGTACTCGTAACCTGAGAGAGGGTAAAAGGAAAAGACAACTGAATAATCCTATCCGTTTTCTCCAGAACCGGAAACCATCCTCGAATAAATTCTTTCGAGTTCGTATCTAACCATACGATGGTTTTGTCCAATGGAAGTGGACGTTCGTAGTAATACGGGGTGTCCTGGAGAAAAGGGTAAAAGTAGGAGTGGCAATGAGGTTTGCAACTCTGACAATCCAAAAGCCAGTGTTTAAGAAGGTTCGGTCAACTTGGTCACTGAGTCATAGTCTAGGGTCGGGTCAATGGTCGCTGCCAAAGAGAGAGAAAGAAAAGAAACACTCAGCGTGCACTCTAACCTAGATCAGAATGGTCACCAATTTATCTAATCTGGAAACCTCCCACTGTACCTCAAATTCTCCTCCAAACCTGAAAGAAGAATTAGTCGGGGTTACCCGAGGAGTAAACTAACTCATCAGTGGGAATCGGGATCCAACTATCATTGCATGATAACGTGACGGAATCCGCTCACGTAAACACACTCCAGGAGGTATGCGCATATCTGGCAAGTTTCAGTTCTTTTGAAACTCCCGATGTGATTTCTGCCCCATGCTCTTATGACCTTGACTAAGGCCAACAAATCATAAGTCACATGTCAAGTTCTACCCGTCATTATCCAGGTTGATTTGAACCCACCCGTACAAGCCCTTGACTAGGTCCAACAAGGCTATACGACTGTCCCAAACCAACGCATCTATCTATGCAGCATATGAACACCCAACAGCTACCAAACACTGTGCCTTGACTATGGCCAACAAACACAGCTTGAATACTATTGACTACCCATATGAAACGACGGAGGGCTACGAATGGTTTCTGGCGAAAACCTTTAACGTAATGAACTTGATATCGTCGAAGGAACGGATAGCTTTTAAAAATATAGTGACGAAAACCGTTGCTAAAGAGGTCACTCCCTGTGAAGGGATCTCGGCTCTTTCCCCGTAGAATGGGGTGCAGGATATTCCAACTGAATACCACGGTGCAAAGCAAAAGCAATCGGCTATAGTGAAGTTAATGCCCTGACGCAAACTTTTGTCCAAGGGGTCACTCCCGGTGAAGGGATCTCGGCCCTTGCCTCGTCGACTGAGGAGCAGGATATTCCAATGAATACCACGATGCAAAACAAAAGTAAACGTCCTTGCAATAACAGCCTTTTGAAAAGTGTTCCAACAACATCAGATTAGGTTTGTTTTTAACTTGCATTGATCCGAATCAATGCAGTCCCATCAATTGATCACACCACAAAGAACGAAAATATACTGATGTACGTATATGCCATCCGCATTCGCCACTGGGTCCCGTCATTACCCGTTAGGTTAGCTAACTAACGACAGAGCGGGGACTGGACTAGCGCGGATGTAAAACATATACAACATCTACTAATATATATACCAATATATTATATTCGCTCAAGGCGTGAATAAAATGCAACATCACAGAAATGTACAGCATCACAGAAACAATACAGATATCTGGGATCCCCGGGTTTCACAGAGCCACTGCTGAAACCCGACGTTCCCCTGGTCGTGTGGATAGCCTGTGCAATGAAAACCTAGACCCCTACGGGCGCGGCAAGTTACCCGCCAAAACCTGAAGCGAGGCAGCCCCCTTCAGCAACGTGAATGGACCACCCAGCACTTCACGGAATCCGGTAACTTGGGCACCCCTCCTGGGTCAACCTGTACCCCCTACGAGTGCGGCGAATAGCCCGCCAATCCTAGAGTGAAGCCCCCTCCGTCTCAATGCCATGAGATGCGGGCTTGTTGCCCTCCAGAACCCGGCTATCCGTGCACCCCTCCGCGGGGCAATCCTAGTACAGAAAGTAAAATATACATACAACGGGTACATCGACCGCAACCAGGTCGTGCCCCAAAATAATAATACAAACAGGCAGTGACGGCAGTCCACATGTCGGACGCTCGCCCCGCAATATCAAATGTACATAATACCACAAAAACTGTACTAGCATTGCATCCAGGCTATCCCTACGACCGATCCGCAACAACACAGCAAATACATAGAACATCAACGTGAAAGTCACGTTCGCAAATCCGTCTAACCGGGCTATAGCAGTTAGACAGGATTTACCGATCAAGTGACATTCACGGTCGCAGATATAATGTAAATACTGTGAAAAATGTGTTTAAAATATCCGATCGATCAAAAATTAACAAGTGGGCCCCAAAACAATACTGTAGCAGTTAAAGAAATTCTGGGCCCAATGTTAATGTTCCAGAAACCCTAAAATCTCCCCATAAGCCCACTGTAAAAACCCAACCCACTGATTCCTTCATGCTGCCGCGGAAGCGCGGCCACAAGTGGGTTTTGGCCGCCCTTCCGCGCTCTTGTCAGAAGATCAGTGCATCGAATTTGAACAGTGGTCTTATAATTTTTAGTACATAAAAATTTTACAACCTGAAAAAATTTTCGAGACTAAAAAATTCCAACAGAAAACTGATGTGAGAAAATACGGGTTTTTGGACATTTCGATCGATCGGAACTGAAAAACACATTACACAAAGCTAGACTAAGTTAATGGCGAGGCTCTGATACCACTGTAAGTGCACGGCGGCGCCCCGGCCGTCAATCCGACGCCGGAATGCGGAAACGGTGAATAACTTTAATTTTGCGGACTTAGCAAACCGGCACCACCGCGCACTAAACACCCGGATCGTTACCATTAACAAGTCTAAGCTAACTAGAAGATGGGAAAGAGATATACCGACGATCCAAGTCCTCCGGTCTTCATCTCCAATCCGATCTCCTCGCGGGATCTCCGTCCGTCTCCTCCTCGTCGCCGGAAGTGCACCACGTTGCCTACATCGTTTACGGGCTCCCACCTCAATGCCGAGGCAACTCGGGCACGAAGCCGGCTACTCGACGTGCCCAAGGTTCGTTGTAGAATATGTAGTGAGCTTGTGCCTCTTTTTGGGGTAGTGGAGTTGCCATTTGTGGAGGAAGAAGAACTTGGAGAGAGGTGAAGGAAAAAAAAACTAGCATTCAAAAGAATGAGAGTATCATATATTTTCTCTACACTACAAATGAAGCATTTTCCTTATGCCACCAATAGTGGCCGGCCCCCCCCCCCCTTGTTCATGTGTGATTGGAGAGAGAAAAAACAAGGGGGGAAGGAACCATCATACAAGGGAGAGGTCAAGTCATGATGTATAGAAATGATGACTAGAAAAACCAACACACCAAAAACCATCCATCAAACATGATGACTCAAAAAGTCATGCCATCATGAAGATACAAGTCAAGCAAGGTCAAAGGATAGCACCCATCATGAAAACCATCATGATACAAATATACAAAGACCCCCTTCCACAATAGCTTATTTGCAACAATGCAAATAAACCCTCCTCCACCAAACTTCGGCCAATGAACGGAACAATGGAAATTGGCCGAAACGGAAAGCAAACTGGCAACTCCAGAAAACTGGTCCCGTAATAAATTACGGGAAAACCCCGATACTGTGCATACACACCAGCATCTGTATTTCTACCGAAATACAAATGCAATGAGACAAAATCTCCACTGTACTATACTAGAATCCGGCTTATACCAAAGCCGGCTAGTAATATCTGTTCGATCCTGATCCGTGCAATACCGCACGTATCTGATCGAACCCTGCCATATAACCATACGGCCTATAGTACAGACTGTCCGATCCTGATCCGTGCAATACCGCACGTATCTGATCGGGCCTTGCCATATCTCCATACGGCCTCTACAACCTTTCGCCCGAAAGCTGAGTAACTGAATGTGGGGGACTCTAAAGACTCGTCAACACCTTGGTTGTGGATTTAACCACTAGCACGTTAGAGGTATAAGCCAATACATAACGGGCTACCAGGTATTGACCAAAAGGGACGTCTGTGAGCGAACTCAGCCTGACTCCCTACTGAGCCTGTCAGTGACAATATCCGTGCAGTCCGGTCCGTTCGTCTATGAGTATCGCATGGCGGGCCTAGGGGGTTGGTAAAAGTCAGACCCCCAAAACCGGTACAAGTCGTGTCGGAGTGTAGCCCAGAACACCCTGAGATACTACTGGAATACCTACCAGTAAATCTCCTTGCCTTGGCCAAGGACTTTGTGTAATGGCTCTCCTAGACACAGCACGACCTCACCCCCAATACCGGGAGAGACGAACCCCTGAAGATACGCTCACTGCCTCCATGTGGCTCGGGACTGTACCCAACTAAAACCTGTTTGCACGACTCCTTTGAGCCGTGGTAGGGTAGTAATCAAAGTACAGTGGGAACTCACACGAGACAAATGACGATCCCCAGGTCGATGAACTAACCTGCACACATGTCACCAGGGAACTGCCATCTGACGTCTGGTATATGACCAACTAGCATGTTCCCGGCGAGTCCTGTCCGGTGTACTCATAACCCAATGAGCACCTGTATACATCTTAGGTGATCCAACTGACACCAGTGGCTTGTGAGACCGGCCACCGCCCCTCGTCGGGGTCTCGACTGTATACACTAGTCTACTAATGGAGTATCGATGCCCAGTCTCGAAACTCCCACGACTAGGGACCTTTTAAGGATAAGCTTATAGACCCCAGCTCCCACTTATATGATCGCCCTCATACTGCTGGTGGTCAAGCAAGAATCCTAGGGGCTCTATCAACGTGTAATAGCGACGTGTCAGGTCACTTAAAACAGTACACGATGATAAAGGTAAAACCAGATAGCATACTATCATCTCGAGTAAGACTGTCCTACCGGGATAGGTCATCCCTCAATCATTACAATCACGTACCTGTGACCTAATAATTGACTCTGAGGGCACTATCTCCAACACATGCAACATAAAACAGTAATATGCACATATCGAGGGAAAACAGCTCTTAAAATGAATCCCGTTTTAAAATATATTATGCGGTTCCCAAATCTCAAAATCAAGCCAGCATCATCTATGTATGTGCAAATATGTATGTAATCAAGTATGGGTGTACAATATGGTATATACGCAAGTATGGGTGTACAATATGTATGTGCGCCAATATGGATGTACAAGTGGGTATATACGCAAGTATGAGTGTACAATATGTATGTACGCCAATATGGATGTATAAGTGGGTATATACGCAAGTATGGGTGTACAATATGTATGGAGTCAAATCATGATGCAGCAATCCTACGGTGTAGTGACATGGCAATTATCGATGATGAAGTGTGTGAGCCGGCAAATCTGTGTACGTGTAACATACGCATCATCGATAATTGTGCAGGTGTACTAGCAAAGGTATAAGTAATGCAATGCGAATAACATGAATGCAGCATAAGGTAAATCATATGCAAATACTGACGGGTATACCTATCTATCATGACCGAGTCAGTAAATCTATCAATCGATATCTAGCCACACAACATCACGTACGGCATCCTCTAGTCAAGGGTATGTATCAAACCTCAAGTCAAACTCATCACGTACGGAAAATCATCGTACGGTGGCATTAATCTATCAGGGATCATATCAACCTATAAGACGAGGAGGGTACGGACCTAACGTCTCATACGGCTATCACACATGATTCACGACATTCTATATATATCTATATACCTATGTCCCAGGTCACATCCATAACAATCTCGTATCAGGGGACCGACAAGATATCAATCACCACAGTCGACTCGCATCCATATACCAACATATCACCAAGTCATCATATCGCAACGTACATTCTTTTCATCATATTTATCTCTCACATCGAATCAATTCTACATAAACATTCTATCTTACTATAAGCATAAGTATCTAATCTAACATGCACACCCGAACCATACAAACAGTTTTTCAAAGATGCGAATAGTAGTTTTGAAAGTAGGGGTTACGGTGTTTTGAGGAAAAGATATCATTTGAAAATCCGTAACATCCCTCAGGGTATCTGTCTAAAAGATGCATACGATTCTCCAGTTTGGAAATAGGTATGGTTCGGATGACGCATCTACGTCGACTATCTAATCCTATAGTACCCTAAACGGCAATATCTTCAAATATCATCCTCAAATCCCGTCATCACATACTAGTCGTATCACATCACTTCTAACTATCCTTAGTTTCTAATATGGTTCTCTAACTATCTTTTTACTCTATCTATAGTTTTCTATTAAAGGATTCATTAACCATAATCTATATATAAATCGGTTTCCATCAAAGTGTGCGGGGGGGCTATACGCCATCCACCCGACTTCCCCCGTAGATATAGATCTACTCACCTTGATCCTTGCTTATCGAAGTCGATGACGCCATGCTCCGTCGCCTCGGAATCCACACGAGGGTACCAACAATAATAAATAATCGCAATCGCTATTAACATGAAGTCCGGAAACCAAAACGGTACACAGATCGCCTATAGGTTATAACCTATAGCCCACGTATGCAAAACCAAAAAATTACCCCTAGTCGTTGATGTACAAACATTCAACAACCAAATACAAATCCAAATATCAGAACTCATCATTCAAAATACGGAAAACATATACAAAAATCACACTAATGTGCTCCCAGATTTTGACTCAGGCCAAAAGCAGTTGCACAAACAAGTCTAGGGTGCTGTATATAGTGTATATGAGCTACCGGACCAACCTGGAGCCAAACTCCTCCAATGTGGCCGGCTACTTGGCCTAAAATTCCAGCCTCCTCGGCCCCATGGTCTCCGTTTGGGTTTGTGTGGTCGGGGTGGTCTCGTAGTGCCCTAATTTGTTCCCTGGTATTGTTTGGTTTCCTCAAAAATTCCCCGGGTTGCTCTAGATTTCCCTGCACACCCTATAAACTCATAAAACCGACATGAAAAAAATCCTAAATCCGTATTTTGGTTTCTATACTAAATTCTAGGTCTTTAATTTGATCTCTAGGGTCTTGTACAGCCACCACACATCACTAATTCCCCAAAATCCTCAAAGCCTTCTCTTGAATTTTCTAAATACCATATACCCTAACCAAACATATTCTAAACTAATCTTGAATACAAGAAATCTTAAACTAAGCTAAATGGAAAAATTTATACCTCATGGGTGTAGCCTAGCAAAACCTTACCTCTTCAATGTTATCAAAATCCCACTTTTCTTGGTCCAATGTGTAGAGGAGAAGGAGGTGATCATTTTTTATGAAAGGGGTATAGGGTTTTGACAAGGTTTTAGAGATGTATCCAAAGGTTAAAGATAGAGGGAAGTGAGGAAGAAGAAGGAGAAGAAAAATAAATGGTGGAGGATAATGTGGCTGCCCCCCCCCCCCCTCCTTTATTCTCACCCACTCTCACTAAATTACCCTTTTGCCATTTCTCTTTTCCTTTTCTTTTCTCTTTTTAAAACCAAAGAACAATAAGACCCATAAACGACACAAATGCAACAACATGTAACCTAATGCAATATGACATGGTGCACTAGCCATGAAAACTATAGAAACACGGATTTGGCTTAATCGCGATTAGTAGTGCACTAATCGGGTTTTTATCCAAACTGTATATAATAAATTTTAATAATGCCAAATCCTTTAATTATATTTTTAAATGAATAAATCATTTTAATTTCCATTTATTTCACAATTATTGGTATATAATTATACGCTTTTTCGAAAACCCCAATTTCGCAAATCGGGCAGTTTTCGGTAAATATATTATTTTAATATTAAATTCCAAAAATAATATTTTATATTTTCTAAAATGTTACAATCTTTCCCCTTTAAATAAATTCGGTCCCCGAATTTAAATTTAAACCTCTAATTACTAAAATATTTCAATACTCAATTCAAATCAACGGGGCTCCGAAATCATGGAAGATGCAGAAATACCACAGCGCATCGCGTGCGCCTGAAAACGAATATGAAACTCAAAATCGAACCCTGTCAAGCGTCATGCAAATCATCAAATTTGCACGCATATCCTCGGAGTTCCAATAGAGATACAGATCTCGAAATCCACTACTGAAATCCAATATACACTAGTCCAATACTATAATACGTGTATAGTACGCATCCTTGAAAAATCTCCAAAAACTAAATAAAACATATGCAAAATCTTTTCTAAATCGCCGTGTGATGCGTAACTCACGGCTTTAGTGACGGACGCTCATTTGTAAAATAATATATGTCCATATATGTTTTGCTAAATATGCGTTCCGTCGTTTTTCAAAATATCCCAAAAGGTTTTCCTTTATAACCGTTCGTGTCGCTCACGGATACGTAGGAAATAGCGAGACTATATAGCACCTTTTGAAAACCTCTTGGTAATCTTTTAATGCATACAAAGTGTTGGATATAGTGCCCTCAGAGTCAATTATTGGATCACAGGCACGTGATTGCAATGATTGAGGAGGACCTATGCCGGTAGGACAGTCTTACTCAAGATGATAGTATGCTATCTGGTTTATCTTTATCATCGTGTACTTCTTTAGGTGACCTTACAGGTTACTATTACGCGTTGATAGAGCCCCTAGGATTCTTGCTTGACTACCAGCAGTATGAGGGCGATCATATACGTGGGAGTTGGGGTCCATAAGCAAATCCTTAAAAGGTCCCTAGTCGTGGGAGTTTCGAGACAGGGCATCGATTCTCCAGAGTAGACTTGTGTATACAGTCGAGACCCCGACGAGGGGTAGTGGCCGGTCTCACAAGCCACTGGTGTCAGTTGGTTCACCTAAGATGTATACAGGTGCTCATTTGGTTATGAGTACACCGGACAGGATTCGCCGGGAACCTGCTAGTTGGTATTATACCTGACGTCAGATAGCAGTTCCCTGGTGACATGTGTACAGGTTAGTTCATCGACCTGAGATCGTCATTTGTCTCGTGTGAGTTCCCACTGCACTTAGATTACTACCCTACCACGCTCAAAGGAGACGTGCAAACAGGTTTTAGTTGGGTACAGTCCCGAGCCACATGGAGGCAGTGAGCGGATCTTCAGGGGTTCGTCTCTCCCGGTATTGGGGGTGAGGTCGCGCTGTGTCTAGGAGAGCCAGTACATGAAAAGTCCTTGGCCAAGGCAGGAGATTTACTGGTAGGTATTCCAGTAGTATCTCAGGGTGTTCTGAGCTACACTCCGACACGACTTGTACCGCTTTTGGGGGTCTGACTTTACCTACCCCCTAGGCCCGCCATGCGATGCTCATAGACGAACGGAACGGACCGGACTGTATGGATATTGTCACTGAAAGGCTCAGTAGGGTGTCAAGATGAGTTCGCTCATCGACGTCCCTTTTGGTCAATAGCTGGTGGCCCGTCACGTATGGCTGATACCTCTGACGTGCTAGTGGTTAAATCCACAGCCATAGTATTGACAAGTTTTTAGAGTCCCCATACACAGTTACTCAAGTTTCGGGCGAAACGCTGTAGAGGCCGTATGGAGATATGGCAGGGTTCGATCGGATACGTGCGGTATTGCACGAATCGTGATCGGACGGATTTTACTAGCATGCTTTGGTTTAAGCCGGATCCTAGTATTAGACAGTGTAGTTTTGTCTCTTTGCATTTGTATTCAGTGGGAATACAAATGCGGGCATGTATATGCATTAGCGGGGTTTTCCTGTAATTTATTACGGGATCGGTTTTCTGAAGTTGCCAGTTTGCATTCCGTTCCGGCCGGTTTTCCTTTATTCCTTCCCGGCCGGACTTTTCGATGGAGGGGGTTATTTGCAAGTGTGCAAATAACATTTGTGGGAGGGGGTTTATTGTGATTGTGGCTTCTTATCATCATGAGATTCTTTTCTAGTCCATTCCATTGCATTTATTATGATGGTTGGTGAATGGATGTGAGTTAGAAATTGGTGTGACTATTTTCTCATATATTCATCCATTTTTCTTCTCTTGTTTTTTGGTCATTCTCTCTCCTCCACCATGAAGATGAGGAGGCCGGCCACATCTTGTGAGGAGAAAAAGTGGGAGTTCATTTTTCTTGTGGGAAAATTATCATTCATCTCATTTTTAGCTTGCCACCAAAATTCCCAAGTTGATATCTTGTTCATTCCTCCATCACCAATGGCAACATAAACCCCAAAAGAGACATAGTATTCTACAGTACCCTTGGACGCGTCGGCTTGCCAACTTCAGGCCCGAGTTGCCTCGGTCCAGAGGTGGGTGCCCGTAAAAGAAATCGGCTACGTGGTGCTCGTTTCGACGAGGAGGCGACGACCGGAGATTCCGCGAGGAGATCGGAGTGGAGACGAAGACTGAAGGACACAGATCGCTTGGTATAACTCTCTACCCATTTTCTAGTTTGCTAGGATTAGGTTAATGGCCCAATCCGGGTTGATAGTGCGTGGTGGTGCCGGTTTGCAAGTTTCGCAAAGTTTTTCGTTTCCGCGTTTCCGGCGTCGGATCGACGGCCGGGGCGCCGCCGTGCACTTACATTGGTATCAAAGCCACGCCATTAACCTAGTCTAGCTCTCTAACGTGTTTAGAACTCGGTCGAACCAAAAAATCCCAAAAACCGTATTTTCCAAAGCACAAGTTTCTGTCGAAATTTTTTGGGCTGTAAAAATTTTTCAGGTTATTTCAGAAACATGTGCAGAGAATTCTAAGAACACTTTAAAAATTTGGTGACCTAATACTTCCATAGTGCAGCGGAACCGCGGCCATAACCCCACTTTAGCTGCGGTTCCGCCGCAGGAATATAGCTTCACTTCACCAGTTTTTTCCAGTGGGCTTTTGGGTTAGAAATAGGGGTTTTGGGATATTCTTTTTGGGCCCAGATTTTCTGTGAGTGCTACAGTAGTGCTTGGGGCCCACTTCGGTACATTTGTTCGATCGGATATTTTAAACATGTTAGTTCACAGTATTTACATTATATCTGCGACCGTGAATGTCACTTGATCGGTAAATCCTGTCTAACTGCTATAGCCCTTTTAGACGGATTTGCGAACGTGACATTCACGTTGATGTTCTGTGTTGTGATGTGATGTTGTGGATTGGTCGTGGGGGATAGCATGGATGCAATATTAGTACAGTTTTGTTTTATATGTACATTTGATATTGCGAGGCGAGCGTCCGACATGTGGACTTCCGTCACTGCCTGTTTGTATTATTCTTTTGGGGCACGACCGGGTCGAGGTCGATGTACTCGTTGTATGTATATTTTACTTTCTGTACTAGGATTACCCCGCGGAGGGGTGCACGGATAGCCGGTTTCTAGAGGGCAACGGGCCCACATCTCATGGCATTGAGACAGAGGGGGCTTCACTCTAGAATTGGCGGGCTATTCGCCGCACTTGTAGGGGGTATAGGCTGACCCAGGAGGGGTGCCCAAGTTACCGGATTCCGTGAAGTGCTGGGTGGTCCATTCACGTTGTTTAAGGGGGCTGCCTCACTTCAGGTTTTGGCGGGTAACTTGCCGCGCCCGTAGGGGTCTAGGATTTCATTGCACAGGCTATCCACACGACCAGGGGAACGTCGGGTTTCAGTAGCGGCTCTATGAAACCCGGGGATCCCAGATATTTGTATTGTTCTGTGATGCTGGTTACATTTCTGTGATGTTGCATTTTATCACGCCTTGAGTGAATATTATATATTGATATATATACTAGTAGATGTTGTATATGTTTGCATCCGCGCTAGTCCAGTCCCCGCTCTGTCGTTAGTTAAGTAACCTAACGGGTGATGACGGGACCCAGTGGCGAATGCGGATGGCATATACGTACATCATTATTTTCGTTCTTTATTGGTGTGATCAATTGATGGGATTGCGTTGATTCGGATCAATGCAAGATAAACAAACCTATTATGATGTTGTTGGAACATTTTTTAAAAAGCTGTTATTGCAAGGGCGTTCTCTTTTGCTTTGCACAGTGGTATTCAGTTGGAATATCCTGCTCTTCAGTCGACGAGGCAAGGGCCGAGATCCCTTCACCGGGAGTGACCCCTTGGACAAAAGTTTGCGTCAGGACAATAACTTCACTATAGTCGTTTACTTTTACTTTGCACAGTGGTATTCAGTTGGAATATCCTGCACCTCATTCCACGGGGAAAGAGCCGAGATCCCTTCACCGGGAGTGACCTCTTTAGCAATGGTTTTCGTTACTATATTTTTATAAAGCTATCCGTTCCTTCAACGATATCAAGTTCATTACGTTAAAGGTTTTCGCCAGAAACCATTCGTAGCCCTCCGTCGTTTCATATGGATAGTCAATAGTATTCAAGATGTGTTTGTTGGCCATAGTCAAGGCACAGTGTTTGGTAGCTTTTGGTTATTTATATGCAGCATAGATAAATGCGTTGGTTTGGGACAGTCGTATAGCCTTGTTGGCCCTAGTCAAGGGCTTGTACGGGTGGGTTCAAATTAACCTGGACAATGACGGGTAGAACTTGACATGTGAATTATGATTTGTTGGCCATAGTCAAGGTCATAAGAGCATAGGGCAAAAATCACATCGGGAGTTTCTAAAGAAACTGAAACTTGCCAGATATGCGCATACCTTGTGGAGTGTGATAACGTGAGCGGATTCAGTCACGTTATCATGCGATGATAGTTGGATCCCGATTCCCACTGATGAGTTGGTTTACTCCTCGGGTGATCCCGACTAATTCTTCTTTCAGGTTTGGGGAAGAATTTGACGTTACAGTGGGAGGTTTTCAGATTAGATAAAATGGTAACCATTCTGATCTAGGTTAGAGTGCACGCTGAGTGTTTCTTTTCTCTCTCTTTGGCAGCGACCATGGACCCGACCCTAGACTATGACTCAGTGACCAAAATTAACCGAACCTTCTAAAACACTGGCTTTTGGATTGTCAGAGTTGCAAACCTCTTTGCCACTCCTACTTTTACCCTTTTCTCCAGGACACCCCGTATTACTATGAACGCCCACTTCCATTGGACAAAACCATCGTATGGTTATATACGAACTCGACGGAATTTATTCGAGGATGGTTTCTGGTTCTGGAGAAAACGAATAGGACTATTCAGTTGTTTTTTCCTTTTACCTTCTCTCCGGTTGCGAGTACTCCTTGGTTTAGGAGATAGTACACCTATTACGCAAATTGGATAGTCTTCTTCCAAACCTTGGCTGGTGCCGAGCGGTAGGGAATGAAGAAAACCAATTAGCCTAAACGGTGTACAGAAGGTATTAAGTTAAGACAAAGAAAGGGATGAGAAGGAGGGCAAAGTAAATTGCGACTGATATTCACGACCAAACCAAGTATTTCATTACCACTCCCAATTCACCTTTGTATTTCTCCAGAACACTCCGTATCACTACGAAGATCCACATTTATTTGGATACTCCATCGTATGGTTATATACGAACTCGAAAGGAACTTGTTCCAGTTCGGGGATGGATTCTGGTTCAGGAGAAATAGGAATAAGGTTTATTTGGTTGTCTTTTATCTTCACCTTCTCTCGCATTGCGAGTGTTCCTAGGACTAGGACAGTACACCCATTATGCTTATTGGATAGTCTTCTTCCAAACCATAGGCTGGTGCCGAACGGTAGGGATGGAAGAAAACCATTTGGCCTAAAGGGGTGTACAGAAGGTAATGACTAAAGACATATAAAGGGATTTGGAGAGATGGCAAAGAAATATACGGTTACAGTTGTGAATTTGGATAATGGAAGAGGCATTACTAGGAATACCCGAATACCCCATCGAAACATTTCAATGTTTCAGTTTCACTATGTACTGTTAAAAGAAAACTGATTTCCCAATTAGACACTTGCTCCAGGGTATGTATTTACCAAGTATGATTCTCATATCTGTATGGTTTTACAGATGATGAGTGGGAGTAAGTTATTGGGAATTAGGTGATCATCCTCATTATATCGGAATTCGTTGTAATTGGTGATATTTGAGGAAATTGCCTGGGTTGTTTGCCGGACGGCAAATATTTGGTTTTGAATATCCGTTGTTATGCACCAATTTCAAATTGATATATCTGTACGTCTATTTTCATAGTGTGAGATATAACTTTTTGAAATTATGTCCGTGACCTTTACCTATATCGGTGGATGGTTAGGTAAGGAGCATTAAACAGCGGTGTAATTTTTCATAACCATAGTACAGTTTTCAACCTACGACACACAGTGAATGAGTCATTAGACTCAGAGGACTTATACAGAGTATTGTATGTTGTCCAGTGTCCATTAGGACAGAGGGGTTGGTACTCGTACTAGATTCTGTTTACTTGTGACTTCTCTGGGTCTTAGACATGTGTTTCGTAGAAACACAAGGTCCAAGTTTTGAGAAGTTATAGGTATAAGAGTAAAGTAGAGAACCAGGTATTGCGAGTATCGGGATTCTTCAAGGTGATCGAAGATGTAGATACTTATGAATGGTATTCAGTTGATAGTAATGACTAAGAGAACTTGCTTCTCTTTCAGGTTACTCATAATTGGAAGCACTCCTAAGTTGAGTAACGCTGATCGGCCTCTCTCCATTTACTTGACATGCACTGGAGACAGCTGCATGATTTGAATCTGGTTCAATTAAATCTGTGCCTCTATTTCTGTATTGGATATAGAACAGTTCATATCTTGACATTGTTAAGATACGGGGAGTTGTCCAGCTTATGCTTAAAACCAGACTCTGGATGACTCAAGGCACATTTCTGTAATGGCTGTTTGTGGGTTGACCCGGGCTATGACGAGGGTTGACTTTCTACCATCTGGAAGATCAATAGTGATATTGTTCTTGACTCGCCACAGTTTAATAAAAATTGATTTTTTCAGAAAACAGTAGTGGGAGTATGGTAGAACTGGAAGTGATTCCAGAACCGCAAACGATTACTGAAGATTTGGTAAAGAACCTAAAGATTCAATCTGTATTTGACATTCCATTGGCCACTCCGCAAATGTGGTGGGTAACCTCAGGCACCCGAGAGGTACTCCGGTAGCCTCTAGGACTGTGACAGGGAGGTTCTTGTTTACCCAGACTTTCCATTGCTGTTGCTCCAGACTGTGAGACCCGGCAGGAGGATGAGTATAGCGTCGTTCTAAACTGGCTTTAGAAGTGCACGTGTATATGACTCTGCCAGAGGGTTGTCGTAGTCAGTGGGAGCAGCGGAAGCATTGGTGGACAAGTGGCTTATGTCTATTCAGAGACTAAAGCAGATACAACGGAGATAGATCATCTATTTCTGATGTGACAATCATAGGTTTGACTTCATCAAAATAGGGGATGGATCTGTTAAGAAGGTAGTAAGGTGTGATGTCCTGGTATATGGATGACATACACAGAGTAGGAAGTGATATTCCTATACTACGATCGGTTATTCTTTGGTTGTCACACAGTGGTTTCTCCACATAGGACTTGGATATTATATCAGACATTCTGGTAACTAGATCTATGGTTTTAGATCTAGATTTGGGAAGTATCCCAATCTGGGTACTTAGACAGCATTCTATGAGTATTTAGAATGGACGACTCCTGGCACAGTAGTGTACCTGCAGGTGATGGAGTCACCCTCTCTAATGGTGTCTTATAGACTAAAGTAGAGAGGGATGTGCATGATTGGCAGATCACTTGCTTAGGCAATTGAGTCAATCATGAGATGTCAAGTACCACACCAGATGTTGTTCTTGCAGTAGATGCAATAAGTTGATATTAATCCAATTCTAGAGAAACGTTAGGAAGCAGATTTAGAACATAAGTGCATGTTCTAAGGATATGATAACGATAGCCTCATTCGGGAGACAGTTATCATTCCAGGCTTCCAAGGTGACATGGACGACAGGGTGGTCGTCAGAGTTATAGTTTTCCCTCTGACGAGGGGCAGTATTTTGGACAGGTGGTTGTTCGCCTCCGAATGACGGCGCGACTGGGACGTCTTGCCTGCGATTCGGAGGCAGATGCTAATTGGTGCTATCCGTCCACCTCTCCGAAGATGCCAAGTTGATTTATGGCACCGTGTATCGAAGGTTTAAACGGATGCGTCCGATGTAGCAGACTTCGTCAGATTCCCCCTCGCTTGAGGGGTTTTTGATTGTGGGGACGCTCTTCCCTGCAGGCGCAAGCCCCTGCAGTTAATTACGCTACCGCATCGCGGTAACAACTTTCTCCTTCTCCAGAATTTCACTTCGTGTCTTGTATGTTTGTTTTGTGTTTAGTTGCCCGTGGATTGTATACGGAGACTGAGTAATGCCGTCGCCCGTAGGACGTGGACTAGTCCAAATCCGTATTATCTTAGATTTGGGTTTGGGGGTTTTGGGTTTAAGGATACGTTAGCCTCATTCGAGGCTAAGATCGACTTAAACGTTTGTTAAGGATACGTTAGTCTTGTTTTCAGACTAAGATCAACTTAACGGGATCGTTTAGATCCAACAATAGAGCAATTAAGGGAGCCCTGTTGCTTAGTTTAGTGACATTGCGGTCAATAAGTAGTTTAAGGACATTGCGGTCTATGGGTAGTTTAAGGACATTGCGGTCCAATGTTAGTTTTAAGACATCTCGGTCGAGATTAAGGACGTCATAGTCCATGGGTTTAAGGACCCCACAGTCCGTTGTTAGTTTTAAGACATCTCGGTCAAGGTTAAGGACCTCATAGTCCATGGGTTTAAGGACCCCACAGTCCGTGGTTAGTTTTAAGACATCTCAGTCAAGGTTAAGGACCTCATAGTCCATGGGTTTAAGGACCCCACAGTCCGTGGTTAGTTTTAAGACATCTCGGTCAAGGTTAAGGACCTCATAGTCCATGGGTTTAAGGACCCCACAGTCCATATCAATGTGTGGTCATCGGGACCCGTCACCTCTTTGAAGACGTTGAGGGATTACAACGCCAAGTATCAAAGGAGTGAAAAGATGTACCCTTGAACCGGGGTGGATTAAATAGTCGTTGGCCCAATTTGGGACCAAGACCAATTAATTATGTTATGAGCCCATTAGCCCAGTTAAGTCTGAATTGATGACTTATGGCCATCTTGGGCTAAGTTCAATCATGTTTGAAATATTGGCTTCCTGTTGGTCCATTGAAGAAGAAGCTTTGCCTCTGGCCATTAATTCAACAGTGTTGAACACTGGGATCAAGTTAGTGTTTTAACACTAATAGACAGTTGGTGTTAGACACCAGCAACATGGGGGTTCAAATTAGCGTTAAACACTAGAGCGAATCGGTGTCAAACACTAGCAGCAGATGCTTCAAATTAGTGTTGAACACTAAGAAATTCAGTGTTAAACACTGCAAATAAAGTTCTTTGATTAGTGTTGAACACTAAGGCCAAACAGTGTTTTTAACACTGGATTCAGTAGTTCCAATTTTAGTGTTAAACACTAAGGCAATAGGAGTCACGTGGTAACACGTGAGGACGCCCTCCCTTCGTTTGTTCTGCTGAGAATATTGCATCTTTTAGAGCATCACGTGCCATCACATGACGGGCATTTAAATTCTTGTATGTTAAAGCCTCTGCCAAGGGTCACGTGGGTCACGTGAGGCACTGCCTGAAAGGGCCTTTTCTGTGGGACTTTTCGGGGGTCACGTGGTGACACGTGACCCTGCCTATATGTATGTTTTTTTTTAGAAGATCTGTTAATCCCTTTCAAGAATTAAATCCCTAGTAGGGTTGAACCCTAGCAATAATTTTTAGAAGAATTAAATTCCCCTAAAATTTAAGGAATTAAGGAATTAAATTTTAGAGGCTTTAAGGAATTAAATTCCCACTCTCTTTTAAAGAATTATTCTGAGGAATGAGATTCTGTCATAGGGTGAAACCCTAATTTCTTCTTTCTTAAGGGAATTAAATTCCTGTTATTTTAACAGAACTAAGTTCTTAACTAGGGTTAAACCCTGATTCTGTTCATTCTGAAGGAATTAAATTCCCATAACATAGGGTCAAACCCTAATTTTATTTTAAAGGAATTAAATTCCTATAGTTCTGTGAGAATTAAATTCTCAAGCTTCCATTCCCTCTCTATGCTTTAGATCTGCATGGCAGGATCTCAACCCATTGAGAATTAAATTCTCAACTCAAGGGGAGATGTGTACTTTACAGATCCTCCACCAAAGAGAGAACTATGTTCTTTTGTTTTATATCAGAGTTAAACTCTGTTGAGAATTAAATTCTCTTTTCCTTTCAAAAAGCCTTCCCTTTCTTACCTAGGGTTTTCTTTTGCAGAAGATCCAAATTTCTCCAATGTATCAAGGCTCTCCTCTTTTTTATGTATCGATTCCTTTCTGCATATATCTTTTCTGTGTGTCTCTTGGCTCCTATTTATAGGAGAAGCAGCCGAATCAATTAGTTTTGGTGAATCTTTCATTGAGAGATTTGATTTGTATTCACTATTCATTTTAGACCTTTGGATTATTAGGTGAATTTTATTCACCATTGGATTTTAAATCCAGAGATTCTCCTTTGTTATTTCGGCTAGATTTTAAGAGGAAATCTTTCCAAGTTCAGGCTTTTTCCATAGATAGGTAATATTTAAGAATCTTTAAATCTTTAATTCAACTGGTTCCTTTGGAAAGATTTGAGAGCCCTTTTCTCAGAATTTAATTCTGTTAACAGTTAGGCTTTGAGAGCCGGTCACGTGTGGCCATGTGACCCTTGGTCACGTGTGGGCATGTGACCCCCTTGGAACGAGCCCTCTTCTTCTTCTCGCGCTCTGCCTTTTGGCCGCTGCTTAGCCGTCACGTGCCACCACGTGACCCCTGGTCACGTGTGAGAACGTGACCCTCGTCTGGAGCCTTTTTCTTGATTGAGTCTGCTGCTTTTGAGTGGTGCCAACACGTGACCCTGGTCACATGGGAGTACTTGACCCTTTCTGAAGCCTTTTTCTTTGATGTAGTTCAGGGAACCGGTTTGCCTTTGAAGCCGCTTTTAAATGTCACGTGACAACACGTGACCCAGGTCACGTAGGAGCACGTGACCCTTTCTAAAGCCCTTTTCTTTAATGTACAAGGGAAGCTGAATCTGCCTTGCCGATACTTTTAAATGTCACGTGCCAACACGTGACTGCTGGTCACGTGCTAGCACGTGATGCCTCCTTCGTAACCTTTCCTGATTTTAAATCAGGAAACAAATGCCCCCACAGCGTTGTTCTCATGTGTTTGCACGTGAGTGCAACGCTGTCACTTTTTGTGACCGTTGGATTCCTCTAGGGATTTGGGGAGATGAAACGTTTCCATCACCTCCTATAAATATTGGGGTCATTTCAGAGACGCCCCCACTTTGCTCATCTTCTTCCTTGCAAACTTTTTTCTGAGAATTTAATTCTCTTCTTCCAGAGCTTAGTCTCTGCCTTGAAACAATTTTCAGAGTTTAACTCTGTTCGAAAAGAACTCTTTTCCTCAGGTAATGTCCTTGAACGAACGATGAACTTCCACATTCCTCTGGATTTTAAATCCAAAACAAGGGTTTTTACCTTTTATTAACAAAGAACCCATTTTTCTTCGAGTTTCTTAACCAAAATACGAAACCATTTTAACCTCCAACAGTAGATTTCTTAGGGTTCATATGATGATCCATGGAGTTTAACTCTGTTCACAGAAAAGGATTTTTGGGGAATTTAATTCCCTTTTCTTATTAAGGAATTTAATTCCTGTGAAGAACTCAATTTCTTCCCATGGAGGCTCCTTAGGGTCTCCTTACCCTAGGTTGTCATTCTGTAATTAATGAAACAGAAACTTTGTAATGATATCTTCTGTGGGAATTTAATTCCTTTGATCCTGTTGGATCCGTTGTAGAGCCCGAGACAGATTTGTCCTCTAGGGGGAATGTGCAGGGTTACTTGAAACCCACTCCTCATTTAATGAGGATATCCCTTTGTCTTATCATAACTGCTTGGCCTTATTATTAACAAGCCGTCATCCCGATTCTTTGGGACCCAATGGCTCAATAAAAGAGTCTGTTGTTGCCTTCTTTAACTAGTCTTCATGTTCATCCATGTGTATATACTGTTGACTTTGCTTTTGACAGTCTTCTTTTATTCGATTTCAGGTGCGATGGCACGATATTGGCGATCCAGTCGGGATATTGGACTTCTTGGATAAATCCAGAATCGATCAGCTTCTTAACTTCGGTGTTGATGCTCATTTCAAGCTCGAGTCGCATCCTTCTTGACGCCTGCTTGACTGGCTTGATATCTGGGGATATTGCTAATTTATGCACAGCAATCTCCGGATCTAATCCTGGCATCTCGGAATAGTTCCACGCGAAGCAGTCTTTATGCCGTAGAAGCACGTTCTTTAACGCGGCTACCCTTTCTTCAGATAGCAGCTCGCTAACGAATGTCGATCGCCGATCATCTGCCGATCCCAGCTCAATCTTCTTTAGGTTATCTGCAGTAGTATGTATGCCATCTTCCAGTTCTTTTGGAGCTGGCGGAAATTCTGAGATCACCTCATCATTGCTGTTCTCAAAGCACCAGGGAAGGTCATCCATGTTCTCGGGCTCTTCTTTTAACATCGTAATCGTGTAACAGGTGCGAATCCGTTTCCAGGACTGAGGTGGATCTGGTCTCGCTCTTGCGGCTTTGGGTTCGTGGTTTTGTGGCGGCGTTACCCTCCAGCCGTTGGATAAAGCGAATCTGCCCTGTTGGTACTGATCCTCGACCTAGTTCTTGAAGGTGAAGCAGTCTTCGGTAGGATGTCCTATGGCTCGGTGATAAGAGCAATAGCTCAGATGAGAAGCCTTGTTAGCTTGCTCAGGGTGCTTAGACTCTGGATGCGCGATCATTTGATGTTTTATAGCGAGTTCGAGTAACTTCTCCGTCTTGTCTCGAGGGAAGGAATACGCTCGACTCATCTTCTTCATGAGGGATAAATCCGGACCACGCAATGCCCGATCACACGACTCTCTAATCCTGCATCGTTATTGTCGGCTCCTCTTTCCGCTTCTTGATTTATTTCTGCCTCTGCGTCGGGCCTTTCGGCCAACGGGTTGACAGGGATGAGCATCTTTGTCTTTTGCAGCCTGTTGAAACAGACGTTGCGTCCTGGCCTTCTCGTAGATGGCCATCTCGCGGTTGTGGTTTTCTCGAGCTTTTTGACCTGCTTTCCTGATAAGCTTGTCCATTCGTTCTTCAAACGACGGACTCGGCCCTTCAATCGCGGGATCTAGTTTTGATGAGGGGTTGGCATTTCCTGACAGGGCGTCCGCTTCTTCATCAAAGGTATATATGGCGTAGCTACTGTGAGCCCGTTCCCGTTTTCCGGCTCTCACGTATCCAAGCCCAAGTGTTTCCATTTTCCCGATGGGCAATTTGCGTTGGGTCCCCGGGACATCCCAAATCCTGTTGTAGAACCGAGCTTGTCGAACAGTCTGTTTTAAGGGTACCCCTTGGCTCTTCAATAGCCTTTTTAGTCCATTTGTGTAGTATCCGGGCAAACGGATGGGTTGGAGCATGTCGAGCGTAGCATCCGCGCCATGCCAGATCTCTTTCTCTACTTTCGTCTCCGAGGATCGGTAGAATAGGATTGCCTTCTCACCCCTTTGCCTGGGAGGGACGTAAAACGTTTGTAGGTCCTGCACATTGTAAGCTTGAAGTGTGTCGAGATCCTTATAGTGTTCTCGCGGCACCATGGTGATTTGCAAACTCTGATCATCGCTAGAGGGCGCTTGTATTGACGGCCGATTGGAGAACACGGCATTAACCTCATCTTCCGAGTCACTTCCGAAGATCAACTTGGGGGCGGACGTCCCCGGGTTGTTGCGTTGAGATGGCTCAGCATAAGCTATCTCTTCTTCTTCTTCGGTATCGCTCCCAAAGACAGGGATGGCGGCGGCGGCTTTGTTCTCCGGCTTGCGACACCTTTCTGTATCCTCGAAATCTGGCAAAAAGTACTTCGCATCTTCGTATTTGCGGACTTCGTTCACGAAAAATGGGTTTAGCTCACCTGTTACGGTATACTCGAAACCATCCTTAAAGTGCTTCATACATGATGTTGTGTAGAAGGGATGATGTTGTACTCATGTAACCAAGGGCGACCGAGCAAGGCGTTGTAGCAGGTCTTGGCGTCAATAACATGGAATTTGATGTCTGTGACGAGTAGTCCGAAGCGTAATGTTAGTATCACGGATCCGAGAGTCCGTGACGATTGTGAATCGAAACCGGAGATGGTAATTTTGTCACGAGCGAGGTGTTGCACACTCATGCAGATTTCCTTTAACACCCAAACGTTAAGGAGATTGACGGAGGATCCATTATCCACTAGGATCCTGCCTATCTTGATATCATGGCAGTATCCAGAGTCATATAGGGGACGGTTGTGGTCGCACGTCCCGAGAAGGAGGTCTTCGTCATCGAAAGTGATGTCGGCCGTATGCACTTCCTCCAGTTCATCCTTCATCCTTTCCGCAGCAAGGAAGGCTTGGAATTGCTCAGGTTCTTGTAACGCCTTGATTAATGAATCTCGTGCTTCTTTTGATAATAGGAGGGCATCGAGAATGCTAAGTTGAGAAGGTAGCTTCCTTAGGTGGGCTAAGATGTTGTAGTCCACCTTACCCTTCCTGGGAGGGTCCTTGGTAGTCAGCTCTTTCATGACTTGGTCATCTAAAGTGATATCCTCAGTGACCTTTTCCTTTCCCTTATCTTTTCTATTTGCGGGCCCGAGATTCTTTTCCGGGAGCGTACGATTGCGCAGCTGAATGTTTTCGCAAGCCTCCCATTCCTCCTCTTTCCCTAAAACGGATTCTTTAAAGGGAGGGCCCAGAGCCATTTCTTCATCAGAGTCGCTCCCAAAGGTGAGAACTTGTGACCTTCCGGCGTTAACCATGTAACAGTTGCCAGTGGTTCTGTTGTGCCCGTCGGCAGTACTTCTTCGTTCCCGATGAGTCTTGCATTTCATGCGCTTAAAATGTTGCCGATGAGCAACATATCCCTGCCACCATGTCCTAAAAGCGTCGCACTCCTCCGTAGGGTGTGAAATTTTCCGATGATATGCGCAATAATCAGGGTGCCTCTCCGCCCCATTCAGCGTGTTTTCTTCCGAGGATGGTAGCTTCATTCCCATTGATATGGCTTCGGTAAACCGTTTCCTCGTCTTGAATATCTTCTTGTCTGCCTCGGATGCCTTTCGATCTGGCGGGAGTACTTCAACTCTTTCGTTTAGTCGCCTGCGTTCGGCTCCTTCCGATGCGGCCATCTCACGCTCCTGATCTTCTTTACTCTTTAGACGAATCTCGTCCAGAAAGGCGTCGATCATTTCATCTGTTGGCCACACAAGTCCTGGCTCAGGGTGTGCCCCAGTTTCTCGGTGCCAGGAGTTTTCTCATCTTCCGAGTGGGAAATCACATGACAACTCGCCACATATCCCTTGGATTCATCCGATGAGCTCTCTTCCTCATCTTCCTTCTGAAAGAAGTGGTTGAGGAACTCTTGCAGTGTGACGGGAGTCCGTGCCTTTTGATTGTACTCCTCCAGCGCGTCAATCTGTTTCTGCAAATCCGTGCGCTTGTTTCCAGGCTTCACGGGCTTTTTGGATTTCCTCTTCTTTTTCTTCGAAGATTTTGACGGTTGGGTGTGAGTACTTGGGCCATCACCGCGAATCTTTGTAGTTGGGCGCGGCTTCAACATCCCTTTAATGATTTGAGGTTCAAGCGGGTTCTTCCATTCAACCGCTGGGCACGCATGAAGGTCAATCAGCATCCTTTTGGTTTTAGCTCATAGCACGATTTCCCATGGAGCTTCTTCAATAAAGGAACAAGTCTCCCCCGGTGCGTCCGTCTTCTTAGGAGTATGCGGCTGTGGCGGGTTCACCTTCCACTTTTCGGACAGCGCAAACTTTCCCTGGAGGTATTGATCTTCAATCCATCGTTTGAAAACGAAGCAATCCTCAATCAGATGGCTTACTGTTTGATGGTAAGGGCAATAGTTGGGGTTGTTCACCTCAGTGGGTTGTGGCGGTCGCCTTGGATTTGGGGGGTTTATAAGTCTGTTGCGTACTGCCAGCTCGAATAGCCGTTTCGTCTTGTCCCGTGGGAACGAGTAGGGACGCTTCATCTTCTCATTATAATACCGGCGTGTTTCTTCCAGTTGATCCGTCAGCTTTGGGGCATTGGGTTGCTGCTGGGCATTCGTGACGAAGGTGGCCTTTCCTTTACCCTTGTCATTCCGAGGTTCTGGCTTCGGGGGAGACGGTCTATGACCCATTTGGTCCATCTGATCCAACTTGTCGATTAAAGCCTGGAATGTGGTTGGCTTAAAGAACATCATAAACTGGGAGATAGTTGCGTGAGGGTCTAGGGTTCCCACGAACATGCCCACCGCGGGTGCTTCCTCAATGCGTTACTCGCATTTCGACCACAAATTCCGCCATCGTATAGCATACTGGACCCAAGTTTCGCTTGGTTTTACCCTGGCGTTAATCAGTGCCGTTATGGGAGTGCGTTCGCTGGCGCTTGCGAATCGCTGAGTGAATAGCAACTCTATTTCAGCGAACGTCTTGATAGAATAGTTCGGTAGTTCCGAATACCATTCGAACGCTGTTTCTGATAAGCTGCCCACGAACTGGCGAAGCAACAGTTTATCATCTCCGCCGGTGTTCCGCAAAGGGCCCTGAACTGGGTGACATGTTGGTGGGGATTGCCGGTCCCCTTGTAAACATGGAACTTGGGAATTGTGTAACCCGGCGGGTACTTGATTTGGTCGTACCAGCTTGGATATGGCCGCCCCGTTTTTACGACTTGACCAGCTGCCTCAGTCGCATGATGAACTCGGATTTGCTGGGCTATATAGTCGACCAAGTCAGCCTTAGAGATTGTCTCCTCTTTGGCCGTTGAGAGGGCCGGTGGTGGATTTGACGTTTCTCCCCTGTCGTCTTCAAGGACGATCGGGGGATCCTCAGCGGGTGGATCCTGTTGGATCATCATTCCTATCATATCTTGGAAGAGAAGGCCCATACGCTGTATGTTGGCTGCTTGTTCAGCAGCCTCTTTGTCCTTCTTCTCCAATATTCGGCGAAGGAATTCGGCGTCGGTTTCTTCCTCCTGGCGTTCGTCTGAAGACGTTTCTGGGTTTTCTTTTGGCCCGGTAAGTGCGGCCATAGCATTCATCATTTCTTGGAGCTTTTGCCATTGCTCCTGAGCTTTGGTCACCGACCGTGTAAGCGGTCTATGGCCTGTAGACACGCGGCTGTCTTCCTTCCCCGACGCCATGTATACAGTATGGACCATCCTTCCCCCAGCCTTAGGACGTCTGGGTTTAGCGCTTTTAGCACTCGTTGCAGGCCCGGGGATCTTCTCCGGCCTCCTCTTTTTATGAGCAGTGGAAGCTGAGGGGGCCGTTGGGGTGGGCACCCAGACAGCTTTTCGTGGCTTAGCCTGGTGACTGGCTTCCTGTTGGATTTTCAGCTTCTTGTGCTGGCGGGAGAAGTTTGGATCGATCATCGAGTCTCGGGCCTGCCGCCAGACTTTATAGATTCGGGAGGACAGCCGTTGAGGAGATTGGGGCTGTTCTGTTTTTACTTCTATAGCTCTTTTCAGCGGATGGGGAGATTTCTTTAGCGCCGCGGTAAGAGAATTCCTACGCACCCTATTTAGCATCTCAAAGCTGTTCCCAGTTGGAACAGCAGCATTAACTTCTGCCATCGGGGCTGGTGGAGTTAGCCCAAAGGGGGAGTTGCCCCCAGCCTTCCTTACTCGGCGCCAGTGGCGACGTCGAGCGTGTCGAGCGGACGGCGTTGGTTCAGCGGTGAGGATGGCTTCATCTTGCCCCCTGTGTAGGTTGGGGGTCACTGCTGGTGTCAGCCTGTCAAAGACCGATGTCCTTTGGGTAGCAGGAGCGGGAGCTAGAGCCGTCAATCTTGTAAAGACCGACTTCTTGGCAAGGGGTGTCGTCTTGACAACTTCAGGAGCAGGACCGTTACTTTCTTAGAAGCAGCCTTCTCTGGGATTGCAGGCTCCATCGTGGGTCCACATAAACTTTGGCCCAGTCTGGCGAAGACCGAGGAGCTGGAGCTGGACGACCCGTTGAGGGGGGCCGCGGTAGTAGCAAGCCGATCAAAGACCGACTTCTTGGGAGCTTCTGGTGTTGGTACAGAGGTGCTGAAACTCATCGGTGGGAGAATAGTCCTAAAGAACAATCCGGTAGTGGCCTGAGTCACCTGGTCCACCGGCATCGTGAATAGCGAAGCAGCTTGGGGTCCGTAGGCTATACCTCCTGGCGAGGCAGAGCGTGAGTTGCAGTTGCAGTTGGAACACTTCCTACAAGTAGATGCCATTGATCTTTTTGCTTTCTGCAATAAGCAAAACGCCAAATCTTGGTACCCTGTAACCCAAGGGCAACCATTAGCGAACCGTATTTAGTTCGCGAGTCACGACACACGAAGTGTGGAGTGGAAAGAGGAAAAGGTCCCACCGGGCGTGCCAAAATCTGTTCCCCTCCGAATGACGGCGCGACTGGGACGTCATGCCTGAGATTCGGGGGGCAGATGCTAATTGGTGCTATCCGTCCACCTCTCCGAAGATGCTAAGTTGATTTATGGCACCGTGTATCGAAGGTTTAAACGGATGCGTCCGATGTAGCAGACTTCGTCAGATTCCCCCTCGCTTGAGGGGTTTTTGATTGTGGGGACGCTCTTCCCTGCAGGCGCAAGACCCTGCAGTTAATTACGCTACCGCATCACGGTAACAACTTTCTCCTTCTCCAGAATTTCGCTTCGTGTCGTGTGTGTTTGTTTTGTGTTTAGTTGCCCGTGGATTGTATATGGAGACTGAGTAATGCCGTCGCCCGTAGGACGTGGACTAGTCCAAATCCGTATTATCTTAGATTTGGGTTTGGGGGTTTTGGGTTTAAGGATACGTTAGCCTCATTCGAGGCTAAGATCGACTTAAACGTTTGTTAAGGATACGTTAGTCTAGTTTTCAGACTAAGATCAACTTAACGGGATCGTTTAGATCCAACAATAGAGCAATTAAGGGAGCCCTGTTGTTTAGTTTAGTGACATTGCGGTCAATAAGTAGTTTAAGGACATTGCAGTCCATGGGTAGTTTAAGGACATTGCGGTCCAATGTTAGTTTTAAGACATCTCGGTCGAGGTTAAGGACGTCATAGTCCATGGGTTTAAGGACCCCACAGTCCGTTGTTAGTTTTAAGACATCTCGGTCAAGGTTAAGGACCCCATAGTCCATGGGTTTAAGGACCCCACAGTCCGTGGTTAGTTTTAAGACATCTCGGTCAAGATTAAGGACCTCATAGTCCATGGGTTTAAGGACCCCACAGTCCGTATCAATTTGTGGTCATCGGGACCCGTCACCTCTTTGAAGACGTTGAGGGATTACAACGCCAAGTATCAAAGGAGTGAAGAGATATACCCTTGAACCGGGGTGGATTAAATAGTCGTTAGCCCAATTTAGGATCAAGACCAATTAATTATGTTATGAGCCCATTAGCCCAGTTAAGTCTGAATTGAGGACTTATGGCCATCTTGGGCTAAGTTCAATCATGTTTAGAATATTGGCTTCATGTTGGTCCATTGAAGAAGAGGCTTTGCCTCTGGCCATTAATTCGACAGTGTTGAACACTGGGATCAAGTTAGTGTTTTAACACTAAAAGACAGTTGGTGTTAGACACCAGCAACAGGCGGTTCAAATTAGTGTTAAACACTAGAGCGAATCGGTGTCAAACACTAGCAGCAGAGGCTTCAAATTAGTGTTGAACACTAAGAAATTCAGTGTTAAACACTGCAAATAAAGTTCTTTGATTAGTGTTGAACACTAAGGCCAAACAGTGTTTTTAACACTGGATTCAGGGGTTCCAATTTTAGTGTTAAACACTAAGGCAAGAGGGGTCGCGTGGTAACACGTGAGGACGCCCTCCCTTCGTTTGTTCTGCTGAGAATATTGCATCTTTTAAAGCATCACGTGCCATCACGTGACGGGCATTTAAATGCTTGTATGTTAAAGCCTCTGCCAAGGGTCACGTGGGTTACGTGAGGCACTGCCTCAAAGGGCCTTTTCTGTGGGACTTTTCGGAAGTCACGTGGTGACACGTGACCCTACCTATATGTATGTTTTTTTTTAGAAGATCTGTTAATCCCTTTCAAGAATTAAATCCCTAGTAGGGTTGAACCCTAACAATAATTTTTAGAGGAATTAAATTCCCCTAAAATTTAAGGAATTAAGGAATTAATATTTAGAGGCTTTAAGGAATTAAATTTCCACTCTCTTTTAAAGAATTATTCTGAGGAATGAGATTCTGTCATAGGGTGAAACCCTAATTTCTTCTTTCTTAAGGGAATTAAATTACTGTTATTTTAACAGAACTAAGTTCTTAACTAGGGTTAAACCCTGATTCTGTTCATTCTGAAGGAATTAAATTCCCATAACATAGGGTCAAACCCTAATTTTATTTTAAAGGAATTAAATTCCTATAGTTCTGTGAGAATTAAATTCTCAAGCTTCCATTCCCTCTCTATGCTTTAGATCTGCATGGCAGGATCTCAACACATTGAGAATTAAATTCTCAACTCAAGGGGAGATGTGCACTTTACAGATCCTCCACCAAAGAGAGAACTATGTTCTTCTGTTTTATATCAGAGTTAAACTCTGTTGAGAATTAAATTCTCTTTTCCTTTCAAAAAGCCTTCCCTTTCTTACTTAGGGTTTTCTTTTGCAGAAGATCCAAATTTCTCCAAAGTATCAAGGCTCTCCTCGTTTTTTATGTATCGATTCCTTTCTGCATATATCTTTTCTGTGTGTCTCTTGGCTCCTATTTATAGGAGAAGCAGCCGAATGAATTAGTTTTGGTGAATCTTTCATTGAGAGATTTGATTTGTATTCACCATTCGTTTTGGACCTTTGGATTATTAGGTGAATTTTATTCACCATTGGATTTTAAATCCAGAGATTCTCCTTTGTTATTTCGGTTAGATTTTAAGAGGAAACGTTTCCAAGTTCAGGCTTTTTCCATAGATAGGTGATATTTAAGAATCTTTAAATCTTTAATTCAACCGGTTCCTTTGGAACGATTTGAGAGCCCTTTTATCAGAATTTAATTCTGTTAACAGTTAGGCTTTGAGAGCCGGTCACGTGTGGCTACGTGACCCTTGGTCACGTGACCCCCTTGGAACGAGCCCTCTTCTTCTTTTCGCGCTCTGCCTTCTGGCCGCTGCTTAGCCGTCACGTGCCACCACGTGACCCCTGGTTACGTGTGAGCACGTGACCCTCGTCTGGAGCCTTTTTCTTGATTGAGTCTGCTGCTTTTGAGTGTCACGTGCCAACACGTGACCCTGGTCACGTGGGAGCACGTGACCCTTTCTGAAGCCCTTTTCTTTGATGTAGTTCAGGGAATCGGTTTGCCATTGAAGCCGCTTTTAAATGTCACGTGACAACACGTGACCCAGGTCACGTGGGAGCACGTGACCCTTTCTGAAGCCCTTTTCATTAATGTACAAGGGAAGCTGAATCTGCCTTGCCGATGCTTTTAAATGTCACGTGCCAACACGTGACTTCTGGTCACGTGCTCGCACGTGATGCCTCCTTCATAACCTTTCCTGATTTTAAATCAGGAAACAGTGGTCCAGGTGGATACTGAGGGAAGGATGGCGCAGGATACTGATTATGTTCAGTTGACGATACAGTCTGAGAAGTTTGGATTTGGAGTTCATTTATGAGCTAGGTCCCATCAGACATCCAGACATATTCTAAGACAGGTATTGCTCATTTCGGGAGATGGGTTTCTCCGCGAACTTGAGATAAAGAGAGACATAGAAAGAAACATCACAGCGGATCCACTCACTGAGGCTATTCCTCGAATGCAATAGTTTCGCAAACGAGCTTTGTTAGACTGACTAGTAGAGGAGTTGGGTGTTCGGTATCACACGGGCTGTGAGTATGCGACATCGCAATAATTATCCTTAAGTGCAAGTGGCAGATTGTTGGATATAGTGCCCTCAGAGTCAATTATTGGATCACAGGCATGTGATTGTAATAATTGAGGAGGACCTATGCCGGTAGGACAGTCTTACTCAAGATAATAGTATGCTATCTGGTTTATCTTTATCATCGTGTACTTCTTTAGGTGACCATACAGGTTACTATTACGTGTTGATAGAGCCCCTAGGATTCTTGCTTGACTACCAGCAGTATGAGGGCGATCATATACGTGGGAGCTGGGGTCCATAAGCAAATCCTTAAAAGATCCTTAGTCGTGGGAGTTTCGAGACAGGGCATCGATTCTCCAGAGTAGACTAGTGTATACAGTCGAGACCCCGACGAGGGGTGGTGGCTGGTCTCACAAGCCACTGGTGTCAGTTGGTTCACCTAAGATGTATACAGGTGCTCATTGGGTTATGAGTACACCGGACAGGACTCGCCGGGAACCTGCTAGTTGGTATTATACGTGACGTCAGATAGCAGTTCCCTGGTGACATGTGTACAGGTTAGTTCATCGACCTGAGATCGTCATTTATCTCGTGGGAGTTCCCACTGTACTTAGATTACTACCCTACCATGCTCAAAGGAGACGTGCAAACAGGTTTTAGTTGGGTACAGTCCCGAGCCATATGGAGGCAGTGAGCGAATCTTCAGGGGTTCGTCTCTCCCGGTATTGGGGGTGAGGTCGCGCTGTGTCTAGGAGAGCCAGTACATGAAAAGTCCTGGGCCAAGGCAGGAGATTTACTGGTAGGTATTCCAGTAGTATCTCAGGGTGTTCTGGGCTATACTCCGACACGACTTGTACCGCTTTTGGGGGTCTGACTTTACCAACCCCCTAGGCCCGCCATGCGATGCTCATAGACGAACGGACCGAACTGTACGGATATTGTCACTGACAGGCTCAGTAGGGTGTCAGGATGAGTTCGCTCATCGACGTCCCTTTTGGTCAATAGCTGGTGGCCCATCACGTATGGCTGATACCTCTGACGTGCTAATGGTTAAATCCACAGCCATAGTATTGACGAGTCTTTAGAGTCCCCCACACACAGTTACTCATGTTTCAGGCGAAATGCTGTAGAGGCCATATTGAGATATGGCAAGGTTCGATCGGATACGTGCGGTATTGCACGAATCGTGATCGGACGGATTTTACTAGCGGGCTTTGGTTTAAGCCGGATCCTAGTATTAGACAGTGTAGTTTTGCCTCTTTGCATTTGTATTCAGTGGGAATACAAATGCGGGCATGTATATGCATTAGCGGGGTTTTCCTGTAATTTATTACGGGATCAGTTTTCTGAACTTGCCAGTTTGCATTCCGTTCCGGCCGGTTTTCCTTTGTTCCTTCCCGGCCGGACTTTTCGATGGAGGGGGTTATTTGCAAGTGTGCAAATAACATTTGTGGGAGGGGGTTTATTGTGATTGTGGCTTCTTATCATCATGAGATTCTTTTCTAGTCCATTCCACTGCATTTATTATGATGGTTGGTGTATGGATGTGAGTTAGAAATTGGTGTGACTATTTTCTCATATATTCATCCATTTTTCTTCTCTTGTTTTTTGGTCATTCTCTCTCCTCCACCATGAAGATGAGGAAGCCGGCCACATCTTGTGCGGAGAAAAAGAGGGAGTTCATTTTTCATGTAGGAAAATTATCAATCATCTCATTTTTAGCTTGCCACCAAAATTCTCAAGTTGATATCTTGTTCATTCCTCCATCACCAATGGCAACATAAACTCCAAAAGAGACATAGTATTCTACACTACACCTACAGTACCCTTAGATGCGTCGGCTTGCCAACTTCGCGCCCGAGTTGCCTCGGTCCAGAGGTGGGAGCCCGTAAAAGAAATCGGCTACGTGGTGCTCGTTTCGACGAGGAGGCGACGACCGGAGATTCCGCGAGGAGATCGGAGTGGAGACGAAGACCGAAGGACACGGATCGCTTGGTATAACTCTCTACCCATTTTCTAGTTTGCTATGATTAGGTTAATGGCCCGATCCGGGTTGATAGTGCGCGGTGGTGCCGGTTTGCAAGTTTCGCAAAGTTTTTCGTTTCCCCGTTTCCGGCGTCGGATCGACGGCAGGGGCGCCGCCGTGCACTTACACAAAGTACTCATGTACTGTCCTCAGATCAGTCATGTTTGGCTACTACACAATATATTGTCCAACATGAAAACAAAGTGCTCAAAAGCAAAATCAGCCTCAAAAGGCGTATCCAATAATCACGTGCGTCTGGTGCGCACGGAAATTAAATCGAAATACAAGTTGTACGAATGTTCTCAAAACCAAAACTAAGTGCAACGGGTGTGCACGAAAGCATCTGTCCAGCGCAACGGGTGTGCACGACAACAATATCAAGTGCATCTAGAGTGCATCTGGTGCAACTAACATGCACGAATGAAAATCCCAATTGAGTGCATTCGGTGTGCACAAAACCACATCTCATATCATGCGCCAAACATGAGCGAAAATCCAAATTAAGTGCATCCATCATGCACGAAAGAAATCTAAATCGAGTGCATCCAATATGCACCAGTAAAATCTCACTCAAGTGCATCCGATGCGCACAAAAATCCAAAATCAAGCGCCTAATATGCGCAAAAATCCAACCAAAGTGCGTCAGGTTTGTAAGAAACATCTAGTGCCATAGCATGCATGAAAACGAACATCAAGTACAAACACGCACGAAAATACAAATCTGGTAAAACAAATGCTCAAGGACATAAATCGGGTGCAACCAAGGTACGGAGTATAAATCCAGTGCGACAAATGCACAAATACCCGTCCAGTGCAACAAATGCAAGAAATGCAAATCTAGTGCAACTAATGTACGAAATAGGAATTTGGTGCAGCAAATGCTCAAAATATAAATCTGGTGCGACAATTCCACAAAATGAAAATCTAGTGCAACAAATGCACGAAGTGCAAATCTGGTGCATCCAGTGCACGAAGTGCAAATACAGTGCATCCAGTGCACGAAATATGAATACAGTGCATCCAGTGCACGAAATATGAATACAGTGCATCCAGTGCACGAAATATGAATACAGTGCATCTAGTGCATGAAATACAAATCCATAACTCAAATGCGTATAAAAGCAACCCGAGTGTACCAGGGTGTATAAAATCGTAAACGCGTGCAACTGCGTGCACAAAATACGTATCAATGCACTGCAAGCACATGTAAGCTATACCGAGTGCAAAAATCAAATCAAGTGCATACCACACGCACAAAATCAAATCAACCGTATGAAATCCATGAAATCATAAATACGTGCATCCAAGGCACAAACCGAATCTCAAGTGTAATAGATATGCACAAATCGCAAATCAACACAATGGTGTATAAAATATATATCAAGTGCAATAACGATGCACAAAAATGTAAATACCCAGTAGGCGCAGCTATGGTGCATGAAAATGATATCACGAAATTCAATCATCAAAACTCAAATCCAAGCGATATAAGCGTGATACTCGGATCATAACTGCAAATCGCAATAAATGACATTGAGGTACACCTCCCACGATGTCAAAAAGGTCGGTGCGCCTAAAACCGGCAGAACAAGAACATCCGCTTGCCTCCTGCTCACGGTTTGGCGTCCTCTGTCTCTGGGTCCTCATTTCTCTGTTGATTACAAATCTCGCAATCCATCGGCTTGTCGTACGGTCAGGTGTGCTAACGGGAACGATTCCGTTCCGGCACTTCTCTGATCATCTCTCGGCCAATTAGTATGACCACTTATAAAGCAGCACGTCAATGGCGTCGGCCTCTGGCTTTCTGAATACACGTGACACAACTGATCCTGGGTGCAAATCTCATTGCAGCAGTGTCCTGGAAGGAATCCTTCTCAGGGTCTCTTCCGATCTTGCCTATGCCAAACTATACGGAGGCTGGTACTCTTGCCTAATCTTCTTCTCGTTTTCTGGACATCTGCGTTCTCAGCAAAGCTTTTTCTCAGGAACCGGTCGTGTCTTACATTTCTGTATACATATCAGATCTCTAATCTCAATGGGGAGTAGCAACAGCTCGTTGACATCTCGCACGAACCTCTCATTCCACTCGTCTTTATTATCGTCTGCTTCGACGTTAGGCCATGCTATCTGCGCACAGCAGCTGTTCTCGAACACGGTCAATCTGGAGTCTCTAACACGGACTCGAAGTTACGAACTCGGTATTTTCATCACTCTGTAGAAGATATCTGGCCGAACACGTCCTCAGGAACTCGTCCCAACCATCGGTGGAAAACTCAATACTCGTCTGTTCTTGATCAACTCACAACGCATCTGAGAGAGGTCCTCTATCTAAAACTGGTCAGCTTGCCGATCTCTTATCACATGATATCCGGACGACGCTAAACTTTTCGATCGAGTCATCAAGGTCCCAAAATTTCCCGATAGCTCAACACCTGAGAACAGTTTAATAATATCTGGTACATACCACAGTACATCTGGACCAGCCGTAGAAGGGTAAACCCAAGCCTCACTGATGGCACCGCTAAACTGCCGCAAACCCTAAGGTTCAAAAGCGGTTCCATGGTCATCATGTCGAGTTAGGGTTTCATTCTTCTAGAGAGTCCACAGAATTACTTGCATGTTCCACCGAATACTTTAAACTAGGAAAAATGGGCTTTCTGACATTCGTTCAAACTTTTTAACTTCGCCTAGATGGCACGCGAATACCCCTCGTCCGCATGCTAAACAATGCCTCAATCCTCCAGGAAAGGCGATACATCAACGGTCATTTCTGGATCGGTCTGCACTAGATATGAGTAAGACTCTCCACACGGGAAATCTTCAACTTGACTGGGCCTGTGTCAGCGCATCAATCTGACGAATCACCTTCGTCTCTCAACTCGGGATAGACTAGCTATCACCTGTCGCATCTCTTCATGGAAGCTCCAGCGATCTCAGCCTGTAAGCACTGGAAGCGCCATCCTATCAATCTCAGCAACAGCTGGATCATCTGTACACGGTAGATGACGTCACAACCTCTGAGGTATGCTGTACATCAACAGTCCTCTCGCACTAGCAGCCTCTATCAATGGCCCGATCATCCAGTGTGAAACCAAACACTCGCCTAAACACGAGGTCACAACAAAAATACTAACTCGAGACGTTCCCGGGTCACTAGAAAACACGATGGTCAGTCCTCGTACCAGACGAGCTCGCCTTGACCGCAACACTAGCAGCAGCTCAAACTGTGCTCAAACCATGGTGACATGAACCTCAATCGAGTATCAATAAAAACCAATCAAAGGCATGAAAAGAAACGATAGATCCAGAATGGATACATGATCATAAGAAGAAACAGCATCAATAAAAGTATGATCATGGAAACGAATAGAATCAAGGATCTCAAATGGATGTAATCATGGTACGAAGAGAAGCACAGATCTCAAAATATGTACATCCTAAGGTTTCTTAAGTGGAGTATCGTGTCGTAAATATGCCGCAGAACATACGTACGGTACATCACTCTACTCAAGCAACCTACTCCATCAATCAGGGTCAGCCTATGAAACGAAAGTTCGGATTTAATACCCCCCCCGAGTCTAAGTTCCATAAAGTCAAGCTTAGGTTCCGAAATACATACCCACCCTAGACTCCGCATAGTCAAACATAGACTCGAACCAAGGTTAAACCTAGCGCTCTGATACTAACTTTGTCACGACCCGAAATATTAGCTCGTGACCAGCACTTAAATCACGCAACGTCTAAAGGCGTAACGTAATTCAAGTAAGCTGAAACCCAGAAATCTAAACCTTTTTAAAAAAATAAAGGAGGTGAAGTTTTGAAATAAAGGTATAATGAAATCAAGATTTCTTAATGCATGGAAAAAGGGACATGAATGATGCAAATGAAATTTACTAGTTTTGAAAACATGTTTCGTCTTTTAAAAATTTGAGCAGCACCTCCTTTGTATTTTTTTTATCCAAAACCATAAATACACAATAATGATAAAGGCATCCCCAAGCGGGAGCTAGCTCTTTGCCAACCGGTGGATCACAACCACACAAGACAGTATATATGAGTATATGACGCCCAACGGCGAAGATCACCATAAAAGATGAAGAAATAAGAAAGACATAAACCCAAAAAGCGAACATAAAACCCATCGCTCAAGTCTCGCAACTACAAGTCTTGCTAAGTCTCATTACATATACAAATACTAATTTGATTTGATGGAGTTGACCAGATACAATATGAAATATAAATACAAGTGTGGGTACGATACAAATGTCCCACCTACCAAAGCAAAACACCCGAAAGTAGCTATGTGCCAGCGATGCCGCTACTGATCCATGCGGTCAACCTGCAAGAACTGTGGCACAACGGGGGTGAGTTGCCAACTCGTGAGTAGAAAAACATCGACAAGTAGAAATCGAATGAACAACGACTCCTAGGTCAACTATATCATAAAGGTAATACTATGATATCTAGGGTGACCGTATCTGTATATGTGCCAAACAATACTCAAAGTCTATAAGTATGCGGATATCATCCAACCATATAATCAATGTATGTATGCATGTGGATCTCGTCCAACCATATAATCAATGTATGTATGCATGTGGATCTCGTCCACGTGTCAACCAATGACACAACAACATCATGAATGTAAATATCATAAAAACATATGCATGAAAATATGAGGATATAAATCAACGTGTGTCCCTCGTGACACCTCAAAATCATGGAACCTGAGTGCCTAGCATCGACACTTGAAACATCATGAAAACCCGTGTCCAACAGCGGCACGTAAATCCTCATATCTCAGGCGCCGTATTCTCGGATCGGCCCTCAAATACCTCGTCTTAGGCGCCGCCTACTCTGGTCGGCCCTCATATCCATCTCATGACTCCGGTCGGTATCCTTCGGATAACCGACGGGTCCAAATACTATCACCGATAGGTAGTGCTCCCCTGCCAGGCTCACCGTCTAACAATATGAGTCTTCTTGCCCCGGGGTACCTCACCGGGTCCACCATGTACCTGCAGATGGTGCCTACCGCTCCTCGAATCGGGTTTCACATGCCACTCTCAGAACTGAGAAAACACATAGTGGACGCACTGAAATATCATATCAAGAGAAACCAGGTTTTAAAAACAGTACATACTTTTTTTTTGAAATCACCATGGTTCTCAAATCCAGAAATCTCATGGAAACAGCATATCTCAATGCATAAAATCATAAAGTATGATGTATGCAACATATAATAGAAATGTAAGCATATCCTTGTATCATGCAACATAAAACTGTAATATGCACATATCGAGGGAAAACTGCTCTTAAAATGAATCTCGTTTTAAAATATATTATGCGGTTCCCAAATCTCAAAATCAAGCCAGCATCATCTATGTATGCGCAAATATGTATGTACGCAAGTATGGGTGTACAATATGTATGTGCGCCAATATGGATGTACAAGTGGGTATATACGCAAGTATGGGTGTATAATATGAATGTGCGCCAATATGGATATACAAGTGGGTATATACGCAAGTATGAGTGTACAATATGTATGAGCGCCAATATGGATGTACAAGTGGGTATATACGCAAGTATGGGTGTATAATATGTATGGAGTCAAATCATGATGCAGCAATCCTACGGTATAGTGACATGGCAATTATCGATGATGAAGTGTGTGAGCCGGCAAATCTGTGTACGTGTAATATATGCATCATCGATAATTGTGCAGGTGTACTAGCATAGGTATAAGTAATACAATACGAATAACATGAATATAGCATAAGGTAAATCATATGCAAATGCTGACGGGTATACGTATCTATCATGATCGAGTCAGTAAATCTATCAATCGACATCTGGCCACACAACATCACGTACGGCATCTTTTAGTCAAGGGTATGGATCAAACCTCAAGTCAAACTCATCACGTACGGAAAATCATCGTACGGCGGCATTGAGCTATCAGGGATCCTATCAACCTATAAGACGAGGAGGGTATGGACCTAACGTCTCATACGGCTATCACACATGATTCACGACATTCTATATATATCTATATACCTATGTCCCAGGTCACATCCATAACATTCTCGTATCAGGGGACCGACAAGGTATCAATCACCACAATCGACTCGCATCCGTATATCAACATATCACTAAGTCATCATATCGCATCGTACATTCTTTTCATCACATTTATCTCTCACATCGAATCAATTCCACATAAACATTCTATCTTACTATAAGCATAAGTATATAATCTAACATACACACCCGATCCATACAAACAGTTTTTGAAAGATGCGAATCGTAGTTTTGAAAGTAGGGGCTACGGTGTTTTGAGAAAAAGATATCATTTGAAAATCCGTAACGTCCCTCAAGGTATCTGTTTAAAAGATGCAGACGATTCTTCAGTTTGAAAATAGGTATGGTTCGGATGACACATTTACGTCGACTATCTAGTCCTATAATACCCTAAACGGCAATATCATCAAATATCATCCTCAAATCCCATCATCACATACTAGTCGTATCACATCACTTCTAACTATCCTTAGTTTCTAATATGATTCTTTAACTACCTTTTTACTCTATCTATGGTTTTCTATTAAAGGTTTTATTAACCATAATCTATATATAAATCGGTTTTCATCAAAGTGTGCGGGGGTGCTATACGCCATCCACCCGACTTCCCCCGTAGATATAGATCTACCCACCTTGATCATTGATTGTCGAAGTCGATGACACCATGCTCCATCGCCTCGGAATCCACGTTAGGGTACCTACAATAATAAACAATCGCAATCGCTATTAATATCAAGTCCGGAAACCAAAACGGCACACAGATAGCCTATAGGTTAGAACCTATAGCCTACGTATGCAAAACCAACAAATTACCCCTAGTCGTTGATACACAAACATTCAACAACCAAATAAAAATCCAAATATCAAAACTCATCATTAAAAATACGGAAAATATATCCAAAAATCACACTAATGTGCTCCCAGATTTTGACTCAGGATAAAAGGAGTTGCACAAACAAGTCTAGGGTGCTGTATATAGTCTATATGAGCTACTGGACCAACCTAGACCCAAACCCCTCCAATGTGGCCGGCCACTTGGCCTAAATTTCTGGCCTCCTCAGCCCCATGGCCTCCGTTTGGGTTCGTGTGGTCGGGGTGGTCTCCTAGTACCCTAATTTGGTCCCTCGTATTGTTTGGTTTCCTCAAAAATTCCCCGGGTTGCTCCAGATTTCCCTGCACACCCTATAAACTCATAAAACCGACATGAACAAAATCCTAAATCCGTATTTTGGTTTCTATACTAAATTCCAGGTCTTGAATTTGATCCCTAGGGTCTTGTACGGCCACCACACATCACTAATTCCCCAAAATCCTCAAACCCTTCTCTTAAATTTTCTAAATACCACATACCCTAACCAAACGCATTCTAAACTAATCTAGAATACAAGAAATCTCAAACTAAGCTAAATGGAAGAATTTATACCTTATGGGTGTAGCCTAGCAAAACCCTAGCTCTTCAATGTTGTCAAAATCCCACATTTCTTGGTCCAATGTGTAGAGGAGAATGAGGTGATCATTTTTTGTGAAAGGGGTATAGGGTTTTGACAAGGTTTTTGAGATGGATCCTAGGGTTAAAAATGGAGGGAAGTGAGGAAGAAGAAGGATAAGAAAAATAAATGGTGGAGGATAATGTGGCTGCCCCTCTCTCTCTCTCTCCTTTATTCTCACCCACTCTCACTAAATTACCCTTTTGCCATTTCACTTTTCTTTTTCTTTTCTCTTTTTAAAACCAAAGCACAATAATACCTACAAACGACACAAATGCAACAACATGTAACCAAATGCATCATGACATGGTGCACTACCCATGAAAACTGTAGAAACACGGATTTGGCTTAATCGCGATTAGTAGTGCACTAATCGGGTTTTCATCCAAACTGCATATAATAAATTTTTAAAATGCCAAATCCTTTAATTATATTTTTAAATGAAGAAATCATTTTAATTTTCATTTATTTCACAATTATTGGTATATATTTATACCCTTTTTCGAAAACCCCAATTTCGCAAATCGGGCAGTTTTCGGCAAATATATTATTTTAATATTAAATTCCAAAAATAATGTTTTATATTTTCTGAAATGTTACACCTCTTTAGTAAAACTAGAAAATGCTACAACCTACTCAGATTATCATCATAGCTGTTGTAGTTCTTGCTTTGCCTAGTGGTATTCATTGATGGATATCTAGCACCTCATTCGATGAGGAAAGAGCCGACATCCTTTCACCGGAAGTGACCTCTTTAAAAAAACCTAGTAAAAGCTATTCGGTTTGTTTTTGAAAACTACTCGATTTTAAAAGCGGAGCTTAAACCACTCTTTTTCAAAATCACTAGATTCTACAACGATATCAAGTTCATTACGTTAAAAGTTTTCTTAAAAACTATTCGTAGCCCTCCGTCATTTCAGATAAGTACTATTTAGTATTCGTGCTGCGTTTGTTGACCTTCGTCAAGGCGTAGTGTGCGGTAGCTGATTAGTGGTTATCTGCCACATGTGATGCGATTGGATTAGGGTAGTTGTACGGCCTTGTTGACCTCTGTCAAAGGTCGTGCGGGTGGGTTTAATTCAATCAAGAAATGAACGGGTTGAACGTGACTAGCGGCCTATAGTTTGTTGACCTCCGTCAAGGTCACAGGATGCTAGGGGTAAAAACAGATATTTGGAATTTCAAGTGTTGAAATTTGCAATGAGATTGCATACCTTCTATATAATAGTTGGATCCCGATACCCACTGCAAGTAAGAGTTACTCCTGGGAGAGTTTTCCGCTTTATAATTAGCGGATCCATTAAGTGTCTAAGAAAGGTGTTAATGGGGTGATACCCCTGCAGAAACGAGGTTATTTAATTAGTTCCATGTGAAAGCATATGGAGACTCCCTCGGAGTACCAATACCTGCCTGGCAGAACGATTAGCGAACTTGTAGGGTGTAATTAATCCCGACTAATCTTACCTTGTAGGGTTTGAAAGAAGATTTGATAAAAACAGTGGGAGCCATCCTGATTAGATAAAATAATAACTAATCTAATCTTGCAAAGAGCGCATGCAAAGGTGATTATCCTTCTCTCTCTCTCCTGGTAGCGACCAATGACATGCCTTAATCAAGATAATAATATAGATGTATTGACCAAACCCACTCTGTATACTGGGCTAGGTTCCGCTCTATCTTATGATTGTCATAAGTCTGAGCAAGGAATAGGGGAATATCAGGATTCCCACGCCGCCCAAACGAAGAATAAGCATGTTGATGCATCATCTTCGGGTGTGTTCGTAACCGAGAACTGTTTCTCAGTTTTCTCTACGTCCTAGGTATTGGATACTGGATCAGGATCCCACATATATAATTTGTTACATGGGCTAAAAAGAAGTAGAGAACTAGGAAAGGGTGATATGTCCCTCATAGAAGGGAATAGTGCAATTGTTGCAGCGAAAGCAGTTTTACCAAGAGGTAACACAATGATTCTGAGTGACTGTTATTTCATATCAAAAATATTGTGAATATTTTCTTAAATCAAGTGTTGATTGGGTATGGTGCGTTGTATTACGGTATATACGTTCTAAATCACAAAACAGTTCTAAGTATACAGAACACATACAAAATGAACAGTTCAGAAATGAACGAAGCCTTCTTGTGGTATTGTAGACTAGGTCATATCAATACGACAAGACTAGCAAAGTTGCATAAAGATGAATATTTGAATCAGTCTGAATTTACATCTTATAAAACTTTCCATTCATGTCTCAAAGGTAAAATGACTAAAACTCCGTTTACTGGACAAGGAGAAAGAGCTACTGAACTCTTGGGACTGATACATAGTGATGTATGCGGTCTTATGTCTACACATGCCAGGAATGGTTCCTCGTACTTTATTACATTCACCGATGATCTCTCAAGATACGGACATGTGTTCCTGTTGAAACACAAATCTAAATCTTTTGAGAAATTCAAGGAATATAAGTACGGATTTGCGAATCAGATGGGTAAAAGTATTAAAATCCTTCGATCTGATCGGGGAGAAGAATACTTAAGCATGGAGTTCCTGGATTATTTAAAAGACAATGGAATTCTTTGTCAGCTTACTCCTCAATATACACCACAGTACAACGGAGTATTGGAGCGAAGGAATCGCACCCTATTAGATATGGTGCGCTCTATGATGAGTACTGCTGAGTAACATATTTCCTTTTGGGGTTATGCACTTGAGGCAGCTGCATACCTATTGAATCTAGTTCCATCAAAATATGTGCCTAAAACACTATATGAGATATGGAGTGGAAAGAGACCATATCTTAAACGAGTTAAGATATGGGGTTGTCCGGCCTATGTCAAAAAGCAAAATCCGGACAAGCTCGAGACAAGGTCAGTTCTTTGCAAGTTTGTGAGATATCCTAAAAATTCACATGGATATATTTTCTACCACAATGAAGAACAAAAGGTGTTTGTTTCTCGATACGCCACCTTTTTAGAAAAGGAATTTCTTATGAAAGAAATTTATGGTGATGAGGTAGAACTGGAAGAAGTTTCAGCTGCACAAACTACAACTGACGATTTGAGAGAACTGGAGGATCCAATAATACCCGACGAACTCCAGCCACTCCACAGATCTAGTAGGGTTCCTCATCCACCTGAGAGATACTACGGTTTTCACATAGATGGTGGGAGCAAGGATTGCATCATGGAAGACGATGAACCAACTAGTTTCGAGCAAGCCATTACAAGTGGAGACTCTGTGAAATGGCTGGATGCTATATGATCTGAGATGGATTCCATGTACACCAACAAATTATGGACTTTGGAAGTTGCTCCTGAAGGGGTAAAACCCATCGGGAGCAGGTGTATCTTTAAGAAGAAACTTGGTGTAGATGGAAAAGTTGAGACTTTCAAAACTAGACTTGTTGCAAAAGGTTTTCGTCGACGACCTGTTGTCGATTATAATGAAACCTTTTCTCCAGTGGCTATGCTTAAGTCCATCAGGATCCTACTTGTCGTTGCTGCATACCATGAGTACAAAATCTGGCAGATGGATGTCAAGACCGCTTTTCTAAATGGTGATTTAGAAGAGAGCGTGTACATGACACAGCCAGAAAGCTTCATAGACAGTGGGAGCAGCGGAAGCGTGTGCAAGCTGCTTAAATCAATCTACGGATTAAAGCAGTCATCGCGGAGCTGGAACATCTATTTTGATGAAGCTATCAAAGAGTTTGACTTCATCAAAAATGCAGATGAACCTTGTATATACAAGAAGGTAGTAGAGAGTAAGGTTGTTTTTCGTAATGTACATGGATAACATACTCTTGATAGGAAACGATATTCCTATGCTACACTCGTCCAAGCTCTTCTTATCACATAAGTTCTCCATGAAAGTGCTAGGTGATGCCTCTTACATCCTGGGGATAAAGATCTATAGAGATAGATCCAGACGGATGTTGGAATTGTCCCAATCCAGGTACATAGACACCATACTAAAGAGGTTTAATATGGAAGATTCTAAGCGTGGTAATTTACCCGCTTGTTAAGGAATCACTCTCTCCAAAGAGATGTCTCCTAAGACTGATTTGGAAAGGGCTCGCATGCAAGGGACACCCTATGCTTCAGCAGTCGGGTCAATCATGTATGTGATGTTGTGTACCAGATCGAATGTAGCTTACTCACTAGGTGTAGTGAGTAGGTATCAATTAGATCCAGGGGAGAAATACTGGACAGCTGTGAAGAACATTCTTAAGTACTTGAGAAGGACTAAAGAGATGTTCTTGATATATGGTAACAGTGAACTCCAGGTGGAGTCCTTTACCGATTCGAGCTTCTAGAGTGATAAGAACGACAGTAAGTCGGTCTCGGGTTTTGTCTTCACCCTCAATAAAGAGGCGGTATGTTGAAAGAGTTCCAAGCTAGAGACCGTTGCAGACTCGACGATGGAGGCTGAATACATCTCTACCAACGATGCTTCCAAAGAGGCTGTCAGTATGAACCAGTGCATAGCTGAACTTGGTGTGGTTCCATCCATTGAGCATCCAATACCTGTGTATTGTGATAACAATGGAGTTGTGGCTTTGGCAAAGAAACCCAGGTCCCATCATCCAGAAAAATTCTTAGGCAGTATCACATGATCAGGGAGATAGTAGATCGCCGGGAGATCGAGGTCGAGAGAGTTGACACGGAGGATAACACAGCAGATCCACTCACCAAGACCCTCCCCCATATGCTAATCGAGAGACTTTTTGTGATGTTGGGTATGAGATACTACAACAACTCGCCTTAGTGCAAGCGAGAGATTGTTAGTGATATGTATGCCCTAGAGTCCATTATTGTATGATATAGTGGATGCTTGGGGATATATACATAAGACTTTTGTAACGTTTTAAAAATAAAGAAATAAATAATTAAATTAATAAAATCCTTTAGGTGAATTTTCGGATAATTGGTAAAATAAACAGTATTTTCCATAAAACTCAACAATAACTATTTTTCAATATAGAATTAAATACGCCTATTTTAACAATGTAATTACCGGTAAATGCTGTTTATTTAGTGGCTTATAAATTATTAGTTTACTAAAATATTTTTCGTAATTAATTAAATTCAAATATTAACATAAGCTTTAATTATACATTAAATTAGTGCAAATTACAAATTTCAATGGGTTAATCACACAAGTATGAACCATGACACATTAAAACAAAAGGTAACATGGGGTGTTTGAAATAAAATGGGTTTGCTAAGAGGGTTCTAGAAAATTAGGAAAAAAGTTAAAATAGAAAAGAAAATAAATAATTATTGAAAAGAGATTAAAAGATGTATTAATTATTGATATTTCTACACCACTCTACACATTTCCCCTCTCTCTTTTCCTCTCCACCTCACTTTGGCCGAGCTCACTAATTTGGGCTGCCCAAATTCCCCACTTGATCAATTCCAAAATGAATAGAAAAGGAAATTAAAGAAAAAAAAGGGTAATAAATGTGGAAACATCTACACACCTCCACACACACACATACTCCACTCTTTTTCCTTCTCAAAATTTCGAGCCTTCCTCCCTTCTTGCTGTTGCTGCTTCTACCTCTCTAATTTCCCTCTCAAAATTCATACAAAATCCATTCTAAAATCAACACAAATCATATTAATTCAATAATTAACGTTTAACCATCATTCTTTTGCCCAATCTAGCAAGAATCATGGAGCAAGAGAGTCATTTTGGAAGGCTAAGATTGCATGGTTAATCTCATGTTGTGGAGGTATAATTTTAATCCTATAGTTAATTTGTGAGTTGGTTACCCTAAATTAGCTAATTATGTGTTTTAATTATGGTTTTAAATTTGCAAGTTTAAAATTCAAGAAAGGGTTTCTAAAATCAAGTTAGGGTTTTTACAATGTGTTCATGATTATATTGTGTAATTAAATAAGTTAAGACATAGAAAACTTAAATTTGTTGCTAATTTGTAAATTGTTGTAATTAGGTTTTTGGCTAACTAGGTTTATATATATGTATCTGTTTGTGTGCGTGTGTGAGACAAAAATTCTAATTAGGGTTTTTATCATTAGATTATGGTGTTAATGAGGAGATTAACATGTTAATTGAATGTGAAACATAATCTAGTTACTAATTGCTAGCTTTTACTTTAAAAATTGTGATAAATATGCTATTTTGTAAACTAGGTTTTAGAAATTTATTTAAAATGTGGGATTATAAATCTAGTTAGGGCTTTAGCACATCATTAAGGTTTTCTTGAGTGGTTTAATAATTTAAAATATGCAAAATCAAGTTTAGCTGTGGAATTGTGAATTTTTGCTTAAAAGGTGTTGAAATTGGATAAAATTGCAAACTAAAATTTTCAATTTAATACAAATTAGTGTGATCAAAATATAGTAATGATTTGTATGACTTAGTTATGATATTTAGTGAATATTATGTCCATTAGTTTCTTTTAAACATCAAGATTGAAGTGAAAAAGTTAATTGACGCTTTCTAGGTTTTCGGAAATAAACCGATTTAAATTATTTTGAGTTTTCTATAAGTTGCAATCTATTGTATATTATAACTAGTATGTTTTGGAACTTTGATTTGTATGTTTGGGTTTTTCTCGAACAATCGGCATTTGTACGCCAATGTCGAGGGCTATTTGGTTATTTTGCATTAGCGGGTCATAGGTTTTAACCTATGCGCGTTTCGTGCGTCGTTCTAGTTTTATCCGCGATTCGGTTTACGATGTACGTATACGTTTGCGTATAGGTACCCCTCACGTGGACTTCGGACGATGAAGAAGAGGATGGCGTCATCGACTTCGGCAGACAAGGGCCAGGTGAGTAGATGTATATCTACGGGGGAAGTCGGGTGGATGGCGTTTAGCAACCCCGCAAATGTAGAATAGGGATATTACTTACTGTCATTAGGAAGTCGGACATGACCTTAGATTCTTGGCGAGTAGGGTCCAATTAAAGAATTTAGGTTGGACTAGACTAATTTAGAAAGACTTAACCAGAGAATGAATGCCTTGGAGGGAATTTGTAGGTTTCAGGTAGACACACACACGCACACACACATACATTTGACTTGGTGCATATATATATATATATATATATATATATATATAACATATACACGTGATATGGGGAGGTTATATGATATCTAGGGAGGAGTCAGTATGATTTGGCATGATGCCGTGAGTTAAAGATATACGATCAAGTATGATATGAGATGTACTATGATATTAGCGGATCGTTGGGAAATGAGAAAATGGATATTTATACATAAACGATAATAAATGATGATGACATTGAGATATACGAGACTCTAAAATAGAACCAGGATTGTAATATGTGACTTAATCACGATATGATATATGTGACATGATATTTCTGAGGACCATTTGACGATGTATATTTACACAGACAATGATATATGTTTGATGATATTGGGATATATACGATTATAGCACAGTACCCTTGATCATGATAATATTTGATGATGATATAATACGAATGATGATGTACATAGGTGATAGTTGACCCGTACCCCAATTTTGGGATACCGTACGATGGATTTTACTGTACGAGGTATAGATGTGATGATTGATCCGCACTCTTGACTCGAGGAAGTCGTACTATGTACATGACGTTATTGAGACTGGATCGTCGACTATTAGAGATATCGACTAAGACTTTAGGTGGATTCTTATTTCCTATCGACTAGTTTCTTTAGTTTAGTTCCTTAGTGGGTTAGATAGATACTAGTTTAGGCTCGAGTCATATAGTTTGTAGTTAGATATGTATATTCCAAATGTGTGGTTAATTCTCATTCACCTTTATATTCAAATTGTAATCATCACGTTGCATGTTCATACATATGTTTCTTTAGTTAATATAAAACTCTACCTGTTAGGACACCAGCACTATTACCGATGATGCGCATATTCTACGTACACCTATTTGCCGGCTCACACACATCATCATCGGTAATTGCCATGTCACGTACACTTTAGAACATGTTATCTTTTATTGATAGAACCAACTAAAGGCTAGATCAATATAATAGGGTATGATTACTCTCACGTGCTAGTTAGACATTGCATTTATTATATAGACACTTCATGCATTCACATTTTCATACTATCATGCAGTATTGTGGGGCTTATGCCGATACTCATTATTACTTACTCATGATTTTATGATTTTGGGATTTCTATGAGATTTCTGGATTTTAGGGAAAACCGCAAGAATATATATAAAAACTTCTCTCTCACTCCCTCTCATTTTAAAATACAAGTTGCGGTTTTCTTGTGATGTATGTGTCGTCCACCATGAGATTTCATATTTTATGTTGGATTTCGAGACCCGATTCGAGGTGTGGATGAACCGTCTCGGGTACATGGTGGGCCCGGTATGGTACCCCGGGGCAAGAAGATCGAGTTGTAGACGATGAGCCTGGCAGAGGAAGACTACCTGCCCGTGATGTCTGGCGCGGCGGATATCCGGAGGATACCGACCATTGTCGTGAGATTTTATGATATGGACCAATCCGGACTGACGGAGCCCGAGATATTGAGACTATGAGATATTGAGACTATGAGGTATTCAGACTTTCAGATTTACATGTTTTGTGTCGATATTTGACACGGATTTCCATGGATTTCATTGATGTTTCAGATTACCATACAAATATTAATATGATAAAAATTAAAGATTTCTTATACAGATATATCCAGATTTCATGGTTGATTGTTTTACATTCATGGTGCATGCATACTCATACAGATGTTATGTTACTACTTGAGGCACTGACACGAGCACCGAGCATTGCACTTACGCATAGTTTATTACCCTGCCACTACTAGATGACTAGTGATATATTAAGTATATTATTATGACCTAGGAAAGCGTCGTGCATGCGATTTCTACTCGCAGATGTTTTCTTCTCACGAGTTGGCAACTCACCCCCGTTGTGCCAAATTTTCTTACAGGTTTCGATGTACAGGTTTCCTTGGCAACTTGTTGGCACATCATTTAATTCAGGGTGATTTACTTGGTAAGTTGGTTCACTTGTATCAGGACCGCCGTTGTACCTTTATTATTTCATTTGTATCTAGTAAGCTCCATCAACCAGACTTGTATTATTGGTAGATTTAGTAGACCAATTGCTTATTCTTTCGACCTTAGAGTCGCGTTTGTACTATTATGGTTTTCTGGTGGTTTAGTTTTCTTTTGAGTTTTGAGTCTCGCCCTTCGGCGTTGTATATTATAGTGCATGGTGTGGTTATTTCCGCCTTTTTGGCATAAAGCTAGCTCCCGCTTGGGGATGCCTTTTTATTGTTTGTATATATTATTCTTGTTTGTACCCGTTTGGGGCCAGTTTTTACAAAGGAGACTCTGCCGAAATTTTTGAGAAAATTTGATGTTTTTAAACTTGTTCTCTTACATGTTTTCCTTTACTTCTTCTTTAAATGGTTTTGATTTATGGGCTTCGGCTTACTTAGATTACGTCGCGCTTCTAGACGCTTCGAAGTTTAAGTGCCGGTCACGTTCCGTACCTTCGGGTCGTGAAAATATTGGTATCAGAGCGCTAGGTTTAACCTTTGTCCGAGTCTAGGTTGACCTTGGTCTATGGAGTAGGCGACTTAGGTAGAGTGACGAACCGTGGGTATGATCCGCGGCATACTTACGATACGCTACTCTACTTAAGAAGCCTTAGGATGTACATTTTTTATTTTTTTTTATTTTTGCGCCCTATTCTATTCGTTCTCTTGATCCATTTTCATCGATATCGGATGGTGGTTTCTTTTACCACGGTCGCACGGGCAGAGGGAGCTGTGGCTTGAATGCGATGACCGTAGGGTATCGTCTATTCTTGAGGATTGAGGCATCATTTAGCGTACGGACGAAGGGTATTCACATGTCGTCCAGACGAAATTAAAAAGGTTCGAACGAATGTCAGAAACCCATTTTCCCAAGTTTAAGGTATTCGGAAGAACTTGCAGGTATTTCTGTGGACCCTCTAGAAGAATGAAACCCTAACTCGACATAATGACCGTGAGAACGCTAGTGAACCTTAGGGTTTGCGGCAGTTTCGCGGTGCCATTAGTGAGGCTTGGGTTTGCCCTTCTACGGCTGGTCCGCAGATGCTGGGGTATGTACTGGATATTTTTAAACTGTAGTTGAGTGTTGAGCTCTCGGGGAATTACGCGATTTTAATGAATCGATCGAAAAGTTTAACGTAGTACAGATATCAGGTGAAGGGATAGATTACGTGGGAAACTCTCAATATGAGCATAGCCGTTTATAGCGCAGTCAGCACAGCGATGAGGAGACGAGTCCGAATCAGTCGACATTAGAAAAGGCGCACATTGACGATAGTGTTTACGATTGCGATTTGGTGATTTGAATTTCATATTTCCGTTGTTTGGATTTTGGTATTTTGAGGATTTTGTTCTATGATTGGTATTTCCTATATGTACAATCATTACACTCTATTCGTGTTTCATATATCAGTGGTATTGATGTTGTTTTGTGCATACCCAGTGCACTCGATTTGGTTTTATACATTTTGAGATATTGATTTGATTTCAAGCATATGGGTTGCACATGATTTTGACGTATGCTTCGATATAGTTTTCATGCATTTTTCGTACCGTGATTTCGATTTTGATATTCGGTGTATGTTTTCCTGCACCATGTGCACTTGATTGAGATTCTTGCGCACACTTGGCGCACTTGATACGATTTTGTGCACGCCAGATGCACTAAATCGGGGTTTTGTGCAGATTAGATGCACCTGATATTATTGTCGTGCACGCCCGTTGCACTTGACAGATGTTTTTTGTGCACACCTGTTGCACTCAGTTTTGTTTCTGTACGTATTCATAGCATCTGTAATTGACTTTGATTTTCGTGCGTACCGGACGCACGTAGTACCTCGTATACTATGATTGGGATTGATTTCATTTTGAGCAGTATGTTTTTATAATCATTACTATTTGATTTAGTAACCAGGCGGGACATGTATGTTAAATAAAAGTTATATATGTATAGCTATAAAAAAAAATTAAATAAACGTCCGCAACTTATGCCGTGAAATGCGCATCGCACGGCGATTTTGAAAAGGGGTTTCGCATGCTTCTTTATTAAGATGTTTAGACGTTTTTACTACGATGCGCACTATATATAAGTTATAGTTTTGAGGTATATCATATCGGTTTTCGTATTGGGTTTTGATATTTTATTCTCACCATAACTCCGATGATTGCGTTATGTGTGACAGAGTTTTGAATTTGAGTTATATACTCGTTTTTCATGCGCAAGCATTGCGCTAATATGTGTTTTATGTATTGATAATTTCGGTGCCCCGACGATTTGAGTGTTTTGGCTGAATGTTTTAGTATTTGGGGGGAAGAGTTTTAATTTAAATTCGAGGACCGAATTTCTTTAAGGGGGGAAGATTGTAACGTTTTAAAAATAAATAAATAAATAATTAAATTAATAAAATCCTTTAGGTGAATTTTCGGATAATCGGTAAAATAAACCGTATTTTCCATAAAACTCAACTATAACTATTTTTCAATATAGAATTAAATACGCCTATTTTAACAATGTAATTACTGGTAAATGGTGTTTATTTAGTGTTTTATAAATTATCAGTTTACTAAAATATTTTTCGTAATTAATTAAATTCAAATATTAACATAAACTTTAATTATACATTAAATTACTGCAAATTACAAATTTCAATGGGTTAATCACACAAGTATGAACCATGACACATTAAAACAAAAGGTAACATGTGGTGTTTGAAATAAAATGGGTTTGCTAAGAGGGTTCTAGAAAATTATGAAAAAAGTTAAAATAGAAAATAAAATAAATAATTATTGAAAAGAGATTAAAAGATGTATTAATTATTGATATTTCTACACCACTCTACACATTTCCCTTCTCTCTTTTCTTCTCCACCTCACTTTGGCCGAGCTCACCAATTTGGGCTGCACAAATTCCCCACTTGATCAATTCCAAAATGAATAGAAAAGGAAATTAAAGAAAAAAAAAGGGTAATAAATGTGGAAACATCTACACACCTCCACACACACACATACTCCACTCTTTTTCCTCCTCAAAATTTCGAGCCTTCCTCCCTTCTTGCTGTTGCTGCTTCTACCTCTCTCATTCCCATCTAATTCCCTCTCAAAATTCATACAAAATCCATTCTAAAATCAACACAAATCCTATTAATTCCATAATTAACCTTTAACCATCATTCTTTTGCCCAATCTAGCAAAGATCTTGGAGAAAGAGAGTCACTTTGGGAGGTTAAGGTTGCATGGTTAATCTCATGTTATGGAGGTTTAATTTTAATCCTATTGTTAATTTGTGAGTTGGTTACCCTAAATTAGCTAATTAGGTGTTTTAATTATGGTTTTAAATTTGCAAGTTCAAAATTCAAGAAAGGGTTTCTAAAATCAAGTTAGGGTTTTTACAATGTGTTCATGATTATATGGTGTGATTAAATAAGTTAAGACATAGAAAACTTAAATTTGTTGCTAATTTGTAAATTGTTGTATTTAAATTGTTGTAATTAGGTTTTTGGCTAATTAGGTTTATATATATATATATATATGAGACAAAAATTCTAATTAGGGTTTTTATCATTAGATTATGGTGTTAATGAGGAGATTAACATGTTAATTGAATGTGAAACATAATCTAGTTACTAATTGCTAGCTTTTACTTTAAAAATTGTGATAAATATGCTATTTTGTAAACTAGGTTTTAGAAATTTATTTAAAATTTGGGATTAAAAATCTAGTTAGGGCTTTAGCACATCATTAAGGTTTCCTTGAGTGGTTTAATAATTTAAAATATGCAAAATCAAGTTTAGCTGTGGAATTGTGAATTTTTGCTTAAAAAGTGTTGAAATTGGATAAAATTGCAAACTAGAATTTTCAATTTAATACAAATTAGTGTGATAAAAATTTAGTAATGATTTGTATGACTTAGTTATGATATTTAGTGAATATTATGTCCATTAGTTTCGTTAAAACATCAAGATTGAAGTGAAAAGGTTAATTGACGCTTTCTAGGTTTTCGGAAATAAACCGATTTAAATTATTTTGAGTTTTTGATAAGTTGCAATCTATTTTATATTATAACTAGTAAGTTTTGGAACTTTGATTTGTATGTTTGGGTTTTTCTCGAACAATCGGCGTTTGTACGCCGATGTCGAGGGCTATTTGGTTATTTTGCATGAGCGGGTCATAGGTTTTAACCTATGCGCGTTTCGTGCGCCGTTTTGGTTTTATCCGCAATTCGGTTTACGATGTACATATAAGTTTGCGTATAGGTACCGCTCATATGGACTTCGGACGATGAAGAATAGGATGGCAGCATCGACTTCGGCAGACAAGGGCCAGGTGAGTAGATGTATATCTACGGGGGAAGTCGGGTGGATGGCGTTTAGCACCCCCGCAAACATAGAATAGGGATATTACTTACTGTCATTAGGAAGTCGGACATGACCTTAGATTCTTGGAGAGTAGGGTCCTATTAAAGAATTTAGGTTGGTCTAGACTGATTTAGAAAGACATAACCAGATGATGAATGCCTTGGAGGGAATTTGTAGGTTTCAGGTAGACACACACACACGTACACACACATACATTTGACTTGGTGCATATATATATATATATATATATATATATATAACATATACACGTGATATGGGGATGTTATATGATATCTGTGGAGGAGTCAGTATGATTGGGCGGGATGCCGTGAGTTAAAGATATACGATCAAGTATGATATGAGATGTACTATGATATTAGTGGATTGTTGGGAAATGAGAAAATGGATATTTATACATAAACGAAAATAAATAATGATGACATTGAGATATACGAGACTCTAAAATAGAACCCGGATTGTAATATGTGACTTATTCACGATATGATATATGTGACATGATATTTCTGAGGACCATTTGACGATGTATATTTACACAGACAATGATATTGGGATCTATACGATTATAGCACAGTACCCTTGATCATGATAATATTTGATGATGATATTATACGAATGATGATGTACATAGGTGATAGTTGACCCATACCCCGATTTTGGGATGTCGTACGATGGATTTTACTGTACGAGTTATAGATGTGATGATTGATCCGCACTCTTGACTAGAGGAAGTCGTACTATGTACGTGACGCTATTGAGACTGGATCGCCGACTATTAGAGATATCGACTAAGACTTTTGGTGGATTCTTATTTCCTATCGACTAGTTTCTTTAGTTTAGTTCCTTAGTGGGTTAGATAGATACTAGTTTGGGCTCGAGTCATATAGTTTGTAGTTAGATATGTATATTCCAAATGTGTGGATAATTCACATTCACCTTTATATTCAGATTGTAATCATCACGTTGCATGTTCATACATATGTTTCTTTAGTTAATATGAAACTTTTCCTATTAGGACACCAGCACTATTACCGATGATGCGCATATTCCACGTACACTTATTTGCCGGCTCACACACATCATCATCGGTAATTGCCGTGTCATTACACTTTAGAACATGTTATCTTTTATTGATAGAACCAACTAAAGGCTAGATCAATATAATAGGGTATGATTACTCTCATGTGCTAGTTAGACATTGCATTTATTACATAGACACTTCATGCATTCACATTTTCATACTATCATGCAGTATTGTGGGGCTTATGCCGATACTCATTATTACATACTCATGATTTTATGATTTTGGGATTTCTATGAGATTTCTGGATTTTAGGGAAAACCGCAAGAATATCTATAAAAACTTCTCTCTCTCTCTCCCTCTCATTTTAAAATACAAGTTGCGATTTTCTTGTGATGTATGTGTCGTCCACCATGAGATTTCATGTTTTCTGTTGGATTTCGAGACCCGATTTGAGGAATGGATGAACCATCTCGGGTACATGGTGGGCCCAGTATGGTACCCCGGGGCAAGAAGATCTAGTTGTAGACGATGAGCCTGGAAGAGAAAGACTACCTACCGGTGATGTCTGGCGCGGCGGATATCCGGACGATACAGACCGTTGTCGTGAGATTTTATGATATGGGCCGATCCGAACTGACGGAGCCCGAGATATTGAGACTATGAGATATTGAGACTATGAGATTTACATGTTTTGTGTCGATACTTGACACGGATTTCCATGGATTTCATTGATGTTTCAGATTACCATACAAATTTAAATATGATAAAAATTAAAGATTTCTTAAACAGATATATCCAGATTTCATGGTTGATTGTTTTACATTCATTGTGCATGCATACTCATACACATGTCATGTTACTACTTGAGGCACTAACACGAGCACCGAGCATTGCACTTACGCATAGTTTATTACCCTGCCACTACTAGATGACTAGTGATATATTAAGTATATTATTATGAACTAGGAAAGCGTCGTGCATGCGATTTCTACTCACAGATGTTTTCTACTCACGAGTTGGCAACTCACCCCCGTTGTGCCAAATTTTCTTACAGGTTTCGATGTACAGGTTTCCTTGGCAACTTGCTGGCACATCATTTCATTCAGGATGATTCGTTTGGTAGGTTGGTTCACTTGTATCAGGATCGCCGTTGTCCCTTTATTATTTCATTTGTATCTAGTAAGCTCCATCAACCAGACTTGTATTATTGGTAGATTTAGTAGACCAGTTGCTTATTCTTTCGACCTTAGAGTCGCGTTTGTACTAATATGGTTTTCTGGTGGTTTAGTTTTCTTTTGAGTTTTGAGTCTCGCCCTTCGGCGTTGTATATTATAGTGCATGGTGTGGTTGTTTCCGCCTTTTTGGCGTAGAGCTATCTCCCGCTTGGGGATGCCTTTTTATTGTTTGTATATATTATTCTTGTTTGTACCCGTTTGGGGCCAGTTTTTACAAAGGAGACTCTGCCGAAATTTTTGAGAAAAGTTGATGTTGTTTTTAAACTTGTTCTCTTACTTGTTTTCCTTTACTTCTTCTTTAAATGGTTTTGATTTCTGGGCTTCGGCTTACTTAGATTACGTCGCGCTTCTAAACGCTTCGTAGTTTAAGTGCCGGTCATGTTCCGTACCTTCGGGTCGTGAAAATGTTGGTATCAGAGCGCTAGGTTTAACCTTTGTCCGAGTCTAGGTTGACCTTGGTCTATGGAGTAGGTGACTTAGGTAGACTGTGTAGGGTTCCTAGGCACACTCAAGAGGTTCCATAAAGCATCAACCATGCCAAATTCAAAATTTTCCGGTGCCGAGAAACCCTAATGCGATCGTTAACTAGAGTTTAGGTGAAAACAAATGCGAATAAACAACTTTACTGCTATGTGAAAGAGACTACAACCTTTGTAGATCCGGTCCTCCACATCCATAGCTCCGCGTTGACGTCCCTCCGCTGCGATCATCGGATCCCGGACTCTAGTAATGGTTTCGTCGAAGAAATGATCGGGCTAGATCGTCGACTTCGATGCTGAAGATGATCTACGTCGAGGCAACTCAAGATCAAGCTCCAACTTCACCAAGTCATGAAACTTATGAAGAAAACACGCTATACTACTTGGCAAGTGGTAGAGGATGAAGAAATAGAAAGTAGGTTCACTTTAGAATTGGATTTCTCACTCTTTTTCTCAAGTCACCATTGAAGCTAGCAAGCTTCTTTCTTCTTGAAGAAGAAGAAGAAGAAGAAAAAGAATATGATAAGAATAATGAAAATAGAAAATAAAGTGATTCTTATCATATTTGCAACCATGGTTTAGTGTAGAGAATAAACTAGGGTTTAGTTGAATGGTTAGGGTTAAGGCAAAAGACAAAATGGCTAGACTTTTCAAAGCTTCAAGAAGCTTCAAGTATCAAACAAAGAAAGCCACCATGTTATATTTTACCAAAAATAAATAAAAAGAGTAAATAAACAAGTAAAAACCCTAAACCATCAACTAAACATGGTTTAAGTCTTACACAAACCCAAGTTTTCATGTATCATCAAACATGATACAAATAAGTGCACAAAAATATATCACATATACAACTTGTGCATTTCAAGTGAGAAAATCAATCTTGAGTGAACCAATACTAGTTAATGTAAAGTAATATATCAAATATATAATTATACATTAAATCATTAAATCAACACTTGATTCAATGATCCGGTCACGTCGCATATAACCGACTAGTATCAAGTGTATCAATGTATCGAATCAACACTTGATTCGGCAACCCGGTTATATCATATATAACCGTTCGACGATACAAATCGTGAGAATAGAATACGGTATCACATACACGCATTATTCTCGGTTCCGCACATATCTCATATGCGCTCCTATTTCGTTTCGCTTGAGCCAGGAAACCTCTGTGTAGGACTCTAAAGACTCGTCAATACGCCGGCAGCAGGTGATGATCATATCAAACACTCACAAGCCGCAAGCGGTCTGCTAAACGTAACGGCCACCCGGGTATTGAACGATCAGAAGATCGACGAGCAAGCCCGCTCACACTCCTGTGAATCCAACCAGTAATACTTTCCGTACAGTCCGGTCTGTTCGTCTGATATGTCGCATATCTCACCTAGGGGTGGTAAACGTTAGACCCCAATAGCTCGATAAGTCGTGTCGATATGAGGTCTATAACAGTTCGAGAAACTACTGGTAACACTTACCAATAAATCTCAGCAACCCTGGCCAGGGATTTCCGGTTATATCCAATCGAACACAGCGCAACATCAACTCCCTATACCGGGAGAGATGAATCCCCTCCTATCGCTCATTGCCTCCATGTAATTCGGGACAGTACCCAAAAACCACCGTTTTGCACGCCCTCTTGGACATGGTAAGGTGGAAATCAAAGTACAGTGGGAATCACACAAGACTCTATGACGATCTCGGGTCTACAGACTAACCTATACCAGTGTCACAAGAGAACTGCCATCTGATGTAAGGTATAATACCATCTGGGAGTTCTCGGTGAGTCCGTCCAGTATACCTAGTTTCCACTGAGCACCCGTATATCATCTCTGATGTCAAACACCAATGGATATGGGATCATCCATCGCCCATCTGTATGGGTCGAGAAGGTATACGCTAGTCTACTCTGGTATATCGATGCCCCATCTCGATATACCCACGACTAGGGACCTTGAAGGATGTACTTATGGACTACCATGTCCCCACTAGTATGATCCGCATCATAGTCCAGGTAGTCAAGTACACATCCTAAGGTCTTTACTAACATGTAACAGAGAGACAATCAGTGTACACGTTAAGCTAAAGAGCAACCAGATAGCATACTATCATGTCGAGCAAGAAAGTCCTCCCTATATATGTCCAAGCATCCACTACAATATACATCCTATGTATAGTAATGGCCTCTAGGGCATACATATAACTAACAATCTCCCACTTTCACTAGGGACATCTGTTAGCAGTTGTTATAGTATCTCATACTCAACCATCCCATAAAATTCTCTCTCTGGGAAAAAGCCTTTGTGAGTGGATCCGCCGTGTTGTCCTCTGAGTCTACTCTCCTAACCTCGATCACCCTGGAGATCAACTATCTTCAGATCAGGTGACACTGCCTCAGAATATGTCTGGATCACTGATGGGACGGGCGTTCCTAGGCATAAGCCACAACTCCATTGTCACACAATGGGAGGAACTAAGTTCATCTCATGAACTAATATACACCCAGATAGCCTGTTTGGTAGCATCTTAAGCAGCGATGTATCTTGCCTTTATCGTCTAGTATGCCACGGTATCTTGCTTGGAACTCTTCCAACATACCGTCCCTTTACTGAGGGTAAAGACAATGCCTGTGACTGACATTCAGTCGTCCTTATCACCCTGGAACACTTCCGGTGATTCTCCCCAGGATCAATTGATACCATCTCACTACAACTAGTGAGAATCCTAATATCCATTTAGATCTATCTCATAGATCCAAAATCCAGGATTTAGTAGGTATCATTTTGATCCTATGTGGAGAATCATTGTGATAAGCGGAGATTGATCGAGCGTAGCATAGGAAACTCCTTCCCTATCAAGAGTATGTCACCCACGTACTCTACGAGGATCGCCACCATTCTCCCTACTACCTTTTTGTATATACAAGGTTTATCTACCATTTTGATGAAGTCAAACTATTTGATTACTACATCAAAATAGATGTTCCAACTCCGCGATGCCTGCTTTATCCTATAAAGCATCTTGTACACGTTTCCGCTGCTCCCACTGTTTACGAAGCCCTCTGACTGTGTACTTATAGACTCTCTCTTCTAAAATATCATTTAGAATAGCAGTCATGACACCCAACCGCCAGATATCGTAGTCATGGTATGTAGCCATGGCAAGTAGGATCCGGATGGACTTAAGCATAGCCACTGGAAAAGGTTTCATCATTATCCACGCCTGGTTGATGATGAAAACCTTTAACAAGTCTAGCTTTGAAAGTCTCAACTTTTCCATCTACACCAAGTAATCTTCTCAAGATATACTTGCACTTGATGGGGATTTAACCCTTCAGATATAGCAACCAAAGTCCATACTTTGTTGGTGTACATGGATTCCATCTCAGATCACTAAGCAACCAGCCATTCTTACAGAGTCCGTACTCTCGATGGCCTGCTCAAAACTAGTTGGGTCATCATCTCATGATGCAATCCTCACTCTCACTGTCATAGAGAAACCGAAGTATCTCTCAGGTGGGTGAGGAACCCGACTAGATCGGCGGAGAGGCTGAGGTTCGTTGGTAACTATTGAATCCTTTGGTTCTACCAAATCATCAGCTGCAGTTTGTATAGCTGAAACATTTCCAGTTCTACATAACAGATCTTGCCTCGAGCTTGTCCGGATTTTGGTTTTAGACATAAGCCGGTCAACCCCAAATCTTAACTAACTTAAGAGATGGGTCCTTCCCTTATCATATCAAATATGAAGTAGTAGGCAACTGATTTGATTTGAACCCTATTCAATAGGTAAGCAGCTTCTCAAGTGCATAACTCCCAAAAGGAAATAGGTAACTCAGTAGTACTCATCATAGAGCGCAACATATCGAATAAGGTGCAATTGCTCCGCCCCGATATACCATCGTGCTATGGTGTATACGGAGGAGTAATGCTGAGAGAGAATCTCATTCTCCTTTAGAATAGTCCAGGAATTCCGTGCTCAAGTATTCTCCTCCCTGATCGCATCAAAGGACATAATACTTATACCCGTATTTTGGTTCTCTACTTCTAACTTATATTCCGTGAATATCTCAAAAGGTTCGGACTTGTGTTTCAACAGGAACATATGTCTGAATTTTGAGAGATCATCAAAGAATGTAATGAAGTACAAAGAACCGGTCTTGGCATGTGTAGGCAGGGGACCTTTATACATCAACATGTATCATCCCAAGAGTTCACTAACTCTTTCTTTGTTTTCCAGAAAACAGAGCTATGGCCATCTTATCTCTGTGACATGACCAGCAAGTTTCACAAGATGTAAATTCAAACTGATTTAAATATGCATCTATATGTAACTTTAGCTAGTCGGGTCGCATTGATATGACCTAGTCTACAATGCCTCAAGAAAGATTCGTTCATTTCTGAACTCTTCCTCTTATGTGTGTTCTGTATACTAAAAACTGTAGTTTGATTTAGAACATCAATGTTTTTAGATAACGTGCCTGAACCGATCAACTTTTGATATAGGAAATGTTCAAAACATTATGCAACAATAAAAATTTTTATCATTTCTTTACTAATAAAGAGAGTGATATGATTTTGTATATCAGGTTCGGTATCTAATAACATTCGTTCAGAATCAATGTATTGGTAATACAGGGTGACAGTGACCAAAAGACTTGGCTGCAACACTTGCCCCGTTTTCTGTCTCATGAAACTTATCACCCGTTCTCAGTTCTTTACCTATCTGTAGCCCATGTAACAAATTACATATGCGGGATCCTGATCCGGTATCTCATATCCAGGACGTAAAGAATACTGAGAAACAGTTCAGTATAATGAACACACCCGAAGATGATGCATCAGTATGCACTTTTACGTTTGGGCGGCACGGGAATTTTGGTAATCCCCAATTTCCTGCTCTGTCTTATAATAATTATAAGTTGGAGCGGGACCAACGTTCCCCAGCTCAGTATAACAAGCGGGTTCGGTCAAATATCCGTATTATTATCTTGATTAAGGCGTGATATGGTCGCTACCTGGAGAGAGAGAGAAGAAAACACTCAGCGTGCGCTCTTGCAAGATCAGATTGGTTATTATTTTATCTAATCAGGATGGCTCCCACTGTTTTTATCAAATTTTCCTTCAAACCCTAAAAGGAAAGACTAGCCGGGATTAATTACACACTACAAGTTCGCCAATCTTTCAGCCAGGCCAGTGTCGGTACTTTGAGGGAGGTCCCCCGTGCTTTCGCACGAACCAAATTAATGTAAACCTCGTTTTCCCAGAGGCGTAACCTCGTTAACACCTTTTTAGACACCTACTTGATTGGCTAATTGTAATGTGTAAAATTCTCCCAGGAGTAACTCTTACTCGCAGCAGGTATCGGGATCCAACTATCTCATAGAAGGTATGCAATCTCATTACAAATTTCAACACTTGAAATTCCCGATAATTTTGCCCCTAGCACCCTATGACCTTGACGGAGGTCAACAAACCATAGGCTACTAGTCAAGTTCAACCCGTCATTTCTAGATTGAATCAAACCCACCCGCACGACCCTGGACGGAGGTCAACAAGGTCGCATGACTACCATAATCCAATCTGCATCATATGCATAAGCAGATAAATACTAGTTAGCTACCGCACACTACGCCTTGACGGAGGTCAACAAACGTAGCACGAATACTAAGTAGGACTTATCTGAAATGACGGAGGGCTACGACAGGTTTTTCTGAAAACCTATTGCGTAATGAACTTGATATCATCGTAGAATCAAATGATTTTAAAATGGAGTGTTTTTTAGGCTTTTCTAGTTTTGCTAAAGGGGTCACTCCCGGTGAAGGGATCGTCGGCCCTTTCCTCGTCGAATGAGGTGCGGGATATATCATATATATCACTGTGCAAAGCAGAAACTATTGAAGCAATCAAAAGACAAACCGAGTGTGTAGCATCTGCCAGTTATTGCTAAAGGGGTCACTCTCGGTGAAGGGATCTCGGCCCATTCCTCATCGAATAAGGTGCAGGATATATCATATATACCACTATGCAAAGCAAGAACTGTAGCTACCTGATTTTATTTTTGAAATTCGATTCCACAATATCTTTAGGTTTCTTTTACATTCATTAATCATATTAATGAAGTCCAATCATTTAAGTACCTAAACATCACAGATAAATACGATGTACACTTATACCATCCGCATTCGCCTCGATGTCCTCTCGTGCACCGTTAGGTTAGGTAACTAACGGCAGGGCAGGGCTAGCGCGGGTGTAAAACGTAAGTAACGTCTATATAATATATCATATATACTATATACTGTATCTATCATAGAACATCAAATGATCACATCACAGATATCGCAGCAGAAGAATCATATGAAACATTAGATATACTAGGACGTCTGTGTTTTCAATACGAGCCAGTATAAAACACGGATTCCACGGTCGCGATGAATAGCCAAACCCACAACCCTAGACCCCTACAGAGCGGGAAGCAACCCTACCAATTCTAGAGTTAGGAGACCCGGACTCGACTCCTCGAGTTGGTCTCCCACTGGACTCCAGAACCCGGTTACTTGTGCCTTCCTTCTTGGGTCTATCCTAGTGCAGAAAAGTAAATAATATACAAAGGGAGACATCTTCCGCAACCTGGAAGTGCCCCAATATAAGAATATTACATACAAGTTTTTTACATGAATGAAAATGAAAAACACTCACCTCACATAAAAAAAAACCCCGACTATTCAAACACGACGATCCAATATAACATATCCAGCAACACATAATATCACATGTCATCAACGTAAGTAAATATGCCCATCCCAATTGTCGTTGACATATAGCAACGAAACCGACGATATCACATATTACACTTACGGTCACAGAAAAAAAGTGTAAAACTACAACAGTTGGAATCCGCAACCACCTCAGACATCGCATGCCTAATCAAATGAATTCCTTAGACATCGCATGCCTAACAATTATAAACCCTGCATTTTAGTCTCATTATCGAAAACTCTTTTCAATATCAAGTCGGGCAATTCAACAAGATTCCCGACATCCTGATCGAATGCTCGTCGCAAACTTCAGTAGACGAATACACCCCCGATGCCGTCGACGAAGTGCACTAAGGCGGAACACCGCTACCGCGAGCACCCGAACGAATGCTTTCGGTGACGGGGTTCTCCTACAGTCACTTGGTCGAGGCTATGGGGTGAGGCTGTCTATTAAGTTTACCCGGCGAGTATCCGCGTACGCTACGTGATTGCGACGGACTTTTGATCACATTAAAATTCCGTGGCAACCAATCAAGTGAGACTAAAGTGCTATGTTTATAACATTCAAATCAGTTATCTTATAACTCTTTATGGATTCCAAATATTGTATCACATTCCGGATAAATAAAAAATGTTAAACTTTCCGATTGAACAGTCAAACACCCAAGTTTTCCCGAAATAGCTCAACACTCGAAACAAGTTTAAAAACATTCACTTCATGCCACAGTACTAACGGTCCAGCCGTAGAAGGGTCAAGCCAACGCCTCACATGTGGCACGCCGTACTGCCCCAAACCCTAAGGTTCAAAGGGCAGTTCAAGACGGTCACATAATCGAGTTAAGGTTTTTTGTCTTCTAAAGGGACCATCGCGTTACTTGCACTACTTAGAACGTCATTAAACTACGGAAAAATCCAACAATTGGAAATTTCCCGGCAGGGGAAAAAGTGGGTATTTATATCCGATCGAACTTTTTAACATATTCTAAAATTACCCGGAAAAAACGCATAGACAAAGTTTGATAATCCGATCAAATCTACGAACTCCCAATACAACCCAGAAAACTCAACTCTTGAGTAAACATTAAAAATTCCCAGAAAACACAGGAGACATATAGTGACATTACTGTGCAAATTTAAATGAACAAGGTGACTATATGGCCGCGGAACCGACGCACGAGCCATGCTCGTGCCGCGTTTCCGCGGCGCTTTGATTGAATCAGGTGCACGTTTTGCACAGTAACTCATAGAAATCCCTGCTTATTTTTCTGCATATTTTTAATGTGGAAAAATGCACGGTTTTGAAAAAAGTACAGAGAATGGCATCGATTAGGGTTTCGGGGTTCGATCGGATTTCTAACATCGTCTACGCATCGTCTAAGGCTCTAGCTAGGCTCTGATACCACTGTAGGGTTCCTAGACACACTCAAGAGATTCCACAAGGCATCAACCATGCCAAATTCAAAATTTTCCGGTGCCGAGAAACCCTAATGCGATCGTTAACTAGAGTTTAGGCGAAAACAAAAGCGAATAAACAACTTTACTGCTAAGTGAAAGAGACTACAACCTTTGTAGATCCGGTCCTCCACCTCCATTACTCCGCGTTGACGTACCTCCGCTGCGATCATCGGATCCCGGACTCTAGTAATGGTTTCGTCGAAGAAATGATCGGGCTAGATCGTCGACTTCGATGCCGAAGATGATCTACGTCGAGGCAACTCAAGATCAAGCTCCAACTTCACCAAGTCATGAAACTTGTGAAGAAAACACCCTATACTACTTGGCAAGTGGTAGAGGATGAAGAAATAGGAAGTGGGTTCACTTTAGAATTGGATTTCTCACTCTTTTTCTCAAGTCACCATTGAAGCTAGCAAGCTTCTTTCTTCTTGAAGAAGAAGAAGAAGAAAAGAATATGATAAAAATAATGAAAATAGAAAATAAAGTGATTCTTATCATATTTGCAACCATGGTTTAGTGTAGAGAATAAACTAGGGTTTAGTTGAATGGTTAGGGTTAAGGCAAAAGACAAAATGGCTAGACTTTTCGAAGCTTCAAGAAGTTTCAAGTATCAAACAAAGAAAGCCACCATGTTATATTTTGCCAAAAATAAATAAAAAGAATAAATAAACAAGTAAAAACCCTAAACCATCAACTAAATAAGGTTTAAGTCTTACACAAACCCAAGTTTGCATGTATCATCAAACATGATACAAACAAGTGCACAAAAATATATCACATATACAACTTGTGCATTTCAAGTGAGAAAATCAATCTTGAGTGAACCAATACTAGTTAATGTAAAGTAATATATATAATATATAATTTTTCATTAAATCATTAAATCAACACTTGATTCAATGATCCGGTCATGTCGCATATAACGGACTAGTATCAAGTGTATCAATGTATCGAATCAACACTTGATTCGGCAACCCGGTTATATCATATATAACCGTTCGACGATACAAATCGCGAGAATAGAATACGGTATCGCATACACGCATTATTCTCGGTCCCGCACATATCTCATATGCGCTCCTATTTCGTTTCGCTTGAGCCAGGGAACCTCTGTGTAGGACTCTAAAGACTCGTTAATACACCGGCAGCAGGTGATGATCATATCAAACACCCACAAGTCGCAAGCGGTCTGCTATACGTAACGGACACCCGGGTATTGAGCGATCAGAAGATCGACGAGCAAGCCCGCTCACACTCCTGTAAATCCAACCAGTAACACTTACCGTACAGTCCGGTCTGTTCGTCTGTTATGTCGCATATCTCACCTAGGGGTGGTAAACGTCAGACCCCAATAGCTCGATAAGTCGTGTCGATATAAGGTCTATAACAGTTCGAGAAACTACTGGTAACACTTACCAATAAATCTCAGCAACCCTGGCCAGGGATTTCCGGTTATAGCCAATCGAACACAGCGCAACATCAACTCCCTATACCGGGAGAGACGAATCCCCTCCTATCGCTCATTGCCTCCATGTGATTCGGGACTGTACCCAAAAACCACCGTTTTGCATGCCCTCTTGGACGTGGTAAGGTGGAAATCAAAGCACAGTGGGAATCACACAAGACTCTATGATGATCTCGGGTCTACAGACTAACCTGTACTAGTGTCACCAGAGAACTGCCATCTGACGTAAGGTATAATACCATCTGGGAGTTCTCGGCGCGTCCATCCAGTGTACCCAGTCTCCACTGAGCACCCGTATATCATCTCTGATGTCAAACACCAATGGATATAGGATCATCCATCGCCCATCTATATGGGTCGAGAAGGTATACGCTAGTCTACTCTGGTATATCGATGCCCCGTCTCGATATACCCACGACTAGGGACCTTGAAGGATGTACTTATGGACTACCATGTCCCCACTAGTATGATCCACATCATAGTCAAGGTGGTCAAGTACACATCCTAAGGGCTTTACCAACATGTAACAGAGAGACAATCAGTGTACACGTTAAGGTAAAGAGCAACCAGATAGCATACTATCATGTCGAGCAAGAAAGTCCTCCCTATATATGTCCAAGCATCCACTATAATATACATCCTATGTATAGTAATGGCCTCTAGGGCATATATATAACTAACAGAGTGACCTACCGTAGGTATGATCCGCAGCATACTTACGATACGCTACTCTACTTAAGAAGCCTTAGGATGTACATTTTTTATTTTTTTATTTTTGCGCCGTATTCTATTCGTTCGTTTGATCCATCTTCGTCGATATCAGATGGTGGTTTCTGTTACCACGGTCGCATAGGCAGAGGGAGCTGCGGCTTGAATGCAATGACCGTAGGGTATCGTCTATTCTTGAGGATTGAGGCATAGTTTAGCGTACGGACGAAGGGTATTTACATGTCGTCCAGACAAAATTAAAAAGGTTCGAACGAATGTCAGAAACCCATTTTCCCAAGTTTAAGGTATTCGGAAGAACTTGCAGGTATTTCTATGGACCCTCTAGAAGAATGAAACCCTAACTCGACATAATGACCGTGAGAACGCTAGTGAACCTTAGGATTTGTGGCAGTTCCGCGGTGCCATTAGTGAGGCTTGGGTTTGCCCTTCTACGGCTCGTCCGCAGATGCTGGGGTTTGCATTAGATATTTTTAAACTGTAGTTGAGTGTTGAGCTCTCGGGGAATTATGGGATTTTGATGAATCGATCGAAAAGTTTAACGTAGTCCGGAGATCAGGTGAAGGGATAGATTACGTGGGAGACTCTGGATATGAGCATAGCCGTTTGTAGCGCAGTCAGCACAGCGATGAGGGGACGAGTCCGAATCAGTCGACATTAGAAAAGGCGCACATTGACGATAGTGTTTACGATTGCGATTTGGTGATTTGAATTTCATATTTCCGTTGTTTGGATTTTGGTATTTGAGGATTTTGTTCTATGATTGGTATTTCCTATGTATACATTCATTACACTCTATTCGTGTTTCATATATCAGTGGTATTGATGTTGTTTTGTGCATACCCAGTGCACTCGATTTGGTTTTATACATTTTGAGATATTGATTTGATTTCGTGCATATGGGTTGCACATGATTTTGACGTATGCTTCGACATAGTTTTCATGCATTTTTCGTACTGTGATTTCGATTTTGATATTCGGTGTATGTTTTCGTGCACCATGTGCACTTGATTGAGATTCTTGCGCACACTTGGCGCACTTAATACGATTTTGTGCACGCCATATGCACTAAATCGGGGTTTTGTGCAGATTAGATGCACCTGATATTATTGTCGTGCACGCCCGTTGTACTTGACAGATGTTTTTGGTGTACACCCGTTGCATTCAGTTTTGTTTCTGTGCGTATTCATAGCATCTGTAATTGACTTCGATTTTCGTGCGCACCGGACACACGTAGTACCTCATATACTATGATTGGGATTGATTTCATTTTGAGCAGTATGTTTTTATAATCATTACTTTTTGATTTAGTAACCAGGCGGGACGTGTATGTTAAATAAAAGATATATATGTATAGCTATATTTTTTTTAAATAAACGTCCGCTACTTATGCCGTGACACGCGCATCGCACGGCGATTTTAAAAAGGGGTTTTGCATGCTTCTTTATTAAGATGTTTAGACGATTTTACTACGATGCGCACTATATATAAGATATAGTTTTGATGTATATCATATTGGTTTTCGTATTGGGTTTTGATATTTTATTCTCACCATAACTCCAATGATTGCGTTATGTGTGACGGAGTTTTGAATTTGAGTTATGTACTCGTTTTTCATGCGCATGCATTGCGCTAAGATGTGTTTTATGTACTGATAATTTCGGTGCTCCGACGATTTGAGAGTTTTGGCTGAATGTTTTAGTATTTGGGGGGAAGAGGTTTAATTTAAATTCGAGGACCGAATTTCTTTAAGGAGGGAAGGTTGTAACGTTTTAAAAATAAATAAATAAATAATTAAATTAATAAATCCTTTATGTGAATTTTCGGATAATCGGTAAAATAAACCGTATTTTCCATAAAACTCAACTATAACTATTTTTCAATATAGAATTAAATACGCCTATTTTAACTATGTAATTACGGGTAAATGTTGTTTATTTAGTGTCTTCTAAATTATCAGTTTACTAAAATATTTTTCGTAATTAATTTAATTCAAATATTAACATAAGCTTTAATTATACATTAAATTAGTGCAAATTACAAATTTCAATAGGATAATCACACAAGTATGAACCATGACACATTAAAACAAAAGGTAACATGTGGTATTTGAAATAAAATGGGTTTGCTAAGAGGGTTCTAGAAAATTAGGAAAAAAGTTAAAATAGAAAAGAAAATAAATAATTATTGAAAAGAGATTAAAAGATGTATTAATTATTGATATTTCTACACCACTCTACACATTTTCCCTCTCTCTTTTCCTCTCCACCTCACTTTGGCCGAGCTCACCAATTTGGGCTGCCCAAATTCCCCACTTGATAAATTCCAAAATGAATAGAAAAGGAAATTAAAGAAAAAAAAGGGTAATAAATGTGGAAACATCTACACACCTCCACACACACACATACTCCACTCTTTTTCCTCAAAATTTCGAGCCTTCCTCCCTTCTAGCTGTTGCTGCTTCTACCTCTCTCATTCCCATCTAATTCCCTCTCAAAATTCATACAAAATCCATTCTAAAATCAACACAAATCCTATTAATTCCATAATTAACCTTTAACCATCATTCTTTTGCCTAATCTAGCAAAGATCTTGGAGAAAGAGAGTCACTTTGGGAGGCTAAGGTTGCATGGTTAATCTCATGTTATGGAGGTATAATTTTAATCCTATTGTTAATTTGTGAGTTGGTTACCCAAAATTAGCTAATTAGGTGTTTTAATTATGGTTTTAAATTTGAAAGTTTAAAATTCAAGAAAGGGTTTCTAAAATCAAGTTAGGGTTTTTACAATGTGTTCATGATTATATGGTGTGATTAAATAAGTTAAGACATAGAAAACTTAAATTTGTTGCTAATTTGTAAATTGTTGTATTTAAACTGTTGTAATTAGGTTTTCGGCTACTTAGATTTGTTTATATATATATATATATATATATATATATATATATATATATGAGAAAAAAATTTTAATTATGGTTTTTATCATTAGATTATGGTGTTAATGAGGAGATTAACATGTTAATTGAATGTGTAACATAATCTAGTTACTAATTGCTCGCTTTTGCTTTAAAAATTGTGATAAATATGCTATTTTGTAAACTAGGTTTTAGAAATTTATTTAAAATGTGGGATTAAAAATGTAGTTAAGGTTTTAGCACATCATTAAGGTTTCCTTGAGTGGTTTAATAATTTAAAATATGCAAAATCAAGTTTAGCTGTGGAATTGTGAATTTTTGCTTAAAAGGTGTTGAAATTGGATAAAATTGCAAACTAGAATTTTCAATTTAATACAAATTAGTGTGATAAAAATATAGTAATGATTTGTATGGCTTAGTTATGATATTTAGTGAATATTATGGCCATTAGTTTCGTTTAAACATCAAGTTTGAAGTGAAAAGGTTAATTGACGCTTTTTAGGTTTTCGAAAACAAACCGATTTAAATTATTTTGAGTTTTCGATAAGTTGCAATCTATTGTATATTATAACTAGTAAGTTTTGGAACTTTGATTTGTATGTTTGGGTTTTTCTCGAACAATCGGCATTTGTACGCCGATGTCGAGGGCTATTTGGTTATTTTGCATGAGCGGGTCATAGGTTTTAACCTATGCGCGTTTCGTGCGTCGTTTTGGTTTTATCCGCGATTCGGTTTACGATGTACATATATGTTTGCGTATAGGTACCTTTCACGTGGACTTCAGACGATCAAGAAGAGGATGGCGGCATCGACTTTGGCGGACAAGGGCCAGGTGAGTAAATGTATATCAACGGGGGAAGTCGGGTGGATGGCGTTCAGCACCCCCGCAAACGTAGAATAGGGATATTAGTTACTGTCATTAGGAAGTCGGACGTGACCTTAGATTCTTGGCGAGTAGGGTCCTATTAAAGACTTTAGGTTAGACTAGACAGACTTAGAAAGACATAACCAGAGGATGAATGCCTTGGAGGGAATTTGTAGGTTTCAGGTAGACACACACACGCACACACATACATTTGACTTGGTGTATATATATATATATATATATATATATATATATATATATATATATATATATAACATATACATGTGATATGGGGAGGTTATTGTAGGGTTCCTAGGCACACTAATGAAGTCTCACAAGACATCAAACATGGCTAATTCAAATTTTACATGTGCCTACAAACCCTAATACGGATCGTTAACTAGATTTATAGGCTATGCGATGCAAGTTAACGACTTTAACTTAAAAGGAAAGGGGGTTACAACCTTTGTAGATCCGGTCCACCACTTCCTAAGCTCCACGATGATGTCCCTCCGCTGTCCAAATCGGATCCCGGACTCTAGCGTCGGCTTCATCGGAAAAATAGGCGGGCTTGGTCGTCGGCTTCGATGCCGAAGATGATCTACGTCGAGGCATCACAAGATCAAGCTCCCACTTCAGCAAGTCATGATACTTGTGAAGAAAACACCTTATACTACTTGGGAAGAGGTAGAGGATGAAGAAATAGGAAGTGGGTTCACTTTAGAATTGGATTTCTCACTCATTTGCTCAAGTTGCCATTGAAGCTATCAAGCTTTTTCTTCTTTAAGAGGAAGAAGATGAAGAAAGAATATGATAAGTGTTAAAAAAGAATTGAAAAAGAATTGATTCTTATCATATTCTAACCTTAGTTAAGTGTAGAGAATAGACTAGGGTTACTTTAAATGGTTAGGGTTAAGGATGAGAACAAAAAAGGTCATTTAGTCAAAGCTTCATGAAGCTTCAACTAAAAACAAATCAAGCCACCATTCATTTATCTTTCAATTTATTCAAAATGAATAAATAAATAAGATAAATGAATAAATAAAACCCAAATCAACAACTTAACCATGGTTTAATTCTTTACACTTAACCAAATAAGCATGTATCATCAAACATGATACAATGAAGTGCACAAAAGTATATCACATATACAACTTGCACAAATCAAGTGAGAAAATCCACTTAAAGTGAACCAATACTAGTTAATGCAAAGTAATATATCAAATATATAATTATACATTAAATCATTAAATCAACACTTGATTTAACGATCCGGTCATATCGCATATAGCCGACCAGTATCCTATATATCGGCTTATCGAATCAATCCTTGATTCGATAACTAGGTTATATCGCATATAACCAATCGATACATTCATCACGAGAATGAAATACGATATCACATACACGCATTATTCTCGGTCCTGCACATATCTCATATGCGCTCCTATTTCGTTTCGCTTAAGCCAGGAAACCTCTGTGTAGGACTCTAAAGACTCGTCAATACGCCGGCAGCAGATGATGATCATATCAAGCACCCACAAGCCGCAAGCGGTCTGCTAAACGTAACGGCCACCCGGGTATTGAGCGATCAGAAGATCGACAAGTAAGCCTGCTCACACTCCTGTGAATCCAACCAGTAACACTTACCGTACAGTCCGGTCTGTTCGTCTGATATGTCGCATATCTCGCCTAGGGGTGTTAAACGTCAGACCCCAATAGCTTGATAAGTCTTGCCGATGTAGGGTCCATAACATTCGTGAAACTACTGATAACTCTTACCAGTATATCACAGCAACCCTGGCCAGGGATTTCCTGTTATGGCCAGTCGTGCATAGCGCAACATCAACCCCCAATACCGGGAGAGACGAATCCCCTCCTATCGCTCATTGCCTCCATGTGAATCGGGACTGTACCCTAAACCCACCTGTTTGCACGACTCAGTAGAGCCGTGGTAGGGTGGAAATCAAAGCACAGTGGGAGACACACAAGACTCTATGACGATCTCGGGTCAACAGACTAAGCTGCACCAGTGTCACCAGAGAACTGCCATCTGACGTAAGGTATAATACCATCTGGGAGTTCTCGGCGAGTCCGTTCAGTGTACCCAGTCTTCACTGAGCACCCGCATACCATCTCTGATGTCAAACACCAATGGATATGGGATCATCCATCGCCCATCACATGGGTCGAGAAGATATACGCTAGTCTACTCTGGAATATCGATGCCCCGTCTCGATATTCCCACGACTAGGAACATTGAAGGATGTACTCTTGGACTACCCAGGCCCCACTAGTATGATCTACATCATAGTCCTGGAAGTCGAGTATACATCCTAAGGGCTTTATCAACATGTAATCAGATAGACAGAAAGTATACATGTTAAGATAAAGAGCAACCAGATAGCGTACTATCATGTTGAGCAAGAAAGTCCTACCTATATATGTCCCAGCATCCACTACAATATACATCTAATTTACAGTAATGGCCTCTTGGGCATACATATAACTAACAATCTCCCACTTGCACTAGGGCCATCTGTAGCAGTAGTTGTAGTATCTAATACTCAACCATCCCCTAAAAGTCTCTCTTTGGGAAAAGGCCTTCGTGAGTGGATCCGCCGTGTTGTCCTCTGAGTCTACTCTCCTATCCTCGATCATCCTGGAGATCATCTATCTCCATGATCAGGTGATACTGCCTCAGAATATGTCTGGGTCACTGATGGGATTGGGGTTCTTTGGCCAAAGCCACACTTCCATTGTCATACAATGGTAGGAACCTAGTTCATCTTATGAACCAATATACACCCAAACTGCCTCTTTGGTAGTATCTATAATAGCGATGTTACCAGCCTTTATCGTCTAGTTTGTCACGGTATCTAGCTTGGAACTCTTCCAACATACCGTCCCTCCACTGAGGGTGAAGACAATGCCTGTGACTGACATTCAGTCATCTTTATCACCCTGGAACCCTTCCAATGATTCTCCCCAGGATTGGTTGATACCATCTCACTACATCTAGTGGGAATCCTAGCATCCAATTACATCTATCTCATAGATGAAAACTCAGGATTTAGGAGGTATCACTTTGATCCTATTGGAGAATCCTTGTGATAAGCGGAGATTGACCGTGCGTAGCATAGGAAACTCTTTTCCTATCAAGAGTATGTTGTCTACGTACAATACGAGGATGACCACCTTACTCTCTACTACCGTTTTGTATATACAAGGTTCATCTACTATTTTGATGAAGTCAAACACTTTGACTACCACATCAAAACAGACGTTCCAACTCCGCGATACCTGCTTTATTCTATAAAGCAACTTGCACACGTTTCCGCTGCTCCCACTGTTTACGAAGCCCTCTAGTTGTGTTCTTATAGACGTTCTTTTCTAAATCATTATTTAGAAAAGTAGTCATGGTACCCAACCACCAGATATCGTAATCATGGTATGTAGCAATGGCAAGTAGGATCTGGATGGTCTTAAGCAGTCCCTGAAAAAGGTTTCATCATTATCCACGCCTGGTTAATGAGGAAAACCTTTAACAAGTCTAGCTTTGAAAGTCTCAACTTATCCATCTACACCAAGTAATCTTCTCAAGATATACTTGCTCCTGATGGGGATTTAACCCTTCAGATATTGCAACCAAAGTCCATACTTTGTTGGTGTACATGGATTCCATCTCTGATTGCTAAGCATCCAGCCATTCTTATAGAGTCCCTACTCTCGATGGCCTGCTCGAATCTAGTTTGGTCATCATCTCATGATGCAATCCTTGCACCCACTGTCATCGAGAAATCGAAGTATCTTTCAAGCAGGTGAGGAACCCTGCTAGATCGGTGGAGAGGCTGAGGTTCGTCGGGAACTATTGAATCCTTTGGTTCTGTCAAATCATCAGCTGCAGTTTTGTATAGCTGGAACCTTTCCAGTTCTACAGAACTGACCTTGCCTCGATCTTGTCCGGATTTTGCTTTTAGACATAGGCCGGACAACCCCAAAATCTTAACTAACTTAAGATATGGGCTCTTCCCTTTCCATATCACATATGAAGTGGTAGGCAACTGATTTGATTCGAACCTAATTCAATAGGTATGCAGCTTCTCAAGTGAATAACTTCCAAAGAGGAAATAGGTAACTCAGTAGTACTCATCATAGAGCACACCTTATCATATAGGGTGTGATTGCTCCGCCCCGATATACCATCGTGTTATGGTGTATACGGAGGAGTAATGCTGAGAGAGAATCTCATTCTCCTTTAGAACAGTCCAGGAATTCCGTGCTCAAGTATTCTCCTCCTTGATCTCATCAAAGGACATAATACTTATACCCGTATTGGTTTTCTACTTCTAACTTATATTCTGTGAATATCTCAAAAGGTTCGGACTTGTGTTTCAACAGGAACATATGTCTGAATCTTGAGAGATTATCAGAGAACGTAATGAAGTACAAAGAACCGGTCTTGGTATGTGCAGACAGGGGACCTACATACATCAACATGTATCATCCCAAGAGTTCATTAACTCTTTCTCTGTTTCCAGTAAACGGAGCTATGGTCATCTTATCTTTGTGACATGACTGGCGAGTTTCACAAGATGTAAATTCAAACTAATTTAAATATGCATCTTTATGTAACTCTAGCTAGTCTGGTCACATTGATCTGACCTAGTCTACAATACCTCAAGAAGGAATCGTTCAATTCTGAACTCTTCCTCTTATGTGTGTTCCGTATACCAAGAACTGTAGTTTGATTTAGAACGTCAATATTTTTAGATAACGTGCCTGAACCGATCAACTTTTGATATAGGAAATGTTCAAAACATTATCCAACAATACAAAATTTTATCATTTCTTTACTCATAAGGAGACTGATATGATTTTGTATATCAGGTTCGGTATCTAATAGCATTTGTTCAGAATCAATGTATTGGTAATACAGGGTGACGGTGACCAACAGACTTGGCTGCAACACTTGCCCCGTTTTCTGTCTCATGAAACTTATCACCCGTTCTCAGTTTTTCTACCCTTTTGTAGCCCTATGTAACAGATTAAATATCTGGGATCCTGATCCGGTATCAAATACCCAGGATGCAGAGGATACTGAGAAAACAGTTCTTTGTAATGAACACACCCGAAGGAGATGCATCATATGCACTTTCTTCGTTTGGGCGGCATAGGAATTCTGGTATTCCCCTAATTCCTGCTCTGCCTTATAACAATTATAAGTTGGAGCGGGACCAATGTTCCTCAGCTCAGTATAACAAGCGGGTTCGGTCAATACATCCATATTATTATCTTGATTAAGGCGTGATATGGTCGCTACCTGGAGAGAGAGAGAAGAAAACACTCAGCGTGCGCTCTTGGAAGATCAGATTGGTTATTATTTTATCTAATCAGGATGGCTCCCATTGTTTTTATCAAATCCTCCTTCAAACCTTAAAAGGAAAGACTAGCCGGGATTAATTACACTCTACAAGTTCGCCAATCTTTCAGCCAGGCCAGTGTCGGTATTTTGAGGGAGGTTCCCCGTGCTTTCGCACGGACCTAATTACAGTAAACCTCGTTTTCCCAGAGGCGTAACCCCGTTGACACCTTTCTAGACACCTACTTGATCGGCTAATTGTAAAGTGCAAAACTCTCCCAGTAGTAACAATTACTCGCAGTGGGTATCGGGATCCAACTATCATATAGAAGGTATGCAATCTCATTGCATGTTTCAACACTTTAAACTCCCGATAATGGTTTTTACCCCTAGCACCTATGACCTTGGCTAAGGTCAACAAATCATAAGTACTAGTCAAGTTCTACCCGTCATTTCGTGATTAATTAGACCCACCCACATGACCCTTGGCTAAGGTCAACAAAGCCACATGACTGTCCTAACTAATCGCATCATATGCGGTGTAGAAAGACATCACTTAGCTACCGCACACTACGCCTAGGCTATGGTCGACAAACGTAGCACGAATACTAAGTACTCTACTTCCTAAAAGGACGGAGGGTTGCGAATGGTTTTTGTGAAAACCTTTAACGCTTTGAACTTGATCTCGTTGCGGAATCAAATGTTTTTTAAATGGAATGTTTTTGAGGTTTTTCTAGTTTTGGTAAAGGGGTCACTCCCGGTGAGGGGATCGTCGGCCCTTTCCTCCTCGAATGAGGTGCGGGATATATCATATATATATCACTGTGCAAAGCCGAAACTATAGAAGCAATCAAAAAACAAATCGAGTGTGTAGCATCTGCCAGTTATTGCTAAAGAAGTCACTCCCGGTGAAGGGATCTCGGTCCTTTCCTTATCGAATAAGGTGCAGGATATTCTACAATGAACACCGCGATGCAAAGCAAGAACTGTAGCTGCCTGTTTTATTTTTGAAATTCGATTCCACAACATCAATTAGGTTTATTTTCTTTCATTAATCTCATTAATGAATATCCCATGATTTAAGTCCACCTAAACATCACAGATAAATATAACGTACGCTTATGCCATCCGCATTCGCCTCGATGTCCCGTCTACACCGTTAGGTTAGGTAACTAACGCCAGAGCGAGGCAGGGCTAGTGCGGGTGTAAAACATAAGCAACGTCTATATAATATATCGTATATACTATATAAAGTATCCATCACAGAACATATCACATGATCACATCACAGATATCGCAGCAGAAGAATCATATGAATTATTGGATATACTAGGACGTCCGTGTTTTCAATACGAGCCAGTATAAAACACGGATTCCACGGTCATGATGAATAGCCAATCCCACACCCTTAGACCCCTGCGAGAGCGGCAAGCAACCCTACCAATTCCAGGGTTAGGAGACCCGGACTCGACTCCTCGAGATGGTCTCCCACTGGACCCTAGAACCCGGTTACTTGTGCTCCCCTCCTTGGGTCTATCCTAGTGCGGAAAAGAAAATAATATACATCAACGGTGACATCTTCCGCGACCTGGAAGTGCCCCAACAAAAGAATATTACATACAAGTTTTTACATGAATGAAAACGAAAAACACTCATCTCACATAAAAACCCCCGGCTATTCGAACACGACGATCCAATATAACATATCCAGCAACACATGTCATCAACGTAAGTAAATATGCGCATCCCAATTGTCGTTGACATATAGCAACGAAACCGGCGATATCACATATTACACTTACGGTCACAGAAAAGAAAGTGTAAAACTACAACAGTTGGAATCCGCATCCTCTTTAGACATCGCATGCCTAATCAAATGAAATACTTAGACATCACATGCCTAACAATTATAAACCCCGCATTTTAGTCTCATTATAGAAAACACTTTTCAATATCAAGTCGGGTAATTCAACAAGATTCCCGACATCCTGATCGAATGCTCGTCGCAGACTTTAGTAGGCGGCCGCACCCCTAACGCCGTCGACAAAGTGCACCAAGGCGGAACACCGCTGCCGCGAGCACCCGAACGGATGCTTTCGGCGACGGGGTTCTCCTACAGTCACTTGGTCGGGGCTATGGAGTGAGGCTGTCTATTAAGTTTACCCGGTGAGTATCCGCGTACGCTACGTGATTGCGACGGACTTTTGATCGCATCAAAATTCCGTGGCAACCGATCAAGTGAGACTAAAGTGCTACGTTTATAACATTCATTCAGTTATCTCATAACTACTTGTGAATTCCAATTATTGTATCACATTCTGGATAAGATAGAAAATGTTAAACTTTCTGATCGAACAATCGAACACCCAAGTTTTCCCGATCAACCGAAAGAAATAAGTTCAAAGACATTTACTTCATGCCTCAGTACCAACGGTCCAGCCGTAGAAGGGTCAAGCCAACGCCTCACATGTGGCACGCTATACTGCCCCAAACCATAAGGTTCAAAGGGCAGTTCAAGACGCTCACATAATCGAGTTAAGGTTTGTTGTCTTCTAGAGGGACCATCGTGTTACTTGCACTACTTGGAACATCCTTAAACCACGGAAAAATCCAACACTTGGAAATTTTCCGGCAGGGAAAAAAGTGGGTATTTATATCCGGTCGAACTTTTTAACATATTCTAAAATTACCCGGAAAAACACACACTGACAAAATTAGACAATCCGGTCGAAACACCGAGTCCCCAATATAACCCAGAAAATTCAACTCTTGAATAAATATTAAAAATTCCCAGGAAAACCAGCACTGCAATCTAAGAATTACTGTATAAAATTCGATACACAACAAGACAAAATGGCCGCGGAACCGCCGCACGAGCCATGCTCGTGCCGCGGAACCACCGCACCTTTAAGGAATTAGGCCATCGAATTTTACAGTAACCCTTAAAATCTCCTGCTGATTTTTTTGCATATTTTTAATTCACAAAAAATCCACGAATTTCAAAAATGTACAGAGAACAATATTAGGGTTAGGGTTTCGGTTCGATCGGATTTCTAACTCCGTCTACGCATCGCCTAAGGCTCTAGCTAGGCTCTGATACCACTGTAGGGTTCCTAGGCACACTAATGAAGTCTCACAAGGCATCAAACATGGCTAATTCAAATTTTACATGTGCCTACAAACCCTAATACGGATCGTTAACTAGATTTATAGGCTATGCGATGCAAGTTAACGACTTTAACTTAAAAGGAAAGGGGGTTACAACCTTTGTAGATCCGGTCCACCACTTCCTAAGCTCCGCGATGATGTCCCTCTGCTGTCCAAATCGGATCCCGGACTCTAGCGTCGGCTTCATCGGAAAAATGGGCGGGCTTGGTCGTCGGCTTCGATGCCGAAGATGATCTACGTCGAGGCATCACAAGATCAAGCTCCCACTTCACCAAGTCATGATACTTGTGAAAAAAACACCCTATACTACTTGGCAAGAGGTAGAGGATGAAGAAATAGGAAGTGGGTTCACTTTAGAATTGGATTTCTCACTCATTTGCTCAAGTTGCCATTGAAGCTATCAAGCTTTTTCTTCTTTAAGAGGAAGAAGATGAAGAAAGAATATGATAAGTGTTAAAGAATAATTGAAAAAGAATTGATTCTTATCATATTCTAACCTTAGTTAAGTGTAGATAATAGACTAGGGTTACTTTAAATGGTTAGGGTTAAGGATGAGAACAAAAAAGGTCATTTAGTCAAAGCTTCATGAAGCTTCAACTAAAAACAAATCAAGCCACCATTCATTTATATTTCAATTTATTCAAAATGAATAAATAAATAAGATAAATGAATAAATAAAACCCTAATCAATAACTTAACCATGGTTTAATTCTTTACACTTAACCAAATAAGCATGTATCATCAAACATGATACAATGAAGTGCACAAAAGTATATCACATATACAACTTGCACAAATCAAGTGAGAAAATCCACTTAAAGTGAACCAATACTAGTTAATGCAAAGTAATATATCAAATATATAATTATACATTAAATCATTAAATCAACACTTGATTTAACGATCCGGTCATATCGCATATAGCCGACCAGTATCCTATGTATAGGCTTATCGAATCAATCCTTGATTCGATAACTAGGTTATATCGCATATAACCAATCGATACATTCATCACGAGAATGAAATACGATATCACATACACGCATTATTCTCGGTCCTGCACATATCTCATATGCGCTCCTATTTCGTTTCGCTTAAGCCAGGAAACCTCTGTGTAGGACTCTAAAGACTCGTCAATACGCCGGCAGCAGATGATGATCATATCAAGCACCCACAAGCCGCAAGCGGTCTGCTAAACGTAACGGCCACCCGGGTATTGAGCGATCAGAAGATCGACAAGCAAGCCTGCTCACACTCTTGTGAATCCAACCAGTAACACTTACCGTACAGTCTGGTCTGTTCATCTGATATGTCGCATATCTCGCCTAGGGGTGGTAAACGTCAGACCCCAATAGCTTGATAAGTCATGCCAACGTAGGGTCCATAACATTCGTGAAACTACTGATAACTCTTACCAGTATATCACAGCAACCCTGGCCAGGGATTTCCTGTTATGGCCAGTCGTGCATAGCGCAACATCAACCCCCAATACCGGGAGAGACGAATCCCCTCCTATCGCTCATTGCCTCCATGTGAATCGGGACTGTACCCAAAACCCACCTGTTTGCACGCCTCAGTAGAGCCGTGGTAGGGTGGAAATCAAAGCACAGTGGGAGACACACAAGACTCTATGACGATCTCGGGTCAACAGACTAAGCTGCACCAGTGTCACCAGAGAACTGCCATCTGACGTAAGGTATAATACCATCTGGGAGTTCTCGGCGAGTCCGTTCAGTGTACCCAGTCTTCACTGAGCACCCGCATACCATCTCTGATGTCAAACACCAATGGATATGGGATCATCCATCGCCCATCACATGGGTCGAGAAGATATACGCTAGTCTACTCTGGAATATCGATGCCCCGTCTCGATATTCCCACGACTAGGAACATTGAAGGATGTACTCATGGACTACCCAGGCCCTACTAGTATGATCTACATCATAGTCCTGGAAGTCGAGTACACATCCTAAGGGCTTTATCAACATGTAATCAGATAGACAGAAAGTATACATGTTAAGATAAAGAGCAACCAGATAGCGTACTATCATGTTGAGCAAGAAAGTTCTACCTATATATGTCCCAGCATCCACTACAATATACATCTAATGTACAGTAATGGCCTCTAGGGCATACATATAACTAACAGTTATATGATATCTGGGGAGGAGTCCGTATGATTGGGCGTGATGCCGTGAGTTAAAGATATACGATCGAGTATGATATGAGATGTACTATGATATTAGCGGATCGTTGGGAAATGAGAAAATGGATATTTATACATAAACGATAATAGGTGATGTTGACATTGAGATATACGAGACTCTAAAATAGAACCGGGATTGTAATATGTGACATAATCACGATATGATATATGTTACATGATATTTCTGAGGACCATTTGACGATGTATATTTACACAGACAATGATATATGTTTGATGATATTAGGATGTATGCAATTATAGCACAGTACCCTTGATCATGATAATATTTGATGATGATATTATACGAATGATGATGTACATAGGTGATAGTTGACCCGTACCCCGATTTTGGGATACCGTACGATGGATTTTACCGTACGAGGTATAGATGTGATGATTGATCCGCACTCTTGACTCGAGGAAGTCGTACTATGTATGTGACGTTATTGAGACTGGATCGCCGACTATTAGAGATATCGACTAAGACTTTAGGTGGATTCTTATTTCCTATCGACTAGTTTCTTTAGTTTAGTTCCTTAGTGGGTTAGATAGATACTAGTTTAGGCTCGAGTCAAATAGTTTGTAGTTAGATAAGAATATTCCAAATGTGTGGTTAATTCACATTCACCTTTATATTCAAATTGTAATCATCACGTTGCATGTTCATACATATGTTTCTTTAGTTAATATGAAACTCTTCCTGTTAGGACACCAGCACTATTACCGATGATGCGCATATTCCACGTACACTTATTTGTCGGCTCACACACATCATCATCGGTAATTGCCATGTCACGTACACTTTAGAACATGTTATCTTTTATTGATAGAACCAACTAAATGCTAGATCAATATAATAGGGTATGATTACTCTCATGTGCTAGTTAGACATTGCATTTATTACATAGACACTTCAAGCATTCACATTTTCATACTATCATGCAGTATTGTGGGGCTTAGGCCGATACTCATTATTACATATTCATGATTTTATGATTTTGGAATTTCTATGAGATTTCTGGATTTTGGGGAAAACCGCAAGAATATATATAAAAACTTCTCTCTCTCTCCCTCTCATTTTAAATTACAAGTTGCTGTTTTCTCGTGATGTATGTGTCGTCCACCATGAGATTTCATGTTTTCTGTTAGATTTCGAGACCCAATTCGAGGAGTGGATGAACCGTCTTCGGTACATGGTGGGCCCGGTATGGTACCCCGGGGCAAGAAGATCGAGTTGTAGACGATGAGCCTGGCAGGGAAAGACAACGTACCGGTGATGTCTTGCGCGGCGGATATCCGGAGGATACCGACCATTGTCGTGAGATTTGATGATATGGGCCGATCCGGACTGACGGAGCCCGAGATATTGAGACTATGAGATATTGAGACTATGTGGTATTGAGACTTTGAGATTTACATGTTTTGTGTCGATGCTTGACACAGATTTCCATGGATTTCAATGATGTTTCAGATTACCATACAAATTTTACTATAATAAAAACTAAAGATTTCTTATACAGATATATCCAGATTTCATGGTTGATTGTTTTACATTCATGGTGCATGCATACTCATACACATGTCATGTTACTACTTGAGGCACTGACACGAGCACCGAGCATTGCACTTACGCATAGTTTATTACCCTGCCACTACTAGATGACTAGTGATATATTAAGTATATTATTATGACCTAGGACAGCGTCGTGCATGCGATTTCTACTCACAGATGTCTTCTACTCACGAGTTGGCAACTCACTCCCGTTGTGCCAAATTTTCTTACTGGTTTCGATGTACAGGTTTCCTTGGCAGCTTGCTAGCACATCATTTCATTCAGGATGATTTGCTTGGTAGGTTGCTTCACTTGTATCAGGACCGCCGTTGTACCTTTATTATTTCATTTGTATCTAGTAAGCTCCATCAACCAGACTTGTATTATTAGTAGATTTGGTAGACCATTTGCTTATTCTTTCGACCTTAGAGTCGCGTTTGTACTATTATGGTTTTCTGGTGGTTTAGTTTTCTTTTGAGTTTTGAGCCTCGCTCTTCGGCGTTGTATATTATAGTGCATGGTGTGGTTGTTTCTGCCTTTTTAGCATAGAGCTAGCTCCCGCTTGGGGATGCCTTTTTATTGTTTGTATATGTTATTCTTGTTTGTACCGTTTGGGGCCAATTTTTACAAAGAAGACTCTGCCGAAATTTTTGAGAAAATTTGATGTTGTTTTTAAACTTGTTCTCTTACATGTTTTCCTTTACTTCATCTTTAAATGGTTTAGATTTCTGGGCTTCGGCTTACTTAGATTACGTCGCGCCTCTAGACGCTTCGTAGTTTAAGTGCCAGTCAAGTTCCGTACCTTCTGGTCGTGACAACTTTCTTGCTCGACATGACAGTATGCTATTCGGTTGCCTTTATCTTAACATGTTCACTGGTATTATTATGCTGTCACTCATATACATGTTGATAAAGCCCTTAGGATGTAGCTTTGACTATCAGGACTATGATGCGGATCATACTACCATGACCTAGGTAGTCCACAATGACATCCTTCAATTGTTCCTAGTCGAGGGAATATCAAGACATGGCATCGATATTCCAGAGTAGACTAGTGTGTATGTTTCCTGACCCAGTATGGGGAGATGGATGATCCCATATCTATTTTTCACGACCCGAAATTTATTTCATGAACGGCACTTGATTGTAAATATTTTCTTGTTTGTGTAAATCGAATAAAGCGAATGAGTTTCAATGTGTCGGTAATATTGAATAAAATTCACAATCAAAGAATTATATTTGACCGCAATCAATTACGGTGTCAATTGTAGATCGTAAGTGAAAGGTTCCTAGGCACCCTATAGAGGTCACACAAGGCATCGAACATGCCATTTTACAATAATTATGGTGCCGAGAAACCTTAGTTAGCGGATCGTTGCTAGAATTCTAGGCGAAACTACAAACTAGTTAACACTTTAACTAAAGTTGAGATGCTACAACCTTTGTAGACCGGATTTCTGCCTCCTTAGCTCCACGTGGTCATGCCCTCGCTGTCCATCATGAATCCTCGACTCGATCATCGGCTTCATCGGGAAAACAAGCGGAATAGGTCGTCGGCTTTGTGTCAAAGACGATCTACCTCGAGGCATCGCAAGTTCAAGCTCCGACTTCACAAACTTGTGAAACTTGTGAAGTAAACACCCAAAACAACTTGGCAAGAGGTAGAGGATGAAGAAATAGGAGGTGGGTTCACTTTAGATTTGGATTTCTCTCATGAAAACTCAAGTTGCCATTGATGTAGCAAGCTTGAAGAAGAAGAAGAAGAAGATAGTTATGATAAGTTCTATTAAAAAGAAATAGAAAATCAAATACTTATCATAACTTAAACTAGGGTTAAGTGTAGAGAATTAACCATGGTCACTTGGATGGGTTAGGGTTAAGCATGAAGATAAGGATGGTTAGCAAAGTCAAAGCTTCATGAAGCTTCAACATAATGACAAAGAAAGCCACCATTCTCATCTTAATCTTTTCCAAATAAATAAATAAACAGATAAATAAATAAATGAATATGCAAAACCCTAATTATCAAATTAACCATGGATTAATTCTATACACTTAACAAAATGATCAATTATCATCAAACATGATACAAAAATGTGCACTAAAGCATATCACATATACAATGTGCATCAATTGAGAAAAATCCGTTTAAAGTGAACCAATACTAGTTAATGCAATGCAATATATCAAATATATAATTATGCATTAAATCATTAAATCAATATTTGATTCAATGATCCGGTCATGTCGCACATAACCGACTAGAATCCAATGTATCGATTTATCGAATCAATGATTCGATAACTAGGTCATATCGAATATAACCAATCGAAACATTTATCGCTAGAATGAAATGCGGTATCACATACACGCATTATTCTCGGTCCTGCACATATCTCATATGCGCTCCTATTTCGTTTCGCTTGAACCAGGAAACCTCTGTGTAGGACTCTAAAGACTCGTCAATACGCGGGTAGCAGATGATGATCATATCAAGCACCCACAAGCCGCAAGCGGTCTGCTAAACGTAACGGCCACCCTGGTATTGAGCGATCAGAAGATCGACGAGCTATCCCGCTCACACTCCTGCGAATCCGACCAGTAACACTTACCGTACAGTCCGGTCTCTTCGTCTGATACGTCGCATATCAAGTCTAGGGGTGGTAAACGTCAGACCCCAATAACCCGATAATTCATGCCGATGTGAGGCTCATAACGGGTCGAGAAACTACTGGTAACACTTACCAGCAAATCTCTGATCAGCCCTGGCCAGGGACTTCCCTGCAACGGCCAATCGAGCACTGCGCAACATCAACCCCCAATACCGGGAGAGATGAAACCCCTCCTATCGCTCATTGCCTCCATGTGACTCAGGACTTTGCCAAAGACCACCGTTTTGCACGCCCTCATGGACGTGGTAAGGTGGATATCAAAGCACAGTGGGAATCACACAAGACTCTATGACGATCTCGGGTCTACAGACTAACCTGTACAAGTGTCACCTGAGAACTGCCATCTGACGTGAGGTATAATACCATCTGGGAGTTCTCGGCGAGTCCGTCCAGTGTACCCAGTCTCCACTGAGCACCCGTATACCATCTCTGATGTCAAACACCAATGGATATGGGATCATCCATCGCCCATCACATGGGTCGAGAAGCGTATACGCTAGTCTACTCTGGTATATCGATGCCCCGTCTCGATACACCCACGACTAGGGACCTTGAAGGATGTACTTATGGACTACCATGTCCCCACTAGTATGATCTGCATCATAGTCCAGGTAGTCAAGTACAAATCCTAAGGGCTTTACCAACATGTAACTATAAGACAGTATAAAGAGACTAGTGTACATGTTAAGATAAAGAGCAACCAGATAGCATACTATCATGTCGAGCAAGAAAGTCATCTCTATAAATGTCCAAGCATCCAATATAATATACATAATCTGTACAATACTGGCCTCTAGGGCATACATACAACTAACAATCTCCCACTTGCACTAGGGCCAGCTGCTGTAGTATCTCATACCGAGCATCTCGAAGAGTCTCTCAAACTGTATCTGGGGAATGGCCTTCGTGAGTGGATCCGCCGTGTTGTTCTTCGTGTCAACCCTCCTGACCTCGATCTCCCGGCGATCAACTATCTCCCGGATCAGGTGATACCGCCTCAGAATATGCCTGGACCGCTGATGGGACCTGGGTTCCTTGGCCAAAGCCACCGCTCCATTGTTATCGCAATACAAAGGTATTGGATGCTCAATGGACGGAACCACTCCAAGTTCAGAAATGAACTTCTTGACCCAGACAGCCTCTTTGGCAGCATCGTTGGCAGCGATGTATTCAGCCTCCATTGTCGAGTCTGCCACGGTTTCCTGCTTGGAACTCTTCCAGCTAACCGCCCCTCCGTAAAGGGTAAAGACAAAGCCCGACTGCGACTTAGAGTCGTCCTTATCACTCTGGAAGCTTGAATCGGTAAAAGACTCCACTTGGAGTTCTCCGTTACCATACACCAAGAACATATCTCTAGTCCTTCGCAAGTACTTGAGAATGCTCTACACAGCTGTCCAGTGACTCTCTCCAGGATCAGCTTGATACCTACTCACTATACTTAGTGAGTATGCTACATCGGGTCGGGTACATAGCATCGCATACATGATAGAGCCTACTGCCGAAGCATAGGGTATACCTTGCATGCGAGCTCTCTCCAAATCAGTCTTGGGAGACATCTCTTTGGAGAGAGTGACTCCAGATATCGTGGGCATATTCCCACGCTTGGACTCTTCCATACTAAACCTCTTTAGTATGGTGTCAATGTACCTGGATTGGGACAATCCCAAAATCCGTTTGGATCTATCTCTATAGATCCTAATTCCCAATATGCAGGAGGCATCACCAAGATCTTTCATTGAGAATCTTTGTGATAAGAAGAGCTTGACCGCTTGCAGCATAGGAATATCATTTCCTATCAAGAGTATGTCGTCCACGTACAATACGAGGAAGACAACCTTACTCTCTGCCACCTTCTTGTAGATACAAGGTTCATCTGGATTTTTGACGAAATCAAACTCTTTGATAACGACATCAAAGCAGATGTTCCAACTCCGCGATGCTTGCTTTAATCCATAAATGGATTTAAGCAGCTTGCACACCTTCCCGCTGCTCCCACTGTCTACGAAGCCCTCTGGCTGAGTCATGTACACGCACTCTTCTAAATCACCATTTAGAAAGGCGGTCTTAACATCCATTTGCCAGATTTCGTAGTCATGAAAGGCAGCAATGGCAAGCATGATTCGGATGGATTTAAGCATAGCCACTGGAGAAAAGGTTTCGTCATAGTCCACACCTGGTCTTTGACGAAAACCCTTTGCTACAAGTCTAGCTTTGAAAGTCTCCACTTTCCCATCTACACCAAGTTTCTTCTTAAAGATCCACTTGCTCCCAATGGGTTTTACCCCTTCAGGAGCAACTTCCAAAGTCCAAACTTTGTTGGTGTACATGGAATCCATCTCGGACCGCATAGCATCCAGCCATTTCACTAAGTCCCTACTCGTGATGGCCTGCTCGAAGCTAGTTGGGTCATCATCCGTCATGATGCAATCCTCGCTCCCTCCATCCATGAGAAAACCGTAGTATCTCTCAGGTTGGCGAGGAACCCTACTAGATCGGCGGAGTGGCTGGGGTTCATCGGGAACCACAGAATCCTCTGGTTCAACCAAATCTTCTGTTGTAGTCTGTGTCGCTGGAACCTCTTCCAGTTCTACCTCAATGCCACTTATCTGTTTCATAAGAAAACTTTTTTCTAAAGAAGTGGCATGTCGAGAAACAAACACCTTTTGTTCCTCGGGGTGGTAGAAGATATACCCTTGTGAATTTTTGGGATATCCTACAAACTTACACAAGACAGATCTTGCCTCGAGTTTGTCCGGATTTTATCTTTTGACATAGGCTGGACAACCCCATATCTTAATATAATTAAGATGTGGTCTCTTCCCTTTCCATATCTCATATGGAGTGGTAGGCACTGATTTGGTAGGAACTCTATTCAATAGGTCCATGGCTGTCTCAAGCGCATATCCCCAGAAGGAAATAGGTAACTCAGCTGTACTCATCATTGAGCGCACCATATCTAATAGGGTGCGGTTTCTCCGTTCAGATACACCGTTGTGCTGTGGTGTATATGGAGGAGTCAGCTGAGAGAGAATCCCATTCTCTTTTAGGAAGTCCAGGAATTCATTGCTCAAGTATTCACCTCCTCGATCAGATCGAAGGATTTTAATACTTTTTCCGGTTTGGTTCTCAACTTCTTGTTTATATTCCCTAAATTTCTCAAAAGCTTCTGATTTGTATTTCATCAGGAACACATACCCGAACCTAGAGAGATCGTCAGTGAATGTAATGAAGTATGAAGAACCATCCCTGGCATGTGTAGACATGGGACCGCATACATCACTATGTATCAATCCCAAGAGTTCGGTAACTCTTTCTCCGTGTCCCGTAAACGGAGCTTTGGTCATCTTACCTTTGAGACATGACTGGCAAGTGTCATAGGATGAAAATTCAAACGGATTTAAATATCCATCCTTATGCAACTTAGCCAGTCGTGTCGCATTGATGTGACCCAGTCTACAATGCCACAAGAAGGATTCGTTCAGTTCAGAACTCTTCCTCTTGTGTGTGTTTGTTATGCTCAGAACTGTTGATTGGTTTAGAACATAAATGCCATTGCACAACGTGCCTGATCCAACCAACTTTTTGTTACGGAAAATGTTCATAACATTATCCTGTAATACAAAATTATATCCCTCTTTACTCAGTAAAGAAACCGATATAATGTTGCATATCAGGTTCGGCATGTAATAGCATTCGTTCAGAACCAATGTATTACCAGTTGGTAATGAAAGGTGATATTCCCCGACAGTCTTAGCTGCAACAATTGCACCATTTCCGACTCTAATGTCTTTATCACCTTCTCCAAGTTCTCTACCTTTCCTAAGCCCATGTAACTGATTACATATATGGGATCCTGACCCGGTATCTAATACCCAGGACGTGGAGCAAATGGAGAAACAGTTCTCTGTAACGAACACACCCGAAGAAAATGCATCAACATGTACTTTCTTCATTCGGGTGGCATGGGAATCCTGGTATTCCCCTATTTCCTGTTCATTCCTATAACTCTTATAAGAATGAACGGAACCAACGTTCCCCAGCACAGTATAACATGCGGGTTCGGTCAATACATCCATATTATTATCTTGATTAAGGCATGAAATGGTCGCTACCTGGAGAGAGAGAGAAGAAAACACTTTAGCGTAAGCTCGTGCAAGATCAGATTGGTTATTATCTTATCTAATCAGGATGGCTCCCACTGCTTTTTATCAAATCTTCCTTCAAACCCAAAAAGGAAAGACTAGCCGGGATTAATTACACACTACAAGTTCGCCAATCTTTCAGCCAGGCCAGTGTCGATACTTTGAGGGAGGTCCCCCGTGCTTTCGCACGAACCTAATTAATGTAAACCTCGTTTTCCCAGAGGCATAACCTCGTTAACACCTTTCTAGACACCTACTTGATCGGCTAATTGTAATGTGTAAAACTCTCCCAGGAGTAACTCTTACTCGCAGTGGGTATCGGGATCCAACTATCTCATAGAAGGTATGCAATCTCATTGCAAATTTCAACACTTGAAATTCCCGATAATCTTTTGCCCCTAGCGTGCTATGACCTTGACGCATGCCAAACAACCCATAGTCCGCTAGTCAAGTTCAACCCGTCATTTCCTGATTGAATTAAACCCACCCGCACGACCCTTGACGCATGCCAAACAACGCCGTGCGAATACCCTAATCCAATCTGCATCATATGCATAAGCAGATAAATACTAGTTAGCTACCGTACACTACGCCTTGACGCATGCCAAACAACCGCAGCACGAATACTAAATAGTACTTATCTGAAATGACGGAGGGCTACGACAGGTTTTTCTGAAAACCTATTGCGTAATGAACTTGATATCGTTGTAGAATCGATTGAAGTTTTAAAAATGGAGTGATTTTGAGGCTTTTCTAGTTTTGCTAAAGGAGTCACTCCCGGTGAAGGGATCTCGGTCCTTTCCTCGTCGAATGAGGTGCGGGATATATCATATATATCGCTGTGCATAGCAAAAACGCAAAAGCAGTCAAAAGCAAACCGAGTGTGTAGCATCTGCCAGTTATTGCTAAAGGAGTCACTCCCGGTGAAGGGATCTCGGTCCTTTCCTCATCGAATAAGGTGCAGGGTATATCATATATACCGCTGTGCAAAGCAAGAACTGTAGCTACCTGTTTTGTTTTAAAATTTGATTCTACAACATCTTAGGTTTCTTATCTTTCATTAATCACATTAATGAAGTCCCATCATTTAAATACCTAAACATCACAGATAGATATGACGTACACTTATGCCATCCGCATTCGCCTCGATGTCCCCTCATGCACCGTTAGGTTAGGTAACTAACGACAGAGCAGGGCAGGGCTAGCGCGGGTGTAAAACATAAGTAACGTCTATATAATATATCATATATACTATATCCATCACAGAGTCACAATACAGATATCGCAGCAGAATAAACATATGAAATATTGGATATACTAGGACGTCCGTGTTTTCAATACGAGCCAGTATAAAATACGGATTCCACGGTCGTGATGAATAGCCAATCCCACACCCCTAGACCCCTACGAGAGCGGCAAGCAACCCTGCCAATTCTAGGGTTAGGAGACCCGGACTCGACTCCTCGAGTTGGTCTCCCACTGGACCCCAGAACCCGGTTACTTGTGCTCCCCTCCTTTGGTCTATCCTAATGCGGAAAAGTAAATAATATACAAAGGGTGACAACTTCCGCTACTTGGAAGTGCCCCAAATAAAAGAATATTACATACAAGTTTTTACATGAATGAAAATGAAAAACACTCATCTCACATAAAACCCCCGGCTATTCGAACACGACGATCCAATATAACATATCCAGCAACACATAACATCACATGTCATCAACGTAAGTAAGTATGCATACCCCAATTGTCGTTGACGTATAGCAACGAAACCGGCGATATGAACATACTACACTTACGGTCACAGAAAAGAAAGTGTAAAACTACAACAATTGGAATCCGCAACTTCTTTAGACATCACATGCCTAAACAAACGAAATACTTAGACATCACATGCCCAACAGATATAAACCCCGCATTTTAGTCTCATTATCGAAAACACTTTTCAATATAAAATGAAACTAAACCGCTAGATTTATAACATTCATTCAGTTATCACATAACTGTTTGTGAATTCCAATTATTGTATCACATTCCAGATAAACAGAAAATGTTAAACTTTCCGATCGAACAGTCGAATACCCAAGTTTTCCCGATACAGCTCAACACATGAAATAAGTCTAACTACATTCAGTTCGTGCCTCAGTACCGACGGTCCAGCCGTAGAAGGGTCAAGCCAACGCCTCACATGTGGCACGCCGTACTGCCCCAAACCCGAAGGTTCAAAGGGCAGTTCAAGACGGTCACATAATCGAGTTAAGGTTTGTTGTCTTCTAGAGGGACCATCGCGTTACTTGCACTACTTAGAACGTCGTTAAACAACGGAAAAATCCAACACTTGGAAATTTCCCGACAGGGGAAAAATTGGGTATTTATATCCGGTCGAACTTTTTTTAACATATTCTAAAATTTATCCGGAAAGCCACATAGACAAAATTTGATACCCCGATCGAAACACCGAATCCCCAAAACAATCCCAGGAAATTCAACTCTTGAATAAATATTAAAAATTCCCAGAAAACTCAGCAGAATTTATCAGGAGTTACTGCGCAAACAAAGTGGGCTGACGTCACCAATGGGCCGTTGATCAGCCGCAGAAGCCATGCTTCTGCCGCTGATCCGCCGCGAAAAATACTGTTCACCAGAAACATTTTGCACCGTAATTCTTATTTTTCCCTGCTGAATTTTTTAGCAATTTTTAATTTGGAAAAACTCACTGTTTTCAAAAAAGTACAGAGAGCAAGATTGATTTGGTGTTTCGGGTTCGATCGGGTTTCAAATTCCGTCTAGACTTCGCCTAAGGCTCTAGCTAGGCTCTGATACCACTGAAAGGTTCCTAGGCACCCTATAGAGGTCACACAAGGCATCGAACATGCCATTTTACAATAATTATGGTGCCAAGAAACCCTAGTTAACGGATCGTTGCTAGAATTCTAGGCGAAACTACAAACTAGTTAACACTTTAACTAAAGTTGAGATGCTACAACCTTTGTAGATCCGGATTTCCGCCTCCTTAGCTCCACGTGGTCATGCCCTCGCTGTCCATCATGAATCCTCGACTCGATCATCGGCTTCATCGGGAAAACAAGCGGAATAGGTCGTCGGCTTTGTGTCAAAGACGATCTACCTCGAGGCATCGCAAGTTCAAGCTCCGACTTCACAAACTTGTGAAACTTGTGAAGTAAACACCCAAAACAACTTGGCAAGAGGTAGAGGATGAAGAAATAGGAGGTGGGTTCACTTTAGATTTGGATTTCTCTCATGAAAACTCAAGTTGCCATTGATGTAGCAAGCTTGAAGAAGAAGAAGAAGAAGATAGTTATGATAAGTTCTATTAAAAGAAATAGAAAATCAAATACTTATCATAACTTAAACTAGGGTTAAGTGTAGAGAATTAACCATGGTCACTTGGATGGGTTAGGGTTAAGCATGAAGATAAGGATGGTTAGCAAAGTCAAAGCTTCATGAAGCTTCAACATAATGACAAAGAAAGCCACCATTCTCATCTTAATCTTTTCCAAATAAATAAATAAACAAATAAATAAATAAATAAATATGCAAAACCCTAATTATCAAATTAACCATGGATTAATTCTATACACTTAACAAAATGATCAAGTATCATCAAACATGATACAAAAATGTGCACTAAAGCATATCACATATACAATGTGCATCAATTGAGAAAAATCCGTTTAAAGTGAACCAATACTAGTTAATGCAATGCAATATATCAAATATATAATTATGCATTAAATCATTAAATCAATATTTGATTCAATGATCCGGTCATGTCGCACATAACCGACTAGAATCCAATGTATCGATTTATCGAATCAATGATTCGATAACTAGGTCATATCGAATATAACCAATCGAAACATTTATCACTAGAATGAAATGCGGTATCACATACACGCATTATTCTCGGTCCTGCACATATCTCATATGCGCTCCTATTTCGTTTCGCTTGAACCAGGAAACCTCTGTGTAGGACTCTAAAGACTCGTCAATACGCCGGTAGCAGATGATGATCATATCAAGCACCCACAAGCCGCAAGCGGTCTGCTAAACGTAACGGCCACCCGGGTATTGAGCGATCAGAAGATCGACGAGCTAGCCCGCTCACACTCCTGCGAATCCGACCAGTAACACTTACCGTACAGTCCGGTCTCTTCGTCTGATACGTCGCATATCAAGTCTAGGGGTGGTAAACGTCAGACCCCAATAACCCGATAAGTCGTGCCGATGTGAGGCTCATAACGGGTCGAGAAACTACTGGTAACACTTACCAGCAAATCTCTGATCAGCCCTGGCCAGGGACTTCCCTGCTACGGCCAATCGAGCACTGCGCAACATCAACCCCCAATACCGGGAGAGACGAAACCCCTCCTATCGCTCATTGCCTCCATGTGACTCGGGACTGTGCCCAAAGACCACCGTTTTGCACGCCCTCATGGACGTGGTAAGGTGGAGATCAAAGCACAGTGGGAATCACACAAGACTCTATGACGATCTCGGGTCTACAGACTAACCTGTACAAGTGTCACCTGAGAACTGCCATCTGACGTGAGGTATAATACCAACTGGGAGTTCTCGGCGAGTCCGTCCAGTGTACCCAGTCTCCACTGAGCACCCGTATACCATCTCTGATGTCAAACACCAATGGATATGGGATCATCCATCGCCCATCACATGGGTCGAGAAGCGTATACGCTAGTCTACTCTGGTATATCGATGCCCCGTCTCGATACACCCACGACTAGGGACCTTGAAGGATGTACTTATGGACTACCATGTCCCCACTAGTATGATCTGCATCATAGTCCAGGTAGTCAACTACAAATCCAAAGGGCTTTACCAACATGTAACTATAAGACAGTATAAAGAGACTAGTGTACATGTTAAGATAAAGAGCAACCAGATAGCATACTATCATGTCGAGCAAGAAAGTCATCTCTATATATGTCCAAGCATCCAATATAATATACATAATCTGCACAATACTGGCCTCTAGGGCATACATACAACTAACAGTAAGCGAGTGCGGATCGTCCACAGGGATTGTGCGATTCGTTTCTATGTTTAATTTGTTTGAATCGAAAAGTTAATCGAAAAGAAAAGAAAACATGATTCAAGAATTTATTGATTGATTCAGGTGTCACGAGTTTAATCAAGAATCAAGAAATTGATAAACAAATCAAGAATCGGGTTTCGATGATATTTCCAACCAAATGTCAAGAATCTAAATGAGGCTCGTAGGAATCGATCGAGACGTGATGTAATCTCAAGATTTTGTGTTCTTGTCCTTCGAAAGATTGATACTAGATTGATGATGATCGACGAGAGTTAGGGCTTTCTTGATGAAACTAGGGTTTCATCGTTTAACCCTTGTTCTTTCATCGATATCATTCACATTCTAGCCTCTAGCAATTTCAAGAAAAGATCGTAACTCCCCAATCTCGATCGATATCATTCAAGAAAGCATCGCAACGAATTGGGTAGTCGATTCTTGAACTTGCTAGGGTTTACAAAACTCGTAGGATTCAAAAATCGATTTAAGATATATTACATCATCATTCTATTGACCGTCTCGACTCCTCGACGAGCGGAGTATTACTCAAACATCATCACACAGAAAGCATTCAAGAATTGAAAAGATATCATGATGCAAGAATTTAAAGAAAACAAGATAAAAGAATATCACCTTCTATTTATATCAACAATTTGATTACAGTCGCTCAAGAACTACAAGAGGAAGAACTAAATTGTTGAATTGGCGTCGCTCGGCTCCGTGAGTCACGGATTGGCTTGGGCCACTTACTCTGTTGAAGATCGGCTCGGCTCATAAAAGGTTGCAAGGCTTCTTGCTTGCTGGGTACTCGGGATCTTGGCTTTTGATTAGAATTAGGGTTAGGGTTTCACACAAGTCCTCTCACTAGGCTTGTGGAAGAAGATGAAGAGAGTGAATGGCTAAAGATTGGCTACTAAAAATGAACTAGTCAAAAAGATCCTTTTACAAGTGAGCCTAGGGTCATATTTATAGATCTCCCAAACCCTAGGTCTAGGTTTGAATTTACAATTCCCTCCAAAAGTTTGTTGAGGCTTCTAAAAGGAGTTTGTTAGGCTTTAGCTTAGGGTTTAAGCTAGGGTTTAGGGGGAAGTTTCTAGAATGATAGGCTAGTTTAGTGTTGATCCCAAAGCTTGCTGATTTGGCAGAAGTATCTGGAGTCTTCTGGAATTTGTTGTGCCTTTTTGAAGTCTGTACCCTGAGATAAGCATTATGGCCCAAAATTGAGGTGGTGAGGTCGACAATCCGCCGCGGAACCGCGGCACAAGGCGGCTTAGGCCGCGGTTCCGCGGCCAAGTAGGCTCCTTGGGGCTTGGTTCTTCTGGTGTGGTCTTGGGTTGATACTTGGGCCTTTATCTGATATGTTGATTTGTATTTGTCCCTTTGTATTGATACCAGAATTGAAATCATTGAGTTGGCGTAATATTTGATCGGTACTATGTAAATTTTTGGCCTTTCTTCTGGATTTTCCTGCATAGATCTCAAAACAAGTGTTGCGCAATGTAGAGATGATGCGATGCCATGAAAATCAGTCAATTTCCTTTATATTGCCGGTTTTAGAGTCTAACACATGCAATCCGATATTTGACGACTGTTTTGCTAATATGTGAAATATGAATACCGTACACTTCTAAATGAATGCAAATGATGAGGAAATTGCCGGCTGAAATATGCAATATTTTCGACTAATCAGCACTTAAAATCACGCAACGTCTAAAGGAGTAACCTAAATTAAGTAAGCCGAAACCCGGAAATCTAAAACCCTTTTAAAGAAAATAAAAGAGGTGAAGTTTTGAAATAAAGGTATGATGAAATCAAATGTTTTCTTAAATGCATAAATAAAGGAACATGAACATGCAAGTGGATTATACTAGTTGAAAAACATGTTTCGTCTTTTTAAAAATTTGGACAGCACCTCCCTTGTATATTTTGATCCAAAACCACATATACATGATAATATAAAAGGCAACCCCAAGCGGGAGCTAGCTCTTTGCCAATCGGCGGAATCACAACCACGCAAACAAAAATATAAGTATACGATACCCAACGGCGAAGATCAACACAAAAGGATAATGTAAAGCAAGACATCCAACCCACCAAGCTAATATATAACCCATCGCTCTAAGTCTCGCAACCACAAGTCTTTTTAAGTCTTACTATTTATACAAATACTAGTTTTGATTGATGTAGTTGACTAGATACAATAGGAATAATAATACAAGAGTGACACGATCCAATATGTACCACCTACCAAAGCAAATCACCCGAATGCAAGCTGTATGCCAGCGATGCCGCTACTGATCCATGCGGTCAACCTGCAAGAACTGTAGCACAACGGGGGTGAGTTGCCAACTCGTGAGTAGAAAACATCATCAGGTAGAAATCGAATAAAACAACGATTTTCTAGGTCAACTATATCATAAAGGTAATACTATGATATCTATGGTGACCGTATCTGTATATTTACCAACAATATAATCAATGCCTATCTGCATGTGGATAACATCTACGTGTCCATCAATGACACAACAACATCATGCATGTAAATATCATAAAAGCATATTCATGTAAATATCGTGAAAGCATATGCATGTAATTATGAGGATATCAAACAACGTGTGTCCATCAACGACACATCAAAATCATGGAACCTGAGTGTCCGACATCGACACTCGAAACATCATGAAACCCGTGTCCAGCATCGGCACGTAAATCCTTATCTCCCAGGCGCCGCATTCTCTGATCGGCCCTCAGGCGCCGCATACTCTGGTCGGCCTTTATATCCATCTCACAACTCCGGTCGGTATCCTCCGGATAACCGTCGAGTCTAAATACTATCACCGGTAGGTAGTGTTCCCTCTGCCATGCTCATCGACTACTCAACGACAATCATTTCTTGCCCCAGGGTACCTTACCGGGTCCACCATGTACCCGCAGACGGTGCCTACCGCTCCTCGAATCGGGTTTCATATGCCAATCTCAGAACCGAGAAAACACATGGTGGACATCTCGAAATATCATATCAAGAAAAACTGGGTTATTAAAACAATTCATAATTTCCTTTGAAATTTAACCACATTTCTCAAATCCAGAATCTCATGAAAACAGCATCTCAATGCGTATAATCATAAAGCATGATATTTGCAAACGTAGAACAGAAACGTGAGCATATCAAGTATATCATGCAACATAGTATAGTGATGTGAGCATAGCAATATATCATGAAACATAGCATAATGATGTAACAATTCTACTGTGTAAGTGACATAGCAATTATCGATGATGAAAAGGTGTGAGCCGACAAATCTGTGAAAGTGTAACATATGCATCATCGATAATGGAGTAGGTGTACTAGCACAGGTATATGCAATGGAGTGAGAATATCATGAACGTAGCAAAAAGTACATCGTAAGCGAAATGCTATAAGGTATACGTATCTACAACATATCCGAGTTTGTGAATCTATCAATCGGCATCCAGCCTCACAACATCACGTACGGTATAATCCATCGTACGGCATCCTCTAGTCAAGAGTATAGATCAATCATCAAATAAAACTCATCACGTACGGTAATTCATCATACGGCGGCAATAAACAATTATGGATTCTATCAACCAATATGACAATGAGGGTACAGACCTAACGTCTTGTACGGCATATCACTCATTATTCACATCATTAATTTATGTACATACCTATATCTCAGGTCACATCCGTATCAATCTCATATCATGGGACCGATAAAGGTATCAATTATCTCATATAGACTCGCATTCGTATAATGACATATCAACCAAGTCATCATATCTCTTCGTATACTCTTTTCATCACATCAATATCTCACATCAAGTCATTTTACATATATATTCTATCTTATAAATCTCATATCATGCTACTCTAAATCTCATACTTATTCGCGTACACTATATATATATATATTTATATATATATATATATATATTGTTAGTTATATGTATGCCCTAGAGTCCATTGCTATACATAGGATGTATATTGTAGTGGATGCTGGGACATATATAGGGAGGACTTTCTTGCTCGACATGATAGTATGCTATCTGGTTAATCTTTACCTTAACGTGTACACTGATTGTCTCTCTGTTACATGTTGGTAAAGCCCTTAGGATGTGTACTTGACTACCTGGACTGTGATGCAGATCATACTAGTGGGGACATGGTAGTCCATAAGTACATCCTTCAAGGTCACTAGTCGTGGGTGTATCGAGACGGGGCATCGATATACCAGAGTAGACTAGCATATACCTTCTCGACCCATATAGATGGGCAATGGATGATCCCATATCCATTGGTGTTTGACATCAGAGATGATATACGGGTGCTCAGTGGAGACTGGGTACACTGGACGGACTCGCCGAAAACTCCCAGATGGTATTATACCTCACGTCAGATGGCAGTTCTCAGGTGACACTGGTACAGGTTAGTCTGTAGACCCGAGATCGTCATAAAGTCTTGAGTGATTCCCACTGTGCTTTGATTTCCACCTTACCACGTCCAAGAGGGCGTGCAAAACGGTGGTTTTTGGGTACAGTCCCGAATCATATGGAGGCAATGAGCGATAGGAGGGGATTCGTCTCTCCCGGTATAGGGAGTTGATGTTGCGCTATGTTCGATTGGCTATAACCAGAAATCCCTGGCCAGGGTTGCTGAGATTTACTGGTAAGTTTTTTCAGTAGTTTCTCGAACTGTTATAGACCTCATATCGACACGACTTATCGAGCTACTGGGGTCTGACGTTTACCACCCCTAGGCGAGATATGCGACATATCAGACGACGAGACCGGACTGTACGGTAAGTGTTACTGGTTGGATTCACAGGAGTGTGAGCGGGCTTGCTCGTCGATCTTCTGATCACTCAATACCCGGGTGGCCGTTACGTTTAGCAGACCGCTTGCGGCTTGTGGGTGTTTGATATGATCATCACCTGCTGCCGGCGTATTGACGAGTCTTTAGAGTCCTACACAGAGGTTTCCTGGCTCAAGCGAAACGAAATAAGAGCGCATATGAGATATGTGCGGGACCGAGAATAATGCATGTATGTGATACCGTATTCTATTCTCACGATGAATGTATCGAATGGTTGTATGTGATATAACCTAGTTATCGAATCAAGGATTGATTCGATAAGCCGATACATTGGATATTAGTCGGTTTTATGCGATATGACCGGATCGTTAAATCAAGCGTTGATTTAATGATTTAATGCATAATTATATATTTGATATATTACTTTTTATTAACTAGTATTGGTTCACTTAAATTGGATTTTCTCACTTGAAGTACACAAGTTGTATATGTGATATACTTTTGTGCACTTGTTTGTATCATGTTTGATGATATATGCAAACTTGGGTTTGTTTAAAGAATTAAACCATGGTTATGTTAATGGTTAGGGTTTTGATTTACTTACTTATTCATTTATTTATTTATTCATTAATTCATTTTGGGCAAAAATGAAATGGTGGCTTAGTTTGTTTTGTAGTTGAAGCTTCATGAAGATTTGACTAAGTGACCATTTTGTCTTCATATCCTAACCCTAACCATTCGAATAAACCCTAGTTAATTCTCTACACTAAACCATGGTTGAGATTATGATAAGTATCATTTTGTTTTCTATTTTAAAATAATACTCATCATATTATCATCTTCTTCTCCTTCTTCAACAAGAAGAGAGCTTGCTACCATCAATGGCAACATGAGAAAAAGAGTGAGAAATCCAATTCTAAAGTGAACCCACTTTCTATTTCTTCATCCTCTACCACTTGCCAAGTAGTATAGGGTGTTTTCTTCACAAGTTTCATAATTTGGTGAAGTTGGAGTTTGATCTTGAGTTGCCTCGACGTAGATCATCTTCGGTATCGAAGTCGATGACCTAGCCCGCCCATTTCTCCGATGAAGCCGACGCTAGAGCCCAGGATCCGATGATCGCAGTGAGGGGACTTCATCACGGAGCTATGGTGGTGGAGGACCCGATCTACAAAGGTTGTATTTCCGTTCACTTAGCAGTTAAGTTGTTAACTAGTTGCATGTTTCGCCTAATTTCTAGTTAACGATCCGTATTAGGGTTTCTCGGCACATGTAAAATTTGAAATTGGCATGGTTGATGCCTTGTGAGACCTCCTTAGAGTGCCTAGGAACCCTACACTGGTATCAAAGCCTAGCTAGAGCCTTAGGCTATGCGTAGACGGAGTTAGAAGTCCGATCGAACCGAAACCCTAACTCCAAAATGCTCTCTGTACATTTTTTGAAATAGTGGCTTTTTCCAGATTAAAAATGCTTAAAAAATTCAGCAGGAAGTTCTAAGAATTACGGTGCAAAAATGACCAAAAGATACGTCCAAACCGCGGCGGAACCGCGACAGAAGCCTGGCTTCTGCGGCGGTTCCGCGGCCATCTGATGACGTCAGCCTTCCAATTTTGCACAGTAATTTGTTTCTTGAGGTGCTGAGTTTTCTGGGATTTTTTAATCTGAACTCAAGAGTTGAGTTTTCTGGGTTGTATTGGGGACTCGGTGTTTCGATCGGATTGTCTAATTTTGTCTGTGTTCTTTTCCGGATATTTTAGAGTATGTTAAAAAGTTCGACCGGATATAAATACCCACCTTTTCCCCTGTCGGGAAATTTCCAGGTGTTGGATCTTTCCGTGGTTTAATAACGTTCTAAGTAGTGCAAGTAACGCGATGGACCCTCTAGAAGACAACAAACCTTAACTCGATTATGTGACCGTCTTGAACTGCCCTTTGAACCTTCGGGTTTGGGGCAGTATGACGTGCCACATGTGAGGCGTTAGCTTGACCCTTCTATGGCTGGACCGTTGGTACTGAGGCATGAACTGGATGTTTTTAAACCTATTTCATGTGTTGATCTGTTTCAGGAAAACTTGGGTGTTTGATTGTTCGATCGGAAAGTTTAACATTTTCTATTTATCTGGAATGGGATACAATAATTGGAATTCACAAGTAGTTATGACATAACTGAATGAATGTTATAAACATAGCAGTTTAGTCTCACTTGATTGGTTGCCACGGAATTTTGATGTGATCAAAAGTCCGTTGCAATCACGTAGCGTACGCGGATACTCGCCGATAAACTTAATAGACAGCTACACCCCATAGTCCGGACCAAGTGACTGTAGGAGAACCCCGTCGCCGAAAGCATCCGTTCGGGTGCTCGCGGCAGTGGTGTTCCGCCTTGGTGCACTTCGTCGACGGCATTGGGGGTGCGGCCGCCTAATAATGTTTGCGATAAGCATTCGATCAGGATGTGGGGAATCTTGTTGAATTGCCCGACTTGATATTGAAAAGTGTTTTCGATTTTGAGACTAAAATGCGGGGTTTATAATTGTTAGGCATGCGATGTCTAAGGAATTCATTTGATTAGGCATGTGATGTCTGTGGAGGTTGCGGATTCCAACTGTTGTAGTTTTACACTTTCTTTTCTGTGACCGTAAGTGTAATATGTGATATCGCCAGTTTCGTTGCTATATGTCAATGACAATTGGGATGGGCATATTTACTTACATTGATGACATGTGATGTTATGTGTTGCTGGACATGTTATATTGGATCGTCGTGTTTGAATAGCCGGGGGGTTTTATGTGAGATGAGTGTTTTTCATTTTCATTCATGTAAAAACTTGTATGTAATATTCTTTTATTGGGGCACTTCCAGGTTGCGGAAGATGTCACCTTTTGTATATTATTTACTTTTCCGCACTAGGATAGACCCAAGGAGGGGAGCACAAGTAACCGGGTTCTGGAGTCCAGTGGGAGACCAACTCGAGGAGTCGAGTCCGGGTCTCCTAACTCTAGAATTGGTAGGGTTGCTTGCCGCTCTCGTAGGGATCTAGGGGTGTGGGTTTGGCTATTCATCGCGACCGTAGAATCCGTGTTTTGTACTGGCTCGTATTAAAAGCACGGACGTCCTAGTATATCCAATATTTCATATGTTTTTTCTACTGCGATATCTGTGATGTGATCATGTGATGTTCTGTGATAGATACTGTATAGTATATATGATATATTATATAAGCGTTACTTATGTTTTACACCCGCGCTAGCCCTGCCCAGCTCTGTCGTTAGTTACCTAACTTAACGGTGCACGAGGGGACATCGAGGAGAATGCGGATGGCATAAGTGTGCGTCGTATTTATCTGTGATGTTTAGGTACTTAAATGATGGGACTTCATTAATGAGATTAATGAAATAAAAGAAACCTAAAGATGTTGTAGAATCGAATTTCAAAAATAAAACAGGTAGCTACAGTTCTTGCTTTGCACAACGGTATATATGATATATCCTGCACCTTATTCGATGAGGAAAGGGCCGACGATCCCTTCACCGGGAGTGACCCCTTTAGCAATAACTGGCAGATGCTACACACTCGGTTTGTCTTTTGATAGCTTCTATAGTTTCTGCTTTGCACAGCGGTATATATGATATATCCTGCACCTCATTCGACGAGAAAAGGGCCGACGATCCCTTCACCGGGAGTGACCCCTTTAGAAAAACTAGAAAAGCCTCAAAAACACTCCATTTTAAAATCATTTGATTCTACAACGATATAAAGTTCATTACGTAAAAGGTTTTCTTAAAAACATGTCGTAGCCCTCCGTCATTTCAGATAAGTAATAGTTAGTATTCGTGCTGCGTTTGTTGACTCAGTCAAGGCGTAGTGTGCGGTAGCTGATTAGTGCTTATCTGCAAAGCATATGATGCGATTGGATTAGGGTAGTCGTGCGGCCTTGTTGACTCAGTCAAGGGTCGTGCGGGTGGGTTTAATTCAATCAAGAAATGACGGGTTGAACTTTACTTGCGGTCTATGGTTTGTTGACTCAGTCAAGGTCATAGATCGCTTGGGGCAAAATATTGTCGGGAATTTCAAGTGTTGAAATTTGCAATGAGATTGCATACCTTCTATGAGATAGTTGGATCCCGATATCTGCTGCGAGTAATTGTTACTCCTGGGAGAGTTTTACACGTTACAATTAGCCGATCTAGTAGGTGTCTAGAAAGGTGTTAACAAGGTTACGCCTCTTGGAAAACGAGGTTTACATTAATTAGGTTCGTGCGAAAGCACGGGGGACCTCCCTCAACGTACCGATACTGGCCTGGCTGAAAGATTGGCGAACTTGTAGCGTGTAATTAATCCCGGCTAGTCTTTCCTTTTAGGGTTTGAAGGAAGATTTGATAAAAACAGTGGGAGCCATCCTGATTAGATAAAATAATAACCAATCTGATCTTGTAAGAGCGCACGCAGAGTGTTTTCTTCTCTCTCTCACCTGGTAGCGACCATGTCACGCCTTAATCAAGATAATAATACGGATGTACTGACCGAACCTGCTTTCTATACTGAGCTGGGGAGCGTTGGTCCCGCTCCAACTTATAATTGTTATAAGAAAGAGCAGGTAATAGAGGAATACCTGAATTCCTATGCCGCCCAAACGAAGAAAGTGCATATGATGCATCTCTTTCGGGTGTGTTCATTACAAAGAACTGTTTCTCAGTGTCCTCTACGTCCTGGGTATTTGATACCGGATCAGGATCCCGCATATGTAATTTGTTACATGGGCTACAGATAGGTAAAGAACTGAGAACGAGTGATAAGTTTCATGAGACAGAAAACGGGGCAAGTGTTGCAGCCAAGTCTGTTGGTCACTGTCACCCTGTATTACCAATACATTGATTCTGAACGAATGTTATTAGATACTGAACCTGATATACAAAATCGTATCAGTCTTTTTATTAGTAAAGAAATGATAAAATTTTGTATTGTTGGATAATGTTTTGAACATTTCCTATATCAAAAGTTGATCGGTTCAGGCACGTTATCTAAAAGCATTGATGTTCTAAATCAAACTACAGTTTTTAGTATACAGAACACACACAAGAGGAAGAGTTCAGAAATGAACGAATCCTTCTTGAGGCATTGTAGACTAGGTCATATCAATGCGACTCGACTAGCTGAAGTTACTTGTAGATGCATATTTAAATCAGTTTGAATTTACATCTTGTGAAACTTGCCAGTCATGCCACAAAGATATAATGATACCAACTCTGTTTATTGGAAACAGAGAAAGAGTTAGTGAACTCTTGGGATGATACATGTTGATGTATAAAGGTCCCCTGTCTACACATGTCAAGACCGGTTCTTTGTACTTCATTACATTCACTGATGATCTCTCAAGATTCAGACATATGTTCCTGTTGAAACACAAGTCCGAACCTTTTGAGATATTCACGGAATATAAGTTAGAAGTAGAGAACCAAAATGAGGGTATAAGTATTATGCCCTTTGATGCGATCAGGGAGGAGAATACTTGAGCACGGAATTCCTGGACTATTCTAAAGGAGAATGAGATTCTCTCTCAGCATCTTCCGTATACACCATAGCACGATGGTATATCGGGACGGAGCAATTGCACCCTATTCGAAATGGTGCGCTCTATGATGAGTACTACTGAGTTACCTGTTTCCTTTTTGGAGTTATGCACTTGAGAAGCTGCATACCTATTGAATAGGGTTCAAATCAAATAAGTAGCCTACCACTCCATATGAGATATGGTATGGGAAGAGCCCATGTCTTTAGCTAGTTAAGATTTAGCGTTGTCCGGCCTATGTCTAAAAGCAAAATCCGGACAAGCTCGAGGCAAGGTCAGTTATGTAGAACTGGAAGTGTTTCAGCTATACAAACTACAGCAGATGATTTGGTAGAACCGAAGGATTCAATAGATACCAACGAACCTCAGCCTCTCCGCCGATCTAGTAGGGTTCCTCACCCACCTGAGAGATACTTTGGTTTCTCTATGACAGTGGGAGCGAGGATTGCATCATGAGATGATGACCCAACTAGTTTCAAGCAGGCCATCGAGAGTAGGGACTCTGTAAGAATGGCTGGATGCTTAGCGATCTGAGATGGAATCCTTATACGCCAACAAAGTATGGACTTTGGTTTCTATATCTGAAGGGTTAAATCCCCATCGGGAGCAAGTATATCTTGAGAAGATTACTTGGTGTACTTGAAAAAGTTGAGACTTTCAAAGCTAGACTTGTTAAAGGTTTGCATTATAGACCAGGTGTGGATCATGATGAAACTTTTTCTAAAGATCTATGCTTAAGTCCATCCAGATCCTACTTGCCACGGCTACATACCATGACTACGATATCTGGTGGTTGGGTGTCATGACTGCTTTTGTAAATGATGTTTTGGAAGAGAGCGTCTATAAGCACACAGCCAGAGGGCTTCGTAGACAGTGGGAGCAGCGGAAACATGTGCAAGATGCTTTCTAGGATAAAGCAGGCATCGCGGAGTTGGAACATCTGTTTTGATGTGGTAGTCAAAGAGTTTGACTTCATCAAAATGGTAGATGAACCTTGTATATACAAAAAGGTAGTAGGGAGTATGGTGGTGATCCTCGTAGAGTACGTGGATGACATACTCTTGATAGGGAAGTAGTTTCCTATACTACGCTCGGTCAATCTCCGCTTATCACAAGGATTCTCCATACAGGATCAAAATGATACCTCCTAAATCCTAAGTATTCATCTATGAGATAGATGTAATTGGATGCTAGGAATCTCACTAGTAGTAGTGAGATAGTATCAATCGATCCTGAGGAGAATCACTGGAAGGGTTCCAGCGTGATAAAGACGACTGAATGTCAGTCACAGGCATTGTCTTTACCCTTAGTAAAGGGACGGTATGTTGGAAGAGTTCCAAGCTAGATACCGTGGCATACTAGACGATAAAGGCTGGATACATCGCTACTTAAGATGCTACCAAAGAGGCAGTCTGGATGTATATTTGTTCATGAGATGAACTTAGTTCCTCCCATTGTGTGACAATGGAGTTGTGGCTTATGCCAAGGAACGTCCGTCACATCAGTGATCCAGACATATTCTAAGGCAGTATCACCTAATCATGGAGATGGTTGATCACCTAGGGGATCAAGGTTAGGAGAGCAGACTCAGAGGACAATACGGCGGATCCACTCACAAAGGCCTTTTCCCAGAGAGAAACTTTTATGGGATGGTTGAGTATGAGATACTACAACCACTGCTATCAGATGGCCCTAGTGCAAGTGGGAGATTGTTAGTTATATGTATGCCCTAGAGGCCATTGCTATACATAGGATGTATATTGTAGTGGATGCTGGGACATATATAGGGAGGACTTTCTTGCTCGACATGATAGTATGCTATCTGGTTAATCTTTACCTTAACGTGTATACTGAATGTCTCTCTGTTACATGTTGGTAAAGCCCTTAGGATGTGTACTTGACTACCTGGACTGTGATGCGGATCATACTAGTGGGGACATGGTAGTCCATAAGTACATCCTTCAAGGTCCCTAGTCGAGGGTGTATCGAGACGGGGCATCGATATACCAGAGTAGACTAGCGTATACCTTCTCGACCCATATAGATGGGCGATGGATGATCCCATATCCATTGGTGTTTGACATCAGAGATGATATACGGGTGCTCAGTGGAGACTGGGTACACTGGACGGACTCGCCGAGAACTCCCAGATGGTATTATACCTCACGTCAGATGGCAGTTCTCAGGTGACACTGGTACAGGTTAGTCTGTAGACCCAAGATCGTCATAGAGTCTTGTGTGATTCCCACTGTGCTTTGATTTCCACCTTACCACGTCCAAGAGGGCGTGCAAAATGGTGGTTTTTGGGTACAGTCTCGAATCACATGGAGGCAATGAGCGATAGGAGGGGATTCGTCTCTCCCGGTATAAGGAGTTGATGTTGCGCTGTGTTCGATTGGCTATAAACAGAAATCCCTGGCCAGGGTTGCTGAGATTTACTGGTAAGTGTTATCAGTAGTTTCTCAAACTGTTATAGACCTCTTATCGACACGACTTATCGAGCTACTGGGGTCTGACGTTTACCACCCCTAGGCGAGATATGCGACATATCAGACGACGAGACCGGACTGTACGGTAAGTGTTACTGGTTGGATTCACAGGAGTGTGAGCGGGCTTGCTCGTCGATCTTCTGATCGCTCAATACCCGGGTGGCCATTACGTTTAGCAGACCGCTTGCGGCTTGTGGGTGTTTGATATGATCATTACCTGCTGCCGGCGTATTGACGAGTCTTTAGAGTCCTACACAGAGGTTTCCTGGCTAAAGCGAAACGAAATAGGAGCGCATATGAGATATGTGCGAGACTGAGAATAATGCGTGTATGTGATACCGTATTCTATTCTCGCGATGAATGTATCGAATGGTTGTATGTGATATAACCTAGTTATCGAATCAAGGATTGATTCGATAAGCCGATACATTGGATATTAGTCGGTTATATGCGATATGACCGGATCGTTAAATCAAGCGTTGATTTAATGATTTAATGCATAATTATATATTTGATATATTACTTTGCATTAACTAGTATTGGTTCACTTAAATTGGATTTTCTCACTTGAAGTACACAAGTTGTATATGTGATATACTTTTGTGCACTTGTTTGTATCATGTTTGATGATACATGCAAACTTGGGTTTGTGTAAAATTTGAAATTGGCATGGTTGATGCCTTGTGAGACCTCCTTAGAGTGCCTTGGAACCCTACATATATATATATATATATATATATATATATATATATATATATATATATATATATATCGCGATTCACATTCACATTTCATATCCTCATATATCAATTCGAGACATCATTATCAATCATATCATTTTATACTAAAACCTTTAATCACATCCGCAGGTTCTTTGTATAGGGTTCTCCGACTATATCTTATTTATCGGTTTCCATTTTATAATTGCGGTGGTGCTATACTCCATCCACCCGACTTCCCCCGTAGAAATAAATCTACTCACCTGTGGAACTCCTTGTTCAGCCGTAGTCGATGTGCTTCGTCGTCTCGGAATCCACGCGAATGTACCTACAATCAATACATATCGCAATACCATTAAAATCAATGTCCGAAAACCAATACGGCACACGAATTGCCTATAGGTTAGAACCAATAGCTTACGCATGCAAAAAAAAAAATCAAACAACCTTACTTGTTGACATACAAACGCCTAACAACCAAATACAAATCCAAACATAAAAACCAAGCATTCAAACCTCGGAAAACTTTGCCCAAAACACTTACGACAGCTCCCAGATTTTATCTCAGGTTAATTGGGGAAAAAAAGCAAGTGCAGGGAGTTTTTTATAGGGGTTAGGAGCTACAGCCAAAAACAAAACCCCAGACACCACTAAAAATCCGGCGACATCACCTCCAGATCTGAGCCCGCCGGCCGTACACGGGAATTGGCATCTCGTGCTAGGGTGGTGGTCTTCTGGTAATTTGCCTAGGTCTATGGACTTGCTAGATTTTCTCATAAATGCCCCAGATAGCTCCAGATACCCTGTAGGCTATAAAACACTACAAAACCGACATGGAACAATTCTAAGTCTTGGGTTTTCTATGCAAAGTGTTGGTCCAGAAATACACTAACAAGCTTGTGGTCTCTAATTACACCTGTTCCCCTCCGAATGACGGCACGACATAGAGACATCTTGCCTGAGATTCGGGATAGATGCTATTTGGTTTTATCCGTCCACCTCTCCGAAGATGCCAAGTTGATTTATGGCACCGTGTATTGAAGGTTTAGACGGATGCGGCCGATGTAGCAGACTTCGTCAGAATCCCCCTCGCTTGAGGGGTTTTTGATTGTGGGGACGCTCTTACCTGTACGCGCAAGCCCCTGCAGTTAATTATGCTACCGCATCGCGGTAACAACTTTCTCCTTCTCCAGATGTTCACTTCGTGTTGTCGGTGTTTGTTTTGTTTGTGGTTGCCCGTGGATTGTATACGGAGACTAATTTATATCGTCGCCCGTAGGACGTGGATTAGTCCAAATCCGTATTTTCTTAGATTTGGGTTTGGGATTTTGGTTTAAGGATACGTTAGCCATATTTTGTTAGTTATGTATATTCCCTAGAGGCCATTGTTGTACATATGATGTATATTATAATGGATACTTGGATATATATAGAGAGGACATTCTTGCTCGTCATGAAAGTATGCTATTTGGTTTCACTTTATCTTAACATGTTGACTTGTATTGGTTTATTGTCTTTCTCTCACATGTTGATAAAGCCCTTAGGATCTGTACTCGACTACTGAGACTATGATGAGATCATACTAGTGGGGCCACGGTAGTCGATGAGTACATCCTATAACTGTTCCTAGTCGAGGGTATATCGAGACAGGGCATCGATACACCAGAGTAGACTAGCGTATACGCATCTTGACCCATATGATGGGCGATGGATGATCCCATATCCATCGGTGTTAGACATCAAGGATGGTGTGCGGATGCTCAGTGGAGACTAGGTATACTGGACAGACTCGGCGAGAACTCCTAGATGGTGATATACCACACGTCAGATGGCAGTTCTCCGGTGACACTGGTACAGGGTAGTCTGTAGACCCGAGATCATCATAGAGTCTTGTGTGATTCCCACTGTGCTTTGATTTCCACCTTACCACGTCCAAGAGGGAGTGCAAAACGGTGGCTTTTGGGTGCAGTCCCGAATGATATGGAGGCATTGAGCGATAGGAGGGGTTTCGTCTTTCCCGGTATAGGGAGTTGATGTTGTGCTGTGTTCGATTGGCTATAACTGGAAGTCCCTGGCCAGGGATGATATAGAGATTTACTGGTAAGTGTTACTGGTAGTTTCTCGACCCGTTATGAGCCACACATCGACACGACTTATCGGTTACTGGGGTCTGACGTATACCACCCCTAAACTTGATATGCGACATATTAGACGAAGAGACCGGACTGTACGGGTGTGTTATTGATTGGATTCATAGGAGAACGTACAGGCTAGCTTGTTGATCTTCTGATCGCTCAATACCTGGGTGGCTGCTATGTTTAGCTGACCGCTTGCAGCTTGTGGGTGTTTGATATGATCATCACCCGCTACCGGCGTATTGACGATTCTTTAGAGTCCTACACAGAGGTTTCTTGGCTCAGGCAAAACGGAGTAGAGGCACATATGTGATATGTGCAGGACCGAGGATAATACGATATGAGATACTGTATTATATTCTCGCGATATCTAGATATGAACCGGGACATCGGATCAAGTGTTGATTCGATGAATCGGTACATGGAATATTAGTCGGTTATATTAGATATAGCCGGATTGTCGGATCAAGTGTTGATTCGATGATTTAATATATAATAATATATATGATATATTGTATTACATTATCTAATATTGGCTCGCTTTATTATTTCATTTTCTCACAAGATAATACATTGATATATATGCGATATATGTTAATTGTATTATTTTCTTTTGTTACAAATATATAATATATATGTGATATATATTATAGTAACATGATATGATTTATAATGGAACATGTTTAGTAGAGATTAAGCAGGGTTAGGGTTTGATTAGGGTTAGTTCTTTCTTGCACCTTCTAGAACTTTTCCTTTTGTCAAGTGTAAGATATTATGGTTGATATTATCTTATGACTCATTCTTTAACCTAACCAAATCCTAGCCCTAGTTTATTCTCTACAAAGGTTATCCTTGTCATCCTTGACCATGGTTCCATGATCAATCATATATTCAATTCTATTATTCATCACAAAAGGATTAACTCTTTTATCATCATCTTCTTCTCTCTTGAGCTTTGAGAAAGCTTACTAGTTATTCATTTTGTGATGATTTCTTGTGAGAAATTGATATAAAAAGATAGCATAAATACTACTCCATCATCCTCATCTAATCTAGCCCGTTAGATTAGGGTGTTCACCTCATTAGAGTGAGAGAGCTTGAGTTATTGCAACTTCGACGTAGATCATCGGAGAAAAGGAATACTACAAGCTAGCATGGATCGTTCGAGTCGTGGAGCCTCTCTTGAGTCCGGGAGATCGTGGATCGCGGTGAAGGGACTTCTACTCGGAGCTTATGAAGCGAAGGAGCGGACTACAAAGGTTTTAATCCATCACACTTATTAGTAAAGATGTTTACTTGCATGTTAAACCCTAATAATCTAGCATAGATCCCGGCTTTGGGTTGTTCGGCATGTCTAAAATTTATTCGGGCATGGTTGATGCCTTATGAACCCTCACAAGAGTGCCTAGGAACCCTACAGTAGTATCAGAGCCTAGCTAGAGCATTAGGCGACGTGCATACGAAGTCAAAACTCCGATCGGACACCGAAACGCAATTTTAGACCCCTCTCTAGACTTTATTCAAAAACTGTGATTTTTCAGAATTAAAAATACGAAAAAATTCAGCAGATAAATATAAATATCACTGTGAAAAACGAGGCATCAATACGTACATACCGCCGTGGAACCGCGGCCGTACCTCGCTTGGGCCACGGATCCGCGGTGGGAATGTTGAATTGTGCATTTATTTTTCAACAGTAATATCCGTATCTGTATGTTATATTTTCTGGGTATTTTTAATCTGACTCAAGTGTTGAGTGTACTGGGGTTTATTTTGTAATCGAAGATTCGATCGGAAAATTTAAATTCTTTATTATTTCCGGATATTTAGAAACTGTTAAAATGTTCGAATGGATATCATTAAACTCACTTTTTCCCGGCACGAAAAACTTTCAAGTGTTGAATTTCTATCGTGTTTAAATTTTTCGGAAAAATGAACAAGTAACGCGGCGGTCCCTCTAGAAGAACACAAACCTTAACTCGATTATGTGACCGTCTGAACCGCCTTTAAACCTTAGGGTTTGGGGTAGTACGGCGTGCCACATGTAAGGTGTTGGCTTGACCCTTCTACGGCTGGATCATCGGTACTGTGACAGATTCTGGGATTATTTGAATTCCGCTCAAGTGTTGAGCTATTAAGGAAATTTTGGGTATTTGATTATCTGTTCGGAAAGTTTAATACTGTCTATTTATCTGGAATGTGATACAATATGTGGAATTCATATAGTTAGGCATGAAATGCGAAGTATGTGATATTTCGGATTTACGATGTCTAAAGTGATTATGGATTCCAAATGTTGTAGTTTTACAATTTTTTTCTGTGACTGTAAGTGTAGTATGTAGTTGTATTGCCGGTCTTCTTTGCTATACATCTACGATGATCGGTGTATGCATACTTACTTACGTTGATGATATGTGATATTATGTGTTGATGTGATATGTTATATTGGATCGTCGTGTTCTGAATAGCCGGGAGTTTTATGTGAGATGAGGGTTTTTATTTTCATTCATGTAAAATTCAATTGTATGTAATATTCTTTTATTAGGGCACTTTCGGGATGAGGTTAATGTCACCAGTGTATATTATTTACTTTTCCGCATTAGGTAGACCCAAGGAGGGGAGCACATGTAACCGGGTTCTAGGGTCCAGTGGGAGGCCATCTCGAGGAGTCGAGACCGGGTCTCCTAACCCTAGAACTGGCAGTGTTACTTTCCGCTCTCGTAGGGGTCTAGGGTTGTAGGTTTGGCTATTCATCACGACCGTGGAATCCGTGTTTTATACAGGCTCGTATTGAAAACACGGAAATCCTAATATATCCAATATTTCATATATGTTCTTCTACTGCAATGTTCTGTGATGAGATCATATTACTGCCTGAGACGAATGCTTATACTATATATATATGCTGATATATAAATATTACTGCTTTCGTTTCTTCTGTGATGCTTAGGAAGCATAAGCTGATGGGATTTATTAATGAGATTAATAAAAAGAAAAGAAAGCTAAAAGATGTTGTAAAATCAAAACTTTATAAAAAGGGTAGCTACAGTTTTTCTTTGCATAGCGGTATATATGATATACCCTGCACCTTATTCGATGAGGAAAGATCCGAGATCCCTTCACCGGGAGTGACCTCTTTAGCGAAATTGGCAGATGCTACAGACTCGCGGTTAAGTTTTTGACAGCTTCTATAGTTCTTGCTTTGCACAGCGATATATATGATATACCCTGCACCTTATTCGATGGGGAAAGAGCCGAGATCCCTTCACCGGGAGTGACCACTTTAGCGAAACTAGAAAAGCCTTAAAAACACTCCTTTTCAAAAACTACTAGATTCTACGACGATATCAAGTTCATTACACTCAAGGTTTTCTGAAAAACCTTCGTAGCCCTCCGTCATTTCAGATAAATCCTACTTATTATTCGTGCTGCGTTTGTTGACCTTGTCAAGGCACAGTGTACGGTAGCTAATTAGTGTTTATATTCTAAAACATGAGATGTGATTGGATTAGGATATTCGTACGGCCTTGTTGACCTTGTTAAGGATCATGAGGGTGGGTTTAATTCAATCGGGAAATGACGGATTGAACTTGACTTGTGATTTATGGTTTGTTGACCTTATCAAGGTCATAGATCGCAAGTGGCAAAATATTATCGGGAATTTCAAGTGTTGAAATTTGCAATGAGATTGCATACCTCCTATGAGATAGTAGGATCCCGATACCCACTGCGAGTAAGTGTTTCTCCTGGGAGAGTTTTACACAGGACAATTAGCCGATCAAGTAGGTGTCTAGAAAAGTGTTAACGGGGTTACGCCTCTGGGAAAATGAGATTTACTTTAATTAGGTCCGTGCGAAAGCACGGGGAACTTCCCTCAAGTACAGACACTGATCTGGCTGAAAGATTGACGAAATTGTAGGGTGTAATTAATCTCGGCTAATATTACCTTTTAGGGTTTGAAGGAAGATTTGATAAAAACAGTGGGAGACATCCTGATTAGATAAGATAATAACCAATCTAATCTTGCAAGAGCATACGCTAAAGTGTTTTCTTCTCTCTCTCTCCAGGTAGCGACCATGTCAGGCCATAATCAAGATAATAATATGGATGTATTGACTGAACCCGCTTATTATACTGAGCAGGGGAACGTTGGACCCGTTCTTTCTTATTAGAGTTATAAGACTGAACAGGGAATAGGAGAATATCTGGATTCTCAAGCCGCCCAAAAGAACATGCATGTTAATGCATCTTCTTCAGGTGTGTTAGTTATTGAGAACTGTTTCTCAGTTCACCCTACGTCCTGGGTATTAGATACCGGATCAGGATCTCACATATGTAAATTGTTACATGGGCTACGGAAAGGTAGAGAACTGGGAAAAGGTGATCATTCCGTTCAAGTAGGGAATGGTGCAAGTATTGCAGCCAAGGCAGTTGGCGAATATCACCTAGTATTACTAAGTCGTAATACACTGATTCTGAATGAGTGCTATTATATACCGAACATAATGTGCAAAATTATATCAATTTCTTTATTAAGTAAAGAAGGATATAATTTTGTAGTACAGGATAATGTTATGAACATCTTCCTAAATCAAAAGTTGATTGCATCAGGCTCGTTACATAATGGCATATTCATTCTCAATCAAAATACAGTCCTCAATATACAAAACACACACAAGAGGAAAAGTTCAGATATGAACAAATCCTTCTTATGGCATTGTAGACTTGGTCATATCAATGCGACACGACTAGCTAAGTTACATAAGGATGGATATTTGAACCCGTTCGAATTATCATCTTATGATACTTGCCATTCATGTCTCAAAGGAAAAATGAACAAATCTCCGTTTAGTGACACGGAGAAAGAGTTACGGAACTCTTAGGACTGGTACATAGTGATGTATGCGGTCCCATGTCTACGCATGCCAGGAACGGTTCTTCCTACTTCATTACATTCACTGACGATCTCTCAATATTCGGACATGTGTTCCTGATGAAACACAAGTCTGAAACTTTTGAGAAATTCAGAGAATATAAGCACGAAGTAGAGAACCGAACGGGCAAAAGTATTAAGATTCTTCGATCTGATCGAGGAGGTGAATACTTAAGCAATGAGTTCTTAGATTATCTAAAAGAGAATGGGATTCTCTCTCAGCTTACTCCTCCTTATACACCACAGCACAACGGTGTATCGGAGTGGAGAAATCGCACCCTATTAGATATGGTGCGCTCTATGATGAGTACTGCTGAGTTACCTATTTCCTTCTAAGGTTATGCGCTTGAGACAGCAGCATACCTATTGAATCAAGTTCCGTCTAAATCTGTACCTACGACACCATATGAGATATGGAGTGGGAAGAGACCGTATCTTAAAAGAGTTCAGATATGGGGTTTTCCGGCCTATGTCAAAAGGAAAAATCCGGACAAACTCGAGGCACGATCAGTTCTTTGCAAGTTTATAGGGTATCCGAAGAATTCTTATGGATATTTTTTCTACCACAGTGAGGAATAAAGGGTGTTTGTTGCTCAACATGCCATTTTTTTAGAAAAGAAATTTCTTGCAAAAGAGATTAGTGGCTCTGAGGTAGAACTAGAAGAAGTTCCAGCAACACAAACTGCAACTGAAGATTTAGTGGAACCAAAGGATTCAGTAGTACCCGACGAACCCCTGCCTCTCCGCCGATCTAGTAGGGTTTCTCGTCCACCTGAGAGATACTACAGTTTTCTCATTGATGGTGGAAGCGAGGATTGCATCATGGAAGATGATGACCCGACTAGTTTCGAGAAAGCCATCACGAGTGGTGACTCTCTGAAATGGCTAGATGCAATGCGATCTGAGATGGAATCCATGTACACCAACAAAGTATGGACTTTAGAAAATGCTCCTGAAGGGGTAAAACCCATTGGGAGCAAGTGGATCTTTAAAAAGAAATTTGGTGTAGATGGAAAAGTTGAGACTTTCAAAGCTAGACTTGTTACAAAGGGTTTTCGTCAACGACCAGGTGTGGATTATGACGAAACCTTTTCTCCAGTGGCTATGCTTAAGTCCATCTGGATCTTACTTGCTATTGCTGCATACCATGACTAGGAAATCTGGCAAATGGATGTTAAGACCGCCTTTCTAAATGGTGATTTAGAAGAGTGCGTGTACATGACTCAGCCAGAGGGCTTCGTATATAGTGGGAGCAGCGGAAAGGTGTGCAAGCTGCTTAAATCAATTTATGGGTTAAAGAAAGCATCGCGGAGTTGGAACATCTGTTTTGATGTTGTAGTCAAAGAGTTTGACTTCATCAAAAATATAAATGAACCTTTATCTATAAGAATGTAGCAGAGAGTAAGGTAGTCTTCCTCGTATTGTACGTGGATAACATACTCTTGATAGGAAATGATATTCCTATGCTGCAATCAGTCAATCTCTTCTTATCACAAAGATTCTCAATGAAAGATCTAGGTGATGCCTCCTGCATATTGGGAATCATGATCTATAGAGATAGATGTAAACGGATACTGGGATTGTCCCAATCTAGGTACATTGACACCATACTAAAGAGGTTTAGTATGGAAGAATCCAAGCGTGGGAACCAACCCACGATCTCTGAACTCACTCTCTCCAAAGAGATGTCTCCCAAGACTGATTTGGAGAGAGCTCGCATGCAAGGGATACCCTATGCTTCGGCAGTAGGCTCTATCATGTATGCGATGCTATGTACCAGACCTGATATAGCATACTCACTAAGTGTAGTGAGTCGGTAGCAAGTAGATCCTGGAGAGAGTCACTGGACAGCTGTGAAGAACATTCTCAAGTACTTACGAAGGACTAGAGACATGTTCTTGGTGTAAGGTAACAGAGAACTCCAGGTGGAGTCCTTTACCGATTCCAGCTTCCAAAGTGATAAGGACGACTCTATGTCGCACTCGGGATTTGTCTTTACCCTCAATGCAGGGGCGATATGTTGGAAGAGTTCCAAACAGGATATCGTTGCAAACTCGATGATGGAGGCTGAATACATCGCTGCCAACGATGCTGCCAAAGAGGCTGTCTGGATAAAGAAGTTCATCAGTGAACTTGGTGTGGTTCCATCCATTGAACATCCAATACCTCTGTATTGCGATAACAATGGAGCTGTGGCGTTAGCCAAGGAACCCAGGTCCCATCAAAAGTCCAGACATATTCTGAGGCGGTATCACCTGATCAGGGAGATAGTTGATCGCCAGAAGATCGAGGTCAGGAGAGTAGATACGAAGGATAACACTGCGGATCAACTCATGAAGGCTATTCCCCGGATACAGTTTGAGAGATTATTCGGGATGCTAAGTATTAGATATTACAGCAGCTGGCCTTAGTGCAAGTGGGAGATTGTTAGTTATGTATATGGCCTAGAGGCCATTGTTGTACATATGATGTATATTATAATGGATGCTTGGATATATATAGAGAGGACATTCTTGCTCGTCATGATAGTATGCTATTTGGTTTCACTTTATCTTAACATGTTGACTTGTAATGGTTTACTGTCTTTCTCTCACATGTTGATAAAGCCCTTAGGATCAGTACTCGACTACTGGGACTATGATGAGATCATACTAGTGGGGCCACGGTAGTCGATGAGTACATCCTATAACTGTTCCTAGTCGAGGGTATATCGAGACAGGGCATCGGTACATCAGAGTAGACTAGCGTATACGCATCTTGACCCATATGATGGGCGATGGATGATCCCATATCCATCGGTGTTGGACATCAAGGATGGTGTGCGGGTGCTCAATGGAGACTGGGTACACTGGACGGACTCGCCGAGAACTCCCAGATGGTGATATACCACACGTCAGATGGCAGTTTTCCGGTGACACTGGTACAGGATAGTCTGTAGACCCGAGATCGTCATAGAGTCTTGTGTGATTCCCACTGTGCTTTGATTTCCACCTTACCACGTCCAAGAGGGCGTGCAAAACGGTGGCTTTTAGGTGCAGTCCCGAATCACATGGAGGCAATGAGCGATAGGAGGGGTTTCGTCTCTCCCGGTATAGAGAGTTGATGTTGTGCTGTGTTCGATTGGCTATAACTGGAAGTCCCTGGCCAGGGCTGATATAGAGATTTACTGGTAAGTGTTACCAATAGCTTCTCGACCCGTTATGAGCGACACATCGACACGACTTATCGGTTACTGGGGTCTGACGTATACCACCCCTAGACTTAATATACGACATATCAGACGAAGAGACCGGACTGTACGGGAGTGTTACTGATTGGATTCACAGGAGAACGTACAGGCTAGCTTATTGATCTTCTGATCGCTTAATACCTGGGTGGCTGTTACGTTTAGCTAACCGCTTGCAGCTTGTGGGTGTTTGATATGATCATCACCTGCTACCGGCGTATTGACGATTCTTTAGTGTCCTACACAGAGGTTTCTTGGCTCAGGCAAAACGGAGTAGAGGCATATATGTGATATGTGCAGGACCGAGGATAATACAATATGAGATACCGTATTATATTCTCGCGATATCTAGATATGAACCGGGACATCGGATCAAGTGTTGATTCGATGAATCGATACATGGAATATTAGTCGGTTATATTCGATATAGCCGGATTGTCGGATCAAGTGTTGAATCGATGATTTAATGTATAATAATATATATGATATATTGTATTACATTATCTAATATTGGCACGCATTATTATTTCATTTTCTCACAAGATAATACATTGATATATATATGCGATATATGTTAATTGTATTATTTTCTTTTGTTACAAATATATAATATTTATATTTGATATATATTATAGTAACATGATATGATTTATAATGGAACATGTTTAGTAGAGATTAAGCAAGGTTAGGGTTTGATTAGGGTTAGTTCTTTCTTGCACCTTCTAGAACTTTTCCTTTTGTCAAGTATAAGATATTATGGTTGATATTATCTTATGACTCATTCTTTAACCTAACCAAACCCTAGCCCTAGTTTATTCTCTACAAAGGTTATCCTTGTCATCCTTGACCATGGTTCCATGATCAATCATATATTCATTTCTATTATTCATCACAAAAGGATTAACTCTTTTATCATCATCTTCTTCTCTCTTGAGCTTTGAGAAAGCTTACTAGTTCTTCATTTTGTGATGATTTCTTGTGAGAAATTGATATAAAAAGATAGCATAAATACTACTCCACCATCCTCATCTAATCTAGCCCATTAGATTTGGGTGTTCAACTCATTAGAGTGAGAGAGCATGAGTTTTTGCAACTTCGACGTAGATCATCGGAGAAAAGGAATACTATAAGCTAGCATGGATCGTTCGAGTCGTGGACCTCTCTTGAGCCCGGGAGATCGTGGATCGCGGCGAAGGGACTTCTACTCAGAGCTTTGAGAAAGCTTACTAGTTCTTCATTTTGTGATGATTTCTTGTGAGAAATTGATATAAAAAGATAGCATAAATACTACTCCACCATCCTCATCTAATCTAGCCCATTAGATTTGGGTGTTCAACTCATTAGAGTGAGAGAGCATGAGTTATTGCAACTTCGACGTAGATCATCGGAGAAAAGGAATACTATAAGCTAGCATGGATCGTTCGAGTCGTGGACCTCTCTTGAGCCCGGGAGATCGTGGATCGCGGCGAAGGGACTTATACTCAGAGCTTATGAAGCGAAGGAGCGGACTACAAAGGTGGTAATCCCTCACACTTATTAGTAAAGATGTTTACTTGCATGTTAAACCCTAATAATCTAGCAAAGATCCCGGCTTTGGGTTGCTCGGCACGTCTAAAATTTTATTCGGGCATGGTTGATGCCTGATCGCACGCTTTTGGCGTATCGGATGTTCAAAGTTCTAAAGTTATAACCGCGATCAGGACGGTGTCGCTATGCAGCTAGCCGGTTGAGCACGGGTCGATCCACAGGGAGATGGTTGTATGTCCGTTCGAGTTTTAGACGGGTCAATGAAAAATTTGTATGTGTTTGTTCAAATCTAACCTATGTGTTTTATATGCAAGTATAAAATTGTTAAGAAAAAGATACGAAAGTGTAAGCTAAGGAAATCTGCACTCAAAACCTTTGAGCCGAGTCTTGACCAATTGAAGCTAGAGCAATCGGCAACAACGTGGCTTAGGGGATTTAAGCACGGTATCCATGGAATCCGGCTTATTTACCCTTGTCCTTCCGTTCTTGCCTCTTGCTTTCTCCTCCGGCCAAACCGAACGCAACCGGTCGCGTTTAGGAATCACCGTTACCTTGGTAGGGTAGGGTGCCTAACGGAGCGCTTGTGTAATGTTTGGACGGAGTTCAAAGGAAAATAGAGGGAAAAAGAAATGAGAAAAGAAACATTAACTTACAATATCGTTTTTATTCTTAACAACACATAATTACAACCATTCACAAAACAAACAAAAAAGAGCAAGAGAAAAGAGAAAAGAGAAGAAAGGAAAAAGCATTACAAGTAAGTAAGTGCATGGAATTAAAGCTGCATGAAAGTAAAGCAAGTATTAAAGCGCAAGAAAGTAAATGAGCAAGAAATGAAACTAGGAACCATAGAACCAAATACACGACATGGGTTCAATAACCAAATCTTAAACTTGCAAGCTCACTTAAGACGTTGCAAGATCAAGAAAAGGCAAAGAATTCATGGAGAATGGAGCACAAAAGAGAGAACAAAATGATATAACCCCTTGAGATCAATGACCAAAGCTTAAACTTGCAATCTCACTTAAGAGGTTGCAAGATCAAGTTAAGGTAGAGAGCTCAAGGGGGAAGCTAAGCAAAAGAATGATACAAAAACCCTCATCTTCATTTAACATCCACTCAAAAGCTCTCACAACAATTTAATGGAGTAAAGATGAAGAAGAAGAAGAAGAAGTAAACTAAAAACTAACAAAAAGAGGGCATGAAAAAGAACTCCATAGCTTGGCAAGTTCTGGACTATTTATAGGCAAGAAACAGAGAACCTTGGGCAAGATTCTGGCACTACATGTAATTACCAAACAGCCCCTGAAATTTTGTACACTGAAAAGCCTATACGGCCGCGGTTCCGCGGCCTAAGCGCGCTTATGCCGCGGAACCGCGGCCATTTAGAGAGCTTGTGCCTTCATCTTTTGTCATATCCCCTGGTTTGTGGTTCTCTTCTGTCTGGTATATGACTTTTCTCAGAAACTCTTCACAATTCTTTCTAGAATTTCAGTAGATCAAAAGGTGATGTGATGTGGATCTTTTGCCATTATTTCCTCGAGCTCCGCGTAGATTTCTTGGATCTTGTGTTGACATTGAGCTTTGTGCATGAAAATGACAATCGATTTGCCATTTTGTCCCTTAAACTGGTATATGGGAACACACGGATAGAGAGTGGAGACCCGTGTTTTATCTGTTGTTGGCAGTAATCCGGAATTTGTCATACTTTTCCATGGATTTCACTGTTTAGAGCTGAGAACCAGTATTCTGCAAATATGTAGCAAACACTGATCAAAAGCACCTGCCTATAAACAAACGAGCGTAAGAATGGGTGGTATAAAAGGCAATATTCTGGTATGAACAAATACCCCCAAACTTAATTTTTGCTCGTCCCGAGCAAAACCAATTGTTCACAAAAAAGTCTTAACCGCACTTTCGCGGGGAACGCGATTGCACTGAGCGTGTGCAACAAGCCGTTAAACCTCTAGATGTCCCTAGTACGAGGAGTGTTGTCTCCTGAGGTTTTTCAGCGGATACTACCCACAAAATCCGGTCAAGCTAGTTTTGCAAAATTACTATGATTCAAACCCTAAAGTTTAGTTTCAGAAAATAACAATTCTATTATCCTAAGTCTAGACTATCGAACCTTTATTTTTCACATCTCGCTTCTTATTTAACTTAAGATTCTATATGTCTTTAGGTGCAGTGCAAATAGTGTCCTTAAGTTCCAGAAGGGTCGAATAAAGTCATCATGTCATACAATAAAGCCGAGATAAAATTTTTAAAAGGATCACATAAGTTTTATAAAGAGTTAAGCATTTTTCAAGTTTCGTTTTCCAGTAAGGTTTGAACTTCAGAATTTCTATTTTCCTTAACAGGAAACTAGGTCTTATTTTTCACTCCACCTTTTTCTTGTTTTCATTTCATACACAGCTCTGCGAACGTGCAATAGTCTTTATCATAGAATAAAACCTTCATATCTCCGCTAGAAATATTTTTTTTATAAAATCCTGTCTTTTGTCAAGATTATTCTCACACAAAGAACCGTTAGGAATTTTAACTCGGAGAGAACACTTGCTTGACTTTGTTTTAAACTGGACTTTCTAGGCTTCTTAACGAGCTTTGGGCCAATGCACCCAAACCAGTTGGCTTTAGGGCATTAGGTGTAGAGACACCCCAGCGGACTTAATTACTCAAGTTACCTAGGCCCAAAAACAAAAGACAATTTAGCATGAAAATCATGATGATTCAATGCGAACGGAGATATAACCGGCAGTTCAGTTATTTTTTTGGATAAAAGACGTGTTTTAGTGGGTTAGGTGTGTAATCATTCCAATCAAGTTCCAGATGGGTTATTTTTCAGAATTAGTTCCAATTAAGGCATCAATAACATTCCTTCATATTCGCGTCACTTCATAAACTATTCTTGATATTACTTATTTCAGAACAAACCTATTTGATCCTCAGAAAATCATTTATCCATTTAAAAGTTTTTAGACATAATAGACTTGTCATCTAATTTCCAAAACTCACGACACGTGTAGTGTGATGTAAAGACGTATATCAGCTATAGTTAACTTCAAAGGAGAGTTATCTTTCAGGTTTTCAAAATCTAAAAATAAGATTTAGTTATTCTTATCTTATCATACAAAACCGTCGAAATGTTGAATCTGAGTTCTCCCACTAGCTAACTTGACAAAAAAGTTTTTATGTTTTAAGAAAATTTTCTGTTTTTTATGGATTTTATGGATTTTAGTATGCAGATGCAAAATATACATATGAATGCGAAGGTTAGAAATGCGTACCGAGCGTACCCCCAAACTTAAACTTGACAGTTCCCTCACTGTCAGGCTACACCAAGAGGGTCAAAATTGTCGGCGCTCCCTAGAAACAATTTATATACAAAACAAAAAAGGAAAACAAAAAAAATATATACAAAAAGGTTCCCCCCAAACTTAAGTAAAACAGTGTTTCCACTGTTAAGCGTTGAAGTTCAGGATTAGGGGGGAAGAGAATAGTATCAATCTATACAAGGCCTTACACAGGCCAAAAGTTAACACCAACCATTCAAAGATTTTATCGTTATAAAGCGACGGTTGGTGAAAGAATGGAGTGTAGAGAAAAGAAAGGAGAAACACACGAGACCGTGTGGGGATAGAAGTGGCGTCCGGCCTCGGTGGAAGAGAAGAATGGCAGATGGGAGAAAGAAGTGGAATACGAACTTGAGGGTGGAAATGGAGCGAATAAATTAGCACAATTCGTGATGACCGATGTGTAAAAAGCGATTGTGCTAATCTATTAACCCGTTGAGAAATGGGGTCAAATCCCTCAAGATTCGTGAGAAACCATGGGTACGCCGAACTTGGTAAACCAGACACTGGAAGTGAAAATGATACGGTTTCTTGCAATGTTGGAACGATGGAAAGGATGGAGGTAGGTGATTGAGGAAGGTTATCGGTTAAAGGTTCAGGAGGTTGTACACAGTCAATGAAAGGAACAGGATGAATTGGAAAATCCGACTCATTAATTAAAACTGGTTCATCCTCAAAAATATCCTCAATAGTCTCCTCAAAGTTAAGCACATCCATGCGTTTATCCTCAAAATCCAGACGCATATGGGGTTCAGGAAAAACATTTAATGACTCGGGATGATGAGTTGGAGAGAAAAACTCAGCTAAATCTACGGGTTCATCATCCAAAATATTCACAGCGTCAATATCCTCAATCAAGTGAAAATCTATATTCTCAGACACCTCAACAAAAACATGGATATCAATCAATTCAGGTTCTAAGATGGAGGTGTAGAGGTCAAAAGGATTGGGTGCGGTTTCACTCGAAAGGGACCCTTCACAATCGGGCAAATCAAACACTACAAGGTCACACAACTCATTATATGTTCAATCTTCAATTGATAAATCATTTGGGACACTCGATAGACTTTCAAAACAGGAGTTGTGGGATTCAAGTTGAAACGGGTAGGTTTGATTTGGAAGGGTATATGGCTCACTCTCTCCGCTCAAATTCTCAACCTGTCCTACCGCCTCTTCATACATTGGAAAATTTGGAGCTATTTGAAAACTAGCTACCGGGTCACTAGGTTGTATGAGGGCAGCCATGGAAGCATTCAAATCCATCATCTATTGATACGACGCTACCCTAAAGTCTTCCAATGACTGTTCCAGACTAGACATGGGTTATGAAGGGGTTTCAGTAAAAGATTCAAAGTTGTTTTGGTACTGGAAACTCCCAAATGACGGTTCAGAAGCAATGTCTAGGGAAGGTGTAAAAGTCGGGTAGAACTGGTAGGAATTGAATGGCCGGACAGGGGTAGGATCTACATTTGGATACGAATGTGAATGGAATTGTTGATCCCAAGAATTTGAAGTGGTGAAAGGAGTGAAAGATCGGCTATGAGATTGTTCAATACGTTCAGCGATGGACAAAGGATGACTTGCAAAAGGGGTATCAACATAAGAAGGTGGGGGAGGTTGAAAAGGTTGATACAAAGTGGATTGCGAAGGGCAAGTGTTTGTCCTAGATGCGTCTATCCGATCTTTCAAAGAGATTTTGGGCATGGAGGGATCGTTCGACGTTCGGCCAAAGAAAGAACCGTAAGAAGTAATGTCTGGTTGTGGGTACCAAAGTTCGGCAAGAGTTTTGCGAGGTGGGGTGCCCATGATATGAAGAGAGAAAGAAAGAAAGGCAGAGAAAAGGAGGGGAAAAAGAATGTGATTTATTTTTAGTTATTAACAAAAGAATGAAATATACATACAAAAAGAAAAAACAATCACGACACAAAAATACCACACACCTAATCATTCTAGGGTTCACCTAGGTCAACTAGACCTGCTCCAGAACTTGATTGTCGAAGTAAAACTGTGTTAAGAAACGGGCTCAAGATACACTGATAACGAGGCCAGGTAAGTGCAGAGATAAGGGGAGGTTTTCCGACGCTTTCGCGAAGGTCCTTAATTAACTAACCCTTTCTCTTTTGGCGGTTTCGCCGTTAACACTTTCCTAGACACCCCGTAAACAATGTACCGTTAAGCGAAGTTCTAAACACAGTTAACTTCTCCTAGTGAGCGCGAAGTCCTTAAGGCTTAAAGTCTAGTTTCTTTTAAATTTTGTGCGGGTAAACGTTATGATCAAGTTCGTGATTTGTGGGCCACGGAAAAGGTGATGAAATCCTTTACTGTATGTTGTGGGGTTCGCTTGCCCTTAAGTCCGTATTAATGTATGCAATGCGCAATTCAATAAAAATTCTTTAAAGAATCAAACAATCGTTTTTTTTAGTTTAAGCGCGGCACGGCAACAAATACGGGTTAGTCAATTTTTAGCGTTTGCTAGCTAACTTGCAAAGAATCCTGCAAAGAATAGTATATTGGATGCGTCGGATTTGAGAAGAAGGTGTTTAAGAAATACGTACCGTTAAGTTTTTGGGTTAGGAAACCCCCGTTGAATCAATTCCGGTAATCTTGAAAAGTTCGCTTGCGCGGGTCAAACTTCCCGGATCTTTGGCACTGTACTTCGTAATCACCTTAACCTTGAACGTACACTTTGCTCCCCACAATCGCAGTTTGCAAATCCGCAAAAATCTGCACACTTGTACACAAAAATGATCAAAAATAACAAAAAGATTTTTCTTTTTTTTATTTATAAATATATACAAAAAGAATATTAACCCGAATAACAAGAAAGAAAATACGCTACCGTCTCCCCGGCAACGGCGCAATTTGATCGCACGCTTTTGGCGTGTCGGATGTTCAAAGTTCTAAAGTTATAACCGCGATCAAGACGGTGTCGCTATGCAGCTAGGCGGTTGAGTACGGGTCGATCCACAGGGAGATGGTTGTATGTCCGTTCGAGTTTTAGACGAGTCAATGAAGAATTTTTATATGTTTGTTCAAATCTAACCTATGTGTTTTATATGCAAGTATAAAATTGTTAAGAAAAAGATACGAAAGTGTAAGCTAAGGAAATCCGCACTCAAAACCTTTGAGCCGAGTCTTGACCAATAGAAGCTAGAGCAATCGTTAACAGCGTGGATTAGGTGATTTAAGCATGGTATTCATTGAATCCGGCTTATTTACCCTTGTCCTTCCGTTTTTGTCTCTTGCTTTCGCCTCCGGCCAAACCGAACGCAACCGGTCGCGTTTAGGAATCACCGTTACCTTGGTAGGGTAGGGTGCCTAACGGAGCGCTTGTGTAATATTTGGGTGGGGTTCAAAGGAAAATAACGGGAAAAGGAAATGAGCAAAGAAACATTAACTTACAATATCGTATTTATTCTTAACAACACATAATTACAACCATTCACAAAACAAACCAAAAGAGCAAGAGAAAAGAGAAAAGAGAAGAAAGGAAAATGCATTACAAGTAAGTAAGTGCATGGAATTAAAGTTGCATGAAAGTAAAGCAAGTATTAAAGTGCAAGAAAGTAAATGAGCAAGAAATGAAACTAGGAACCATAGAACCAAATACACGACATGGGTTCAATAACCAAATCTTAAACTTGCAAGCTCACTTAAGAGGTTGCAAGATCAAGAAAAGGCAAAGAATTCATGGAGAATGGAGCACAAAAGAGAGAACAAAATGATACAACCCCTTGAGATCAATGACCAAAGCTTAAACTTGCAAGCTCACTTAAGAGGTTGCAAGATCAAGTTAAGGTAGAGAGCTCAAGGGGGAAGCTAAGCAAAAGAATGATACAAAAACCCTCATCTTCATTTAACATCCACTCAAAAGCTCTCACAACAATTTAATGGAGGAAAGATGAAGAAGAAGAAGAAGAAGAAAACTAAAAACTAACAAAAAGAGGGAATGAAAAAGAACTCCATAGCTTGGCAAGTTCTGGACTATTTATAGGCAAGAAACAGAGAACCTAGGGCAAGATTCTAGCACTACATGTAATTACCAAACAGCCCCTGAAATTTTGTACACTGAAAAGCCTATACGGCCGCGGTTCCGCGGCCTAAGCGCGCTTATGCCGCGGAACCGCGGCCATTTAGAGAGCTTGTGCCTTCATCTTTTTTCGTACCCCCTGGTTTGTGGTTCTCTTCTGTCTGGTACATGACTTTTCTCAGAAACTCTTCACAATTCTTTCTAGAATTTCAGTAGATCAAAAGGTGATGTGATGTGGATCTTTTGCTATGATTTCCTCGAGCTCCGCGTAGATTTCTTGGATCATGTGTTGACATTCTGCTTTGTGCATGAAAATGACAATCGATTTGCCATTTTGTCCCTTAAACTGGTATGTGGCAACACACGGATAGAGAGTGGAGACCCGTGTTTTATCTGTTGTTGACAGTAATCCGGAATTTTTCATACTTTTCCATGGATTTCACTGTTTAGAGCTGAGAACCAGTATTCTGCAAATATGTAGCAAACACTGATCAAAAGCACCTGCCTATAAACAAACAAGGGTAAGAATGGGCGGTATAAAATGCAATATTCTGGTATGAACAATGCCTTATGAACCCTCACAAGAGTGCCTAAGAACCCTACATATTTGAGGCTAAGATCAACTCAAACGTTTATTAAGGATACGTTAGTCTAATTTGAGACGAAGATCTACTCAATGGGATCGTTTAGATCCGACAAAAGAGTATTTGGGCTCTATTGTTCTAGTTTAGGGACATGGTGGTCCATTGCCAGTTTAGGGACATGGTGGTCCATTTCCAGTTTAGGGACATGGTGGTCCATCATTCCCATTTTGGGGACAAATATTGGTTTAAGGACGCATTAGTCCATGAGTTTAAGGACCCCACAGTCCGTAGCAATGTGTGGTTGTCGGGACTCGTCACCTCTCTGACGACGTTGAAGGATTACAACGACAAATATCAGAGGAGTTCAGAGATGAACCCTTGAACCGGGTGTAAATTGATTTGAGAGAGCAGTCGTGCTCAGTCAATTTAATTTGTGGACTTATGGCCAGAATTGGGCTAAGCCCAGTTGAGAATATTCAACATTTTTTTTGTGTTTGGCATGTCAGGCCTTTATTTGGGCTCTGCCCTTTTTAATAATGCACTGCATTTTTTTAATTTGGTCTGATAGACCTTTTAATTGGGCTCTTCCCTATTTAATAATGCACTGCATTAAATGTTCTGACAATGCCCCACGTGGCTTGTCAGGCGCTTTGCGCCAATTGAGGAGCGCAAGGCGCAAATTCATGTGGACGTGAGACGTGTCACGCGCTGGTGAGCGCAAGTTTATTAGCGCAGTGCGCTGCGCCAGTGCGCTGCGCTAGTCACTGCTGACACGTGGCGCGCTCTGGTGACTTGCGCCAAACCAAGAGAGCAGTGCTCTGTTTTTTAGAAGCGCAAGGCCCAGTTGTTCTGTGATTGACACGTGGCGCTATCTAGTGGCTTGCGCCAATCCAAGGTGTGCAACAGTACAAATTTCAAAAGTGCAAGGCACTGTATAATATCTTGATCAAATTTAGATCAAAGAAAACAAGTTTTTCTTTTTCCAGAGAGGTTCTACCTCAAATTTCAAGAACCAATGGTTCATCAAAAGAAAATGTCTTTATATAGATCGAAAGAAGTAAAATTACTTCTTTTTTATTATTATTTTTTTAAATTAAAGATCTTAATCTTGTTCTTAGATCTTTGATCTTTTTTAGAATAAATTCTTCTTTTTTCTAAAGGTTTTACCTTTTTCTTTTCTTCAAGTTCTTGTCAAAGTTTTAGAGGAGTTCTATATCTCTATCTCTGTATATTTTAGACTTGGAGTCTAGGGGCCTTTATATAGTGCCAATTGATTTGTTAAATCAGTTAAAGAGATCTTTCTCTAAGTGATTTAGGGATGTTTCCCTACCATTGGATCTTTGACCCTAGGGCTTCTGTTTTAAAAAAGATAATCTTCTTGTTTTTAACAAGATTGGAAAGATCTTTCCAGAATTTTATTGTTTAAATGCTGGCACAGTTGGCGCAAGCACACTTGCGCTTGACACGTGTCGCGCAGCGCAGAGCGCAGCGCAACTGCGCTGACACGTGTCGCGCAGCGTAGCTGCGCTAGCGCAACTGCGCTGACACGTGTCTCGCAGCGCAGAGCGCAGCGCACCTGCGCTAGCGCAACTGCGCTGACACGTGTCGCGCAGCGCAGAGCGCAAATCATCTGAAGCGTTACTTCCTTTATTTATTTTAAAACGGAGCTTTACTCTGATTGGGTGCGCTGTCTTGGGCGCAGCGCTGGCGTGTCTGCTTTTGACACGTGGCGCGTTGCGCGCAGCGCAAGGAATCTGAAGCGTTGCTTCAATTATTTTAACATTTTATTTTCAAAGTAAAGCTTCGCTCTGATTGGGGGAAACAGAAGCGTTGCTTCATTTCCCGCCTTGGAATTTGAACAGAGTTTTGCTCTGATTGGGTAAACAACATCTTAACAAACCATAAATCCACTAAAAGCTCATCTTGGAAATTTCCAAGATCACTAGTCCTCACTAAACCAATTCTAAACTAAAATAGAAACTAAAGCAACAAAATTACTAAGCTAATGGTGTAGGAAATAGCTCATTTGGAAACTCAAGAATTTTCTTGAGTTGCTCAAAGTCTTCAAAATCCAACTTTGATTAGTCCAAAGTGTTGAGGATGAGGTGGGGATCACTTTTAATGAAGGGAGTATAGGGTTTTGATGATGATTTTGAGATGATACTTGGAGGTGGAGGTGGAGGGAACATGAAGATGAGGAAGATGAAGTAAACAAATGGGGGAGGAAAATGATGGCTGCCCTCTCTCTCTCTCTCTCTCTCTCTTATTCTCACAATCTCACAACTCATGTCTCACTCACTCTCTCCAATAATTGTCTCCTTTTCTTTTCTCCTTTTCTTTTAAAGCCAAATATCAATAAAACAACACAAATGAAACAACATGCAACAAAATGCAACATGACATGGTGCACTAGCCATGGAAAAATGTAGAAACACGGATTTGGCTTAATCGCGATTAGTAGTGCACTGTTCATATCATAATATTGCATTATTATATTCCCCATTCTTATGCATTTTACAATAAAAACAGGTGCTTTTGACCCATGTCTGCTACATAGTACAGGTGAGAGGTTCTTGAAGCGAAAACAGTGAAAAAGGCAAAAGACGATACAAAAGAGAGACTTTTGACCAACAAATAGAAGGATCTTAGTCAAACCTAGATGAAGAATGGTTCACAATATACAAGGGAACGCAAGGTCCAAGATGTCAAAGCGAACGGTTAAAATCTACTAAATGATTCAATGGAGATCTGGAGAATATATAAAAGCCAAATGGAGAAAAGAACCAAGTAAACAAGAAGCCCTAAAAGAACCAGATCAAGCTACAGAATTTGAGACTCCAAGTTGACTAATGGGTCGCGGAACCGCGGCCCAAGCCTACCAATGTCGCGGTTCCGCGGCCAGAAGAAGCCCGGAGAGAAAAGATTTTTTACCATTTCGTGGTGCGGCACTGACTAGTCAACCTAAGGATAAATTTGTAATTGCAGACGTGCGAATCAATTGTAAACCTAGGGTTTCTATGTCCTATAAATAGAACCCAAATCATTGTATTTTCTCAGGCCTCTATTCATCAATAAAATTTCAGTTCCTTTGAAGATTGGAGAGCATCAATCGTAAGTAGGTTATTTTTCTGCCCTAGTTCTAGTTTTTAATTTCTGCCCTAGGTAAATTCTTTTCTTGCCCTAGTTTAAAATAGTTTAGAATTTTATTAACTTGTCATAGATCATTCATCTCTTTAATAAAAACTTCAAATAAAAACCATGTCTTTCGTAAATCCCTCAATGAGCGAGTAGTTTCCTCGCTTGTTAGGGTTAGAAACAGGGAAGGGTTTGAGTGATGATGATCTCTCATCTCTTTTCTTTGCCAATCTGTTATGAACATTAGGACTCCATGCATACTTTCATCTTCCGCTCCCTACGGCACTCTACCCACGAGGTAACGGTGATCCGTAGTATAAAAGAGCGGAGTTGTAAGTTTTCCATGGAGGTTAGGGTAAAGATTAAGAAAGGAAGGACAAGGATCTAGAGGAAGAAATATCTTCCCAATCATCCTAATCCCCTTTAGTAATATTTACCATAACCCCTAATATGATAAATAATTAAAGGCATTGGAAAGAGGTGTAGATCTTTATTTACCAAACTTTACATAAACCTAATCCTAGCAAGTTTCTAATCCTAGTATAACACAACTTAGTTTTTAGATCTAATTAAAAGACCAAACACCATTTGGAATTAACTCGTAAGAACATTTAAGAAAATTACAACTGTTAGTTATATGTATGCCCTAGAAGCCATTACTGTACATAGGATGTATATTGTAGTGGATGCTGGGACATATTTAGGGAGGACTTTCTTGCTCGACATGATAGTATGCTATCTGGTTGCTCTTTACCTTAACGTGTACACTGATTGTCTCTCTGTTACATGTTGGTAAAGCCCTTAGGATGTGTACTTGACTACCTGGACTATGATGCGGATCATACTAGTGGGGACATGGTAGTCTATAAGTACATCCTTCAAGGTCCCTAGTCGTGGATGTATCGAGACAGGGCATCGATATACCAGAGTAGACTAGCGTATACCTTCTTGATCCATACAGATGGGCGATGGATGATCCCATATCCATTGGTGTTTGACATCAGAGATGATATACGGGTGCTCAGTGGAGACTGGGTACACTGGACGGACTCGCCGAGAACTCCCAGATGGTATTATACCTTATGTCAGATGGCACTTCTCTGGTGACACTGGTACAGGTTAGTCTGTAGACCTGAGATCGTCATAGAGTCTTGTATGATTCCCACTGTGCTTTGATTTCCACCTTACCACGTCCAAGAGGGCGTGCAAAACGGTGGTTTTTGGGTACAGTCCCGAATCACATGGAGGCAATGAGCGATAGGAGGGGATTCGTCTCTCCCGGTATAGGGAGTTGATGTTGCGCTGTGTTCGATTGGCTATAACCGGAAATACCTGGCCAGGGTTGCTGAGATTTACTGGTAAGTGTTACCAGTAGTTTCTCAAACTGTTATAGACCTCATATCGACACGACTTATCGAGCTACTGGGGTCTGACGTTTACCACCCCTAGGCGAGATATGCGACATATCAGACGACGAGACCGGACTGTACGATAAGAGTTACTGGTTGGATTCACAGGAGTGTGAGCGGGCTTGCTCGTTGATCTTCTGATCGCTCAATACCCGGATGGCCGTTACATTTAGCAGACCGCTTGCGGCTTGTGCGTGTTTGATATGATCATCACCTGCTGCCGGCGTATTGACGAGTCTTTAGAGTCCTACACAGAGGTTTCCTGGCTCAAGCGAAACGAAATAGGAGCGCATATGAGATATGTGCGGAACCGAGAATAATAACAGTATGTGATAATGTATTCTATTCTCGTGATTTGTATCATTGGACGGTTATATGAGATATAGCCGGGTTACCGAATCAAGTGTTGATTCGATACATTGATACACTTGATATTAGTCGGTTATATGAAGTATGACCAGATCATTAAATCAAGTGTTGATTTAATAATTTAATGTATAATTATATATTTGATATATTACTTTACATTAACTAGTATTGGTTCACTTAAGATTATTTTCTCACTTGATGTGCACATTGTATATATGATATAGTTTTGTGCACTAGTTTGTATCATGTTTGATGATACATGCAAACTTGGGTGTGTATGCTTTAAACCATGTTTAGCTAATGGTTAGGGTTTTGTATTCTTTATTTGTTTTATTTATTTTCTTTATTCATTTTGGTAAGAAATAAAATGGTGGCTTATTTTGTTTCTTACTTAAAGCTTCATGAAGCTTTTTGAAGCTTTTGACCATTTTGTTTTTTTCCTAAACCTAACCATTACCTAAACCCTAGTTCATTCTCTACATGAGTTAAAATTACCTATGGTTGCATTATGATAAGGCATCACTTGATTTTCTATTTTATTAATTCATTCATTTTTCATTTCTTTCTTCTTCTTCTTCTTGATGAAGAAAGAAAAGCTTTGCTAGAAAATTCTAAGTGATGAAATCAAGTGAGAAATCCAAATCCAAAGTGAACCCACCTCCTATTTCTTCATCCTCTACCACTTGCCATGTTGTATAGGGTGTTTTCTTCACAAGTTTCATGAGCTAGTGAAGATGGAACTTGAGTTAGAGTTGCCTCGACGTAGATCATCTTCGGCATCGAAATCAACGACCTAGCCCGCTCATTTCTCCGACGAAACCATCGCTAGAGTCCGGGATCCCGGTGATCGCAGCGAAGGGACGTCATCACGGAGCTAAAGAAGTGGAGGACCGGATCTACAAAGGTTGTATTTCCATACACTTAGCAATAGAGTTGTTTACTTGCTTGCTTTTCGCCTTTACCTCTAGTTAACGATCTAGCATTAGGGTTTCTCGGCATATAATTTTTGAATTTGGCATGGTTGATGCCTTGTGGAACCTCTTGAGTGTGCCTAGGAACCCTACAGTGGTATCAGAGCCTAGCTAGAGCCTTAGGCGATGAGTAGACGATGTTAGAAACCCAATCGAACCCGAAACCCTAATTCAAAATCCTTCTCTGTACATTTTTTCAAAACTGGTCTTTTTCCAAATTAAAAATATGCAGAAAAATCAGCAGAGTTTTCTAAGGGTTACTGTGCAAAACGAGCTCCTGAGTCCACTAAAGCGCCGCGGAAACGCGGCAAGAGCATGGCTCGTGCGGCGGTTCCGCGGCCATACAGTCACGTTAGCTTTTGAAAATGGCATAGTAATTCCTAGCTGTTTGTGCTGTATTTTCTGGGAATTTTTAATGTATACTCAAGTGTTGAGTTTTCTGGGTTGTATTGGGAGTTCGACGATTCGATCGGAATCTTTAACTTTGTCTGTGTTTTTCCGGATAATTTAGAATATGTTAAAAAGTTCGACCGGATATAAATACCCAATTTTTCCCCTGTTAAGAAATTTCCAAGTGTTGGATCTTTCCGTAATTTAAGAACGTTCTAAGTAGTGCAAGTAACGCGATGGACCCTCTAGAAGACAACAAACTTAACTCGATTATGTGACCGTCTTGAACTGCCCTTTGAACCTTAGGGTTTGGGGCAGTACGGCATGCCACATGTGAGGCGTTGGCTTGACCATTCTACGGCTGGACCGTTGGTACTGAGGCATGAAGTGAATGTTTTTAAACTTATTTCAAGTGTTGAGCTGTTTCGGGAAAACTTGGGTGTTCGATTGTTCGATCGGAAAGTTTAACATTTTCTATTTATCTGGAATGTGATACAATATTTGGAATCTACAAGTAGTTATGAGATAACTGATTTGGATGTTATAAACATAGCTGTTTAGTCTCACTTGATCGGTTGCCACGGAATTTTGATGCGATCAAAAGTCCGTCGCAATCGCGTAGCGTACGCGAATACTCGCCGATAAACTTAATAGATAGCTACGCCCCATAGCCCCGACCAAGTGACTGTAGGAGAACTCCGTCGCCGAAAGCATCCGTTTGGGTGCTCGCGGCAGCGGTGTTCCGCCTTAGTGCACTTCGTTGACGGTATCGGGGGTGCGGCCGTCCACTAAAGTTTGCGACGAGTATTCGGTCAGGATGTCGGGAATCTTGTTGAATTGCCCGACTTGATATTTGAAAAGTGTTTTCGATAATGAGACTGAAATGCGGGGTTTATAATTGTTAGGCATGCGGTGTCTAAGGAATTCATTTGATTAGGCATGCGATGTCTATGAAGTTTGCGGATTCCAACTGTTGTAGTTTTACACTTTCTTTTCTGTGACCGTAAGTGTAATATGTGACATCGCCGGTTTCGTTGCTATATGTCAACGACAATTGGGATGGGCATATTTACTTACGTTGATGACATGTGATGTTATGTGTTGCTGGATATGTTATATTGGATCGTCGCGTTTTGAATAGCCGGGTTTTTTTTATGTGAGATGAGTGCTTTTCATTTTCATTCATGTAAAAACTTGTATGTAATATTCTTTTATTGGGGCACTTCCAGGTTGCGGAAGATGTCACCATTTGTATATTATTTACTTTTCCGCACTATGATAGACCCAAGGAGGAGGGCACAAGTAACCGGGTTCTGGAGTCCAGTGGGAGACCAACTCGAGGAGTCGAGTCTGGGTCTCCTAACTCTAGAATTGGTAGGGTTGCTTGCCGCTCTCGTAGGGGTCTAGGGGTGTGGGTTTGGCTATTCATCGCGACCGTAGAATCCGTGTTTTATACTGGCTCGTATTGAAAACACGGACGTCCTAGTATATCCAATATTTCATATGATATTTTTTCTGTTGCGTTATCTGTGATGTGATCATGTGATATGTTCTGTGATAGATACTATATATAGTATATATGATATATTATATAGACGTTACTTATGTTTTACACCCGCGCTAGCCCTGCCCCGCTCTGCCGTTAGTTACCTAACCTAACGGTGCACGAGGGGACATCGAGGCGAATGCGGATGGCATAAGTGTACGTCATATTTATCTGTGATGTTTAGGTACTTAAATGATGGGACTTCATTAATATGATTAATGAAAGAAAAAGAAACCTAAAGATGTTGTGGAATCAAATTTTCAAAAACAGGAAGCTACAGTTCTTGCTTTGTATAGCGGTATATATGATATATCCTGAACCTTATTCGATGAAGAAAGGGCCGACGATCCCTTCACCGGGAGTGACCCCTTTAGCAATAACTGGCAGATGCTACACCCCTCGGTTTGTCTTTTGATTGCTTCTATAGTTTCTGCTTTGCACAGCGGTATATATGATATATCCTGCACCTTATTCGATGAGAAAAGGGCCGACAATCCCTTCACCGGGAGTGACCCCTTTAGCAAAACTAGAAAAGCCTCAAAATCACTCCATTTTAAAATCATTTGATTCTACAACGATATCAAGTTCATTACGCAATAGGTTTTCAGAAAAACCTGTCGTAGCCCTCCGTCATTTCAGATAAGTTCTACTTAGTATTCGTGCTACGTTTGTTGACCTCCGTCAAGGCGTAGTGTGCGGTAGCTAACTAGTATTTATCTGCTTATGCATATGATGCAGATTGGGTTAGGGTAGTCATACGGCCTTGTTGATCTCCGTCAAGGGTCGTGCGGGTGGGTTTGATTCAATCAAGAAATGACGGGTTGAACTTGACTAGTAGCCTATGGTTTGTTGACCTCCATCAAGGTCATAGGGTGCTAGGGGCAAAATTATCGGGAATTTCAAGTGTTGAAATTTGCAATGAGATTGCATACCTTCTATGAGATAGTTGGATCCCGATACCCACTGCGAGTAATTGTTACTCCTGGGAGACTTTTATACTTTACAATTAGCCGATCTAGTAGGTGTCTAGAAAGGTGTCAACGGGGTTACACCTCTGGGAAAACGAGGTTTACTATAATTAGGTTCGTGCCAAAGCATGGGGGACCTCTCTCAAAGTACCGACACTGGCCTGGCTGAAAGATTGGCGAACTTGTAGTATGTAATTAATCCCGGCTAGTCTTTCCTTTTAGGGTTTGAAGGAAGATTTGATAAAAACAGTGGGAGCCATCCTGATTAGATAAAATAATAACCAATCTAATCTTGACAGAGCGCACGCAGAGTGTTTTCTTCTCTCTCTCTCCAGGTAGCGACCATATCATGCCTTAATCAAGATAATAATACGGATGTATTGACCGAACCCGCTTGTTATATTAAGCTGGGGAACGTTGGTCCCACTCCAACTTATAATTGTTATAAGACAGAGCAGGAAATTGGGGATTACCAGAATTCCCGTGCCGCCCAAACGAAGAAAGTGCATACTGATGCATCATCTTCGGGTGTGTTCATTATAAAGAACTGTTTCTCAATGTCCTTTATGTCCTGGGTATATGATACCAGATCAGGATCCCGCATATGTAATCTGTTACATGGGCTACAGAAAGGTAGAGAACTGAGAACGGGTGATAAGTTTCATGAGACAGAAAACGGTGCAAGTGTTGCAGCTAACTCTGTTGGTCACTGTCATCCTGTATTCCAAATACATTGATTTTGAACAAATGCTATTAGATACCGAACCTGATATACAAAATCATATCAATCTCTTTATTTAATAAAGAAAGGATATAATTTTGTATTGTTGGATTATGTTTTGAATATTTCCTATATCAAAAGTTGATCGGTTCAGGCACGTTATCTAAAAGTATTAACGTTCTAAATCAAACTACAGTTCTTAGTATACAGAACACACACAAGAGGAAGAGTTCAGAAATGAATGAATTCTTCTTGAGGTATTGTAGACTAGGTCATATCAATGCGACCCGACTAGCTGAAGTTACATATAGATGGATATTTAAATCAGTTTGAATTTACATCTTGTGAAACTTGCCAGTCATGTCACAAAGATAAGATGACCATAGCTCTGTTTACTGGAAACAGAGAAAGAGTTAGTAAACTCTTGAGATTGATACATGTTGATGTATGTAAGGTCCCCCGTCTATATATGCCAGGACCGGTTCTTTGTACTTCATTACATTCTCTGATGATCTCTCAAGATTCAGTCATATGTTCCTGTTGAAACACAAGTCCGAACCTTTTGAGATATTCACAGAATATAAGTTAGAAGTAGAGAACCAATACGGGTATAAGTATTATGTCCTTTGATGAGATCAAGGAGGAGAATACTTGTGCATAGAATTCATGGACTATTCTAAAGGAGAATGAGATTCTCTCTCAGCATTACTCCTCCGTATACACCATAGCACGATGGTATATCGGGGCGGAGCAATTGCACCCTATTCGATATGGTGCGCTCTACGATGAGTACTACTGAGTTACCTGTTTCTTTTTGGGGGTTATGCACTTGAGAAGCTGCATACCTATTGAATTAGGTTCGAATCAGATCACTGCCTACCACTCCATATAAGATATGGTATGGGAAGAGCCCATGTCTTAAGCTAGTTAAGATTTGGGGTTGACCGGCCTATGTCTAAAAGAAAAATCCGGACAAGCTCGAGGCAAGGTCTGTAATGTAGAACTGGAAAAGTTCCAGCTATACAAACTACAGCAGATGATTTGATAAAACCAAAGGATTCAATAGATACCAACGAACCTCAGCCTCTCCACCGATCTAGTAGGGTTTCTCACCCACCTGAGAGATACTTCTGTTTCTCTATGACAGTGGGAGCGAGGATTTCATCATGAGATGATGACCCAACTAGTTTCGAGCAGGCCATCGAGAGTAGGGACTCTGTAAGAATGGCTGGATGCTTAGCGATCTGAGATGGAATCCATGTACACCAACAAAGTATGGACTTTGGTTGCTATATCTGAAGGGTTAAATCCCCATCAGGAGCAAGTATATCTTGAGAAGATTACTTGGTGTACTTGGAAAAGTTGAGACTTTCAAAGCTAGACTTGTTAAAGGTTTTCGTCAACGACCAGGCGTGGATAATGATGAAACCTTTTCCAGTGGCTATGCTTAAGTCCATCCGGATCCTACTTGCCACGGCTACATACCATGACTACGATATCTGGCGGTTAGGTGTCATGACTGCTCTTCTAAATGATATTTTAGAAGAGAGAGTCTATAAGTACACAGTCAGAGGGCTTCGTAGACAGTGGGAGCAGCGGAAACGTGTACAAGATGCTTTATAGGATAAAGCAGGCATCGCGGAGTTGGAACATCTGTTTTGATGTAGTAGTCAAATAGTTTGATTTCATCAAAATGGTAGATATACCTTGTATATACAAAAAGGTAGTAGGGAGTATGGTGGTGATCCTCGTAGAGTACGTGGATGGCATACTCTTGATAAGAAAGGAGTTTCCTATGCTACGCTCGGTCAATCTCCGCTTATCACAATGATTCTCCATATAGGATCAAAGTGATATCTCCTAAATCCTTGGTTTTGGATCTATGAGATAGATCTAATTGGATGTTAGGATACTCGCTAGTTGTAGTGAGATGGTATCAATAAATCCTAGGGAGAATCACTGGAAAGATTCCAGGGTGATAAAGACGACTGAATGTCAGTCACAGGCATTGTCTTTACCCTTAGTAAAGGCACGGTATGTTGGAAGAGTTCCAAGCTAGATACCGTGGCATACTAGACGATAAAGGCTTGATACATCGCTACTTAAAATGCTACCAAAGAGGCTATCTAGGTGTATATTTGTTCATGAGATGAACTTAGTTCCTCCCATTGTGTGACAATGGAGTTGTGGCATATGCCAAGGAACATCCGTCCCATCAGTGATCCAGACATATTCTGAGGCAGCATCACCTAATCAGGGGATGGTTGATCTCCAAGGAGATCGAGGTTAGGAGAGTAGACTCAGAGGACAACACGGCGGATCCACTCACAAAGGCCTTTTCCCAGAGAGAGACTATTATGGGATGGTTGAGTATTAGATACTACAACCACTGCTACAGATGGCCCTAGTGCAAGTGGGAGATTGTTAGTTATATGTATGCCCTAGAGGCCATTACTGTACATAGGATGTATATTGTAGTGGATGCTGGGACATATATAGGGAGGACTTTCTTGCTCGACATGATAGTATGCTATCTGGTTGCTCTTTACCTTAACGTGTACACTGATTGTCTCTCTGTTACATGTTGGTAAAGCCCTTAGGATGTGTACTTGACTACCTGGACTATGATGCGGATCATACTAGCGGGGACATGGTAGTCTATAAATACATCCTTCAAGGTCTCTAGTCGTGGGTGTATCGAGACAGGGCATCGATATACCCGAGTAGACTAGCGTATACCTTCTCGACCCATACAGATGGGCGATGGATGATCCCATATCCATTGGTGTTTGACATCAGAGATGATATACGGGTGCTCAGTGGAGACTGGGTACACTGGACGGACTCGCCGAGAACTCCCAGATGGTATTATACCTTACGTCAGATGGCAGTTCTCTGGTGACACTGGTACATGTTAGTCTGTAGACCCGAGATCGTCAAAGAGTCTTGTGTGATTCCCACTGTGGTTTGATTTCCACCTTACCACATCCAAGAGGGCGTGCAAAACGGTGGTTTTTGGGTACAGTCCCGAATCACATGGAGGCAATGAGCGATAGGAGGGGATTCGTCTCTCCCGGTATAGGGAGTTGATGTTGCACTGTGTTCGATTGGCTATAACCGGAAATCCCTGGCCAGGGTTGCTGAGATTTAATGGTAAGTGTTACCAGTAGTTTCTCGAACTGTTATAGACCTCATATCGACACGACTTATCGAGCTACTGGGGTCTGACGTTTACCACCCCTAGGCGAGATATACGACATATCAGACGATGAGACCGGACTGTAGGGTAAGTGTTACTGGTTGGATTCACAGGAATGTGAGTGGGCTTGCTCGTTGATCTTCTGATCGCTCAATACCCGGGTGGCCGTTACGTTTAGCAGACCGCTTGCGGCTTGTGGGTGTTTGATATGATCATCACCTGCTGTCGGCGTATTGACATGTCTTTAGAGTCCTACACAGAGGTTTCCTGGCTCAAGTGAAACGAAATAGGAGCGCATATGAGATATGTGCGGGACCGAGAATAATAACAGTATGTGATACTGTATTCTATTCTCGCGATTTGTATCATTAGACGGTTATATGAGATATAGCCGGGTTACCGAATCAAGTGTTGATTCGATACATTGTTACACTTGATATTAGTCGGTTATATGAAGTATGACCGGATCATTAAATCAAGTGTTGATTTAATGATTTAATGTATAATTATATATTTGATATATTACTTTACATTAACTAGTATTGGTTCACTTAAGATTATTTTCTCACTTGATGTGCACATTTTATATATGATATAGTTTTGTGCACTAGTTTGTATCATGTTTGATGATACATGCAAACTTGGGTGTGTATGCTTTAAAGCATGTTTAGCTAATGGTTAGGGTTTTGTATTCTTTATTTGTTTTATTTATTTTTCTTTATTCATTTTAGCAAGAAATAAAATGGTGGCTTATTTTGTTTCTTACTTAAAGCTTCATGAAGCTTTGACCATTTTGTTTCTTTCATAAACCTAACAATTACCTAAACGCTAGTTCATTCTCTACATGAGTTAAACTTACCCATGGTTGCATTATGATAAGGCATCACTTGATTTTCTATTTTATTAATTCATTCATTTTTCATTTCTTTCTTCTTCTTCTTCTTGATGAAGAAAGAAAAGCTTTGCTAGAAAATTCTAAGTGATGAAATCAAGTGAGAAATCCAAATCCAAAGTGAACCCACCTCCTATTTCTTCATCCTCTACCACTTGCCATGTTGTATAGGGTGTTTTCTTCACAAGTTTCATGAGCTAGTGAAGATGGAGCTTGAGTTAGAGTTGCCTCGACGTAGATCATCTTCGGCATCGAAGTCAACGACCTAGCCCGCTCATTTCTCCGACGAAACCATCGCTAGATTCCGGGATCCCGGTGATCGCAGCGAAGGGACGTCATCACGGAGCTAAAGAAGTGGAGGACCGGATCTACAAAAGTTGTATTTCCATTCACTTAGCAATAAAGTTGTTTACTTGCTTGCTTTTCGCCTTTACCTCTAGTTAACGATCTAGCATTAGGGTTTCTCGGTATATAATTTTTGAATTTGGCATGGTTGATGCCTTGTGGAACCTCTTGAGTGTGCCTAGGAACCCTACAACAACATCCCTGTGGATCGACCTATATTCACCGGCTAGCATCATGCGACGCCATTCTTGATTGCGGTAATATATTTTTGATCGTTAAAAACTCAATAAATCAAATGGCGCCATTGCCGGGGATGGCGTAAAATTTCCTTTTTGTAATTTCGGGCTAATATAAAATATAAAAAAATCATAAAAATTTGAAAAATCAAAAGATATAAAAATTCTATCATCTTTTATTGTTTGAATGGTTTTCTTTGTGAATCTTTGCAGGATTGACGGATCTGAAACAACACAGAAGGTGAAAAAGAAAAAGGTACATCAAAACTGGAGGATTTTAGAACAGAAGAAAAGCAGACCAAATTCGGAGCCCTGATCCCTCAGCATAACCGCGAAACCGCGGCCTTGACGCGCTCCAAACCGCGGAACCGCGGTCCTCTGTCGTCTTCTCTGCGCGAAATTTGCTCGGTTTGTTTCCCTATTCTCCCCTCTGCAAATCCCCATATATCTTTTGCCAAATCTTCTGCAGGATTCTTTGCGCTAAAAATCTTCTTCCCCCTTCCAATAATTGACTTTCTGCAGGATTCTTTGCGCCGCGCTAAAAAATAATTGATTGCAAGTAATTTACTGCATTGCATATCTTAATCGGACTTTAAGGGGCTATTGACCAATTCAGATTCGGTGGGGATTTCATCACCCTTCCTATGACCCCAGAAATCACTTAAAGCATTTGCATTGACCACTCTTAATTAAAAAATACTAGACTCAGCCCTAAGGACGTCGCGCTCACTAGGACAGAGGACTAGTATAGGCATCGGCCGTTTATCCTAACCTGACTTTGCGGTGCCTAGGCAAGTGTGTCGAGGCTAGTGGTTTTTAATTAGGCCAACAGTATGGTTCCTTCCCACTTACCTGGCACTTACCTGGCCGCAATTGGCGGTGAAGAGGCGGTTTGAGGTCGTATTTCTAGCCCTTTGGAACAGTTAGGAGCTGTCTAGCTGATCTAGGTGACCCTAGATCTAGGCCTGATTATGCATTTGTGGTTGATTGCATTTGTGTCACAAGTCTCTTTTCAAAAATCTTTTTGCAAAAGCTCACATAAAAAGAAAAAGGAAAAATCTTTTCAAAACTTGCAACTTGTCGCTAAAGAAATCTTGCACCTCACTTACACCACTTCTTCTCATTGACGTTTTCTTACCTCCACATTCTGTCTTTCGCTTTTTGACTACACTACCCTTTTAGTGTATGTCCGGTTGGACTAGGGACACTAGCGCCCAATTAGTCCGTGTTTCGTTGGTACCGACCGACGAACCTTTCGACTCCGAAGTCGAAATCCTTTCCACTTCTTCACTTTCACCTGCAAATTCTTCTTCCGAAGATATGTCGGGATACAATCCTAACAACACCTTACCGACGGGACTGATTCCACCTCCGTTAGGTGCGAATAACCCGAATCACCCCCAGTTGAAGCGCCCACACGAGTCGCGCTCCAGGATCTCTTCTACCCTGTCTGCACCTCTTTACCTACCTGTCTTTCACCCCCACCGACAAATAGGGACAATTTTGAGATCAAACCCCACTTCATCAATATGCTGCCTAAGTTTTATGGTTTGGAATTCGAAGATGCATATATTTTTATCAACAAATTCCAAAACGTTTGCGCTATGATGAAAACGACACAATTAAGTGATGACGCTATAAGGCTAAGGGTCATTCCTTTTCACCTTATGTGACCTAGCCGAGAAATGGCTATACAGCACCGCATCATATTCAATTAGAAATTAGGACGAGTTTGTGAAAGCTTTTCTTAAAAAGTTCTATCCTCATCACAAAACTGCTAAAATCCGTAATGAGATTATACAATTTTCACAGCATCCTTCCGAACCATTTTGGAAGTGTTTTGAAAGATTCAAAGACCTACTCGTTCAATGCCCTCACCATGGAATCGAAAGTTGGCAACTTTGCCAAACATTATACGAGGGATTGAACCCGGCAACGAAGCAGTTGCTAGAAACCATTTGTCAAGGTCACTTTCTATCCAAGTCTAGTGAGGAAGCGTGGCAGTTTCTTGAGGATCTTAGTGAACAAACAATTCAGTAGGAGAGCACCAAGACCACATCATCATCTTCTTCTATTGGTCAACCTAGGGCAGGCATATATCAAGTAGAGATGTCGATTGCTATGAAGGCCGAGATGGCCGCTCTTACGAAAAAGCTAGAAGCGATTGAGACCAAAATCTCATTGCCTTCTCCTGCCCTCGTTATGCCTCCACGAATTGTTTGTGCTTGTTGTTCCGATCCATCACATCTCACCGAAGAGTGTCCTTACACTGCATCTACTTAAGGACATAATCAAGTCAATGCTGCCTTTCAGCAACGACAAAGAAATAATCCATGCTCTTCGACATACAATCCGGGTTGGAAGAGCCACCCAAATTTCGCTTGGAATCAAAATCAACAATTCCAAGGAACTAAAAATTTTTAAAGGCCTCCTCATCCACAACAACAAGCACCTCCACAAACTCAATTTCAACAACCTTTCCAACAGCAACCTTACCCTAATCAAGTGAACAATTTTGTGCCTAACACTTCTTACCCGCCAAACAATTTTGTTCAACCTAATAATGACAAGGTTAGCCCGCTCGAAAGAAGTCTAGATGCGTTCCTAAAGCAATCTACACAATCTACAGCAAGATTAGAGACTTCTATTCAATCTTTGGTGCAAAACAGTGTCTCACACGATCAAAGCATCAAATCTATTGAGGCACAAATTGCACAACTCAATGCTGCGTTGAAAGAGCGAGAAAAAGGAAAGCTTCCGTCTCAACCACTGCCAAATCCTGGTCACGTACATGTTGCATATGAACAGCGGAATCATAACGTAAATGCTGTGACCACGTTGAGATCCGGAAAAGTGTTGCAAAACAATGTGGGTATTAACCATGACACCCCTGCCGATGGTCCTTCTTCATCTTCTTCTTCTTCTTCTTCTTCGTTAGAGCCTATTCTCCATCCTTCACACGGCTCTACTTCTTCTGGCTCGAACGGACCCACTTCTCACAACACGAACACATCTACACGGGGATCCGTTCCAACTCAACAATCTGATCCGCAAAAATTGGACTCAACGACTTTTCAAAATATTCCTTTTCAAAACCAGTTGAGATCCAATAAACCAACTCCACAGATGGAGAAGATTGTAGAGTTGTTCAAACAGGTTAGCATAAATATCTCTCTTTTGGATGCAATCCAACAAGTTTCTTCATATGCAAAAATCTTAAAGGACTTATGCACCAAAAAGAGGAAGTCACAGGTACCAAAGAAAGTTTTTGTGGCTAGTGCTGTTACTGATGCTCTTGTCAATTCTTTACCCCCAAAGCACAAGGTCCCCGGTTGTCCTATTATTTCGATCACAATTGGGGACAAGAACATTAATAGAGCACTATTAGATCTTGGTGCTAGTGTCAATTTGCTACCTTATTCGGTGTACGAGCAATTAGGCGTTAGAAAGCTTAAGCCCACTCATTGTACTCTCTAAATGGTCGACCGATCAATCACCCATCCTAGGGGAGAATTGGAGGATGTGTTAATTAGAGTAGGGGATTTCATTTTTTCCGTTGACTTTATTGTTATGGATACACAACCTGTCGCTAACCCCCGAAGTCAAATTCCGGTGATACTTGGTCGACCATTCCTTGCGACTTCTAACGCAGTGATCAATTGTCGTAATGGTTCAATGAATCTATCTTTTGGCAATATGACAATTGAACTCAATATTTTCAAGTTGGGAAGTCAGCCTTGCGAGCCTAATGCTAGCGTACTTCATGTTTGCTCGATCAATGAGATCGCGCAGGAGGACTGTGAGTTCGAAAATTTTATGTTCGATTACAGCAATGTTGACGCCACTAGTGCGTTCCTCCTAGAATCCGACACAGCTTTCACGACGGACAAAGATTATGAGTGTTTCACCTTTGTAGACGATTTTGAAGACTCTCCACCCGAGCTTGAGTCTTTTTCTTTTTCGGATGAGTTAGTTGAACCATCCGACTCGGTTGCGTACACTCGATTTGAACCTTTGATGGAATCCTTTGAGTTTGAAACAGTTACTCCATTGTTACCATCTATTGTTTCACCTCCTAAACTCGAACTAAAGCTTTTGCCGTCGCACCTAAAATATGCTTATCTAGGTGAGAATGAGACCTTACCCATTATCATATCGGCCTCTCTAGCTTTTGAGTAAGAGAAAGCCCTTTTAATGGTCTTACACAATAATCGGCAAGCTTTCGGCTGGTCTATGGCGGATATCAAAGGGATTAGTCCCCTCATAGTCAAACATCATATACACTTGATGGATGATGCCAAGCCGGTAAGGGATCCACAAAGACGCCTCAACCCCATTATGAAAGAGGCTGTCAAGAAGGAGATTGTTAAATGTCTTGATAGTGGTATCATGTACCCTATCTCGGATAGCCAACGGGTTAGCCCCATTCATGTTGTGCCAAAGAAATCGGGCATCACGATCATTACCAATGAGGCAAATGAGTTAATTCCCACTCGCACCCAAACTGGGTGGCGAGTTTGCATCGACTATAGAAAACTCAATGCCGCGACAAGAAAAGACCACTTTCCTTTACCTTTCATTGACCAAATGCTAGAATGATTGGTGGGGCACGAGTTCTACTGCTTTTTAGATGGCTATTCCGGCTATAACCAAGTCCCCATAGCCAAAGAGGATCAAGACAAGACCACATTTACTTGTCCCTTTGGCACTTTTGCTTATTGTCGCATGCCCTTTAAGTTATGCAATGCACCCGCTACATTTCAGCGGTGTATGATGGGGATCTTTTCGGACATGGTTGAAAAGTTTTTGTAAATCTTTATGGATAATTTCTCCATTTTTGGTGACTCCTTCGACGAGTGTTTATGACATCTTGACGCAGTTCTTACCCGCTGTAGGGATAAGAACCTAACTTTAAATTGGGAGAAGTGCCACTTTATGGTACGAGAAGGCATTGTCTTAGGACATGTCATCTTGCAAAATGGCATAGAGGTTGATAGAGCCAAAATTGAAGTCATTTCTAATCTTCCTCCTCCTAAATGCGTCAAAGACATCCGAGCTTTCCTTGGCCACACAGGTTTTTATAGACGGTTCATCAAGGATTTTAGCAAGATTGCTAGACCTTTGACTCTCTTATTGGCCAATGACACAACATTTGATTTCGACTCAACTTGTATGGAAGCGTTCGAGTCTTTGAAACACTCTCTCATTTCTGCGCCCATTCTTTCATCTCCAGACTGGACGCACCCCTTCGAAATTGTAAGTTATATGTATGCCCTAGAGACCATTACTATACATAGGATGTATATTGTAGTGGATGCTGGGACATATATAGGGAGGACTTTCTTGCTCGACATGATAGTATGCTATCTGGTTGATCTTTACCTTAACGTGTACACTGATTGTCTCCCTGTTACATGTTGGTAAAGCCCTTAGGATCTGTACTTGACTACCTGGACTATGATGCGGATCATACTAGTGGGGACATGGTAGTCTATAAGTACATCCTTCAAAGTCCCTAGTCGTGGGTGTATCGAGACGGGGCATCGATATACCAGAGTAGACTAGCGTATACCTTCTCGACCCATACAGATGGGCGATGGATGATCCCATATCCATTGGTGTTTGATATCAGAGATGATATACGGGTGCTCAGTGGAGACTGGGTACACTGGACGGACTCGCCGAGAACTCCCAGATGGTATTATACCTCACGTCAGATGGCAGTTCTCTGGTGACACTGGTACAGAGTAGTCTGTTGACCCGAGATCGTCATAGAGTCTTGTGTGGTTCCCACTGTGCTTTGATTTCCATCTTACCACGTCCAAGAGGGCGTGCAAAACGGTGGTTTTTGGGTACAGCCCCGAGTCGCATGGAGGCAATGAGCGATAGGAGGGGATTCGTCTCTCCCGGTATAGGGAGTTGATGTTGCGCTGTGTTCGATTGGCTATAACAGGAAATCCCTGGCCAGGGTTGCTGAGATTTACTGGTAAGTGTTACCAGTAGTTTCTCGAATTGTTATAGACCTCATATCGACACGACTTATCGACCTATTGGGGTCTGACGTTTACCACCCCTAGGCGAGATATGCGACATATCAGACGATCAGACCGGACTGTACGGTAGTGTTACTGGTTGGATTCACAGGAGTGTGAGCGGGCTTGCTCGTCGATCTTCTGATCGCTCAATACCCGGGTGGCCGTTACGTTTAGCAGACCGCTTGCGGCTTGTGGGTGTTTGATATGATCATCATCTGCTGCCGGCATATTCACGAGTCTTTAGAGTCCTACACAGAGGTTTCCTGGCTCAAGCGAAACGAAATAGGAGCGCATATGAGATATGTGCGGGACCGAGAATGATACCAGTATGTGATACCGTATTCTATTCTCGTGATGAATGTATCGAATGGTTGTATGCGATATAACCTAGTTATCGAATCAAGGATTGATTCGATAAGCCGATACATTTGATACTAGTCGGTTATATGTGATATGACCGGATCGTTAAATCAAGTGTTGATTTAATGATTTAATGTATAATTATATATTTGATATATTACTTTGCATTAACTCGTATCGGTTCACTTTAAATGGATATTCTCACTCGGGTGTGCGCATTATATATGTGATATGATTTTGTGCACATGCTTGTATCATGTTTGATGGTGCATGTAAAATTGGTTAAGTATAAAGAATTAAACCTTGGTTAATGAAATGGTTAGGGTTTATTATTTGCTTATTCATTTTATTCATTTATTTATTCTTTTGGAAAAAGAAAAGGAAATGATAAAATGGTGGCATTCTTTGTTCTTTCATGAAGCTTCATGAATACTTTGACCAAGTCACCATTTTTGTCTCATCCTTAAACCTAACCATTCCATTTAACCATGATTCATTCTCTACACTAAACCATGGTTTGAATATGATAAGGTTTGATTTTCTTTTCCTTTTTTAAAAGTACACTTATTATATTCATCATCTTCTTCTTCTTCTTGACTTCAAGAAAAAGCTTGAAAGCTTTAATGGCAAAGTGAGAAAAAGAGTGAGAAATCCAAAACTAAAGTCTACCCACTTCCTATTTCTTCATCCTTTACCTCTTGCCAAGTAGTAGAGTGTGTTTCCTTCACAAGTTTTCCTGGCTTGGTGAAGGTGGAGCTTGATCTAGCGATGCCTCGACGTAGATCATCTTCGGCATGGACATCGACGACCTAGCTCGCCATTTCTCCGATGAAGCCGACGCTAGAGCCCGGGAATTCATTTGGACAGCGAGGGGAGTTCATTGCGGAGCTATGGAGGTGGAGCACCGGATCTACAAAGGTTGTATTTCCGTTTAAACTTTAGTTAAGTTGTTAACTAGTTTCTTTTTCGCCTAAACTTCAAGCCAACGATCTTGTTGGGGTTTCTCTAATTTTTTGAAATTGGCATGGTTGATGCCGTGTGAGACCTCATTAGGGTGTCTGGGAACCTTTCAGTGGTATCAGAGCCTAGCTAGAGCCTTAGGCGAACTCTAGACGACGTTTGAATCCCGATCGAACCCGAAACCCCATTTTTCCCATGCTCTCTGTACTTTTTTCAAAACAGTGCATTTTTCCACATTAAAAATATGCAGAAAATTAAGCAGGGTATTATATGAATTACTGTGAAATACGGGGGCCTAATTCAATTAAACCACCGCGAAACCGCGGCACATTCTTGGCATGTGCGGCGGTTCCGCGGCCTTATGGTCTCCTCTTGCGTTGACTTTTGCACAGTAATTCCTATTTTACAGTGATGAGTTCTCTGGGTATTTTTAATATTTATTCAAGAGTTGAATAATCTGGGATGTTTTGGAGCTTCGATGATTCGATCGGGTTTATCAGACTTTGTCTATTTGGCTTTCCGGATAATTTTTGAATATGTTAAAAAGTTCGACCGGATATAAATACCCAATTTTTCCCCTGTCGGGAAATTTCCAAGTGTTGGATTTTTCCGTAGTTTAACGACGTTCTAAGTAGTGCAAGTAAAGCGATGGTCCCTCTAGAAGACAACAAACCTTAACTCGATTATGTGACCGTCTTGAACTGCCTTTTGAACCTTCGGGTTTGGGGCAGTACGGCGTGCCACATGTGAGGCGTTGGGTTGACCCTTCTACGGCTGGACCGTTGGTACTGAGGCACGAACTGAATGTTGTTAAACTTATTCCATGTGTTGATCTGTATCGGGAAAACTTGGGTGTTCGATTGTTCGATCGGAAAGTCTAACATTTTCTAATTATCTGGAATGTGATACAATAATTGGAATTCACAATGAGTTATGAGATAACTGAATGAATGTTATAAACATAGTAGTTTAGTCTCACTTGATCGGTTGCCACGGAATTTTGATGTGATCAAAAGTCCGTCGCAATCACGTAGCGTACGTGGATACTCGCCGGGTAAACTTAATAGACAGCCTCGCTCCATAGCCCCGACCAAGTGACTGTAGGAGAACCCCGTCGCCGAAAGCATCCGTTCGGGTGCTCGCGGTAGCGGTGTTCCGCCTTGGTGCACTTCGTCGACGGTATCGGGGGTGCGACCGTCTACTAAAGTTTGCGACGAGCATTCGATCAGTATGTCGGGAATCTTGTTGAATTGCCCGACTTGGTATTGAAAAGTGTTTTCGATAATGAGACTAAAATGTGGGGTTTATAATTGTTAGGCATGCGATGTCTAAGTAATTCATTTAGTCAGGCATGCGATGTCTGAGGAGGTTGCGGATTCCAACTGTTGTAGTTTTACACTTTCTTTTCTGTGACCGTAAGTGTAATATGTGATATCGCCGGTTTCGTTGCTATATGTCAACGACAATTGGGATGGACATATTTACTTACGTTGATGACATGTGATGTTATGTGTTGCTGGATATGTTATATTGGATCGTCGTGTTTGAATAGCCGGGGGTTTTTATATGAGATGAGTGTTTTTCATTTTCATTCATGTAAAAACTTGTATGTAATATTCTTTTATTGGGGCACTTCCAGGTTACGGAAGATGTCACCGTTTGTATATTATTTACTTTTCCGCACTAGGATAGACCCAAGGAGGAGAGCACAAGTAACCGGGTTCTGGGGTCCAGTGGGAGACCAATTCGAGGAGTCGAGTCCAGGTCTCCTAACTCCAGAAATGGTAGGGTTGCTTGCCGCTCTCGTAGGGGTCTTGGGGTGTGGGTTTGGCTATTCATCACGACCGTGGAATCCGTGTTTTATACTGGCTCGTATTAAAAACACGGACGTCCTAGTATATCCAATATTTCATATGATTCTTCTGCTGCGATATCTGTGATGTGATCATGTGATGTTCTGTGATAGATACAGTATATAGTATATATGATATATTATATAGACGTTACTTATGTTTTACACCCGCGCTAGCCCTGCCCCGCTCTGCCGTTAGTTACCTAACCTAACGGTGCACGAGGGGACATCGAGGCGAATGCGGATGGCATAAGTGTACGTCGTATTTATCTGTGATGTTTAAGTACTTAAATGATGGGACTTCATTAATGTGATTAATGAAATAAAAGAAACCTAAGATGTTGTAGAATCGAATTTCAAAATAAAACAGGTAGCTACAGTTCTTGCTTTGCACAGCGGTATATGTGATATATCCTGCACCTTATTCGATGAGGAAAGGACCGAGATCCCTTCACCGGGAGTGACTCCTTTAGCAATAATTGGCAGATGCTACACAATCGGTTTGTCTTTTGATTGCTTTTAAGAGTTTTTGCTTTGCACAGTGATGTATATGATATATCCCGCACCTCATTCGACGAGGAAAGGACCGACGATCCCTACACCGGGAGTGACTCCTTTAGCAAAACTAGAAAAGCCTCAAGAGCACTCCATTTTAAAATCATTTGATTCTACAACGATATCAAGTTCATTACGCAATAGGTTTTCAGAAAAACCTGTCGTAGCCCTCCGTCATTTCAGATAAGTTGTATATAGTATTCGTGCTGCATTTGTTGGCTTTCGTCAAGGTGCAGTGTGCGGTAGCTATATGCTGCTTATCTGCCAGCATACGATGCGATTGGATTAGGGTAATCGTGCGGCTTTGTTGGCTTTCGTCAAGGGTCGTGCGGGTGGGTTTAATTCAATCAAGAAATGTACGGGTTGAACTTGACTAGCGGGCTATGGTTTGTTGGCTTTCGTCAAGGTCATAGCACGTTAGGGGCAAAATATTATCGGGAATTTCAAGAGTTGAAATTTGCAATGAGATTGCATACCTTCTATGAGATAGTTGGATCCCGATACCCGCTGCGAGTAAGAGTTACTCCTGGGAGAGTTTTATACATTACAATTAGCCGATCAAGTAGGTGTCTAGAAAGGTGTCAACGGGGTTACGCCTCTGGGAAAACGAGATTTACATTAATTAGGTTCGTGCGAAAGCACGGGGGACCTCCCTCAAAGTACCGACACTGGCCTGGCTGAAAGATTGGCGAACTTGTAGTGTGTAATTAATCCCGGCTAGTCTTTCCTTTTAAGGTTTGAAGGAAGATTTGATAAAAAGCAGTGGGAGCCATCCTGATTAGATAAAATAATAACCAATCTATTCTTGCAAGAGCGCACGCTGAGTGTTTTCTTCTCTCTCTCTCCTGGTAGCGACCATGTCACGCCTTAATCAAGATAATAATACGGATTATTGACCGAACCCGCTTGTTATACTGAGCTGGGGAACGTTGGTCCCGCTCCAACTTATAATTGTTATAAGACAGAGCAGGAAATTGGGGAATACCAGAATTCCCGTGCCGCCCAAACGAAGAGAGTGCATGCTGATGCATCATCTTTGGGTGTGTTCACTACAAAGAACTGTTTCTCTGTATCCTCTACGTCCTGGGTATGTGATACCAGATCAGGATCCCAGATATGTAATCGGTTACATAGGGCTACAGAAAGTTAGAGAACTGAGAACGGGTGATAAGTTTCATGAGACAGAAAATGGGGCAAGAGTTGCAGCCAAGTCTGTTGGTCACTGTCACCCTGTATTACCAATACATTGATTCTGAACGAATGTTATTAGATACCGAACCTGATATACAAAATCATATCTGTCTCTTTATTAGTAAAGAAACGGTAAAATTTTGTATTGTTGGATAATGTTTTGAACATTTCCTATATCAAAAGTTGATCGGTTCAGGCACGTTATCTAAAAGCGTTGATGTTCTAAATCAAACTACAGTTCTTAGTATACGGATCACACACAAGAGGAAGAGTTCAGAAATGAACGAATTCTTCTTGAGGTATTGTAGACTAGGTCATATCAATGCGACCCGACTAGCTAAGTTACATTTAGATGCATATTTAAATCAGTTTGAATTTACATCTTGTGAAACTTGCCTGTCATGTCACAGAGATAAGATGACCATAGCTCCGTTTATTGGAAACGGAGAAAGAGTTAGTGAACTCTTGGGATGATACATGTTGATGTATGTAGGTCCCCTGTCTACACATGCCAAGACTGGTTCTTTATGCTTCGTTATATTCTCTGATAATCTCTCAAGATTCAGTCATATGTTCCTGTTGAAACACAAGTCTGAACCTTTTGAGATATTCACAGAATATAATTTAGAAGTAGAGAACCAAAACACGGGTATAAGTATTATGTCCTGTGATGTGATCGAGGAGGAGAATACTTGAGCATGAAAATCCTGGATTATTCCAAAGGAGAATGAGATTCTCTCTCAGCATTACTCCTCCGTATACACCATAGCACGATGGTATATCGGGGCGGAGCTATCTTACCCTATATGATAAGGTGTGCTCTATGATGAGTACTACTGAGTTACCTATTTCCTTTTTGGGAGTTATGCACTTGAGAAGCTGCATACCTATTGAATAGGGTTCAAATCAAATCAGTTGCCTACCACTTCATATGTGATATGGAAAAGGAAGAGCCCATTTCTTAAGTTAGTTAAGATTTGGGGTTGTCCGGCCTATGTCTGAAAAGCAAAATCTGGACAAGCTCGAGGCAAGGTCAGTTATGTAGAACTGGAAAGGTTCCAGCTATACAAACTGCAGCTGATGATTTGAAAGAACCAAAGGATTCAATAGTTACCAACGAACCTCAACCTCTCCGCCGATCTAGTAGGGTTCCTTACCCACCTGAGAGATACTTCGGTTTCTCTATGACAGTGGGAGCGAGAATTGCATCATGAGATGATGACCCAACTAGTTTCGAGCTGGCCATCAGGAGTAAGACTCTGTAAGAATGGCTGGATGCTTAGTGATCTGAGATCGAATCCATGTACACCAACAAAGTATGGACTTTGGTTGCTATATCTGAAGGGTTAAATCCCCATCAGGAGCAAGTATATCTTGAGAAGATTACTTGGTGTAGATGGAAAAGTTGAGACTTTCAAAGCTAGACTTGTTAAAGGTTTGCATCATTGACCAGGTGTGGATTATGTTGAAACCTTTTCTAAGGATCTATGCTTAAGTCCATCCAGATCCTACTTGCCACGGCTACATACCATGACTACGATATCTGGTGGTTGGGTGTCTTAACTGCTTTTCTAAATGATGATTTGGAAGAGAGCGTCTATAAATACACAGCCAGAGGGCCTCGTAGACAGTGAGAGCAGCGGAAACGTGTGCAAGATGCTTTATAGGATAAAGCAGGCATCGCGGAGTTGGAACGTCTGTTTTGATGAAATAGTCAAAGAGTTTGACATCATCAAAATGGTAGATGAACCTTGTATAAACAAAAAGGTAGTAGGGAGTATGGTGACGATCCTCGTAGAGTACGTGGATGACATACTCTTGATAGGGAAGGAGTTTCCTATGCTACGCTCGGTCGATCTCCGCTTATCACATGGATTCTCCATATAGGATCAAAATGATACCTCCTAAATCCTGGATTTTGGATCTATGAGATAGATCTAATTGCAAATTAGGATACTCACTAGTTGTAGTGAGATGGTATCAATCGATCCTGGGGAGAATCGCTGGAAGGGTGCCAGTGTGATAAAGACGACTGAATGTCAGTCGCAGGCATTGTCTTTACCCTCACTGAAGGGACGGTATGTTGGAAGAGTTCCAAGCTACATACCGTGACATACTAGACGATAAAGGCAGGATACATCGCTACTTAAGATGCTACCAAAGAGGCTGTTTGGGTGTATATTGGTTCATGAGATGAACTATGTTCCTCCCATTGTGTGACAATGGAGTTGTGGCTTATGCCAAGGAACGCCGGTCCCATCAGTGATCCAGACATATTCTAAGGCAGTATCACTCGATCATGGATATGGTTGATCTCCAAGGAGATCGAGGTTAAGGAGAGTAGACTCAGAGGACAACACAGCGGATCCACTCACAAAGGCCTGTTCTCAGAGAGTGACTATTATGGGATGGTTGAGTATGAGATACTGCAACCACTGCTATCAGATGGCCCTAGTGCAAGTGGGAGATTGTTAGTTATATGTATGCCCTAGAGGCCATTACTATACATAGGATGTATATTGTAGTGGATGCTGGGACATATATAGGGAGGACTTTCTTGCTCGACATGATAATATGCTATCTGGTTGATCTTTACCTTAACGTGTACACTGATTGTCGCCCTGTTACATGTTGGTAAAGCCCTTAGGATCTGTACTTGACTACCTGGACTATGATGCGGATCATACTAGTGAGGACATGGTAGTCTATAAGTACATCCTTCAAAGTCCCTAGTCGTGGGTTTATCTAGACGGGGCATCGATATACCAGAGTAGACTAGCGTATACCTTCTCGACCCATACAGATGGGCGATGGATGATCCCATATCCATTGGTGTTTGACATCAGAGATGATATACGGGTGCTCAGTGGAGACTGGGTACACTGGACGGACTCGCCGAGAACTCCCAGATGGTATTATACCTCACGTCAGATGGCAGTTCTCTGGTGACACTGGTACAGAGTAGTCTGTTGACCCGAGATCGTCATAGAGTCTTGTGTGGTTCCCACTGTGCTTTGATTTCCATCTTACCACGTCCAAGAGGGCGTGCAAAATGGTGGTTTTTGGGTACAGTCCCAAGTCACATGGAGGCAATGAGCGATAGGAGGGGATTCGTCTCTCCCGCTATAGGGAGTTGATGTTGCGCTGTGTTCGATTGGCTATAACAGGAAATCCCTGGCCAGGGTTGCTGAGATTTACTGGTAAGTGTTACCAGTAGTTTCTCGAATTGTTATAGACCTCATATCGACACGACTTATCGACCTATTGGGGTCTGACGTTTACCACCCCTAGGCGAGATATGCGACATATCAGACGATCAGACCGGACTGTACGGTAGTGTTACTGGTTGGATTCACAGGAGTGTGAGCGGGCTTGCTCGTCGATCTTCTGATCGCTCAATACCCGGGTGGCCGTTACGTTTAGCAGACCGCTTGCAGCTTGTGGTTGTTTGATATGATCATCATCTGCTGCCGGCGTATTGACGAGTCTTTAGAGTCCTACACAGAGGTTTCCTGGCTCAAGCGAAACGAAATAGGAGCGCATATGAGATATGTGCGGGACCGAGAATGATACCAGTATGTGATACCGTATTCTATTCTCGCGATGAATGTATCGAATGGTTGTATGCGATATAACCTAGTTATCGAATCAAGGATTGATTCGATAAGCCGATACATTTGATACTAGTCGGTTATATGTGATATGACCGGATCGTTAAATCAAGTGTTGATTTAATGATTTAATGTATAATTATATATTTGATATATTACTTTGCATTAACTCATATCGGTTCACTTTAAATGGATATTCTCACTCGGGTGTGCGCATTATATATGTGATATGATTTTGTGCACTTGCTTGTATCATGGTTGATGGTGCATGTAAAATTGGTTAAGTATAAAGAATTAAACCTTGGTTAATGAAATGGTTAGGGTTTATTATTTGCTTATTCATTTTATTCATTTATTTATTCTTTTGGAAAAAGAAAAAGAAATGATAAAATGGTGGCATTCTTTGTTCTTTCATGAAGCTTCATGAATACTTTGACCAAGTCACCATTTTTGTCTCATCCTTAAACCTAACCATTCCATTTAACCATGATTCATTCTCTACACTAAACCATGGTTTGAATATGATAAGGTTTGATTTTCTTTTCCTTTTTTAAAAAAACACTTATTATATTCATCATCTTCTTCTTCTTCTTGACTTCAAGAAAAAGCTTGAAAGCTTTAATGGCAAAGTGAGAAAAAGAGTGAGAAATCCAAAACTAAAGTCTACCCACTTCCTATTTCTTCATCCTCTACCTCTTGCCAAGTAGTAGAGTGTGTTTCCTTCACAAGTTTTCATGGCTTGGTGAAGGTGGAGCTTGATCTAGCGATGCCTCGACGTAGATCATCTTCGGCATGGACATCGACGACCTAGCTCGCCATTTCTCCGACGAAGCCGACGCTAAAGCCCGGGAAATCATTTGGACAGCGAGGGGAGTTCGTTGCGGAGCTATGGAGGTGGAGCACCGGATCTACAAAGGTTGTATTTCCGTTTAAATTTTAGGTAAGTTGTTAACTAGTTTCTTTTTCGCCTAAACTTCTAGCCAACGATCTTGTTGGGGTTTCTCGGCACCGTATTTTTTTGAAATTGGCATGGTTGATGCCTTGTGAGACCTTATTAGGGTGCCTGGGAACCTTTCAGAAATCATGTGCGATGCATCAGATTTTGCCATTGGTGCTGTTCTTGGACAGCACATTAATAAGATGCCGCACGTGATTTATTACGCTAGCCGAACATTAAATGAGGCCCAATTAAACTACACAACAACGGAAAAAGAGTTTTTAGCAGTTGTGTTTGCACTTGAAAAATTTCAGCCTTATTTAATCGGCTCTCCAGTCATTGTGTATACGGATCATTCAGCTCTTCGCCACCTTTTTGCGAAGAAGGATGCTAAATTGAGGCTAATACGTTGGATCCTCTTGCTTCAAGAGTTTGACCTTGTCATAAGGGATAAAAGAGGATGTGAAAACGTAGTGGCCGATCACCTTTCACGACTTCCTTCTTCGCCTACACTTGAACTTCCAATCACTGATGTTTTTCCCGATGAGCAACTCTTGACCGTTTCTTGCGAACCATGGTTCGCCGATATTGTAAACTACTTAGCCACCGGCTTGATACCTAAAGATTGGTCGAAACAGGATAAACTTCGATTCTTGTCCCAAGTAAAGCATTTTTACTGGGATGAACCTTATCTTTTTAAATATTGTTCCGACCAAATCATTCATCGGTGTGTACCGGAAAATGAGGTTAAGAGTGTGCTGTCTTTTTGCCACAATCAAGCATGTGGCGGGCACTTTGGCCCAAAGAAGACTGCCGAGAAAGTTTTTTAGTGTGGTTTCTATTGGCCACGACTCTTCAAGGATGTATATGAATACTGCAAGACTTGCTCCCGGTGCCAACACTTAGGCCGGATATCGCGGAGAAACGAAATGCCGCTCCAACCAATTTTGGTTGTGGATGTTTTTGATGTTTGGGGTATAGACTTCATAGGACCATTTCCTAACTCTTTTGGAAATGTGTATATTCTTTTGGCTGTTGACAACGTTTCATAGTGGGTCGAGGCTGTGCCTAGCCAAATGAACGACAACAAGGTTGTCATTCGATTTCTTAAAGAACACATCTTTTCTCGATTTGGGCACCCTCGAGCGATAGTAAGTGATAATGGTTCTCACTTTGGCAATAGGACTTTTGAGTCCTTAATGCGCAAATATTCTATTACCCACAAGCTGTCAACGCCATACCATCCCCAAACATGTGGGCAAGCCGAGGTTTCAAATCGGCAAATCAAGCAAATCTTGGAGAAAACGGTTTCTAAAAACCGTAAAGATTGGTCACTCAAATTGATCGATGCACTATGGGCTTTCCGTACTGCATACAAGACCGATCTTGGTATGTCTCCATATCGGCTTGTTTACGGGAAGGCTTGCCACCTCCCAGTAGAGATTGAGCATAAGGCATTTTGGGCTATCAAAGAGTTGAATTTATCTTTAGGAGATGCGGGCAGCAATCAAAAGCTGCAGTTAAATGAACTAGAAGAGCTGTGGGATGAGGCATATGATAATGCCGTAATTGCTAAAAACCGAGCTAAGGTGTTCCACGATAAACACCTTTTGCGAAAAACATTTAAGCCTGGTCAACAGGTTTTACTCTATGATACTTGGTTACATTATCACCCCGGCAAGCTCCGTTCTAGATGGAAAGGACCTTTTGTAGTCCGCACTGTTTATCCGCACGGTGCGGTCGATCTTGAAAATCCGGAGGACGGTACTTTATTCAAAGTGAATGGGCATCGATTGAAACCGTTCCTCACAGCGGACCCATCGGAGGAGCTCCTGCTTTTGCAGGAGCCGATCTACACTGATTATTTCTCCTCCACTTTCACCCCCGAATTTCCAATTTTTTTTCCAATAACTTAATTTCAAATAAGTTTGGGGGTGTGTATCATTTGTAAATACATAATTCCAAAATACCATAAATAATAAAAAAATTTGAAAAAGAAAAAAATCTATTTTTGGACCTAATTGTAAAATTTCAGAATTAATTAATAAATAAAAAAATTTATTTACAAATAAATCCTCCTTTTGGAGGATGTTTTCTACAAATCTCCATCTTTTCCCCCTATTTATAAGACCCGAGCCTCTGTTTTCTGAACCCTAAAATTTCTTCATCTAAAAAAAAACCCTAGCACCGCCATCTATCAGCTGCAGGAAAATCTCGAAGCGCCGCCTCCAGGCCGCTGCGATCCCGCCGCACGACCCCCACTTCTGCCGCCCTTCCGCCGCGTGACTGGAGCTTTACCCCCTGAAACTTCAGGGGAGGTACTCTCGGCTTTTCTCCTCTCTGTTTTTACCATTTTAATTTCTGTAAAATCATAATGGCACACAGAATGCAATTCGAGAGGGATTTCTCTCCAGTTTTCTCGCAAGAACTTTACGGTAGCTACTTCGCACAGAAAATTGAGCGGAGGGGCTGGACTTTTCTGATCTACAATCACCCATCTGCCTTTGCTCTCCCAGATTTAGTTACCCATTTTTATGAATCCATGGAGGATAGTTGTCTAGCGGACTTAGGGTATATAAAGTTGAATTGGGGAGATCGCGTAATTAACATTGATAGGGATTTAATCCACGAGGTCACACTTATACCTCGTTTCCCTGCATATGACCACCCCCTACAATTTGAGGATTACATGCCCTTGATGGGGAACGACTGCGCGAGAGAGCCGCGAAAGGGTATCCAAGCAAGAATGTCACGACCCGAAATTTGTACGTGACGGCCCTAATACTACGCAACGCCTACAGACGTAACGCGGTAAAAGAAAGCCAAAACCCAGAAATCTAAACCATGAAAATACGGAAAAGATAATAAAAGTTTTTGAAACGTTTGAAATCACAACCCAAATTCTTTAAAAGAATCCACTTTTTCTTTAAAATTTTGGCAGCACCCCCTTTGTAAAAACTAACCCCCAAATGGGTACAACATGAATATAAAGTAAAGCATCCCAAACGGTAGCAAAGATCCACGCCCAACGACGGAAAACAAACACCACAACAGATATACGATGCCGTAGCGAAGAAATAATAGACAAAAGAAAGGAAACTGTAAAAAAGGCAACAATTCCACAATAATATACAATATCGTCCTCACCAAGTCTCTAAGTCACATACTAGTAGTAGATGGAGAGTACAAGAATACAACGAATATACAATACAAAATACAGATAACCACCAAAACCCACCTAAGCAAAACAGCACACTGTGAGCCGATGCGGTATCTGTAGCGAAAGATGATAGATAGGTGAATAGCCTGCCTCGACTACTCTGGGGAAACACCTGCAATACCTGTGGCACAACGGGGGTGAGTTGCCAACTCGTGAATAGTAAATAACATATGCAGATAATCGCAAGTATGCACGTAATGCGTGAATCTAAGATATGCAATTACCAGTAATAACATGTCATATGAATGCAGAATAATGGAACGTACACTAGCAGGTACAACCAATATATATAAAGCAATACTGATAGGACAACAGTATGCAATAATCATGCGATAGGGATATGAGAATGTAAATGTGCAATAATCATGAAAGGTACTCTAACAGGTAATACTAATACATGAAGCAGTGCACAAATAGATAAAGGTGGGGTATGAAGTAAAGTATGTCATTTCCACGAAATCCTGACATCGTGGTAGGATCACAATCCAGCAAGACAATTCAAATCCCAATTCCTCAAATCAGCCCCCAAATTGGCTCTCATATTATCTAAGTATCACATCTCCTCAATTGCACAATATCAAGTATATCTCATATATCCCGAATGTACAACCTCAAGTATATCTCACATATATCGAATGTACAATCATCAAGTATATCTCGTATATATCGAATGTACAAAATCAAGTAGATCTCACATATCTCGTATGTACAATATCAAGTATATCTCACATATCTCGAATGTACAACAGTAAGTAGATCTCACATATCTATCCAGTATTCAATCTCAAATGAATCTCTTATATCCCGAGTCAAAATCTCCAGCAAAATTCTAACATCCTAAATATAATGGCGTAAATAAATATGATGAGGTCAATACACATATATTAGCGTCTCATTCCACAAATATTGGTGTAAGGGTATATATAACAGCGGCTCAATCCCCTGTTATATATACAAAGAAGTAATTAGAAATATCATGAAACCAATGTGCCAAGCATCGACACAGAAATACCGATCCATCAGGTGCGGTCTCCATGACTGGCCCCCTGATAGGTACGTATCATACGCTATCCCGAAAGCTCGAGTGCCTAGCTCTGACCCTCGCCTCTCGACGTATCCATACGTACATGACTCCCATCGGTATCCAAATGATAGCCGCTGAGTTATTGGACCTGTCACCGGATAGTATGGTTCCCCTAAGCCTCATCGCCTGACACTACGACATCGTTCTTGCTTCGGGGTACCTCCGGGCCCCACCATGTACCCGCATACGGATCCCTCCTTTCCTCGCGTAGGGTATACACATCGTAAACGATAAATCCTATGGTGGCTGCTAAAATATCGTATCAAGGAAACCGGGTTTTTCAAATAATGCATAATTTCATAAACTCCCACGGTTCCCGAATCCAGAAAACATCATGAAAAATACATATAACTTTGCGAAGATCCATGAATAAAGTATACGCAACATAAAAACTGTAATGTAAGCGTATAAAGGAAAAGCCGCTAATTAACTGCAACCAGTTAATATAAATATCATGCGGTTCCTAATATCTCCAATTCTTAATGATACAACAATAAGGGTAAATAAATAGCTATAACCAGATATATGTAAACACATGAAGGTATAGCAGAAAATATAGGTATCTACCTATTTGTAATGATGTGATGTACCTATCAGGTATAAGTGAAGTATGAAATGTAAAGCACACCTGTAGCTGTCCTTCAGTGTGTATGTACCTATCACTAATGGTACAATACCCTATAGGTATACAGGTAACTATATGTCAAATGCGATAAGAAATATGAATCAATGTCACAATGTCCCTAACCAAGCAATATAACATCTATAAGTGGTTTGTGTGTGACATGGTAATTATTGACGGTGTGTGTAGCATACAAACAGTGCTTGTTCAACATAAATCGTCAATAATATGTGCAGTGTCCTACTACTACTAGTCCAGGCACACTACATCTAATTAATAGGGTAAATATGCAATTCTAAACATGACAAAGAATATGCGACAAGTTAAAATCTCTAGCCCAGACGCATAACGCCATGCGGGCGATTCCCCTTTAGATGTTAAATCTACTCACCAACGCTCCTGGCTAAATGAAGCCTACCACCTGTTTTCCCCTGTCGTAGCGTCCGAAGTCCCCGCTTGCGAACCTAAAATTTCACAAACACATCACATAAGCATATATTCTACATCGACGAAAAGACATCGAAACGCAAGAATAACGCCCTGAAAATTACACTGCGTGCTTAGCGCATCTAACGCGCACGACATCGGCCAAAAATCCTAACTAGGGTCGCCAAACTACGAAACACCTAGTCTAGATTCTGATCGTCCCGATCGCGCATTCAAAACACAATAATAAATGTGGACTCAAAATAAATAACGTCGCAACGTCAAAAGAAATCCACGCCTAAAAGTTACCGAAATCTAGTAAGCAGTACTTATCTTTATAGCACAAAACTACGAGTTTTACCAAAACTATAATTTACAAACATCTTCAAATAGCTAGATTAAATCATTTAAACCATTTCTATGTTTTTAAACTTGCTTAATTAAGCTTTAGCAAAAACCTAGTAAGCAAAAACCCTTAATTAGACAAAGTAGTAATTAACAAAAATTAGCATTTTCTACTAGGTTAATCATCTCCAAAACACAAATTAACACATCAAAAGAACACTAAACACTTAACAAAATTTAACCCTAACATGAATTTCTTAAACCAAATATAAATGAATTAATCATAATTTAAAAACTAAACTAAACACAAAATTAGCTAACTAAATTAGCTAGATTTAAGATTAAAGCAAGTATAAAAGGATTAAGGTAAGAATTATACCTCCCCAAGAACACCAAAATGAAGCTTAATCCATCATCTTAGTATCTAAACCTAAGCTTGTTGAAGAACCAAGAAGGATTAGTGAAAGAAAAGATGGTTTTATATTTATTTAGGATTTTTGTGGATTTATTTTGGAATTTTTCTTGAAGAATTTTGAAGAAATCATGAAGAAATGAGCTTGGGAAATATTTTGGACAGAAATTGGAGATAAGGGTCGGCCATGGGGAGGTTGGGGGTATTTTTGTGAATTTTGGGTGAAGAAATAGCTAGGAAAGAGAGTAATAAATGCTAATTAAAGCAATTTTGCCACCTTTCACTCTTTTCTTTTCTTTTTTTAATCCAAATCCTATTGCATAAAGAAAAATCTAGATATTTGAAAAGAAGCTTCTAAAATAATTTTAGTGACAAAAAAATAAATTTATTCACAGGAGAAAAATTTTCCGATTTACGTGCACAAAATACCGCTTAAAATAATATTTTATTTGGGAAAAATTCTATCTGAACCAAAACCTCCCAAATACCCCTAAAGTTCGCGCACAAACTTTAATTTAGCTAAAAAAAAGTGCCGGTAAGCCTATACGGACGTTTGATCGAAATCGGGTTCAAACGGGAAAAACCGACAATTTTGCCCTAAAACGGGAAAATTCGCAAAACATTCTGAAACGTTACAATCTACCCCCTTATAAAAATTCGTCCCCGAATTTAAAATTTTCACTAAGCGTACCTTCAAAGAGAAGAGTATAAAACTCCCAATTCTCGCTCGCGGCCTACCAAGTGATCATCTCACTATACGGCTACGTCCAAGAAAACTCTCCACAGATGGCAAGACCCTTGACCGAAGTTTCTCCACCTGCCGAGCCACTAACACACATGGCTCCTGGTGAACTAAAAGATTGAGTCCTAACTAATGGTCTGTTCTGAATCATGTGAGAAGGTCATGAAGGTAATTGCAAAGTATTAACACAAAGAAAACGGGGTGAATCATCGATAATTTGGGCGGAAGTGCCAAATTAAAGACAACGAAAACTAACTCGCTTAAAGGATCTCAAAAGAACCTATAATCTTGGGATAAGCTTCCCAAAACACAACATGTCATTCATCGGAAAATCCGTAGGAATACATGATCTTCCACTGCGAACTCAAGTCTGCGACCAATATGGTCGGCATAAAACCTCTGTCTGCACTGGGCTACTCTCATCCTGACCTGAACCAACTGGATCGTCTCCGAAGTCTCTAGACTAGCTGAGATCCAAAAATTCTACTACGCAGAGTCAGAAAACAGACTGGTGATCGACACGACCTGTCTAAACCTAGAGGTTGCCAATTGGAGTGTCTCCTGATAACAACTATCGAAGGAGAATCCTAACAATGGCGAGTGACGATCCCAACTGCCGACAACAACAACACGAACGCACAAACATATCCTCCAGAGTCTGGTATAGCCCGCTCTCACAAACCCATCATCCTGCAGATGGAAAGATGGAGCTAAAGCTTAACCAGTACCCAAGGCTTCCTGAAGCTTCTGCCCAAGACGGCAAGCAAACAGGGTGCCTTCATTGGACACGACCCTCGAAGGAACTCCGTGCAATGCACTACTTAATAAAGAACAACTAAGAAAACCGAGTAAAACCGGACAACAAGCATCCGAATGGAGACACACCCTGACTAAACCTGGGTATACCCATAACGAAATTCATGGAAATCTGCCCCCATTCCCACTTCGGAACGGTTAAAGGTTGCAACTCTCCAGCCGGTCTCAGATGCTCAACCCAAAACACACAACAAGACAAACACCTTGAAACGTAACCTGAAATTTCTCTTTACATTCCTGCCCACCCGTAACTATCTCACAAGTCACATCAATGTTGGTGGAACTTGAATGAATACAGAGAATTGACAGATGTGCCAGCTCTAGGATTTCACGTCTCTACCCGATAATATCAGGTACACAAACGCATTCCTAACTTAGCACACCCTTGTCACAATCAAAGACTCCGAATCATTACCCAGCCGAGTATGCTCAAGTATCTCTAACGAACGAGCGTCGGCGGGCGGTGTCACAACCACACACAATCGAGCCACTTTCGTCAAACATTACAGTTAAATCACAAAGTCGCCCGAACCAAAAGCAAAGAACCGATGCAGTTGCTAACCGAATCTCCAACTGCCGAAAACTACATACACATGCCTCAGTCCAAAGAAAAGAACCTCCATTCCTGTCATTCCAGTCAACTGTGCAGCAATACGCTAGTAATCCTGCACGAAACGGTGGTAAAAACCTACTAAGCCCAAAATCAATGGACCTCTGTCCGTACACAAGTCTGGGCCTAAGCTGTACAGGCTCGATCTTCCTTGGAACCATACGAAACCGTCTCCCGTAACTACAAGACCTAGGAGTCAACACAAACAAGCCTAAAAGAACACTCCAAGAATCTAGCAAACAGCTGGGGCTCTCCCAATGTCTGCAAAACAAATCCTCAAGTGCTGCTCCTGTTCCTCAAGACACAAAGTATAGACCAGAATGTCGTCAATAACACAACAATAGTTGGTCGAGGAACGGCCTGAAGAAATCTGGTTCATCATATCTATGAATGCTGCTAGGGCATTGGCGAGTCCAACGACACCACCAAGACACAAACTGCCCGTAGCACGCACAAAAGCAGTATTCGGAATGCCATCACTCCAAACCCGCAACGATGATGACCTGATCCCCAACAACTTAGAAAAAGTCTCGCACTTAGGAGACGATCAAAGAAATCGTCAAAGCGAGGTAAATGATACCTAACCGCACCGTAAGCCGGTTCAATTGACGATCTATCAATCCACAACCGCAATCTGTCGTCTTTCTCCTTGACGAACAGAAATAGGAGCTCCCAAAAGCGAAACACTTGTACACACAAACCTCCCCAACAACAACTCTGCAGCAGATCCTTAAGCTCCCTAAGCTTCACTAGCTCCCTTGGAACATCGTCGGAAAACTCTTGCACGATAGAAAACCGGTCCAACAAATCTATTGTGGCTTCGGTATCGCGAATGAACGCCAAGAATCCACGATATCTCCTCCAAAGCTGACTAGCGGAAAAGGCTGAATTCAAGCTGTGAGAGGTGGCACAACAAGAACTGACTCGCCGGGAAAAAAAAACCTAGCTGTTTTCTTACGGTAGTCCACAGACGCCTAACACGTAGCTAACCAATCCATGCCCATGAGAACGTCAAATCCAACATCTCTAGAAGGATCCAATGACGGCAAAATCTCCTCACCGTTTGGCATACGACTGAAATACGTATCGCGCAACAAAAGAATCGCTGACAGAAATTAACACAACAAAACGGCTGATCTAGCTAACACGATCTTCATCCCAACCACGGCACAAAGAGTGAAAAACCAACAAGTACATCAAAAGAACATGAGAATTAAGGATACCTGAAAACCCTGCATTGGATGCCTGTGCGTCCCGATGAGTAGAAACAAACCCTCGTGTCTGCCTTCTACCCGGAACTGTCAAAACTCTTCCTCTGCCAGACTGACCCCTCTGAGCAAACCTTCCGTGCCCATGACCTCTGAGAACACGACTCTGACGCGGCACTAAGGAACAATCCCTGATGAAGTGATGAAGGCTCCCGCATCGAAAACATCCATACGACGGCTGCTGGCCCTCCAGGGGATGAGAGCTGAACGACTGACCTCGTCCTAAGCCTCTGCCACTCCCACAACGGTCACGAAAACTGTCTCGATGACTAGGCCTCTGTCCCTGGACTGGCACACCGGTACGGGTCCTCCACTGTCCTGGAACTCACAAAGTCTCTGGAATACGTTTCTCGTCGACTGGGGCTACATCCACTGGTGCTACGTAGGTGACGGACTGCTGTATGCTGATCCCAAGGAACAATTGAGTAACAGGGGTGTCAACCTCCTGTCGCTGCGCTCGAATGGCATCAACTAATGATCTCATCATCTAGCGCAAGTCCTGCATCTCTGCCACAAGCCTAGCGAGCTGTTCTGTCGAAGGCTGATCCATCTGTACCTGTGCAACAAGAGTGCCATCCTGGTCAGTGCTCGTCTCACCCTAGCTAACTCTGACCTCGGCCCTCGCTGCATCACTCTGAGTCCCCATAGTCATCGGTGGCAAGGCTATAAATAGAGATAGGATTTGATAAGAATACAGAAATCGAATCACAAGGATATGAATCATGAAGGAAGGAATTTCAAGCAATTTGTACTTAGGCACTTTAGGCGAAGTACCGCATCATGAGCATGCTGCAGACATACACACACTACGTTACTCTGCTTAAGCTACCTACTCCATCATACCGAGGTCATCCTACACTCCGAAAGGTAAAACCTAACGCTCTGATACCAACTTTGTCACGACCCGAAATTTGTACATGACGGCCCTAATACTATGCAATGCCTACAGACGTAACGCAGTAAAAGAAAGCCAAAACCCAGAAATCTAAACCATGAAAATACGGAAAAGATAATAAAAGTTTCTGAAACGTTTGAAATCACAACCCAAATTCTTTAAAAGAGTCCACTTTTTCTTTAAAATTTTGGCAGCACCCCCTTTGTAAAAACTAACCCCCAAATGGGTACAACATGAATATAAAGTAAAGCATCCCAAACGGGAGCAAAGACCCACGCCCAACAGCGGAAAACAAACACCACAACAGATATACGACGCCGTAGCTAAGAAATAAGAGACAAAAGAAAGGAAACTGTAAAAAAGGCAACAAATCCACAATAATATACAATATCGTCCTCACCAAGTCTCTAAGTCACAACATACTAGTAGTAGATGGAGAGTACAAGAATACAACGAATATACAATACAAAATACAGATAACCACCAAAACCCACCTAAGCAAAACAGCACACTGTGAACCGATGCGGTATCTGTAGCGAAAGATGATAGATAGGTGAATAGCCTGCCTCGACTACTCTGGGGAAACACCTGCAATACCTGTGGCACAACGGGGTGAGTTGCCAACTCGTGAATAGTAAATAACATATGCAAGTAACCGCAAGTATGCACGTAATGCGTGAATCTAAGATTTGCAATTACTAGTAATAACATGTCATATGAATGCAAAATAATGGAAAGTACACTAGCAGGTACAACCAATATATATAAAGCAATAATGATAGGACAACAGTATGCAATAATCATGCGATAGGGATATGAGAATGTAAATGTGCAATAATCATGAAAGGTACTCTAACAGGTACTACTAATACATGAAGCAGTGCACAAATACATAAAGGTGGGGTATGGAGTGAAGTATGTCATTTCCACGGAATCCTGACATCGTGGTAGGATCACAATCCAGCAAGACAATTCAAATCCCAATTCCTCAAATCAGCCCCCAAATTGGCTCTCATATTATCTAAGTATCACATCTCCTCAATTGCACAATATCAAGTATATCTCATATATCCCGAATATACTACCTCAAGTATATCTCACATATATCGAATGTACAATCATCAAGTATATCTCATATATATCGAATGTACAAAATCAAGTAGATCTCACATATCTCGTATGTACAATATCAAGTATATCTCACATATCTCGAATGTACAACAGTAAGTAGATCTCACATATCTATCCAGTATCCAATCTCAAATGAATCTCTTATATCCCGAGTCAAAATCTCCAGCAAAATTCTAACATCCTAAATATAATGGCGTAAATAAATATGATGAGGTCAATACACATATATTAGCGTCCCATTCCACTAATATTGGTGTAATGGTATATATAACAGTGGCTCAATCCCCTGTTATATATACAAAGGAGTAATTAGAAATATCATGAAACCAATGTGCCAAGCATCGACACAGAAATACCGATCCATCAGGTGCTGTCTCCATGACTGGCCCCCTGATAGGTACGTATCATACGCTATCCCGAAAGCTCGAGTGGCTAGCTCTGACCCTCGCCTCTCGACGTATCCATACGTACATGACTCCCGTCGGTATCCACATGATAGCCGCTGAGTCATTGGTCCTGTCACCGGATAGTATGGTTCCCCTAAGCCTCATCGCCGGACACCACGACATCGTTCTTGCTTCGGGGTACCTCCGGGCCCCACCATGTACCCGCATACGGATCCCTCCTGTCCTCGCATGGGGTATACACATTGTAAACGTTAAATCTCATGTTGGCTGCTAAAATATCATATCAAGGAAACCGGGTTTTTCTAATAATGCATAATTTCATGAACTCCCACGGTTCCCGAATCCAGAAAACATCATGAAAAATCCATATAACAATGCGAAAATCCATGAATAAAGTATGCGCAACATAAAAACTGTAATGTAAGCGTATAAAGGAAAAGCCGCTAATTAACTGCAACCAGTTAATATAAATATCATGCGGTTCCTAATATCTCCAATTCTTAATCATACAACAATAAGGGTAAATAAATAGCTATAACCAGATATATGTAAACACATGAAGGTATAGCAGAAAATATAGGTATCTACCTATTTGTAATGATGTGATATACGTATCAGGTATAAGTGAAGTATGAAATATAAAGCACACCTGTAGCTATGTCCTTCAGTGTGTATGTACCTATCACTAATGGTACAATACCCTATAGGTATACAGGTAACTATATGTCAAATGCGATAAGAAATATGAATCAATGTCACAATGTCCCTAACCAAGCAATATAACATCTATAAGTGGTTCGTGTGTGACATGGTAATTATTGACAGTGTGTGTAGCATACAAACAGTGCTCCTGCAACATAAATCGTCAATAATATGTGCAGTGTCCTACTACTACTAGTCCAGGCACACTACATCTAATTAATAGGGTAAATACGCAATTCTAAATATGACATAGAATATGCGACAAGTTAAAATCACTAGCCCAGACGCATAACGCCATGCGGGCGATTCCCCTGTAGATGTTAAATCTACTCACCAACGCTCCTGGCTAAATGAAGCCTACCACCTGTTTTCCAATGTCGTAGCATCCGAAGTCCCCGCTTGCGAATCTAAAATTTCACAAACACATCACATAAGCATATATTCTACATCGACGAAAAGATATCGAAACGCAAGAATAACGCCCTGAAAATTACACTGCGCGCTTAGCGCATCTAACGCGCACGACATCGGCCAAAAATCCTATCTAGGGTCGCCAAACTACGAAACACCTAGTCTAGATTCCGATCGTCCCGATCGCATATTCAAAACACAATAATAAACGTGGACTCAAAATAAATAACGTCGTAACGTCAAAAGAAACCCACGCCTAAAAGTTACCGAAATCTAGTAAGCGGTACTTATCTTTATAGCACAAAACTACGAGTTTTACCAAAACTATAATTTACAAACATCTTCAAATAGCAAGGTTAAACCATTTAAACCATTTCTATATTTTTAAACTTTCTTAATTAAGCTTTAGCAAAAACCTAGTAATCAAAAACCCTTAATTAGGCAAAGTAGTAATTAACAAAAATTAGCATTTTCTACTAGGTTAATCATCTCCAAAACACAAATTAACACATCAAAAGAACACTAAACACTTAACAAAATTTAACCCTAACATGAATTTCTTAAACCAAATATAAATGAATTAATCATAATTTAAAAACTAAACTAAATACAAAATTAGCTAACTAAATTAGCTAGATTTAAGATTAAAGCAAGTATAAAAGGATTAAGGTAAGAATTATACCTCCCCAAGAACACCAAAATGAAGCTTAATCCATCATCTTAGCATCAAAACCCAAGCTTGCTGAAGAACCAAGAAGGATTAGTGAAGGAAAAGATGGTTTTATATTTATTTAGGATTTTTGTGGATTTATTTTGGAATTTTTCTTGAAGAATTTTGAAGAAATCTTGAAGAAATGATCTTGGGAAATATTTTGGACAGAAATTGGTGATAAGGGTCGGCCATGGGGAGGTTGGGGGTATTTTTGTGAATTTTGGATGAAGAAATAGCTAGGAAAGAGAGTAATAATGCTAATTAATGCAATTTTGCCACCTTTCACTCTTTTCTTTTCTTTTTTAATCCAAATCCTATTGCACAAAGAAAAATCTAGATATTTGAAAAGAAGCTTCTAAAATAATTTTAGTGACAAAAAAATAAATTTATTCACAGGAGAAAATTTTTCCGATTTACGTGCATAAAATACTGCTTAAAATAATATTTTATTTGGGAAAAATTCTATCTGAACCAAAACCTCCCAAATACCCCTAAAATTCGCGCACAAGCTTTATTTTAGCTAAAAAAGTGCCGGTAAGCCTATACAGACGTTTGATCGAAATCGGGTTAAAGCGGGAAAAACCGACAATTTTGCCCTAAAACGGGAAAATTCGCAAAACGATTCTGAAACGTTACAAAGAACCCTTTTCACGAATGTTTTTACTGTGTGCCGGTGGGCACAAAACAACATCTTTGGCAGCTCTCACAACACGACCTTTTTCACCCCCTCCTTACATGTTGTGCACACTCTTATGACAAAGAACCCACGTTTCAACATGTGCACTGTTTTGCTTCATTCTATAGGTGCGGGGAAAAGGGCTACAAACTACTCCTGTCCTATGCTAGTCACCCAGCTTTGCCGTTATTTCCTCCCCGTCTAGGAATTTGACTTTTACATGATAGGAGGAGTTCCGGTTCGGCCACTTGTTGAGGGCGTTACTTCGTACTACTCTAGACTGACTGATAGATGGTCGCGAACCGAGCCGACGGAGAATGTGCCCGCTCGCACCCCTAGCTCTAGCTCGACATCGAGCGAGGGCGAGATGATCCCTCAAGAGCATGCACACTTAATGAGGAGAACGGTAAGGGGAATTGATTCTTTGAGGGACGAGTTTAGGACGACGGCACGATAGCACGACCGTCGGCTGACAGAAATTGAGAGGGGTATTCAAACCCTATTGGCAAGGGAAGAGCGATCATGTTCACGCTCAAGGGCGCGACGTGGGGCCGGGCAGTGAGGGCACTGCTTTGCTTAAGTTTGGAGGAGATGGTGCTGTATATAGTTATCCTTTGCATTGCATATTTTTCTTATCCTTTTGCATATTTAATTTCTGCATTGCATCTTTATATGAAAATCATAAAAATTTGAAGAAAAAAAAAACTAGAAAAAGAAAAACCCATAAAAATTGAAAATTTCAAAAAAAATTTATAAAAATTAATGTATTCAATTTTGGCTAATTAACTAGAGTTTGACAGATAGGTTAACTAGCTAGGAACAACTAGATCTTAGACTTAGTATGTTAAAAACCCTAAAATAACCTTCCTTAAAGTTTAATGGTAGAAAGTATATATCTTTGTAGTTTATTTAGAAATAGGCAAAATTTTGAGTTCACTTCTTGGGCTAAGTCGAAACAAAGGAAAAATATTGATATTCTTATTAGAGTATAAGTTTGAAAAATAGTTCCTAACTTAAGTCTAGATTCTGAAAATGTATACCCTACAATTTGCACAATCACGCACCTTGAAACTTGGAATAGTAGAAGAGACCTTGAAATGCTTTTTTCTAAAGTCCTTAGTATGAAGAAAATAAAAAATAATATAAGTGTGAATAAAGAAAAAAAATGAACACTGGTTTTTGTGATTACTTAAGGCTGTAAAAATAGAAAAATATTTAGCGAGGGTGCTTCATCACCTAGTGCCTTAGACCAACTGGTTTGGGAGTCACTGCTAAAAGCCTTAGGTGTTGCAAGACTAGGATTTACACTTTAAAGTGCGAACGTATCTTGTAATCGGTCGTTGGTACCTCAAGAAGTATTAACGGTCGCATGAAGGATGTATAAGCGAAATTCAATTAAAAATTCACCAATTAATAAGTGCTTTGGACAATGGACAAGAGTACGATTGCTTGATTTGAATTTCCAAGTGTATGGGTGATTTATACACACACGTGGGGATATGTGATTGGGATTTAGATGAGAGAAAGGAGTGAAGAATAGAACTTGTATCTTTAGTAAAGTTGATAAAAATTCCTAAGTGGAGATGGAACCCTAAAAAGAAAACTTAGGAAATGCCGAAAGCTAAGTAAGTCTATAGAACATATATAATCTTAAGTTAAATGATGAGGAAGTGTGAAGAATATGGGTGGATAATTTACGGGTTGACGATAATAGAATTCCTTATTAGAAAACCTAATTGGAGCACAAAAGATGAAAAGCCGAATTGATAGGATTTTGTGGGTAGTATCCGCTGAAAACCCTCAGGAAACAACACTCCTCCTACTAGGGACATCTAGAGGTTTAACGGCTTGTTGCACGAGCTCGGTGCAATCGCGTTTCCCTGCGAAAGTGCGGTTACGTTTTTTGTCGAGAATAAAAAAAAATATAAGTTTACTCGAGGATGAGCAAAAGATAAGTTTGGGGGAATTTGTTCATATCTTAATATTGCATTATTATATTCCCCATTCTTATGCATTTTATAATAAAAACAGGTGCTTTTGACCCATGTCTGCTACATAGTACAGGTTACAGGTCCTTGGAGCGAAAACAGTGAAAAAGGCAAAAGACGATACAAAAGAGAGACTTTTGACCAACAAATAGAAGGATCTTAGTCAAGCCTAGATGAAGAACAGTTCACAATGTACAAGGCAACGCAAGGTCCAAGATGTCAAAGCGAACGGTTAAAATCTACTAAATGATTCAATGGAGATCTGGAGAATATATAGAAGCCAAATAGAGAAAAGAACCAAGTAAACAAGAAGCCCTAAAAGAACCAGATCAAGCCATAGAATTTGAAACTCCAAGTTGACTAATGGGCCGCGGAACCGCGGCCCAAGCCTACCAACGCCGCGGTTCCGCGGCCAAAAAAGCCCGGAGAGAAAAGATTTTTTACCATTTCATGGTGCGGCGCTGACTAGTCAACCTAAGGGCAAATTTGTAATTACAGACGTGCGAATCAATTGTAAACATAGGGTTTCTATGTCCTATAAATAGAACCCAAATCATTGTATTTTCTCAGGCCTCTATTCATCAATAAAATTTCAGTTTCTTTGAAGATTGGAGAGCATCAATCGTAAGTAGGTTATTTTTCTGCCCTAGTTCTAGTTTTTAATTTCTGCCCCAGGTAAATTCTTTTCTTGCCCTAGTTTAAAATAGTTTAGAATTTTTATTAACTTGCCGTAGATCTTTCATCTCTTTAATCAAAACTTCAAATAAAAATCATGTCTTTCGTAGATCCCTCAATGAGCAAGTAGTTTCCTCACTTGTTAGGGTTAGGAATAGGGAAGGGTTTGAGAGATAAAGATCTCTCATCTCTTTTCTTTGCCAATCTGTTATGAACATTAGGATTCCATGCATACTTTCATCTTCCGCTCCCTACGGCACTCTACCCACGAGGTAATGGTGATCCGTAGTATAAAAGACCGGAGTTGTAAGTTTTCCATGGAGGTTAGGGTAAAGATTAAGAAAGGAAGGACAAGAATCTAGAGAAAGAAACATCTTCCCAATCATCCTAATCCCCTTTAGTAATATTTACCATAACCCCTAATATGATATATAATTAAAGGCATTGGAAAGAGGTGTAGGTCTTTATTTACCAAACTTTACCTAAACCTAATCCTAGCAAGTTTCTAATCATAGTATAACACAACTTAGTTTTTAGATCTAATTAAAAGACCAAATACCATTTGGAATAAGCTCGTAAGAACATTTAGGAAAATTACAACATCCCTGTGGATCGACCCGTATTCACCGGCTAGCTTCATGCGACGCCGTTCTTGATTGCGGTAATATATTTTTGATCGTTAAAAACTCAATAAATCATGCACTAATCAATTTTAATTTAAACTGCATATAATTAATTTTAAAAATGCCAAATCCAATAAATATATTTTTAAATGAATAAATCATTTTAATCTCCAATTATTTCACAATTTTTTCTATATATTTATACCATTTTACAAAAACCCCAAATTCACAAATCGGGTAGTTTTCGCGAAATATATTATTTTAATATTAAATTCCAAAAATAATATTTTATATTTTTCTGAAATGTTACAATCTTCCTCCTTTAAATAAATTCGGTCCCCGAATTTAAATTTAAACCCGGTCCCTAAATTTAAATTTAAACCCCTAAATACTAAAACATTTCAGTAATCAGCTCAAATCACAGGGCTCCAAAATCACGGAAGATACAGAAATAGCACAGCGCATCGTGTGCGCCTAAAAATGAGTACAAAACTCAAAATCGAACTCCGTCAAGCGTCACGCAAATCATCGGATTTGCACGCAAATCATCAGAGTTATAATGGAGATACAGATCTCAGAATCCACTACTGAAATCCAATATACACTAGTCGAATACTATTATACATATATAGTACGCATCCTTGAAAAAATCTTCTAAAATAGAGTAAAACACTTCCAAAATTTTTTCAGAATCGCGGCGTGATGCGTAACTCACGGCACAAGTGACAAACGCTTATTTGTAAAGTCATAAATATATGTTCATATATGTTTTGCTCAAATATACGTTCCGCCCTTTTAAAATATCTCAAAAGATTTTCCTTTGTAAACGTTCGTGTCGTTCACGGACACGTAGGAAATAGCGAGACTATAGCTCCTTTTCGAAAACCTCTTGGTAAACTTTTTTATGCATGCAAAGTACTCAAGTACTGTCCTCAGATCAGTCCTGTTCGGCTACTACTTAATATAGCGCCCATCATGAAAATAAAGTGCTCAAGAGCAAAATCAGCCCCCAAAGGAGTATCCAATAATCACGTGCGTCTGGTGTGCACAGAAATCAAATCTAAATACAAGTGCTACGAATGTGCACAAAACCAAACTAAGCGCAACGGGTGTGCACGAAAGCATCTGTCCGGTGCAACGGATGTGCACGACAATAATATCAAGTGCATCTAGAGTGCACGAAAATCTCAACCCAATGCAACTAACATGCACGAATGAAAATCCCAATCGAGTGCATCCAGTGTGCATAAAATCACATCTCATATCATGCGCCGAACATGCGCGAAAATCCAAATCAATTGCATCCGTCATGCACGAATGAAATCTAAATCAAGTGCATCCAACATGCACGAATAAGATCTCACTCAAGCGCATCCGATGCGTATAAAATCCAATACTAAGCGCCTAACAAGCGCAAAAATCCAACCCAAGTGCGTCAGGTCCGTATAAATGTCCAGTGCGGTAAAGCGCACGAAAACGAATGTCAAGTGCAAACGTGCACAAAAATATAATTCTGGTAAAACAAATACTCAAATACATAAATCGGGTGCAACCAATGTACGGAGTATAAATCTGGTGCAAAAGTGCACGAAACACAAATCCGGTGCATCCAGTGCACGAAACACAAATCCGGTGCATCCAGTGCACGAAACACTAATCCGGTGCATCAAGTGCACGAAATACAAATCTGGTGCATCCAGTGCGTGAAATACAAATCCGGTGCAACAAATGCATGGAAACACATCAATAATTCAAATGCGTATAAAAAGCAACACTGAGTGTACCAAGGTGTATAAAATCATAAACGTGTGCAACTGCTTGCACAAAACACGTATCAATACATTGCAAGCATATGTGAGCTATACCGAGTTCAAAAATCAAATCGAGTGCGTACAACATACACAAAATCAAATCAACCGTATGAAATCCATGAAATCATAAGCACGTGCAGCCAAGGCACAAAATCAATATTAGGTGCAATAAATATGCACAAATGTAAATACCCAGCAGGTGCAGTCATAGTGCACGAAAACAATATCATGAAACTCAAATGCAAGCGATATAAGCGTGATACTCGGATCACAAACGCCAATCGCAACAAATGACATTGAGGTACACCTCCTACAATGTCGAAAAAATGTCGGTATGCCCAAAAATGGCAAACCAAGAACATCCGCTTGCCTCATGCTTACGATCTGGCGTCCTCTGTCTCTGGATCCTCATTTCTCTATGGATTACCAATCTCGCAATCCATCGGGTCATTGGCCCGGTCAGGTGTACTAACAGAAACGATTCCGCTTTGGCACTCCTCTGGTCATCTCTCGGCCAATTAGCATGACCACTCGTAAAGTAGCACGTCACTGGCGTCGGCCTCTGGCCCTCTGAATACACGTGACACAACTTATCCTGGGTGAAACTCTTATCGCAGCAGTGTCCTGGAAGGAACCTGCTCAAGGTCTCTTCCGATCTCGCCTATGCCGAACTATACGGAGGTTGGTACTCTTACATAATCTTTTCTTGTTTTCTGAACATCTGCGTTCTCAGCACAGCATTTTCTCGGGAACTGGCCATATCCTAACGCCTCTGTGTACATATCCGATCTCTAATCTCAACGGGGAGTAACAATAGCTCGTCAGCATCGCACGAACATCTTGTTCTAATCGACTTTATTATCGTCCACTTCAACGTCACGTCATGCTATTTGCATTCTGTAATTGTTCTCGGCTACAGTCAATCCGGAGTTTCTCACACTGACTCGAAATTACGAACTCGGTATCTTCATCACACTATAGAAGATATCTAGCCGAACACGTCCTCGGGAATTCATCCCAACCATCGGAGGAATACTCTACATTCGTCCGTTCTCGATCAACTCAAAACGCATCTGGGTGAGGACCTCTATCCGAAACTGTTCAACTTACTGTAGGGTTCCTAGGCACCCTAATGAAGTCTCACAAGGTATCAACCATGCCAATTTCAAATTTTAACGGTGCCGAGAAACCCGACTACGGATCGTTGGCTAGAAAACTAGGCGAAAAAGAAAACTAGTTAACACTTAACTACGAGATACGGAAATACAACCTTTGTAGATCCGGTTCTCCACCTCCATAGCTCCGCAATGAAGTCTCCTCGCTGTCCATAACAAGTCCCGGGCTCTAGCGTCGGCTTCATCGGAGAATGGACGGGCTAGGTCATCGATGTCCATGCCGAAGATGATCTACGTCGAGGCATCGCTAAATCAAGCTCCGACTTCACCAAGTCAAGAAAATTGTGAAGAAAACACACTCTACTACTTGGCAAGAGGTAGAGGATGAAGAAATAGGAAGTGGGTAGACTTTAGAATTGGATTTCTCACTCATTTCCATCAATCACCATTGATGGAGCTTGCTTTCTTCAAGTGAAGAAAGGAAGAAGAAGAAGAATATTATGTTATGATAAGTTATTTTAAAATGAAAAGAAAATGAAAACTTATCATAATGCAAACCATGGTGAAGTGTAGAGATTAAACCAAGGTTAGTTGGAATGGTTAGGATTAAGGATGAGATAAGAATGGTTGACTTGATCAAAGCTTCAAGAAGCTTCAACATAAAACAAAATAAGCCACCATCCTTAAATAATTTCCAAAATGAATATATAAATAAATAAATAAGATAATCAAAACCCTAATCATTAACTTAACCATGGTTTAAACTTTACACTTAACCAAGTTAACATGTATCATCAAACATGATACATGCAAGTGCACAAAAGTATATCACATATACAATGTGCACAAACTAAGTGAGAAAATCCGTTTAAAGTGAACCAATACTAGTTAGTGCAAAGTAATATATCAAATATATAATTATGCATTAAATCATTAAATCAACACTTGATTCAATGATCCGGTCATGTCGCACACAACCGACTAGTATTCAATGTATCGGCTTATCGAATCAATACTTGATTCGATAACTAGGTTATATCGCATACAACCATTCGATACATTCATCGCGAGATTAGAATACGGTATCACATACACGCATTATTCTCGGTCCCGCACATATCTCATATGCGCTCCTATTTCGTTTCGCTTGAGCCAGGAAACCTCTGTGTAGGACTCTAAAGACTCGTCAATACGCCGGCAGCGGATGATGATCATATCAAACATCCACAAGCCGCAAGCGGTCTGCTAAACGTAACGGCCACCCGGGTATTGAGCGATCTGAAGATCGACGAGCAAGCCCGCTCACACTCCAGTGAATCCAACCAGTAACACTACCGTACATTCCGGTCTGATCGTCTGATATGTCGCATATCTCGCCTAGGGATGGTAAACGTCAAACCCCAATAGCTCGATAAGTCATGTCGATATGAAGTCTATAACAATTCGAGAAACTACTGGTAACACTTACCAGTAAATCTCAGCAACCCTGGCCAGGGATTTCCTGTTATAGCCAATCGAACACAGCGCAACATCAACCCCCTATACCGGGAGAGAAGAATCCCCTCCTATCGCTCATTGCCTCCATGTGACTCGGGACTGTACCCAAAAACCACCGTTTTGCATGCCCTCTTGGACGTGGTAAGATGGAAATCAAAGCACAGCGGGAACCACACAAGACTCTATGACGATCTCGGATCAACAGACTACTCTGTACCAGTGTCACCAAAGAACTGCCATCTGACGTGAGGTATAATACCATCTGGGAGTTCTCGGCGAGTCCGTCCAGTGTACCCAGTCTCCACTGAGCACCCGTATATCATCTCTGATGTCATACACCAATGGCTATGGGATCATCCATCGCCCATCTGTATGGGTCGAGAAGGTATGCGCTAGTCTACACTGGTATATCGATGCCCCGTCTCGATACACCCACGACTAGGGACTTTGAAGGATGTACTTATGGACTACCATGTCCCCACTAGTATGATCCGCATCATAGTCCAGGTAGTCATTTACAGATCCTAAGGGCTTTACCAACATGTAACAGAGAGACAATCAGCATACACGTTAAGGTAAAGGGTAACCAGATAGCATACTATCATGTCGAGCAAGAAAGTCCTCCCTATATATGTCCCAGCATCCACTACAATATACATCCTGTGTACAGTAATGGCCTCTAGGGCATACATATAACTAACAATCTCCCACTTGCACTAGGGCCATCTGTAGCAGTGGTTGAAGTATCTCATACTCAACCATCCCATAAAAATCTCTCTCTGGGAACAGGCCTTTATGAGTGGATCCGCCGTGTTGTTCTCTGAGTCTACTCTCCTAACCTCGATCCACTGGAGATCAACCATCTCCATGATCAGGTGATACTGCCTTAGAATATGTCTGGATCACTGATGGGACCGGCGTTTCTTGGCATAAGCCACAACTCCATTGTCACACAATGGTAGGAACCTAGTTCATCTCATGAACCAATATACACCCAAACAGCCTCTTTGGTACCATCTTAAGTAGCGATGTATCCTGCCTTTATCTTCTAGTATGCCACGGTATCTAGCTTGGAACTCTTCCAACATACCGTCCCTCCACTGAGGGTAAAGACAATGCCTGTGAGTGACATTCAGTCGTCTTTATCAGCCTGGAACCCTTCCAGTGATTCTCCCCAGGATCGGTTGATACCGTCTCACTACAACTAGTGAGAGTCCTAACATCTAATTAGATCTATCTCATAGATCTAAAAACCCAGGATTTAGGAGGTATCACTTTGATCCTATATGGAGAATCATTGTGATAAGCGGAGATTGATCGAGCGTAGCATAGGTAACTCCTTCCCTATCAAGAGTATGTCATCCACGTACTCTACGAGGATCGTCACCATACTCCCTACTACCTTTTTGTATATACAAGGTTCATCTACCATTTTGATGATGTCAAACTCTTTGACTATTTCATCAAAACAGATGTTCCAACTCCGCGATGCCTGCTTTATCCTATAAAGCATCTTGTACACGTTTCCGCTGCTCCCACTGTCTACGAAGCCCTCTGGCTGTGTACATATAGACGCACTCTTCTAAAAACATCATTTAGAAAAGCAGTCATGACACCCAACCACCAGATATCGTAGTCATGGTATGTAGCCGTGGCAAGTAGGATCTGGATGGACTTAAGCATAGCTACTTGAAAAGGTTTCATCATTATCCATGCTTGGTCGATGACGAAAACCTTTAACAAGTCCAGCTTTGAAAGTCTCAACTTTTCCATCTACACCAAGTAATCTTCTCAAGATATACTTGCTCCTGATGGGGATTTAACCCTTCAGATATAGCAACCAAAGTCCATACTTTGTTGGTGTATAAGGATTCCATCTCAGATCGATAAACATCCAGCCATTCTTACAGAGTCTCACTCCTGATGGCCAGCTCGAAGCTAGTTGGGTCATCATCTCATGATGCAATCCTCGCTCCCACTGTCATAGAGAAACCGAAGTATCTCTCAGGTGAGTGAGGAAGCCTACTAGATCGGCGGAGAGGCTGAGGTTCGTTGGAATCTACTGAATCCTTTGGTTCTACCAAATCATCTGCTGTTGTTTGTATAGCTGGAACCTTTCCAGTTCTACATTACAGACTTTGCCTCGAGCTTGTCCGAATTTTGCTTTCAGACATAGGCCGGTCAACCCCAAATCTTAACTAGGTTAAGACATGGGCTCTTCGCATACCATATCTCATATGGAGTGGTAGGCAACTAATTTGATTCGAACCCTATTCAATAGGTATGCAGCTTCTCAAGTGCATAACTCCCAAATAGGAAATAGGTAACTCAGTAGTACTCATCATAAAGCACACCTTATCATATAGGGTGTTATTGCTCCGCCCCGATATACCATCGTGCTATGGTGTATACAGAAGAGAAATGCTGAGAGAGAATCTCATTCTCCTTTAGAATAATCCAGGATTTTCGTGCTCAAGTATTCTCCTCTTTGATCACATCAAAGGACATAATACTTATACCCGTATTTTGGTTCTCTACTTCTAACTTATATTCCGTGAATATCTCAAAAGGTTCGGACTTGTGTTTCAACAGGAACATAGGTCTGAAACTCGAAAGATCATCAGAGAATGTAATGAAGTACAAAGAACCGGTCTTGGCATGTGTAGACAGGGGACCTACATACATCAACATGTATCATCCCAAGAGTTCACTAACTCTTTCTCTGTTTCCAATAAACAGAGCTAGTGTCATTATATCTTTGTGACATGACTGGCAAGTTTCACAAGATGTAGATTCAAACTGATTTAAATATGCATCTACATGTAACTTCCGCTAGTCGGGTCACATTGATCTGACCTAGTCTACAATACCTTAAGAAGGATCCGTTCATTTCTGAACTCTTCCTCTTATGTGTGTTCCATATACTTAGAACCGTAGTTTGATTTAGAACATCAACGCTTTTAGATAACGTGCCTGAACCGATCAACTTTTGATATAGGAAATGTTCAAAATATTATCCAACAATACAAAATTATATCCTTTCTTTACTAATAAAGAGACTGATATGATTTTGTATATCAGGTTCGGTATCTAATAACATTCGTTCAGAATCAATGTATTGGTAATATAGGGTGACAGTGACCAACAGACTTGGCTGCAACACTTGCCCCGTTTTCTGCCTCATGAAACTAATCACCCGTTCTCAGTTCTCTACCTTTCTGTAGCCCTATGTAACATATTACATATCTGGGATCCTGATCTGGTATCACATACCCAGGACATAAAGGATACTGAGAAACAGTTCTCTGTAATGAACACACCCGAAGATGATGCATCAGCATGCACTCTCTTCGTTTGGGTGGCATGGGAATTCTGGTAATCCCCAATTTCCTGCTCTGTCTTATAACAATTATAAGTTGGAGCGGGACCAACGTTCCCCAGCTCAGTATAACAAGCGGGTTCAGTCAATAATCCGTATTATTATCTTGATTAAGGCGTGATATGGTCGCTACCTGGAGAGAGAGAGAAGAAAACAATCAGCGTGCGCTCTTGCAAGAATAGATTGGTTATTATTTTATCTAATCAGGATGGCTCCCACTGCTTTTTATCAAATCTTCCTTCAAACCCTAAAAGGAAAGACTAGCTGGGATTAATTACACACTACAAGTTCGCCAATCTTTCAGCCAGGCCAGTGTCGGTACTTTGAGGGAGGTCCCCCGTGCTTTCGCACGAACCTAATTAATGTAAACCTCGTTTTCCCAGAGGCGTAACCCCGTTGACACCTTTCTAGACACCTACTTGATCGGCTAATTGTAATGTATAAAACTCTCCCAGGAGTAACTCTTACTCGCAGCGGGTATCGGGATCCAACTATCTCATAGAAGGTATGCAATCTCATTGCAAATTTCAACACTTGAAATTCCCGATAATATTTTGCCCCTAGTGTTCTATGACCTTGACGAATGCCAAACAACCCATAGTCTACTAGTCAAGTTCAACCCGTACATTTTTTGATTGAATTAAACCCACCCGCACGACCCTTGACGAATGCCAAACAACGCCGTACGAATACCCTAATCCAATCGCATCATATGCTCAAGCAGATAAATACTAGTTAGCTACCGTACACTACGCCTTGACGAATGCCAAACTACCGCAGCACGAATACTAACTAGTACATATCTGAAATGACGGAGGGCTACGACAGGTTTTTCTGAAAACCTATTGCGTAATGAACTTGATATCGTTGTAGGATCGAATGAATTTTGAAATGGAGTGTTTTTGAGGCTTTTCCAGTTTTGCTAAAGGAGTCACTCCTGGTGAAGGGATCGTCGGTCCTTTCCTCGTCGAATGAGGTGCGGGATATATCATATATATCACTGTGCAAAGAAAAAACATTTAAAAGCAATCAAAAGACAAACCGAGTGTGTAGCATCTGCCAGTTATTGCTAAAGGAGTCACTCCCGGTGAAGGGATCTCGGTCCTTTCCTTATCGAATAAGGTGCAGGATATATCATATATACCGCTGTGCAAAGCAAGAACTGTAGCTACCTGTTTTATTTTGAAATTCGATTCTACAACATCTTAGGTTTCTTTTATTTCATTAATCACATTAATGAAGTCCCATCATTTAAGTACCTAAACATCACAGATAAATACGACGTACACTTATGCCATCCGCATTCGCCTCGATGTCCCCTCGTGCACCGTTAGGTTAGGTAACTAACGGCAGAGCGGGGCAGGGCTAGCACGGGTGTAAAACATAAGTAACGTCTATATAATATATCATATATACTATATACTGTATCTATCACAGAACATCACATGATCACATCACAGATATCGCAGCAGAAGAATCATATGAAATATTGGATATACTAGGACGTCCGTGTTTTCAATACGAGCCAGTATAAAACACGGATTCCACGGTCGCGATGAATAGCCAAACCCACACCCCTAGACCCCTACGAGAGCGGCAAGCAACCCTTCCAATTCTTGAGTTAGGAGACCCGGACTCGACTCCTCGAGTTGGTCTCCCACTGGACTCCAGAACCCGGTTACTTGTGCCCTCCTCCTTGGGTCTATCCTAGTGCGGAAAAGTAAATAATATACAAAAGGTGACATCTTCCGCAACCTGGAAGTGCCCCAATAAATGAATATTACATACAAGTTTTTACATGAATGAAAATGAAGAACACTCATCTCACATAAAAAAAACCCGGCTATTCAAACACGACGATCCAATATAACATATCCAGCAACACATAACATCACATGTCATCAACGTAAGTAAATATGCGCATCCCAATTGTCGTTGGCATATAGCAACGAAACCGGCGATATCACATATTACACTTACGGTCACAGAAAAGAAAGTGTAAAACTACAACAGTTGGAATCCGCAACCACCTCAGACATCGCATGCCTGACCAAATGAATTACTTAGACATCGCATGCCTAACAATTATAAACCCCGCATTTTAGTCTCATTATCGAAAACTCTTTTCAATATCAAGTCGGGCAATTCAACAAGATTCCCGACATCCTGATCGAATGCTCGTCGCAAACTTCAGTAGGCGGCCGCACCCCCAACGCCATCGACGAAGTGCACCAAGGCGGAACACCGCCACCGCAAGCACCCGAATGGATGCTTTCGGCGACGGGGTTCTCCTACAGTCACTTGGTCGGGACTATGGGGTGAGGCTGTCTATTAAGTTTACCCGGCGAGTATCCGCGTACGCTACGTGATTGCGACGGACTTTTGATCACATCAAAATTCCGTGGCAACCGATCAAGTGAGACTAAACTGCTATGTTTATAACATTCATTTAGTTATCTCATAACTATTGTGAATTCCAATTGTTGTATCACATTCCGGATAAACAGAAAATGTTAAACTTTCCGATTGAACATTCGAACACCCAAGTTTTCCCGATACAGCTCAACACATGAAATAAGTCTAATAACATTCAGTTCGTGCCTCAGTACCAACGGTCCAGCCGTAGAAGGGTCAAGCCAACGCCTCACATGTGGCACGCCGTACTGCCCCAAACCCTAAGGTTCAAAGGGCAGTTCAAGACGGTCACATAATCGAGTTAAGGTTTGTTGTCTTCTAGAGGGACCATCGCGTTACTTGCACTACTTAGAACGTCATTAAACTACGGAAAAATCCAACACTTGGAAATTTCCTGACAGGGGAAAAATTGGGTATTTATATCCGGTCGAACTTTTTAACATATTCTAAAATTTATCCGGAAAGCCATATAGACAAAATTTGATACTCCGATCAAAACACCGAATCCCCAAAACAATCCCCAAAACAACTCTTGAATAAAATTTAAAAATACCCAGAGAACTCAGCACTGAAAACAATGAATTACTGTGCAACTTTTAAAGGCTGACGTCATCAAGATGCCGCGGAACCGCCACCTAATGTGAAAACTTTTCGTAATGCAAACCATGGTGAAGTGTAGAGAATAAACCAAGGTTAGTTGGAATGGTTAGGGTTAAGGATGAGATAAGAATGGTTGACTTGATCAAAGCTTCAAGAAGCTTCAACATAAAACAAAATAAGCCACCATCCTTAAATAATTTCCAAAATGAATATATAAATAAATAAATAAGATAATCAAAACCCTAATCATTAACTTAACCATGGTTTAAACTTTACACTTAACCAAGTTAACATGTATCATCAAACATGATACATGCAAGTGCACAAAAGTATATCACATATACAATGTGCACAAACCAAGTGAGAAAATCCGTTTAAAGTGAACCAATACTAGTTAGTGCAAAGTAATATATCAAATATATAATTATGCATTAAATCATTAAATCAACACTTGATTCAATGATCCGGTCATGTCGCACACAACCGACTAGTATTCAATGTATCGGCTTATCGAATCAATACTTGATTCGATAACTAGGTTATATCGCATACAACCATTCGATACATTCATCGCGAGAATAGAATACGGTATCACATACACGCATTATTCTCTGTCCCGCACATATCTCATATGCGCTCCTATTTCGTTTCGCTTGAGCCAGGAAACCTCTGTGTAGGACTCTAAAGACTCGTCAATACGCCGGCAGCGGATGATGATCATATAAAACATCCACAAGCCGCAAGCGGTCTGCTAAACGTAACGGCCACCCGGGTATTGAGCGATCTGAAGATCGATGAGCAAGCCCGCTCACACTCCAGTGAATCCAACCAGTAACACTACCGTACAGTCCGGTCTGATCGTATGATATGTCGCATATCTCGCCTAGGGGTGGTATACGTCAGACCCCAATAGCTCGATAAGTCGTGTCGATATGAGGTCTATAACAATTCGAGAAACTACTGGTAACACTTACCAGTAAATCTCAGCAACCCTGGCCAGGGATTTCCTGTTATAGCCAATCGAACACAGCGCAACATCAACCCCCTATACCGGGAGAGACGAATCCCCTCCTATCGCTCATTGCCTCCATGTGACTCGGGACTGTACCCAAAAACCACCGTTTTGCACGCCCTCTTGGACGTGGTAAGATGGAAATCAAAGCACAGTGGGAACCACACAAGACTCTATGACGATCTCGGGTCAACAGACTACTCTGTACCAGTGTCACCAAAGAACTGCCATCTGACGTGAGGTATAATACCATCTGGGAGTTCTCAGCGAGTCCGTCCAGTGTACCCAGTCTCCACTGAGCACCCGTATATCATCTCTGATGTCAAACACCAATGGATATGGGATCATCCATCGCCCATCTGTATGGGTCGAGAAGGTATGCGCTAGTCTACACTGGTATATCGATACACCCACGACTAGGGACTTTGAAGGATGTACTTATGGACTACCATGTCCCCACTAGTATGATCCGCATCATAGTCCAGGTAGTCAAGTACAGATCCTAAGGGCTTTACCAACATGTAACAGAGAGACAATCAGCATACACGTTAAGGTAAAGGGTAACCAGATAGCATACTATCATGTCGAGCAAGAAAGTCCTCCCTATATATGTCCCAGCATCCACTACAATATACATCCTGTGTACAGTAATGGCCTCTAGGGCATACATATAACTAACACTTACTGATCTCCTATCGGATCATCCAACGAACAACGTTATCTCTAGATCGATCTATTCTAGATCTGAGTAAGATTCTCCACACTGGAAATCTTCAACTCAACTGAACCTGCGTCGGCGCATCAAATCTGACGAATCACCTTCATCTCTCATCTAAAGATAGACTAGCTATCACCTGTCGCATCTCTGCCTGAAAGCTCCAGAGATCTCAGCTCATAAGCTCTGGAAGCGACATCCCATCAATCTCAGCAACAGCTGGGTCATCTGTCTGCAAGGTAGACAACATTATGATTTCTGAGGCAGGCTGTACATCAACAGGTTGCCTTTAACAATGTCCCGATCATCCGGTGCAAAACCGAACACTCGCCTCGAACGAGAGGTCACAACACAAACACTAAATCGATACGTTCCCATGTCACCAGAAAACACTATGGTCAGTCCTCGTCCATGACGAGCTCGTCCTGACCGCATCACTAGCAGCAGCTCAATCTGCGCTCAAACCATGGTGACAGGAACCTCAAGCATGTATCGATGAAACAGATCAAAGGAATGAAAGGAATCAACAGATCCAGAATGGATGCATGATCATAAGGAGGAACGGAATCAATGAGAGTATGATCATAGAAACAAATAGAATCAAGGATCTCAAATGGATGTATGATCAAGGGAACGAAAAGAATCACAAGTCTCAAGATATGTACATCCTAAGGTCGCTTAAGCGGAGTATCGTATTGTAAGTATACCGTGGAACATACGCACGGCACGTCACTCTACTTGAGTTACCTACTCCATCAATCAGGATCAACCTATGTAACGAAAGTACGGGTCTAATACCTCCATGTTCAAGTCTAAGTTCCGTAAGGTCAAGCCTAGGTTCCGAAATACATACGCCCTAGACTACGCATAGTCAAACATAGACTCAAACCAAGGTTAAACCTAGCGCTCTGATACCAACTTTGTCACGACCCGAAATTTAGTTCATGACCGGCACTTAAATCACGCAACGTCTAAAGGCATAACGTAAATTAAGTAAGCCGAAGCCCAGAAATCTAAAACCTTTTTAAAGAAAATAAAAGAGATGAAGTTTTGAAATAAAGGTATGATGAAATCAAATATTTTTTTAAATGCATAAATAAAGGAACATGAATATGCAAGTGGATTATACTAGTTGAAAAACATGTTTCATCTTTTTAAAAATTTGGGCAGCACCTCCCTTGTATATTTTGATCCAAAACGACATAAACATGATAATATAAAAGGCATCCCCAAGCGGGAGCTAGCTCTTCGCCAATCGGCGGAATCACAACCACGCAAGACAGAAATATAAGTATACGACGCCCAACGGTGAAGATCAACACAAAAGGATAATGTAAAGCAAGAGATCCAACCCACCAAGCGAACTTATAACCCATCGCTCTAAGTCTCGCAACCACAAATATTTCTAAGTCTTACTATTTATACAAATACTAGTTTTGATTAATGGAGTTGACTAGATAGAATAGGAATAATAATACAAGAGTGGAACGATCCAATATGTACCACCTACCAAAGAAAATCACCCGAATGCAAGTTGTGTGCCAGCGATACCGCTACTGATCCATGCGGTCAACCTGCAAGAACTGTGGCACAATAGGGGTGAGTTGCCAACTCGTGAGTAGAAAACATAATCAGGTAGAAATCGAATAAAACAACGATTTCCTAGGTCAACTATATCATAAAGGTAATATTATGATATCTATGGTGACCGTATCTGCATATGTGCCAACAATATAATCAATGCCTATCTGCATGTGGATAACATCTACGTGTGCATGAATGACACAACAACATCATGCATGTAAATATCATGAAAGTGTATGCATGTAAATATCATGAAAGTATATGCATGTAAATATGAGGATATCAACCAACGTGTGTCCATCAACGACACATCAAAATCATGGAACCTGAGTGTCCGACATCGACACTCGAAACATCATGAAACCCATGTCCAGCATCGACACGTAAATCCTCATATCTCAGGCGCCGCATCCTCAGATCGGCCCTCAGGCACCACATACTCTGGTCGGCCCTCATATTCATCTCACGACTCCGGTCGGTATCCTCCGGATAACCGCCGAGTCCAAATACTATCACCGGTAGGTAGTGTTCCCTTTGCCAGGCTCATCGTCTACTCCACGACAATCATTTCTTTCCCCGAGATACCTTACCGGGTCCATCATGTACCCACAGACAGTTCCTACCGCTCCTCGAATCGGGTTTCACATGCCAATCTCAGAACCGAGAAAATACATGGTGGACGTCTCGAAATATCATATCAAGAGAAACCGGGTTTTTAAAACAATACAAAATTTCCTTTGAAATTTAACCACGGTTCTCAAATCCAGAATCTTATGAAAACAACATCTCAATGCGTATAATCATAAAGCATGATGTATGCAAACGTAGAACAGAAATGTGAGCATATCAAGTATATCATGCGACATAGTATAGTGATGTGAGCATAGCAATATATCATGCAACATAGCATAATGATGTGATAATTTTACTGTGTAAGTGACATTGCAATTATCGATGATGAAAGTGTGTGAGCCGACAAATCTGTGTAAGTGTAACATACGCATCATCGATAATGGTGTAGGTGTACTAGCACAGGTATATGCACTGCAGTGAGAATATCATGAACGAAGCATAAAGTACATCATAAGCGAATCGCTATAAGGTATACGTATCTGGAACATATCCGAGTCGGTGAATCTATCAATCGACATCCAGCCTCACAACATCACGTACGGTATTATCCATCGTACGACATCCTCTAGTCAAGGGTATGGATCAATCATCAGATAAAACTCATCACGTACGGTAATTCATCGTACGGCGGTATTAAACAATTATGGATTCTATCAACCTATATGACAATGAGGATACGGACCTAACGTCTCGTACATCATATCACTCATTATTCACATCATTATATATGTATATAACTATATCTCAGGTCACATCCGTATCAATCTCATATCGTGGGACCGACAAAGGTATCAATTGTTAGTGTATATGCCCTAGAGGCCATTACTGTATCATACTAGTTTGTATATTACTTGATGGAAGCTTGGGATATTCACAGTTGTATAGATAATCTTGCTCGAAATGGTAGCATGCTACTTGGTTTGTTTCTACTTTAATGTGTACATGTATTTCTTTTAGCATATCGCCTATACACATTAGTGGAGCCCTTAAGATCTTTGCTTGATTACCAGCGTTGTGATGGCAGTCTGTAGGGTTCCTAGGCACACTAATGAGGTCTCACAAGGAATCAACCATGCCAAATTCAAAAATTTCCGGTGCCGAGAAACCCTAATGCGATCGTTGACTAGAGTTTAAGGCGAAACTACAAGCTAGTTAACAACTTAACTACTAAGTGAACGGAAATACAACCTTTGTAGATCCGGTCCTCCACCTCCATAGCTCCGTGATGAAGTCCCCTCATTGCGATCATCGGATCCCGGGCTCTAGCGTCGGCTTCATCGGAGAAATGGGCGGGCTAGGTCGTCGACTTCGATGCCGAAGATGATCTATGTCGAGGCAACACAAGATCAAGCTCCAACTTCACCAAGCCATGAAACTTGTGATGAAAACACCGTATACTACTTGGCAAGTGGTAGAGGATGAAGAAATAGGAAGTGGGTTCACTTTAGAATTGGATTTCTCACTCTTTTTCTCAAGACACCATTGAAGGTAGCAAGCTTTTCTTCATCTTGAAGAAGGAGAAGAAGAAGAAGATAATATGATAAGTATTGTGGAAAAAATAAAATAAGATGATACTTATCATATTTGCAACCATGGTTTAGTGTAGAGAATTAACTAGAGTTTAGTTGAATGGTTAGGGTTAAAGGAAAGAAACAAAATGGTCAAGCTTTCAAACCTTCATGAAGTTTCAAAGAAAAGACAAAGCAAGCCACCATTTCATTTTCCTTTGCCAAAATAAATAAACAAAATAAATAAATGAATAAGTAAATCAAATGAAACCCTAACCATTAACTAACCATGGCTTAAATCACACACTAACCCAAGTTTGCATGTATCATCAAACATGATACAATCTTGTGCACAAAAATATATCACATATACAATGTGCACAATCAAGTGAGAAAATCCATCTTAAGTGAACCAATACTAGTTAATGCAAAGTAATATATCAAATATATAATTATACAATAAATCATTAAATCAATACTTGATTCAACGATCCGGTCATATCACATATAACCGACTAATATCAATAGTAACAACTTATCGAATCAACACTTGATCCGATAACCCGGCTATATCACATATAACCGATCAATGTCATAAATTGCGAGAATCCAATACAGTATCACATACTGGTATCATTCTCGGTCCCGCACATATCTCAAATGCGCTCCTATTTCGTTTCGCTTGAGCCAGGAAACCTCTGTGTAGGACTCTAAAAACTCGTCAATACGCCGGCAGCAGGTGATGATCATATCAAACACCCACAAGCCGCAAGTGGTCTGCTAAACGTAACGGCCACCCGGGTATTGAGCGATCAGAAATCGACGAGCAAGCCCGCTCATACTCCTGTGAATCCAACCAGTAACACTTACCGTACAGTCCGGTCTGTTCGTCTGATATGTCGCATATCTCGCCTAGGGGTGGTAAACGTCAGACCCTAATAGATCGATAAGTCGTGTCGATATGAGGTCTATAACATTTCGAGAAACTACAGGTAACACTTACCAGTAAATCTCAGCAACCCTGGCCAGGGATTTCCGGTTATAGCCAATCGAACACAGCGCAACATCAACTCCCTATACCGGGAGAGACGAATCCCCTCCTATCGCTCATTGCCTCCATGTGATTCGGGACTGTACCCAAAAGCCACCGTTTTGCACGCCCTCTTGGACGTGGTAAGGTGGAAATCAAAACACAGTGGGAATCACACAAGACTCTATGACGATCTCGGGTCAACAGACTACTCTGTACCAGTGTCACCAGAGAACTGCCATCTGACGTAAGGTATAATACCATCTTGGAGTTCTCGGCGAGTCCGTCCAGTGTACCCAGTCTCTACTGAGCACCCGTATATCATCTTTGATGTCAAACACCAATGGATATGGGATCATCCATCGCCCATCTGTATGGGTCGAGAAGGTATACGCTAGTCTAATCTGGTATATCGATGCCCCGTCTCGATACACCCACGACTAGGGACCTTGAAGGATGTACTTATGGACTACCATGTCCCCACTAGTATGATCCGCATCATAGTCCAGGTAGTCAAGTACACATCCTAAGGGCTTTACCAACATGTAACAGAGAGACAATAAGTGTACACGTTAAGGTAAAGAGTAACCAGATAGCATACTATCATGTCGAGCAAGAAAGTCCTCACTATATATGTCCAAGCATCCACCACAATATACATTCTATGTATAGTAATGGCCTCTAGGGTATACATATAACTAACAATATCACACTTGCACTAGGGCCATCTGATAGCAGTGGTTGTAGTATCTCATACTCAACCATCCCATAAAAGTCTCTCTCTGGGAAAAGGCCTTTGTGAGTGGATCCGCCGTGTTGTCCTCAGAGTCTACTCTCCTAACCTCGATCCCTTAGAGATCAACCATCTCCATGATCAGATGACACTGCCTTAGAATATGTCTGGATCACTGATGGGACCGGCGTTCCTTGGCATAAGCCACAACTCCATTGTCACACAATGGGAGGAACTAAGTTCATCTCATGAACCAATATACACCCAGACTGCCTCTTTGGTAGCATCTTAAGTAGCGATGTATCTTGCCTTTAATCGTCTAATATGCCACGGTATCTAGTTTGGAACTCTTCCAACATACCGTCCCTTTACTGAGGGTAAAGACAATGTCTGTGACTGACTTTCAGTCATCCTTATCACCCTGGAACACTTCCAGTGATTCTCCCCAGGACCAATTGATACCATCTCACTACAACTAGTGAGTCTCCTAACATCCAATTAGATCTATCTCATAGATCCAAAATCCAGGATTTAGGAGGTATCACTTTGATCCTATATGGAGAATCATTGTAATAAGCGGAGATTGATCGAGCGTAGCATAGGAAACTCCTTCCCTATCAAGAGTATGTCATCCACGTACTCTACGAGGATAGTCACCATACTCCCTACTCCCTTTTTGTTTATACAAGGTTCATCTACCATTTTGATGATGTCAAAGTCTTTGACTACTTCATCAAAACAGACGTTCCAACTCTGCGATGCCTGCTTTATCCTATAAAGCATCTTGTACACGTTTCCGCTGCTCCCACTGTCTACGAAGCCCTCTGGCTGTGTACTTACAGCGCTCTCTTCTAAAACATCATTTTAGAAAAGCAGTCATGGCACCCAACCACCAGATATCGTAGTCATGGTATGTAGCCGTGGCAAGTAGGATCCGGATGGACTTAAGCATAGCCACTGGAAAAGGTTTCATCATTATCCATGCCTGGTCGATAACGAAAACCTTTAACAAGTCTAGCTTTGAAAGTCTCAACTTTTCCATGTACACCAAGTAATCTTCTCAAGATATACTTGCTCCTGATGGGGATTTAACCCTTCAGATATAGCAACCAAAGTCCATACTTTGTTGGTGTATAAGGATTCCATCTCAGATCGCTAAGCATCCAGCCATTCTTACAGAGTCCCTACTCTTGATGGCCTGCTCGAAACTAGTTAGGTCATCTTCTCATGATGCAATCCTCGCTCCCACTGTTATCGAGAAACCGAAGTATCTCTCAAGCGGATGAGGAAACCTACTAGATCGGCGGAGAGGCTGAGGTTCGTTGGAATCTACTGAATCCTTTGGTTCTACCAAATCATCTGCTATAGTTTGTATAGCTGGAACCTTTCCTGTTCTACATAACTGACCTTGCCTCGAGCTTGTCCGGATTTTGCTTTTAGACATAGGCCGGACAACCCCAAATCTTAACTAACTTAAGATATGTGCTCTTCCCTTTCCATATCACATATGAAGTGGTAGGTAACTGATTTGATCAGAACCCTATTCAATAGGTATGCAACTTCATAAGTGCATAACTCCCAAAAGGAAATAGGTAACTCAGTAGTACTCATCATAGAGCACACCTTATCATATAGGGTGTGATTGCTCTGCCCCGATATACCATCATGCTATGGTGTATACGGAGGAGTAATGCTGAGAGAGAATCTCATTCTCCTTTAGAATAGTTCAGGAATTCAATGCACAAGTATTCTCCTCCTTGATCTCATCAAAGGACATAATACTTATACCCTTATTGGTTCTTTACTTCTAACTTATATTCTGTGAATACCTCAAAAGGTTCAGACTTGTGTTTCAACAGGAACATATGACTGAATCTTGAGAGATCATCAGAGAATGTAATAAAGTACAAAGAACCGGTCCTGGCATATGTAGACGGGGGACCTACATACATCAACATGTATCATCCCAAGAGTTCACTAACTCTTTCTCTGTTTCCAATAAACAGAGCTGTGGTCATTTTATCTCTGTGACATGACTGGCAAGTTTCACAAGATGTAAATTCAAACTTATTTAAATATGCATCTATATGTAACTTCAGCTAGTCTTGTCGCATTGATATGACCTAGTCTACAATACCTCAAGAAGGATTCGTTCATTTCTGAACTCTTCCTCTTTTGTGTGTTCCGTATACTAAGAACTGTAGTTTGATTTAGAACATTAATGCTTTTAGATAACGTGCCTGAACCGATCAACTTTTGATATAGGAAATGTTCAAAACATTATCCAACAATACAAAATTATATCGTTTCTTTACTAATAAAGAGACAGATATGATTTTGTATATCAGGTTCGGTATCTAATAGCATTTGTTCAGAATCAATGTACTCAGGTAATACAGGGTGACAGTGACCAACAGACTTGGCTGCAACACTTGCCCCGTTTTCTACCTCATGAAACTTATCACCCGTTCTCAGTTCTCTGCCTTTCTGTAGCCCTATGTAACAGATTACATATCTTGGATCCTGATCCGGTATCAAATACCCAGGACGTAGAGGATACAGAGAAACAGTTCTTTATAATGAACACACCCGAAGATGATGTATCAACATGCACTGTTTTCGTTTTGGCGGCACGGGAATTCTGGTAATCCTCAATTTCTTGCTCTGTCTTATAACAATTATAAGTTGGAGTGGGACCAACGTTCCCCAGCTCAGTATAACAAGCGGGTTCGGTCAAATATCCGTATTATTATCTTGATTAAGGCGTGATATGGTCGCTACCTGGAGAGAGAGAGAAGAAAACACTCTGCGTGCGCTCTGTCAAGATTAGATTGGTTATTATTTTATCTAATCGGGATGGCTCCCACTGTTTTTATCAAATCTTCCTTCAAACCCTAAAAGGAAAGACTTGCCGGGATTAATTACACGCTACAAGTTTGCCAATCTTTCAGCCAGGCCAGTGTCGGTACTTTGAGGGAGGTGCCCCGTGCTTTCTCACGAACCTAATTAATGTAAATCTCGTTTTCCCAGAGGCGTAACCTCGTTAACACCTTTCTAGACACCTACTTGATCGGCTAATTGTAATGTGTAAACCTCTCCCAGGAGTAACTCTTACCTGCAGCGGGTATCGGGATCTAACTATCTCATAGAAGGTATGCAATCTCATTGCAAATTTCAACACTTGAAATTCCCGATAATATTTTGCCCCTAGCGTTCTATGACCTTGACGAATGCCAAACAACCCATAGTCCACTAGTCAAGTTCAACCCGTACATTTCTTGATTGAATTAAACCCTCCCGCACGACCCTTGATGAATGCCAAACAACGTCGTACGAATACCCTAATCCAATCTGCATCATATGCATAAGCAGATAAATACTAGTTAGCTACCGCACACTACGCCTTGACGAATGCCAAACTACCACAGCACGAATACTAACTAGTACTTATCTGAATTGACGGAGGGCTACGACAGGTTTTTCTGAAAACCTATTGCGTAAGGAACTTGATATCGTTGTAGAATATAATGATTTTAATATGGAGTGTTTTTTAGGCTTTTGTAGTTTTGCTAAAGGGGTCACTCCCGGTGAAGGGATCGTCGGCCCTTTCCTCATCGAATGAGGTGCAGGATATATCATATATATCATTGTGCAAAGCAGAAACTATTAAAAGCAATCAAAAGACAAACCGAGTGTGTAGCATCTGCCAGTTATTGCTAAAGGAGTCACTCCCGGTGAAGGGATCTCGGTCCTTTCCTTATCGAATAAGATGCAGGATATATCATATCTACCGCTGTGCAAAGCAAGAACTGTAGCTACCTGTTTTATTTTTGAAATTCGATTCTACAACATCTTAGGTTTCTTTTATTTTTCATTAATCATATTAATGAAGTCCCATCATTTAAATTTACCTAAACATCACTGATAAATACGACGTACACTTATGCCATCCGCATTCGCCTCGATGTCCCCTCGTGCACCGTTAGGTTAGGTAACTAACGACAGAACGGGGCAGGGCTAGCGCGAGTGCAAAACATAAGTAACGTCTATATAATATATCATATATACTATATACAATATTTATCACAGAACATCACATGATCACATCACAGATATCGCAGCAGAAGAAACATATATGAAATATTGGATATACTAGAACGTCCGTGTTTTAGTACAAGCAAGTATTTAACACGGATTCCATGGACGCGGTGAATAGCCAAACCCACACCCCTAGACCCCTACGAGAGTGGCAAGCAACCCTACCAATTCTAGAGTTAGGAGACCCGGACTCGACTCCTCGAGTTGGTCTCCCACTGGACTTCAGAACCCGGTTACTTGTGCTCCCCTCCTTAGGTCTATCCTAGTGCGGAAAAGTAAATAATATACAAAGGGTGACATCCTTCTCAACCTGGAAGTGTCCCAATAAAAGAATATTACATACAAGTTTTTACATGAATGAAAATGAAAAACACTCATCTCACATAAAAAAAACCCGGCTATTCAAACACGACGATCCAATATAACATATCCAGCAACACATAACATCACATGTCATCAACGTAAGTAAACATGCGTATCCCAATTGTCGTTGACATATAGCAACGAAACCGGCGATATCACATATTACACTTACGGTCACAGAAAAGAAAGTGTAAAACTACAACAGTTGGAATCCGCAATCTGCATAGACATTGCATGCCTAATCAAATGAATTCTTTAGACATCGCATGCCTAACAATTATAAACCCCGCATTTTAGTCTCTTTATCGAAAACACTTTTCAATATCAAGTCGGGTAATTCAACAAGATTCCCGACATCCTGATCGAATGCTCGTCGCAAACTTTAGTAGGCGGCCGCACCCCCGATACCGTCGACGAAGTGCACCAAGACGGAACACCGCTGCCGCGGGCACCCGAACGGATGCTTTCGGCGACGGGGTTCTCCTACAGTCACTTGGTCGGGGCTATGGGGTGAGGCTGTCTATTAAGTTTACCGGCGAGTATCCGCGTACGCTACGAGATTGCGACGGACTTTTGCTCACATCAAAATTCCGTGGCAACCGATCAAGTGAGACCAAAACGCTATGTTTATAACATTCATTCAGTTATCTCATAACTACTTGTGAATTCCAAATATTGTATCACATTCAAGATAAAATAGTAAATGTTAAACTTTCCGATCGAACATTCAAACACCCAAGTTTTCCCGAAACAGATCAACACATGAAACAAGTTTAAAAACATCCAGTTCATGCCTCAGTACCAACGGTCCAGCCGTAGAAGGGTCAAGCCAACGCCTCACATGTGGCACGCCGTACTGCCCCAAACCCAAAGGTTCAAAGGGCAGTTCAAGACAGTCACATAATCGAGTTAAGATTTGTTGTCTTCTAGAGGGTCCATCGCGTTACTTGCACTACTTAGAACGTTATTAAACAACGGAAAGATCCAACACTTGGAAATTTCCCGACAGGGGAAAAAGTGGGTATTTATATCCGGTCGAACTTTTTAACATATTCTAAACAACGACTACAAAATAAACCACAAAATACTCAACTCTTGAGTCAGTGTTAAAAATGCCCAGAAAATATAAAAAACAGAGGTATGAATTACTGTGAAAAGATCCGTCGCTAATTCCATTACACTGCCGCGGAACCGCCGCCAAAAGGGGGTCATTGCCGCTGTTCCGCGGCCATGTAGAGGAGTTAGGGGATCGTTTTTCATGGTAATTCTTAGAATGCCCTGCTGAATTTTTTAAGCATTTTTAATTTGGAAAAATCCCAGATTTTAAAAAATGTACAGAGAGGGTTTTATTTTGTCGATTACGGGTTCGATCGGGGTTTTAACTTCGTTAACACATCGCCTAAGGCTCTAGCTAGGCTCTGATACCACTGTAGGGTTCCTAGACACACTAATGAGGTCTCACAAGGCATCAACCATGCCAAATTCAAAAATTTCCGGTGCCGAGAAACCCTAATGCGATCGTTGACTAGAGTTTAAGGCGAAACTATAAGCTAGTTAACAACTTAACTACTAAGTGAACGGAAATACAACCTTTGTAGATCCGGTCCTCCACCTCTATAGCTCCATGATGAAGTCCCCTCGCTGCGATAATCGTATCCCGGGCTCTAGCGTCGGCTTCATCGGAGAAATGGGCGGGCTAAGTCGTCGACTTCGATGCCGAAGATGATATACGTCGAGGCAACACAAGATCAAGCTCCAACTTCACCAAGCCATGAAACTTATGAAGAAAACACCCTATACTACTTGGCAAGTGGTAGAGGATGAAGAAATAGGAAGTGGGTTCACTTTAGAATTGGATTTCTCACTCTTTTTCTCAAGACACCATTAAAGGTAGCAAGCTTTTCTTCATCTTGAAGAAGGAGAAGAAGAAGAAGATAATATGATAAGTATTGTGGAAAAAATAAAATAAGATGATACTTATCATATTTGCAACCATGGTTTAGTGTAGAGAATTAACTAGAGTTTAGTTGAATGGTTAGGGTTAAAGGAAAGAAACAAAATGGTCAAGCTTTCAAACCTTCATGAAGTTTGAAAGAAAAGACAAAGCAAGCCACCATTTCATTTTCCTTTGCCAAAATAAATAAACAAAATAAATAAATGAATAAGTAAATCAAATGAAACCCTAACCATTAACTAACCATGGTTTAAATCACACACTAACCCAAGTTTGCATGTATCATCAAACATGATACAATCTTGTGCACAAAAATATATCACATATACAATGTGCACAATGAAGTGAGAAAATCCATCTTAAGTGAACCAATACTAGTTAATGCAAAGTAATATATCAAATATATAATTATACATTAAATCATTAAATCAATACTTGATTCAACGATCCGGTCATATCACATATAACCGACCAATATCAATAGTAACAACTTATCGAATCAACACTTGATCCGATAACCCGGCTATATCACATATAACCGATCAATGTCACAAATCGCGAGAATCGAATACAGTATCACATACTGGTATCATTCTCGTTCCCGCACATATCTCATATGCGCTCCTATTTCGTTTCGCTTGAGCCAGGAAACCTATGTGTAGGACTCTAAAGACTCGTCAATACGCCGGCAGCAGGTGATGATCATATCAAACACCCACAAGCCGCAAGCGGTCTGCTAAACGTAACGGCCACCCGGGTATTGAGCGATCAGAAGATCGACGAGCAAGCCCGCTCATACTCTTGTGAATCCAACCAGTAACACTTACCGTACAGTCCGATCTGTTCGTCTGATATGTCGCATATCTCGCCTAGGGGTGGTAAACGTCAGACCCCAATAGCTCGATAAGTCGTGTCGATATGAGGTCTATAACAGTTCGAGAAACTACAGGTAACACTTACCAGTAAATCTCAGCAACCCTGGCCAGGGATTTCCGGTTATAGCCAATCGAACACAGCGCAACATCAACTCCCTATACCGGGAGAGACGAATCCCCTCCTATCGCTTATTGCCTCCATGTGATTCGGGACTGTACCCAAAAGCCACCGTTTTGCACGCCCTCTTGGACGTGGTAAGGTGGAAATCAAAGCACAGTGGGAATCACACAAGAATCTATGACGATCTCGGATCAACAGACTACTCTGTACCAGTGTCACCAGAGAACTGCCATCTGACGTAAGGTATAATACCATCTGGGAGTTCTCGGAGACTCCGTCCAGTGTACCCAGTCTCTACTGAGCACCAGTATATCATCTCTGATGTCAAACACCAATGGATATGGGATCATCCATCGCCCTTCTGTATGGGTCGAGAAGGTATACGCTAGTCTACTCTGGTATATCGATGCCCCGTCTCGATACACCCACGACTAGGGACCTTGAAAGATGTACTTATGGACTACCCTGTCCCCACTAGTATGATCCGCATCATAGTCCAGGTAGTCAAGTACACATCCTAAGGGCTTTACCAACATGTAACAGAGAGACAATCAGTATACACGTTAAGGTAAAGAGTAACCAGATAGCATACTATCATGTCGAGCAAGAAAGTCCTCCCTATATATGTCCAAGCATCCACCACAATATACATCCTATGTATAGTAATGGCATCTAGGGCATACATATAACTAACACAGTCACACTAGTGGGGGCTGGGTAATGTATAAGCACATCCTTTTACAGGTCCCTAGTCGTAGGATTATCGAGACAGGGCATTGATACTCCAGAGTAGACTAGTGTTTACGCTTCTCATCGCAGGAGGGGAGATGGTCTGTCCCAAAGCCATCAGTACGTCGTACTGGAGATAGTATGCAGGTGCTCGTTAGGTTACAAGTACACTAGACAAGACTCGCTGGGAACTGTTGGTTCGGTATTATACCTATCGTCAGTTATCAGTTCCCGGGTGACATGAGTACAGCTTAGTCCGCTGACTTGACACTGTTACTTCGCTTTGAGTGTGTTCCCACTGTTCTTAGATTACTACCCTACCACGGCTCAAATAAGTCGTGCAAACAGGTAGTAGTTGGGTGCAGTCCCGAAGCACTTGAAGGCAGTGACGGGTAGACAGGATTCGTCTCTCCCGGTATTGGGGGTTGATATCGCGCTGTGTCTAGGAGAGCCATTACACAAAGTCCCTGGCCAGGGCAAGCGAGATATACTGGTAGTGTTTCCAGTATTATCTCATGGTGTTCTGGGCTATACTCCGACACGACTTGTACCGCTATTAGGGGACTGACGTTTACCGCCCCCTAGGCCCGACATGCGAGACTCTCAGACGAACAGACCGGACTGTATGAATATTGTCACATTCAGGCTCGGTAGGAGTTCGGATGGGTTTACCTCATCAGTCTTCTTATCGGCATCTTCCTGGGGACCGTTACGTACAGCTAGTACCGCTTGCGGCTTCTGGTTAAACCCACTGCCAGCATAGTGTCGAGTCTTTAGAGTCCCACACAGAGGGCTATTCGCCTTTGGGCAAAACAGAGTAGAGGTCGCATGGTTTTGCGACAGGGTTCGTTCACATCCGCGCACCTGTGCACGTTTGGTGTTCGGGCAGTTATTACTAGCAGGCTTTGGTTTAAGCCAGATCCTAGTATATGTTTTGGGATTGGTTTTATCTCATTGTATTCGTGTTCCTCTGAACATGGATGCGGGTGTGTATGCACAGTTGACAGAGGCTGAGGCAGAGGATTCTCATTAGGGTTGTTGACCGTTGACTTTTTCTAAACCCTAATAAGAATAATAAATATGATTAATAATATTAATTAAGGATTATTGTGCCATGGTTGAGTTGAACATTTGACTTTTGTTGACTTGTTGACTTTGTTGACCGGTTGACCATTGTGGACTTGTTGACCATCATCATTTCATTTCAATGACTTTTGTTGACTTGTTTTTCTTTACAAAATGCATTAAATGCATGAAATAATAATGGTCATTGAAACTAAGCATCACAATTCTTAATTATTATTATTATCATCATTATTCTTTCTTTTGTGAGCATGGTTGTAAAAAGTCAAGCTCATTCTCATTTGATCACTCTCTCTCATCCAAAGCTCATCCTCTTCCTCTCTCTCAAAGCTCTCATGTCTCATGTGTTGAGAAGCATGAGCTATTGAGATAAAACCTTCAAAACTCCTCTCTACTCACTCTGGAGTTCTAGGTTTAGCAAGCCAAGCACTTTAGTTACCTCTAGGTTAAGGTTGGAGCTCAAAGGAGAAGCCTTCGGGTGGATCCTTCTTCGACAAGAGAAGATTACGAGGTGGAGCCGTTCAAGCCACTCCAAGGAGCAAGAAGAGAAGGAGTTCAAGACCTAGGTATAACCCCCTAACCAAGTAGTTAAACTTGTAGTTAGTTTGCTAGGTTTTTGTTTAGCAAAGATCCTTCTTTCTAGTCCATGTTGCCTTAAGTTTAAAAATCATTTTTTACCGTTTCCGCCTCCCCGTAAGAACCGGGGTGGGCAACGTAGACTTACAGTGGTATCAGAGCCTTGCTAAACAACAACTAGCATGTTGGCAAAGTATTTAGAATTTCGATCTGAGAAAAAAATCGCAAAACACGTTAAAATCCTCATGTTTCTGCGTATTTTTAAAACTGCTCCAAAAATAATTTAACATACCTTAAAAATCTGCTCAGGGTTTTATTAAAACACACAGCAAAAACGAGCCCCTGACCCGGTCAACTCACCGCAGAACCGCGGCGAAACCATGCGTTTCGCCGCGGATCCGTGGCCGAGTTGACTCGGCCACGACTCGGGTTTGCTGCAGTGTGTTCAATGTTCTGTTTTGGGATTTTTAAAATATTTTGTTTCTGCCCAGATTTTCCGGAGAACAAAGTTGTGTTTGGGGTAGTTACAAATCGGTATTTTTGATTGAAGTTCTGTAGACTCTAGCTAATTGGTTATATCTGTGATGTGACATATGCACTGAACGTCAACTAATCGCTATACGTCGATTAGTGGGGATTGTCCATATTTGGATCTGTAATGTTGTTGGATTATGTATATGAAATCGTTGGATTGTCGCGGATGAATAGCCGGGGGTTGTGAGATGAGAGTTTTCTTTATCTTTCATTTGATGTAATATGTAAATTGATGTAATATTATTTTATGGCCACACATCCGGGATGTGGTTGTAGCCGCCATTGTATATTATTTTTTTTACTGTTTTTGCTCCTAGGATAGACCCAAGGTGGGGTGCACAAGCTACCGGGTACCTCGAAGTGCCGAGTGGCCTACTGTCATGACCCGAAAGAGTACGTGACTGGCACTTGAACCATATGAAGTCTATAGGACCCCATCTGATCCAAGTAAGCCAAAAGCCCAGAAATCTAAAACCATTTAAAGAGTAAATAAGGAAAACTGGTTTTAAGAAGTAAAGAAATCATGTTTCGAAAATCAAAGTTTTTAAATAACTAAGCCGAATATGCATTTTTAAAATGTACAACCTTTTTTGAAAATTTCGGCAGAGTTTCCTTTGTAAAAACTGGCCCCATATGGGGTACAACAAGAATAATATATATGAAATGAAAAAGGCGTCCCCAAGCGGGAGCTAGCTCTTCGTCAAATGACGGTCATAACCACGCAAGCAATATAATATACAACGCCAAATGGCGAGAATCAAAACTCAAAAAGAAACTCAAAACAACCAGAAAACCATAATACTACAAGCGCGACTCTAAGGTCGAAATAATACATAACTGATTTCTAAGTCTGAAACAATATACATGTTTTGGTTGATGGAATGACTAGATACAACTGAAAGTACATGTACAAGTATGGTTCTGATGCAAAAGAACCCACCTACCAACGCAAGTCACCCATATGAAAGCAGTGTGCCAGAAATGCCGCTATGGAATCTGTACGACAAAAACCTGCAAGGACTGTGGCACAACGGGGGTGAGTTGCTAACTCGTGAATAGAAAATATCTACAAGCAGAGATCGAATGTATGACCCATCTTAGGTCAATACGATCAGATATATATATATAAACCTCAATATGAACAAGTCTGAAGCATGATAAACTGGCAATGTAATCTCTATACATGAGTGTAGTGCTAAGTGCTCGTGCCAGTGCCTCAGGTAATAGCATATCATAAATGTGAGGCATGATCAATGAAATCAATCTGCATGTACGTGGATCCCGTCCACTCGTCATCCAATGACAATAACCGTCATGCATGTAAAATATCATCAGCATATGCATGGAAATATGAGGATATAAACCACCTGTGTCCCTCGCGAAACGTCAAAATCATGGAACCGGAGTGCCCAGCATCGACACTCGAAAACATCATGAAAACTGTGCCCAGCATCGGCACGTAAATCCTCATATATCGGGCTCCATCTGCGGAATCGGCCCTCGGCCCCAGCAGGACGCCCATATCCATCTATTGACTCTGGTCGGTATCCTCCGGATAACCGCCAGGTCCAACCAATCACCGGTAGGTACTCGCCCGCCTCCAGGCTCAATCGGAAAAATCCTTCGATCATCTTGCCGAGGGGAACCATACCGGGTCCACCATGTACCCGCAATCGGCTCGTCCACTCCTCGAATCGGGTTTCACATGTCGCTCTCAGCACCGAGAAAACACATGGTGGACGCACTGAAATATCATATCAAGGGTAACCGGGTTTTTAAGCAATGACATATTCTCTTTTGAAATACCCACGGTTCCCAAATCCAGAAATATCATGGAAATAGCAATTCTCAATGCGTATAATCAGAAAGCATAATGTATATGACATGTAAAAGAGATGTAAGCATATCGGTCTGTCATGCAAGAATCATATACCGAATGCAACAGTAATACAGTGTAGTGACATGGCAATTATCGATGATGAAGTGTGTGAGCCGGCAAACAAGTGTACGTGGAACATACGCATCATCGATAATGGTGCTGGTGTCCTAGGATCATGACTGTAACATATCAATAAACACAAGCAATGCAATGCAAATAGCATGAATATGCGGAATCGAATAATCAACACAATAGTAAAGAATCTACCTCAATAGCTATATCATGCAGCCTTGCCTTTTGAAATAAGACGAATCGGGGTTTTTGGTAAAATAAGGGCTACGGTGTTTTAAGAACAGATGCTACATTTTGAAAATATCCGTAGAATCCCTTTTTGCCTATCTTTAAAAATATCCCCGATTCGTTAGTTTTGAAATAGGTATGATTTGGGTCTAGTCTATGCCTACTATGCGAACTACGGACCCAACTATCAAGTCAATCGGGAGGGATATGAAAACCACCTAAATCTGAGTCAATATCACATTATCTCATCATATAACAGGTATCACTACCATCATATCACATCTCCAATACGAACTCTGTCATATCGCCGAATCTCACGGCCTCAATCAAACCTCATCGACTCATCTCAATCCCACGTATCATCCTCAATCCCGTATAAGAACACATAGTCCTATACCCATGTGTAGATATACACACCTCCATATGCGCACAGATGAATGAAAGAATGTATGCAAGTATATGTGTACGTGTATGTGTGAGTGCACCCCCTACTCTAGGGTTACGCACTATACTACACCAATACATCCTTATCATCAATAATTCCATTATCACCATCAAATAATCCGAACAACACATAATAAATATATGTGTGTATACGTATTCGTATACATCACCACGGACTGCGGGGGTGCTATACGCCATCCACCCGACTTCTCCCCATAGATATAAATCTACTCACCTGGTCTTCGCTCGCCGAAATCGATGACGCCGTGCTTCTTCGCCTCGGAATTCTTGCGAGAGTACCTACAATAATAAACCGTCGCAATACGTATTAAAATCGATGCAGAAAACCGACACAGCGCACAATGTGCTCATAGGTTGAAACCTATGGCCTAAACGTGCAAATCAATCAACCACTCCCTGTTGTCGATGTACGAACACCCGACAACCAAATACAAATCTAAATATCAAGAAAGTGTATTTTAAAATACGAAAAACATCGCCTAAACACACCAAAATGCTCCCAGATTTTCCCCAGGTGACAATTAGCCAAAACTGCATATAGGAGGGGTCTAATTTAGTGCAAAATGAGCCCTGGAACAAAACTGGAACAATTCTACCCTACTCTAGCCGCAAATTGTGGCCAGAATGATTAAATCTGTGGCCATGGGTTTGAGTTAGGGGCTCGGGTCTTGGTGGTAGCTTCCTAGGTGCCTGCACGACTCAATGTCAGCTCAATTTTATTTTAGGGGTCTCAAGGTGATAGCAGATTCCTAAAACCTTCACAGATTACACAATATCTCCGATATCGGTTTTCTAAATCCGTATTCCGGGTTTCAAATCTCAGGTTTGGGTCTCAATTCCATCACTAGGGTGTTTGTGCAGCCTCCACTAAGCTCAATTTCATACTACAACTCACAATTTCCTCAAACCCTAACTAGGTTTCCTTTAAGTCCACAACACCACCCGATATCGATTCAATTTTAACATAGGGGTATAAGTAATGCAAAAATAATAATCTAATGATCCAGAAATTACCTCATTTGGTAACTCAAGAATTTTCTTGAGTTGCCCCAAGTGGCCAAAATCCTTGCTTTCTTAGTCCAATGTGTAGATCTTGGGCTCGTGCACCTTTTTAGTGAAATGGGAGTAGGGTTTTGGATTTGATTTCATGGTGTTTGAGGGCTCTAGAAGAGGGGGAGAAAGAGGGGGAGCTGCAGCAGCAGAAGAGGGAGAGGAGTGGGAGAGAAAATGAAGGAGAAAATGAAAGGGAGACTAAGTCAAGAGATCCCTCACCTCACTCTCTCACTCACCCACCTACTACCCTATTATTCTAATTCAAATTCTTTTCTTTTCTTTTTTCTAAAACCTTCTCACTCAAATAGTAAACCCAAAGTAAAGCCATGGTAATAAAAATGTAACACAAGTGTAGAAAAAGATATGTGCATGTTTCCACAAAATGCCAAAATCCGATTAGCGATTTTTAATCGCGATTAGCACTAAATTAGTGTCAAACTAATCACAAAAACTTAAAAATGGCATAATCCTATAAAATACCCTATTTTGGAATTTTCCATAATTTTTCCAAATTCCCCCCCATTTATTTGTATTTAATTATACCGGAATATTAAAATATTCATTAAAATAATATTAAATTATAAAAATTCCAAAAAATCATATTTTATTATTTTGAAACGTTACAATCTACCCCCCTTAAAGAAATTCGGTCCCCGAATTTAAATTTAAACCCCTAAATTCTAAAACATTTCGATAGAAAGTCTAAGTCTTCGGGGTTCCGAAATCATCAATACATAAAACATCATAGCGCAATGCATGCGCATGAGTACTGAGCAGATAACTCAAAAGGAAAACTCCGTCAAGCATCCCGCAATCATCGGAGTCATGGTAAAGACACAAATGTCAAATCCAATACAAAACCAATATGATATAGATCAGAACTATACATGTAGACATCCAATCTATACATATGAATAGCTGATGTAAATACATGCCAAATCTTTTTAAGTCGCTGTCCGATGCACGTAATACTGCACAGTGGCGGACGTTTTTCATAAGAAAATAACCGTATATGTATATATCTTTTGTTTAATAGGTACGTTCCCCCGTTTTGAAAACAATTTAGAGGGGTTTCCTTGTTTTTTAAAACGTTTCGTGTCATATCGGACACGTAGGTATATATGTGGAGACTATAGCTCGCTTTTTTTTTTTTGGAAATCCATTCGATAACTATCAGTGTATGCAAAATATATCCAGGTACTGTCCTCTGACTAGTCCTGCTCAGTACAAAACGAATATCAAATATGATAAAAATGTACTGCTCCAAAAGGAATAAATCCCAAAATGCATATAACACCCCCTTGTGCGTCTGGTGCGCACGGAAATCAAAATCCATATATGGGCCATACAGGTACACAAAACAACATCTAGATGCAACGGTGTGCACGAAGTATCTGTCATAGGCAACGTGTGTGCCTGACAGCCAAAACAGGTGCATCTGAGATGCATGAAGAATCTCGATTTAGTGCATCTGGTGTGCACCAAAATCGTATCTCAAAACATGCGCCCAGCATCCACGAAAATCCAAATCGGTGCATCCATCATGCACGATTGAAAGTCTAAACCCTGCGCACTCAACATGCACGGAATCACGAAATCCAATGGCAAACGCCGAACATGCGTAAGTCCAGTCAAAAGCACGGAGTGCAAGAATCAACATCAATATATCAGAATCAAAATCGACATATCGCATGACATTAAATCGAAGTCAGGTGCAACCGTAGTGCACAAAATATAAATCCGGTGCAACAAAGGCACGAAATATAAATCTGATGCGATAAACGCAAGAAACATAAAACTGGTGTGGCAAACGCATGAAGTATAGAACCGGTGCATCCCATGCACAAATATCAAGCAATAACTCAAATGCGTAAGCAGCAACACCAAGTGTACCTAGGTATAAAGAAAATCATAAACGTGTGCAACTGCGTGCACAAAACACATATCAATGCACTACAAGCACATATAAGCTATACCGAGTGCAAAATCAAATGTGTGCGTAACATATGCACAACATCAAATCAACCATGTGAAATCCATGAAGTCGTAAGCAGGTGCAGCCAAGGCACGAAACGATAGACAATGCGGCTTAATCAAAATCAGGTGTACCGCGATGGAAAATCTCACAACCGCGTGCATAAGCGGGCACAAATTAAATCAAAACACTAAAAGTACATGAAAACTATGCTGGAAGCGTAAATCAAATCACCGACATAAAATAGGCATGAAATCACAATCAATACCTCAAGAGTAATAACTATGCACAAGGTATAAATACCCAGTAGGTGCAACCATGGTGCACGGAAACAGAAATCATAGAACTCAGCCATCAAAACCAAATCATGCAAATAGATCATAAAAATATCGAAATCCAAAGTGATGGATACGTGATAGTCGAATCCCAAAATCACAAATCATAAATACTGTCGTCGGTATATCCTCTTTCAAAGTCGAAAAGGTGTCGGTAACATCCAATGCTAGCAGTGCAAGATATCTACTTGCCTCTTGCTCGCGGCTGGCGTCCTCTGCCTCTGGTTCCTTATCTTCCATATGGATTACCAATCTCGCAATCCATCGGCTTATCGGCCCAGTCAGGTGTGCTAACAGGAACGATTCCGTTCTGGCACTTTTCTGGTCATCTCTCGGTCAATCCTCACGACCGCTCGTAAAGCAGCACATCTCTGGCGCCGACCTTTGGTACTCTGAATGCACATCACACATCGGCTCCTGGTGCAAATCTTATTGCAGCAGTGTACTGGAAGGAATCCTGCTCAAGGTCTCCTCTGATCTCGCCTAAGCCAAACTGTAAGGAGGCTGGTACTCTGGCGTAATCTTTCCTCGCTCTCTGGACATCTGCGCCCTTAGTACAGCATCTACTCGAAGGCTGGTCGCATCCCTGCGCCTCTGTATACATATCCGACCTTTAACCTTAACGGGGTGTAATAACAGCTCGTCTGCATCATGCATGAACTTCTTGTCCCGCTTGTCTGTATCATCGTCCATTTCGACGTCGCGTCTCTATCTGCGCACTGCAATGTCCTCGGCTACGGTCCATCCGAAGTCTCTCACACGGACTCGAAATCACGAACTCGGTATCTTCTTCACTCAGTAGAAGATATCTGGCCGAACATGTCCTCAGCGTGCATATCGCATCTTTGATGTCAGCAGAGTGGAACGTCATCTCGTCGAAATCTCATGCGAACTCTTTACTCCACTCTGCTTCAATATCGACTGATCCGGACTCATCTCATCATGGCTACACAGACTGTGCTCCAATGGCTATACTCGTATCTGGAGTCTCCCAAGCAGTGTCCCATCACATGATATCCGAATGATGTCGAATCGTCCGATCGACTCGTCAGAACCTCATAATCCCCTAAGAGCTCAACAACTCGGGTACAGTTTAATTGTATCGAGTACATACCACAACATCGGTGGTCCAGCCGTAGAAGGGCAAACCCAAGCCTCACTAATGTCGCCGCGGAACTGCCGCAAACTCTAAGGTTCAAAGGCTTTCACACGGTCATTATGTCGAGTTAGGGTTTCATTCTTCTAGAGGGTCCATAGAATCGCTTGCATGTCTATCCGAATACTTTAAACTTGGAAAATGGGTTCCTGACATTCGATCCTCTCAATCGACGCTCAACGAATCAACGTGAAGTCGCCTCTAGCTAGAATCAATCTTCCTGATGACCTCGCATCGGGGTAAGCGAACGAACCACATGTCCTAGTCATTCATCCTCGGTGACTAGCGACTCACCATCATATCTTTAAGTATAAGCTCATGCTGCAGTAGCTCCAATCTTCTGGGCGATATCTCATCATTCGCAGCAACAACTGGCTCATTCGTCCGTACGCTGAACAGCGCCTCAATCATCATGAATAAGTGATATATCAATGGTCATCACATCCTGGCTGGCCTCTATCAATGGCTCAATCCTCTGGTACCGATCAGCACATCCGGGAAATCTCGTAAAAGTGATCAATCCAACGCTCATGACGCGAAAACACAATAAGACGATGCCTCAATATGCAATCGTATGTATCTGGGATCACGCCCTGGTCAGTCCTCGTCCACGACGAGCTCATGCTGACGCAACTCGAGCCGTAGCTCACTCTGCCCATGCAATCGCGGCAGCAAAACCATAACCAGTATCGATGAGGATAGATCATAGGAAGGAATATAACACGGTGCAATGAAATGTACATCCTAAGGTTTTTTAAGGGGAGTGGCGTGTCGTAAGTATGCCGCGGAACATACGTACGGTACGTCCCTCTACTCAAGTTACCTACTCCATCAACCAAGGGTCATCCTATGCGACGAAAATTCGGGTATAATACCCCCTCGACTAAGTCTAAGTTCCGTAAGGTCAAGCCTAAGTTCCGCATATAGATAAACGCCCTAGGCTCCACATAGTCAAACTTAGACTCGAACCAAGGTTAACCTAGCGCTCTGATACCAACTTTGTCACGACCCGAAAGAGCACGTGACTGGCCCTTGAACCATATGAAGTCTAGAGGACCCCATCTGATCCAAGTAAGCCAAAAGCCCAGAAATCTAAAACCATTTAACGAGTAAATAAGGAAAACTGGTTTTAAGATGTAAAGAAATCATGTTTCGAAAATCAAAGTTTTTAAATAACTAAGCCGAATATGCATTTTTAAAATGTACAACCTTTTCTGAAAATTTCGGCAGAGTTTCCTTTGTAAAAACTAGCCCCGAACGGGGTACAACAAGAATAATATATATGAAATGAAAAAGGCGTCCCCAAGCGGGAGCTAGCTCTTCGTCAAACGACGGTCATAACCACGAAAGCAATATAATATACAACGCCAAATGGCGAGGATCAAAACTCAAAAAGAAACTCAAAATAGCCAGAAAACCATAATACTACAAGCGCGACTCTAAGGTCGAAATAATACATAACTGATTTCTAAGTCTGAAAAAATATACAAGTTTTGGTTGATGGAATGACTAGATACAACTGAAAGTACATGTACAAGGATGGTTCTGATTCAAAAGAACCCACCTACCAACGCAAGTCACCCATATGAAAGCAGTGTGCCAGAAATGCCGCTATGGAATCTGTACGGCAAAAACCTGCAAGGACTGTGGCACAACGGGGGTGAGTTTCCAACTCGTGAATAGAAAATATCTACAAGCAGAGATCGAATGTATGACCCATCCTAGGTCAATACGATCAGATATATATATAAACATCAATATGAACAAGTCTGAAGCATGCTAAACTGGCAATGTAATCTCTATACATGAGTGTAGTGCTAAGTGCTCGTGCTCGTGCCAGTGCCTCAGGTAATAGCATATCATAAATGTGAGGTATGATCAATGAAATCAATCTGCATGTACGTGGATCCCGTCCACTCGTCATCCAATGACAATAACCATCATGCATGTAAAATATCATCAGCATATGCATGGAAATATGAGGATATAAACCACCCGTGTCCCTCGCGAAACGTCAAAATCATGGAACCGGAGTGCCCAGCATCGACACTCGAAGACATCATGAAAACTGTGCCCAGCATCGGCACGTAAATCCTCATATATCGGGCTCCATCTGCGGAATCGGCCCTCGACCCCAGCAGGACGCCCATATCCATCTATCGACTCTGGTCGGTATACTCCGGATAACCGCCAGGTCCAACCAATCACCGGTAAGTACTCGCCCGCCTCCAAGCTCAATCGGCAAAATCCTTCGATTATCTTGCCGAGGGGAACCATACCGGGTCCACCATGTACCCGCAATCGGCTCGTCCACTCCTCGAATCGGGTTTCACATATCGCTCTCAGCACCGAGAAAACACATGGTGGACGCACTGAAATATCATATCAAGGGTACCGGGTTTTTAAAGCAATGACATATTCTCTTTTGAAATACCCACGGTTCCCAAATCCAGAACTATTATGGAAATAGCAATTCTCAATGCGTATAATCAGAAAGCATAATGTATATGACATGTAAAAGAGATGGAAGCATATCGGTCTGTCATGCAAGAATCATATACCGAATGCAACAGTAATACAGTGTAGTGACATGGCAATTATCGATGATGAAGTGTGTGAGCCGGAAAACAAGTGTACGTGGAACATACGCATCATCGATAATGGTGCTGGTGTCCTAGCAGCATGACTGTAATATATCAATAAACATAAGCAATGCAATGCAAATAGCATGAATATGCGGAATCGAATAATCAACGCAACAGTAAAGAATCTACCTCAATAACTATATCATGCAGCCTTGCCTTTTGAAATAAGACGAATCGGGGTTTTTGGTAAAATAAGGGCTACGGTGTTTTAAGAACAGATGCTACATTTTGAAAATATCGGTAGAATCCCTTTTTTCCTATCTTTAAAAATATCCCCGATTCGTTAGTTTTGAAATAGGTATGATTTGGGTCTAGTCTACGCCTACTATGCGAACTACGGACCCAACTATCAAGTCAATCGGGAGGGATATGAAAACCACCTAAATCTGAGTCAATATCACATTATCTCATCATATAACAGGTATCACTACCATCATATCACATCTCCAATACGAACTCTGTCATATCGCCGAATCTCACGGCCTCAATCAAACCTCATCGACTCATCTCAATCCCACGTATCATCCTCAATCCCGTATAAGAACACATAGTCCCATACCCATGTGTAGATATACACACCTCCATATGCGTACAGATGAATGAAAGAATGTATGCAAGTATATGTGTACGTGTATGTGTGAGTGCACCCCCTACTCTAGGGTTACGCACTATACTACACCAATACATCCTTATCATCAATAATTCCATTATCACCATCAAATAATCTGAACAACACATAATAAATATATGTGTGTATACGTATTCGTATACATCACCACGGACTGCGGGGGTGCTATACGCCATCCACCCGACTTCTCCCCGTAGATATAAATCTACTCACCTGGTCTTCGCTCGCCGAAATCGATGACACCGTGCTTCTTCGCCTCGGAGTGATGGCAGGCTGCGGGGCTCGGGTCAGCTCGAAATCGATGACGCTGCGGGGCTCGGGTCTTGGTGGTAGCTTCCTAGGTGCCTGCACGACTCAATGTCAGCTCAATTTTATTTTAGGGGTCTCGGGGTGATGGCAGATTCCTAAAACCTTCACAGATTTCACAATATCTCCGATATCGGTTTTCTAAATCCGTATTCTGGGTTTCAAATCTCAGGTTTGGGTCTCAAATCCATCACTAGGGTGTTTGTGCAGCCTACACTAAGCTCAATTTCATACTACAACTCACAATTTCTTCAAACCCTAACTAGGTTTCCTTTAAGTCCACAACACCACCCAATATCGATTCAATTTTAACATAGGGGTCTAAGTAATGCAAAAAAAAATCTAATGATCCAGAAATTACCTCATTTGGCAACTCAAGAATTTTCTTGAGTTGCCCCAAGTGGCCAAAATCCTTGCTTTCTTAGTCCAATGTGTAGATCTTGGGCTTGGGCACCTTTTTAGTGAAATGGGAGTAGGGTTTTGGAGTTGATTTCATGGTGTTTGAGGGCTCTAGAAGAGGGGGAGAAAGAGGGGGAGCTGCAGCAGCAGAAGAGGGAGAGGAGTGGGAGACAAAATGAAGGAGAAAATGAAAGGGAGGCTAAGTCAAGAAACTCCTCACCTCACTCTCTCACACACCCACCTACTACCCCATTATTCTAATTCAAATTCTTTTCTTTTCTGTTTTCTAAAACCTTCTCACTCAAATAGTAAACCCAAAGTAAAGCCATGGTAATAAAAATGTAACACAAGTGTAGAAAAAGATATGTGCATGTTTCCACAAAATGCCAAAATCCGATTAGCGAATTTTAATCGCGATTACCACTAAATTAGAGTCAAAGTAATCACAAAAACATAAAAATGGCATAATCCCATAAAATACCCTATTTTGGAATTTTCCATAATTTTTCCAAATTTTTCCCCATTTATTTGTATTTAATTATACCGGAATATTAAAATATTGATTAAAATAATATTAAATTATAAAAATTCCCAAAAATCATATTTTATTATTTTAAAACGTTACACCTACTCACGTTGTTGAGGGAGGTTGCTTTACTTCAGATACTTGGCGGGTAGTTTGCCGCACTCGTAGGGGTCTAGGGTAGGGTTTGGCTATTCATCGCGACCGTGTAATCCGTCTTTCGTTGCAGGCTCGAACGAAACGCGGATTCCAAGCATATCCAATGTGTTCATCTGTGATCTAGAATGGCTATCATTGCATCTGACAAATGTATATATCTATATATGATATCTAGTAGGCGTTGCTTATGTTTTGCATCCGCGCTAGTCCAACCCCCGCTCTGTCGTTAGTTAAGTAACCTAACGGGTAATGACGGGGCCCCGTGGCGAATGCGGATGGCATAATCGTACGTTATATTTTCGTTGTTTTCTGCAATGGTAGGTTTAAATGATGGGACGCGTTAAATTAATGCAAGAAAATAAACCAAAGTTAAGTCATTGGAACAATTTCAAAACCACTCGGTTTCTTTTCAAAACAGAAAACTTTTAAAAATGCGGAGCTTAAACCACTCCTTTTAAAAGCTATCAAGGTTCCTTCGATTATATCATGTTCACTACGTTCAAGGTTTCTCCAAAACCATTCGTAGCCCTCCGTCATTTCATATGAATATTCAATAGTATTCAAGCTATGTTTGTTGACCTTCGTCAAGGCATAGTGATTGGTAGCTGTTGGGTGTTCATATGTAACATAGATAGATACGTTGGTTTGGGACAGTCGTATTACCTTGTTGACCTTCGTCAAGGGTATATACAGGTGGGTTCAAATTAACCCGGACAATGATGGGTAGAACTTGACATGTGACTTATGATTTGTTGACCTTCGTCAAGGTCATAAGAGCATGGGGCAAAAATCCACATCGGGAGTTTCTAAAGAAACTGAAACTTGCTAGTGCTGCATACTATTTGGAGTGTGATGATTCTGGTAGGATTCCTTCAGTTTTATCACACGATGATATTTTGATCCCGATCCTACTGTGAGTATATGCTACTCCTCGGGAACTTTCTCACTTAACGATCAATGCTCTAAACCAAGTAGGTGTCTAGAAAGCTGTTAGCGGGGCTACGCCCATAGGGAAAAGAGGTTATTTAATTAAGGAACTTCGCGAAAGCGTCGTAAAACCTCCCTCGAAGTACCAACACTGGCCTGGCTGAACGGTTAAGCAAGTATTATACGGTGAGATCGATCCCGACTAATTCTTCTTTTATGGTTTGAGGAAGGATTCGAGAAACAGTGGGAGCCATCCTGTTTAGATAAACTAAAAACCAATCTAAACTTGCAAGAGCATCATGCTGAGTGTTTTCTTCTCTCTCTCTCTCTTAATTGCAGCGACCAAGTGACCACACATAGGTTACATCTAGATAATAAAATGACTGAATCTGACTGTTATGACTGGCAAAGGTCTGTCCAGATGTCCATTACCCATGACAAGCTGGGACACCTCTTTACTGATCAAACCCCTGCCGTCTCAGGACCAGTTTCCCCTGTCACGGATATTGATATCCGTAAGACATCGGAAAAAGACTGTGCGAATGTCAAGTGCCTCGTGTTGGCCTCAGTTGATAGTGGATACCAGAGGCAGCACGAGAAGATAGACTTAGTTTCTATCTTCCGCCATAACAAAGATTTATATAGAGAGCAATCTTGTATCGCAAGATATGAGACCTCGAACGAATTGCTTCAAGCGAGGTCGGCTATCGGATAATCTGTAGTGGGCAACGTCCTTACAGAGACCAGCTATTTTGATGAGCTCACGGACCTGAAGACTACGTTGAAGAACGGGTCAAATACTGACTTGATTCTACAGTCTCTGCCCTCTGCTTATACCCTGAAGGAAACAAGGAAAGTAGAAGGAAAAGGAAGGGCAAAATTTCGGGACTGGATGTAGTAAACGAGGGACGTTCTTACTGTTACGGGAATGAACATTGGCAGAAGGATTGCAGGGCTAGTAAAGCCAATGGCCAGGATTCGAAGCATATTGTGGCTTCGGCTTCGGGTGTGTTTGTAGTAGAAAACTGTATGTCAGTTAACCCTACTTCCTGGGTATTGGATACCGGATCAGGATCTCATATCTGTAATTCATTACAGGCTCTAAGTAACCGTAGAGTTATCAGGATAGGTGATATGACTCTCAGGCTTGCTAACGGAATGAGCATAGACGCTGAATCCATAGGGGAATATCATCTTGGACTGACAACTGGGAAGATATTGATTCTACGTAACTGTTTGTATGTACCTAGTGCGACTTGTAATATCATATCTGTATCCTTACTTTCTAAGGAAGCATGCGATTTTACTTTTGTAAGCGATGTGGTCCACATCCACCTAAATCAAGTTATGATTGGGTCAGGTACATTAGAAAACGGGATATACGTATTGAATCAAGCTCAGATTTTCAGTGTCCAGAACACACTTAAAAGAAAGTCTCCGGAAACAAATCAGGCTTTCTTATGGCATTATAGACAGGGTCACATTAATGAGACACGGTTAACAAAGTTACATAAAATGGGATACTTGAATCCATTCGAGTATCAGTCTTATGCTACTTGTGAATCTTGTCTCATGGGAAAGATGACAAAGACTCCGTTCACTGGACACGGAGTAAGAGCGAGCTCTTAGGACTCATACACAGTGACGTGTGTAGTCCAATGTCTACACATGTGCGAAGTGGTTATTCATACTTCATTACTTTTACGGATGCTTTCTCTAGGTATAGACATGTCTTCCTGCTGAAGCATAAATCCGAGGCCTTTGAGAAATTTCAGGAATACAAGAATGAAGTTGAAAAACAAACAGGCAAGAGTATAAAGACATTGTGATCTGATCGAGGTGGTGAATACTTGAGTGCCGAGTTTCTGGACTACTTAAAAGAGAATGGGATTCTCTCTCAGCTTACTCCTCCATACACACCACAACACAATGGTGTATCTAAAAGGCGGAATCGAACCCTATTGGATATGGTTCGTTCCATGATGAGTAAGGCTGAGTTACCGCGATCTTTCTGGGGTTATGCACTAGAAACAACTGCATATCATTTGAACAAGGCTCCAACCAAGACTGTGCCTACCACCCCATATCAGATGTGGAGTGGGAAGAAACCCTGTCTTAAGTATCTTAAGACATGGGGATGTCCAGCTTTTGTAAAGAAGCGACATGCGGACAAGCTCGAGGCACGCTCAGTACTGTGTAAGTTTGTGGGATACCCCAAGAACTCTAGGGGGTATCTTTTCTATTCCGCAGAGGAACAAAAGGTTTTTGTTTCTCAGCATGCCCACTTCTAGCAAACTGAATTTTTAAAAAGTCAGATAAGTGGGAGCACAATAGAACTGGAAGAAATTCCAGAACCACAAGCTATTACTGAAAGCTTGGAAGAACCAGAAGTTTCAGGAGAACCGGACATCCCTGCGCCACTCCGCAGGAGTAGTAGGCAGTCTCATCCGCTGAGAGATACTACGGTTTTCTCATAGACGGGGATCGAGAGGATTGCGTCATTGAAAATGATGAGCCTACTAGCTTCCAGCAAGCCATTCAGAGCGGTGACTCAGTAAAATGGCTGGATGCAATGCAGACCGAGATGGAGTCCATGTACACCAATAAAGTTTGGACTTTGGACTTTGCTCCAGGAGGGGTAAAACCCGTAGACTGCAAATGGATCTTCATAAAGAAGATTGGTGTAGATGGGCAGGTTGAAACCTATAAAGCTAGACTTGTTACAAAGGGTTTTCGTCAAAGACCTGGTTTGGACTATGACGAGACCTTTTCTCCAGTGGCTATGCTCAAATCCATTCGGATCCTTCTTGCCATTGCTTCCTTCCACGATTATGAGATCTGGCAGATGGACATAAAAACGACTTTCCTAAATTGAAATTTGGAAGAGTGCGTCTATATGGATCAGCCGGAGGGATTCATTCAGAGTGGGAGCAGCGGTAAAGTGTGCAAGTTTCTTAAGTCCATCTATGGACTGAAGCAGGCATCGTGGAGTTGGAACATTTGCTTTAATGATACTGTCAAAGAATTCGACTTTATCAAAAACCGAGATGAACCATGCATTTACAGTAAGATTGTAGGGAGAACTGTGGTATTCCTCGTCTTGTACGTGGATGACATTCTCCTAACAGGAAATGATATTCCTATGCTACAGTCAGTCAAAGGATTCTTGTCACAGAGGTTCTCCGTGAAGGACCTGGGCGCTGCCAACTACATTCTGAGGATCCAGATCTATCGTGATAAATCTAAGAGGATGTTGGGTCTTTCGCAGTCCAGGTACATCGACACCATACTGAAACGATTCGGTATTGAAGATTCAAACCGCAGTAATCTATCAGCTTGTCACGGAATCACCCTCTCCAAAGATATATCTGCCAAGACTGATTTGGAAAGGGCTCGCATGTCATCTATACCTTACGCATCAGCGGTAGGCTCTATAACGTATGCGATGTTGTGTACCAGACCAGATGTAGCATATGCATTGAGCGTTGTAAGCCGGTATCAGTCGGACCCAGGGGAGAAACACTGGATAGCAGTAAAGAACATTCTCAAGTACCTGAGAAGGACTAAGGAGATGTTCTTGGTGTATGGCGGAAAAGACCTCTAGATCGAGGCCTTTGCTAACTCCAGCTTCCAAAGTGACAAGGATGACTCCAAGTCCATGTCGGGTTATGTCTTTACCCTCAATAGAGGGGCGGTTTGCTGGAAGAGCTCCAAGCAGGAAACCGTTGCTGACTCAACTATGAAAGCGGAGTACATAGCAGCTTGTGATGCCGCAAAGGAAGCTGTCTGGATGAAGAAGTTCCTCACGGAGCTTCAGGTGGTTCCTACCATTGTTGATCCAATACCGCTGTATTGTGACAACAACGGCGCTATAGCGTTAGCGAAGGAACCCAGGTCCCATCAGAAGTCCAGGCACATTTTGAGGCGGTACCACCTGATCAGGGAGATCGTAGATTGCCGGGAGATCGAGGTGAAGAGAGTAAATTCGGAGAATAACACTGCAGATCTATTCACGAAGGCCATACCCCAGACTCAGTTCGAGCGGCTGATCGAGATGATAGGTCTTCGATACGCCAGTACATGGCCTTAGTGCAAGTGGAAGATTGTTAGTGTATATGCCCTAGAGGCCATTACTGTATCATACTAGTTTGTATATTACTTGATGGAAGCTCGGGATATTCACAGTTGTATAGACAATCTTGCTCGAAATGCTAGCATGCTACTTGGTTTGTTTCTACTTTAATGTGTGCATGTGTTTCTTTTAGCATATCGCCTATACACATTAGTGGAGCCCTTAGGATCTTTGCTTGATTACCAGTGTTGTGATGGCAGTCACACTAGTGAGGGCTGTGTAATCTACAAGCACATCCTTATACAGGTCCCTAGTCGTAGGATTATCGAGACAGGGCATCGATACTCCAGAGTAGACTAGTGTATACGCTTCTCATCCTAGGAGGGGAGATGGTCTGTCCTACAGCCATCAGTACGTCATACTGGAGATAGTATGCAGGTGCTCGTTAGGTTACAAGTATACTGGATAATACTCGCTGGGAACTGTTGGTTTGGTATTATACCTATCGTCAGTTATCAGTTCCCGGGTGACATGAGTACAGCTTAGTCCGCTGACTTGACACTGTCACTTCGCCTTGAGTGTGTTCCCACCGTTCTTAAATTACTACCCTACCACGGCTCAAATGAGTCGTGCAAACAGGTAGTAGTTGGGTGCAGTCCTGAAGCACTTGGAGGCAGTGACGGTTAGACAGGATCCGTCTCTCCCGGTATTGGGGATTGATATCGCGCTGTGTCTAGGAGAGCCATTACACAAAGTCCCTAGCCAGGGCAAACGAGATATACTCGTAGCGTTTCCAGTGTTATCTCAGGGTGTTCTGTGATACACTCCGACATGACTTGTACCGCTATTAGGGGACTGACGTTTACCGCCCCCCTGGGCCCGACATACGATACTCTAAGACGAACAGACCGGACTGTACGGAGATTGTCACATTCAGGCTCAGTAGAAGTTCGGATGGGTTCACCTCATCAGTCTTCTTATCAGCATCTATCTGGGGACCGTTACGTACAGCTAGTACCGCTTGCAGCCTGTGGTTAAACCCACTGCCAGCGTAGTGTCGAGTCTTTAGAGTCCCACACAGAGGGCTATTCGCCTTTGGGCAAAACAGAGTAGAGGTCGCATGGTTTTGCGACAGGGTTCGTTCACATCCGCGCACTTGTGCACGTTTGGTGTCCGGACAGTTATTACTAGCGGGCTTTGGTTTAAGCCAGATCCTAGTATATGTTTTGGGATTGGTTTTATCTCATTGCATTCGTGTTCCTCGGAACATGGATGCGGGTGTGTATGCACAGTTGACAGAGGCAGAGGCAGAGAATTCTCATTAGGGTTGTTGACCGTTGACTTTTTCTAAACCCTAATAAGAATAAGAAATATGATTAATAATAATAATTAAGAATTATTATGCCATGATTGAGTTGAACATTTGACTTTTGTTGACTTGTTGACTTTGTTGACCGGTTGACCATTGTGGACTTGTTGACCATCATCATTTCATTTCAATGACTTTTGTTGACCTGTTGTTCTTTACAAAATGCATTAAATGCATGAAATGATAATGGTCATTGAAACTAACCATCACAATTCTTAATTATTATTATTATCATCATTATTCTTTCTTTTGTGAGCATGGTTGTAAAAAGTCAAGCTCATTCTTACTTGATCACTCTCTCTCATCCAAAGCTCATCCTCTTCCTCTCTCTCAAAGCTCTCATGTCTCATGTGTTGAGAAGCATGAGCTATTGAGATAAAACCTTCAAAACTCCTCTCTACTCACTCTAGAGTTCTAGGTTTAGCAAGCCAAGCACTTTAGTTACCTCTAGGTTGAGGTTGGAGCTCAAAGTAGAAGCCTTCGGGTGGATCCTTCTTTGACAAGAGAAGATTACGAGGTGGAGCCGTTCAAGCCACTCCAAGGAGCAAGAAGAGAAGGAGTTCAAGACCTAGGTATAACCCCCTAACCAAGTAGTTAAACTTGTAGTTAGTTTGCTAGGTTTTTGTTTAGCAAAGGTCCTCCTTTCTACTCCATTTTGCCTTGAGTTTAAAAATTGTTTTTTACCGTTTCCGCCTCCCCGTAAGAACCGGGGAGGGCAACGTGGAGTTACATCAATTATCTCATATCGACTCGCTTCCATTTAACGACATATCAACCAAGTCATCATATCTCATCGTATACTCTTTTCATCACATCAAGTCATTTTACATATACATTCTATCTTATAAATCTCATGTCATGCTACTCTAAATCTCATACTTATTCTCGTGCACTACATATATATATATATATCGCGATTCACATTCATATTTCATTTCCTCATATATCAATTCGAGACATCCTTATCAATCAAATCATTTTATACTAAAACCTTTAATCACATCCGTAGGTTCCTAGTATAGGTTTCTCTGACTATATCCTATATATCGGTTTCCATTTTATAATTTTGGGGGTGCTATACGCCATCCACCCGACTTCCCCCGTAGATATTGTTGGAGATAGTGCCCTCAGAGTCAATTATTGGATCACAGGCACGTGATTGCAATGATTGAGGGAGGACCTATCCCGGTAGGACAGTCTTACTCGAGATGATAGTATGCTATCTGGTTTATCTTTATCATCGTGTACTGCTTTAGGTGACCTGACATGTCGCTATTGCACGTTGATAGAGCCCCTAGGATTCTTGCTTCACTGCCAGCAGTATGATGGCGATCATATACGTGGGAGCTGGTAGTCTACAAGCACATCCTTAAATGGTCCCTAGTCGTGGGAGTTTCGAGACTGGGCATCGATACTCCATTAGTAGACTAGTGTATACAGTCGAGACCCCGACGAGGGGCGGTGGCCGGTCTCACAAGCCACTGGTGTCAGTTGGTTCACCTAAGATGTATACAGGTGCTCATTGGGTTATGAGTACACCGGACAGGACTCGCCGGGAACCTGCTAGTTGGGCTTATACCAGACGTCAGATAGCAGTTCCCTGGTGACATGTGTACAGGTTAGTTCATCGACCTGGGATCGTCATTTGTCTCGTGTGAGTTCCCACTGTACTTTGATTACTACCCTACCACGGCTCAAAGGAGTCGTGCAAACAGGTTTTAGTTGGGTACAGTCCCGAGCCACATGGAGGCAGTGAGCGGATCTTCAGGGGTTCGTCTCTCCCGGTATTAGGGGTGAGGTCGCGCTGTGTCTAGGAGAGCCATTACGCAAAGCCCTCGGCCGAGGCAGGAGATTTACTGGTAGGTATTCCAGTAGTATCTCAGGGCGTTCTGGGCTACACTCCGACACGACTTGTACCGCTTTTGGGGGTCTGACTTTTACCAACCCCCTAGGCCTGCCATGCGATACTCATAGACGAACGGACCGGACTGTACGGATATTGTCACTGACAGGCTCAGTTGGGTGTCGGGGTGAGCTTCCTCATCGACGTCCCTTTTGGTCAATAGCTGGTGGCCCGTCACGTATTGGCTTATACCTCTGACGTGCCAGTGGTTAAATCCACAGCCATAGTATTGACGAGTCTTTAGAGTCCACCACACTTACAGTTACTCAAGCTTTCGGGCGAAACGCTGTAGAGGCCGTATGGAGATATGGCAGGGTCCGATCAGATACGCGCGGTATTGCACGGATCAGGATCGGACAGTTTTGTACTAGTGGCCGTATAGTTATATGGCAGGGTTTGATCTGATACGTGCGGTATTGCACGGATCAGGATCGAACGGATTTTACTAGCCGGCTTTGGCTTAAGCCGGTCCTAGTCTAGTACAGTGTAGATTTTGTCTCATTGCATTTGTATCCGGTCGGAATACAGATGCGGGTGTGTATGCACAGTCTCGGGGTTTTCCTGTAATTTATTACGGGACCAGTTTTATGGTGTTGCCAGTTTTCATTCCGTTCCGGCCGGTTTTCCTTTGTCTCATTGCATTTGTATCCGGTCGGAATACAGATGCGGGTGTGTATGCACAGTCTCGGGGTTTTCCTGTAATTTATTACGGGACCAGTTTTCTGGTGTTGCCAGTTTGCATTCCGTTCCGGCCGGTTTTCCTTTGTTCTTTCCCGGCCGGACTTTTCTGATGGAGGGGGTAATTTGCAGTTTTGCAAATTACATTTGGTGGAGGTTTTATTTGTAAGATGATTTATTATGATAACCTTTTTAGATTCCATTTCTTTCATTCTTCTTTTCATGCTTTATGAAGATTAGAAGTGATGTGAAAGGATTTGATCTTTGATTAGAGTTGATGTGAGGTTGTGATGATGGTTTAGGATGTGGTCACCCTTCTTGCTCTCCTACTCTCACCTCCCTTCATGCTTCATATTACCTCGTCCACCATTCTCATTTACTTGATAAGTTTTTCATGAGAGAAAAAAGAAAGAGAGAAGAAGAAGAAGAGAGTTTCATCTTGAGAGTTTCATTCATGATCTCATTTTCTTGCTAGAAAAATGCAAGCACCATTTTTCTATTCTTGATTCCTCCATCACCATGGCAACAAACCCCAAATGAGACAAGCATCTTCTACACTACATTCTACAGCACATCTTGAGCATGTCGAGTTGCCGGCTTCATGCTCGAGTTGCCTCGGTATTGAGGCGGGAGCCCGTAAAAGACGCAGGCGATGTGGTGCCCTTTCCGGCGAGGAGGCGACGATATGGAGACAAGACTTTCCGCGGGAGATCGGGACGATGAAGAGAAGACCGGAGGACTCGGATCACTCGGTATACTTCTCACCCTATCTCTTGATTGCTAGCATTAGGTTAATGGTTACGATCCGGGTTTTCTTTGTCCGCGGTAGCGCCGGTTTCCGAGTAAGGAAAATTTTTTGATTCCGCATTTTGGCCTCGAGTACGAGGCCGGGGCGCTGCCGTGGCGCAACATGGTATCAGAGCCAGGCCATTAACCTTACCTAGCTTCGTTTGATGTGTTTTTCAGTTCCGATCGACCGAAATTCCAAAAACCGTATTTTTCCTTGACATCAGTTTCTGTCGAAATTTTTTGGAGTCTAAAAATTTTTCAGGTTGTCTCAGAATGATGTGCAGGGAGTTCTAAGAACTCTGGGAAAAAACGATACAGTGAACCATTACCTCGAGCGCGGAAGCGTGGCAATACCCCCCATTCTGCCGCCCTTCCGCCGCAACTTGGTCTGGTCAATGCTTCGTATTTTTCCAGTGGGCTTCTGGGCTTATTTTAGGGCTTTTGGGATATTAAAATTGGGCCAATTATTTCTGTGAGTGCTACAGTTTTCTTTGGGGCCCACTTGTTAATTGTTTGATCGATCGGATATTTTTAAACACATTATTTCACAGTATTTACATTATATCTGCGACCGTGAATGTCACTCGATCGGTAAATCCGGTCTAACTGCTATAGCCCGGTTAGACGGATTTGCGAACGTGACTTTCACGTTGATGTTCTATGTTTATGCTGTGATGTTGCGGATCGGTCGTGGGGGATAGCCTGGATGCAATGCTAGTACAGTGCTGTTGTATTATATACATTTGATATTGCGGGACGAGCGTCCGACATGTGGACTGCCGTCACTGCCTGTTTGTATTATTCTTTTGGGGCACGACCTGGTTGCGGTCGATGTACCCGGTGTAAGTATATTTTACTTTCTGTACTAGGATTACCCCGCGGTGGGGTGCACGGATGGCCGGGTTCTAGAGGGCAACGGGCCCGCATCTCATGGCATTGAGACGGAGGGGGCTTCACTCTAGGATTGGCGGGCTATTCGTCGCACTCGTAGGGGGTACAGGTTGACCCAGGAGGGGTGCCCAAGTTACCGGATTCCGTGAAGTGCTGGGTGGTCCATTCACGGTGCTGGAGGGGGCTGCCTCACTTCAGGTTTTGGCGGGTGACTTGCCGCGCCCGTAGGGGTCTAGGATTTCATTGCACAGGCTATCCACACGACCAGGGGAACCTCGGGTTTCAGCAGCGGCTCTGTGAAACCCGGGGCTTCCAGATATCTGTAATGTTCTGTGATGCTGTACATTTCTGTGATGTTGCATTTCTTTTCACGCCTTGAGCGAAATACTATATATTGGTATATATATTAGTAGATGTTGTATATGTTTTTCATCCGCGCTAGTCCAGTCCCCGCTCTGCCGTTAGTTAGCTAACCTAACGGGTGATGACGGGACCCAGTGGCGAATGCGGATGGCATATACGTACGTCAGTATATTTTCGTTCTTTGTGGTGTGATCAATTGATGGGAGTGCGTTGATTCGGATTAATGCAAGCTAAACAAACCTAATCTGATGTTGTTGGAACGCTTTTCTAAAAGCTGTTATTGCAAGGACGTTCACTTTTGTTTTGCATCGTGGCATTCATTTAGAATATCCTGCTCCTCAGTCGACGAGGCAAGGGCCGAGATCCCTTCACCGGGAGTGACCCCTTGGACAGAAGTTTGCGTCAGGGCATTAACTTCACTATAGCCGATTACTTTTGCTTTGCATCGTGGTATTCAGTTGGAATATCCTGCACCTCATTCTACGGGGAAAGAGCCGAGATCCCTTCACCGGGAGTGACCTCTTTAGTAAAGGTTTTCGTCACTATATTTTCTAAAAAGTTATCCAGTTCCTTCAACGATATCAAGTTCATTACGTTAAAGGTTTTTCGCCAAAAACCAGTCGTAGCCCTCCGTCATTTCAGATTAGTATTACTTAGTATTCGCGCTACGTTTGTCGTTGCTATTCGCCGAGGCGTAGTGTGCGGTAGCTTTGTTGTGCTATTCTGTCGCATGGATATGTAGATTGGTTAGGACAGTCGTACGACTTTGTTGATTATTCGTCAAGGATCGTGCGGGTGGGTTTAACGCAATCAAGATAATGACGGGTTGAACTTGACTAGGACCTTTTGATTTGTTGATTATTCGTCAAGGTCACTTGGGTCCTAGGGGTAAAAATCACATCGGGAGTTTCAAAAGAACTGAAACTTGCCAGGCATGCGCATACCTTCTGGAGTGTGGTGGCGTGAGTGGATTCCGTCACGTTATCATGCGATGATAGTTGGATCCCGATTCCCACTGATGAGTTGGTTTACTCCTCGGGTGATCCCGACTAATTCTTCTTTCAGGTTTGGAGGAGAATTTGAGGTACAGTGGGAGGTTTCCTGATTAGATAAAGTGATAACCATTCTGATCTAGGTTAGAGTGCACGCTGAGTGTTTCTTTTCTCTCTCTCTTTGGCAGCGACCATTGACCCGACCCTAAGACTATGACTCAGTGACCAAGTTGACCGAACCTTCTTAACACTGGCTTTTGGATTGTCTGAGTTGCAGACCTCATTGCCACTCCTACTTTTACCCTTTTCTCCAGGACACCTCGTATTACTACGAACGTCCACTTCCATTGGACAAAACCATCGTATGGTTATATACGAACTCGAAGGACTTCGAGGATGGTTTATGGTTCTGGAGAAAACGGATAGGATTATTCAGTTGTCTTTTCCCTTTTACCTTCTTTCAAGTAGCGAGTACTCCTTGGTTTAGGAGTAGTACACCTATTACGCAAATTGGATAGTCTTCTTCCAAACCATAGGCTGGTGCCGACCGGTAGGGAATGAAGAAAACCAGTTAGCCTAAACGGTGTACAGAAGGTATTAAGTTAAGACAAAGAAAGGGATTAGTAAGAGGGCAAAGTAAGTTGCGACTGCTATTCACGACCAAACCAAGTATTTCTTCGCCAATCCTAAATCACCTTTGTATTTCTCCAGTACACTCCGTATCACTACGAAGATCCCATTTTATTGGATAATCCATCGTATGGTTATATACGAACTCGAAAGGAACTTGTTCCAGTTCGGGGATGGATCCTGGTTCAGGAGAAATAGGAATAAAGTACATTCAGGTGTCTTTTATCTTCACCTTCTCTCGCATTGCGAGTGCTCCTAGGATTAGGACAGTACACCTTTTATGCTTTTTGGATAGTCCCATTCCAAACCATAGGCTGGTGCCGAACGGTAGGGAAGGAAGAAAACCATTTGGCTTAAAGGGGTGTACAGAAAGTAATGACTAAAGACATATAAAGGGATTTGGAGAGGTGGCAAAGAATTATACGGTTATAGTTGTGAATCTGGATAATGGAAGAGGCATTACTAGGAATACCAGGATACCCCGACGAAACATTTCAATGTTTCAGTTTCACTGTGTACTGTTAATGGAAAACTGATTTCCCAGTTGGACACTTGCTCCAGGGTATGTATTTACCAGGTATGATTCTCACATCTGTATGGTTTTACAGATGCTGAGTGGGAGTAAGTTATTGGGAATTGGGTGATCATCCTCATTATATCGGGATTCGTTGTAATCGGTGATATTTGAGGAAGTCACCTGGGTTGTTTGCCGGACGGCAATTTTTTGGTTTTGAATATCCGCGGTTATGCACCAATTTCAAATTGATATATCTGTACGTCTATTTTCATAGAGTGAGATATACCTTTTGATATTATGTCGATGACATTTACCTATATCAGTGGATGGTTAGGTAAGGAGCATTAAACAGCGGTGTAATTCTTCTTAACCATAAGTACAGTTTTCAACCTACGACGCACAGTGAAAGAGTTGTGAGACTCAGCGGACTTATACAGAGTACTGTATGTTGTCCAGTGTCCATTAGGACAGAGGGGTTGGTCCTCATACTATATTCTGTTTACTTTTAACTTCTCTAGTTCTTAGACATGTGATTCGTGGAAACACAGGGTCTAAGTTTTGAGGAGTTATAGGTATTTGAATAGAGTAGAGAACCAGGTGTAGCAAGTATCGGGATTCTTCAAAGAGATCGAAGATGTAGATACTTGTGTATGGCATTCAGTTGATAGTAATGATGAAGACAGATTGCTTCCCTTTCAGGTTACTCATAATTGGAAGCATTCCTAAGTTGAGTAACGCTTATCGACCTCCTTCCATTTAGTTGACATGCACTGGAGACAGCTGCATGATTTGAATCTGGTTCAATTAAATCAGTGCCTCTGGTTCTATATTGGATATAGAACAGTGCATATCTTAACGATGTTAAGGTACGGGGAGTTGTCCGGTTTATGCTTAAAACCAGACTCCGGATAACTCAAGGCACGTCTCTGTAATGGCTGTTTGTGGGTTGACCCAGGCTACGACGAGGGTTGATTTTCTACCATCTGGATGAACAATAGCAATATTGTTCTAGACTCGCCACAGTTTTTATTAAAAAAATGGATTTTTTTTTCAGAAAAAGTAGTGGGAGTATGGTAGAACTGGAAGTAATTCCAGAACCACAAACGATTACTGAAGATTTGATAAGGAACCTAAAGATTCAATCTGATTTGACATTCCATTGGCCACTCCGCAGATAAGGTGGGTAACTTCAGGCACCCGAGAGGTACTCCGGTAGCCTCAAGGACGGTGACAGGGAAGTTCTTGTTTACCCACACTTGCCATTGCTGTTGTTCCAGGCTGCGAGACCCGGTGAGAGGATGAGTATAGCGTCGTTCTAAACTAGCTTTAGAAGTGCGCGTCTATATGACTCCACCAGAGGGTTGTCGTAGTCAGTGGGAGCAGCGGAAGCATTGGTGGACATCAGGCTTATGTCTATTTATAGACTAAAGCAGATATAGCAGAGATAGATCATCTGTTTCTGATGTGACAGTCATAGGTTTGACGTCATCAGAATAGGGGATGGATCTGTTGAGAAGGTAGTAGGAAGTGATATTCCTATACTACGATCGGTTATACTTTGGTCGTCACACAGTGGTTTCTCCACAAGGGACTTGGACATTATATCAGACATACTGGTTACTAGATCTATGGTTTTAGATCTAGATTTGGGTGGTTTCCCAATCTGGGTACCTTGACAGCATTCTATGAGTATTTAGAATGGACGACTCCAGGCACGGTAGTATACCTGCAGTTGATGGTGTCACCCTCTCTAAAGGTGTCTTATAGACTAAAGGGGAGAGGAATACTCATGATTGGCAGATCACTTGCTTAGGCAATTGAGTCAATCATGAGATGTCAAGTACCACACCAGATGTTGTTCTTGCACTAGATGCAAGAAGTTGACATTGATCCAATCCTGGAGAAACGGTCGGAAGCAGTTTTAGAACATAAGTTGATGTTCTAGGGATATGATAACGGCAGCCTCCTTTAGGAGACGGTTATCATTCCAGGCTTCCAAGGTGACATGGACGACAAGGAGGTTGTCAGAGTTATAGTTTTCCTTCCGACGAGGGGCAGTATTTTGGACAGGTGGTCCAAGGCAATACTGAGGGCAGCATGGCGCAGGATACTGATTAAGTTCAGTTGACGATACAGTCTAAGAAGTTTGGATTTGGAGTTCATTTATGAGCTAGGTCCCATCAGACATCCAGATATTCTAAGACAGGTATTGCTCTTTTCGGGAGATGGTTTTCTCCGCGAACTTGAGATATAGAGAGATATAGAAAGAAACATCACAGCGGATCCACTCACTGAGGCTATTCCTCGAACGCAATAGTTTCACAAACGAGCTTTGTGAGACTGACTAGTAGAGGAGTTGGGTGTTCGGTATCACACGGGCTGTGAGTATGCGACATCGCAATAATTAGCCTTGAGTGCAAGTGGGAGATTGTTGGAGATAGTGCCCTCAGAGTCAATTATTGGATCACAGGCACGTGATTGCAATGATTGAGGGAGGACCTATCCCGGTAGGACAGTCTTACTCGAGATGATAGTATGCTATCTGGTTTATCTTTATCATCGTGTACTGCTTTAGGTGACCTGACATGTCGCTATTGCACGTTGATAGAGCCCCTAGGATTCTTGCTTCACTGCCAGCAGTATGATGGCGATCATATACGTGGGAGCTGGTAGTCTACAAGCACATCCTTAAATGGTCCCTAGTCGTGGGAGTTTCGAGACTGGGCATCGATACTCCATTAGTAGACTAGTGTATACAGTCGAGACCCCGACGAGGGGCGGTGGCCGGTCTCACAAGCCACTGGTGTCAGTTGGTTCACCTAAGATGTATACAGGTGCTCATTGGGTTATGAGTACACCGGACAGGACTCGCCGGGAACCTGCTAGTTGGGCTTATACCAGACGTCAGATAGCAGTTCCCTGGTGACATGTGTACAGGTTAGTTCATCGACCTGGGATCGTCATTTGTCTCGTGTGAGTTCCCACTGTACTTTGATTACTACCCTACCACGGCTCAAAGGAGTCGTGCAAACAGGTTTTAGTTGGGTACAGTCCCGAGCCACATGGAGGCAGTGAGCGGATCTTCAGGGGTTCGTCTCTCCCGGTATTGGGGGTGAGGTCGCGCTGTGTCTAGGAGAGCCATTACGCAAAGCCCTCGGCCGAGGCAGGAGATTTACTGGTAGGTATTCCAGTAGTATCTCAGGGCGTTCTGGGCTACACTCCGACACGATTTGTACCGCTTTTGGGGGTCTGACTTTTACCAACCCCCTAGGCCCGCCATGCGATACTCATAGACGAACGGACCGGACTGTACGGATATTGTCACTGACAGGCTCAGTTGGGTGTCGGGGTGAGCTTCCTCATCGACGTCCCTTTTGGTCAATAGCTGGTGGCCCGTCACGTATTGGCTTATACCTCTGACGTGCCAGTGGTTAAATCCACAGCCATAGTATTGACGAGTCTTTAGAGTCCACCACACTTACAGTTACTCAAGCTTTCGGGCGAAACGCTGTAGAGGCCGTATGGAGATATGGCAGGGTCCGATCAGATACGCGCGGTATTGCACGGATCAGGATCGGACAGTTTTGTACTAGTGGCCGTATAGTTATATGGCAGGGTTTGATCTGATACGTGCGGTATTGCACGGATCAGGATCGAACGGATTTTACTAGCCGGCTTTGGCTTAAGCCGGTCCTAGTCTAGTACAGTGTAGATTTTGTCTCATTGCATTTGTATCCGGTCGGAATACAGATGCGGGTGTGTATGCACAGTCTCGGGGTTTTCCTGTAATTTATTACGGGACCAGTTTTCTGGTGTTTCCAGTTTGCATTCCGTTCCGGCCGGTTTTCCTTTGTTTCATTGCATTTGTATCCGGTCGGAATACAGATGCGGGTGTGTATGCACAGTCTCGGGGTTTTCCTGTAATTTATTACGGGACCAGTTTTCTGGTGTTGCCAGTTTGCATTCCGTTCCGGCCGGTTTTCCTTTGTTCTTTCCCGGCCGGACTTTTCTGATGGAGGGGGTAATTTGCAGTTTTGCAAATTACATTTGGTGGAGGTTTTATTTGTAAGATGATTTATTATGATAACCTTTTTAGATTCCATTTCTTTCATTCTTCTTTTCATGCTTTATGAAGATTAGAAGTGATGAGAAAGGATTTGATCTTTGATTAGCGTTGATGTGAGGTTGTGATGATGGTTTAGGATGTGGTCACCCTTCTTGCTCTCCTACTCTCACCTCCCTTCATGCTTCATATTACCTCCTCCACCATTCTCATTTACTTGATAAGTTTTTCATGAGAGAAAAAAGAAAGAGAGAAGAAGAAGAAGAGAGTTTCATCTTGAGAGTTTCATTCATGATCTCATTTTCTTGCTAGAAAAATGCAAGCACCATTTTTCTATTCTTGATTCCTCCATCACCATGGCAACAAACCCCAAATGAGACAAGCATCTTCTACACTACATTCTACAGCACATCTTGAGCATGTCGAGTTGCCGGCTTCATGCTCGAGTTGCCTCGGTATTGAGGCGGGAGCCCGTAAAAGACGCAGGCGATGTGGTGCCCTTTCCGGCGAGGAGGCGACGATATGGAGACAAGACTTTCCGCGGGAGATCGGGACGATGAAGAGAAGACCGGAGGACTCGGATCACTCGGTATACTTCTCACCCTATCTCTTGATTGCTAGCATTAGGTTAATGGTTACGATCCGGGTTTTCTTTGTCCGCGGTAGCGCCGGTTTCCGAGTAAGGAAAATTTTTTGATTCCGCATTTTGGCCTCGAGTACGAGGCCGGGGCGCTGCCGTGGCGCAACAGATATAAATCTTCTCACCTGCGAAACTCCTTGTTCAGCCGTAGTCGATGTGCTTCATCGTCTTGAAATCCATGTGAAGGTACCTACAATCAATACATATTGCAATACCATTCAAATCAATGTCCGAAAACCGATACGGCACACGAATTGCTTATAGGTTAGAACCGATAGCTTACGCATGCAAAAACAATCAAACAACCCTAATTGTTGACGTACAAACTCCCAACAGCTTAATACAAATCCAAACATCAAAACCAAGCATTCAAACCTCGGAAAACTTTGCCCAAAACACTCACAACAACTCCCAGATTTTATCTCAGTTTAATTCGGACAAAACAAGAAAGTACAGGGAGTTTTTTATTGAGGTTAGAAGCTACAGCCAAAAACAAAACCCCAAACACCATTAAAAATCCGGCGACATCACCTCTAGATCCGAGCTCGCCGGCCGAACAGGGGAATTGGCATCTTGTGCTTGGGTGGTGGTCTTATGGTCGTTTGCCTAGGTCTATGGACTTGCTAGATTTTCTCATAAATGCCACAGATTGCTCCAGATACCCTGTAGGCTATAAAACACCACAAAACCGACATGGAACAATTCTAAGTCTTTGGTTTTCTATGCAAAGTGTTGGTCCAGAAATACACTAACAAGCATGTGGTCTCTAATTTCACCTTAACAAACCATAAATCCTCTTAAAGCTCATCTTGGAAAGTTCCAAGATCATTAGTCCTTGTAGGGTTTCCTTATCACCTCGTATAGGGTTTGGAAGCATCACACATGCCACAACTTTGATTTTCGGAGGTGCTAAGCAAACTTAATTAGGAATCGAACGAGAAATATTGAGTAACAACTAATAGTATCACATACTAAAGTTATTCTATCACTAAGTTGTGAGAGTACAACCTTTGTAGACCTTCTTGAGTGACTCCTTGGATCTCCTAGAGTTTGGAACGGCTCACTTGAACACTTCCGAGTCGACGATGATCCACCCGAAGTCCTTTGCTCAAAGCTTGTTGCTTCACTTTTTCCTTCAAATCCGTGGAGCAAACACCCTACACAAAAGAGCTAGAGATGTGTAGGATGATAAAGTGGTTTATGCTCTCACCTAAAAACCTTATATTTTTCTTTTCCTCACTCTAAACAAATCTCAAATGAGCTTGAAGAAGGAGGAAGATGAAGATGGCAAACCCTTTTTGAAGATAATGATAATTCTTATGTTTTAAAAATAAAACAAAAGGATATATATGTGGGACACTCTCACAACAAACCATGGTTAATATAAATATCTAGATATTTTGTGATGAGTTAAAGAACAAAGGAAATTAACCATGGTTTAGTCAATGGTCAAACAAAGAAGAGTGTGGAAACCATGAGTCATTTGTAAAGAAATGAGTCATTAGTAAATTTCCTTTATCTTTTATCTTAAAACAAATATATATATATATATATATATATATTAATATGAACCATGTAAGTCTTGCATTGCCATCTTCAACCATGATACATATGCATGTATGTATGTGTGTATGCACATCAACATGTACATATACATGCATGCATCCATCAAAAGAATGGGGTTTAATAAAAGTGAGCTAAAAGTCATTATTAAATCAACATTTGATTTAATAAACCGGTCATATCACATACGACCCGACAAATAGTAAACACCCGATTAACATACGGTATCTCATACACGTATTTAATTGAGCTCCCGCGCATATCTCATATGCACACCACATCATTTTGCCTGAGCTAGGAAACTTCTGTGTACGACTCTAAGACTCATCAATACGCCGGCAGTAGGTGATGATCACATCAAACACCTACAAGCCGCAAGCGGTCAGCTAAACGTAACGGCCACCCGGGTATTGAGCGATCAGAAGAAGAACAAACGAACCTGTCAAAACTCCCGTCAATCCAACTGGCAACACTTATCGTACAGTCCGGTCTCTTCTTCAGATATGCTGCATATCGAGTCTAGGGATGGAATCGTCGACCCCAATAACTCAATAAGTCATGCCGGTATATGGTCTACAACAGATCGAGAAACTACTGATAACACTTATCAGTAATATCTCAGCAGCCCTGGCCAGGGACTTCCTGTTGGATATAGTGCCCTCAGAGTCAATTATTGGATCACAGGCACGTGATTGCAATGATTGAGGAGGACCTATGCCGGTAGGACAGTCTTACTCGAGATGATAGTATGCTATCTGGTTTATCTTTATCATCGTGTACTGCTTTAGGTGACCTTACGAGTCGCTATTACACGTTGATAAAGCCCCTAGGATTCTTGCTTGACTACCAGCAGTATGAGGGCGATCATATACGTGAGAGCTGGAGTCTATAAGCACATCCTTAAATGGTCCCTAGTCGTGGAAGTTTCGAGACAGGGCATCGATACTCCAGAGTAGACTAGTGTATACAGTCGAGACCCCGACGAGGGGCGGTGGCCGGTCTCACAAGCCACTGGTGCCAGTTGGTTCACCTAAGATGTATACAGGTGCTCATTGGATTATGAGTACACCGGACAGGACTCGCCGGGAGCCTGCTAGTTAGTATTATACCTAACGTCAGATAGCAGTTCCCTGGTGACATGTGTACAGGTTAGTTCATCGACCTGAGATCGTCATTTGTCTCGTGTGAGTTCCCACTGTGCTTTGATTACTATCCTACCACGGCTCAAAGGAGTCGTGCAAACAGGTTTTAGTTGGGTATAGTCCCGAGCCACATGGAGGCAGTGAGCGGATCTGCAGGGGTTCGTCTCTCCCGGTATTAGGGGTGAGGTCGCGCTGTGTCTAGGAGAGCCAGAACATGGAAAGTCCTTGGCCAAGGTAGGAGATGTGCTGGTAGGTATTCCAGTAGTATCTCAGGGTGTTCTGGGCTACTCTCCGACATGACTTGTGCCGCTATTGGGGGTCTGACTTTTACCAACCCCCTAGGCCCGCCATGCGATACTATAGACGAACGGACCAGACTGTACGGATATTGTCACTGACAGGCTCAGTAGGGTGTCAGGATGAGTTCGCTCATCGACGTCCCTTCTGGTCAATACCTGGTAGCCCGTCACGTATTGGCTTATATCTCTGACGTGCTAGTGGTTAAATCCACAGCCATAGTATTGACGAGTCTTTAGAGTCCACCACACTCAGTTACTCAGGTTTCGGGCAAAACGCTGTAGAGGCCGGCCACATTTCTTGAGGGAGAGGGGAGAGGAAATTTCTTGGTGTATGGAAATTGATTCTCATTCTCATTTTGTATCAAAAGCTCACAAGTCTCTCCTAAGCTCTTTTCTCCTCCACATACCATGGCAACTTCACATACCCCAAAAGAGACAACGATTCTGCACTAGTCTACAGCAAATCTTGGATGCGTCGGCTAGCCAACTTCGCGCCCGAGTTGTCTCGGTCCAGAGGTGGGAGCCCGTAAAAGATTCCGGCTACGTGGTGCCCTTTCCGACGAGGAGGAGATGAACGGGGTTTCCGCAGGAGATCGGAGTGGAGACGAAGACCGAAGTGTTAGTGTATATGCCCTAGAGGCCATTACTGTATCATACTAGTTTGTATATTACTTAATGGAAGCTTGGGATATTCACCTTGTATATACAATCTTGCTCAATATAGTAGTATGCTACTTGGTTTGTTTCTACTTCAATGTGTACATGTGTTTATTTTATTATATCATCTATACGCATTAGTAGAGCCCTTAGGATCTTTGCTTGATTACCAGCGTTGTGATGGCAGTCACACTGGTGGGGGCTGGGTAATCTATAAGCACATCCTTATGCAGGTCCCTAGTCACAGGACTATCGAGACAGGGAATCGATACTCCGGAGTAGACTAGCGTATGCGCTTCTCATCCCAGTGTGGGAGATGGTCTGTCCCATAGCCATCAGTACGTCATACTGGAGATAGTATGCGGATACTCGTTAGGTTACGAGACCACTGGACAGGACTCGTCGGGAACTGATTGGTTGGTATTATACCTATCGTCAGTTATCAGTTCCCAGGTGACATGAGTACAGCTTAGTCCGCTGACTTGACACTGTCACTTCGCCTCGAGTGTGTTCCTACTGTACTTTGATTACTACCCTACAACGGCTCAAAGGAGTCGTGCAAACAGGTAGTAGTTGGGTGCAGTCCCGAAGCACTTGGAGACAGTGACGGTTAGACAGGATTCGTCTCTCCCGGTATTGGGGGTTGACATCGCGCTGTGTCTAGGAGAGCCATTACACGAGTAGTCCCTGGCCAGGGCAAGCGAGATATACTGGTAGGCTTCCAGTGTTATCTCAGGGTGTTTTGGGCTTCACACCGACACGACTTGTACCGCTATTAGGGGACTGACGTTTACCGCCCCCTAGGCCCGCCATGCGATGTATCAGACGAACAGACCGGACTGTACGGAGACTGTCACATTCAGGCTTAGTAGGAGTTCGATGGGTTTCACCTCGTCAGTCTTCTTGTCGGCATCTACCTGGGGACCGTTACGCACAGCTAGTGCCGCTTGCGGTCTGTGGTTAAACCCACTGCCAGCGTAGTGTCGAGTCTTTAGAGTCCCACACAGAAAGCTATTCGCCTTTAGGCAAAAGAGTATAGGTCGCATAGTTTTGCGACAGGTCGCATGGTTTTGCAACAGGTCGCATGGTTTTGCGACAGGGTTCGGTCACATCCGTGCACTTGTGCACGTTTAGTGTCCGGACTGTTAACACTAGCGGGCTTTGGTTTAAGCCAGATCCTAGTGTACGTTTTGAGATTGATTTTATCTCGTATGTATTCGCGTTCCTCGGAACACGGATGCGGGTGTGTATGCACAGTTGACGGAGAAACAGAGACAGAGGATTCTCATTAGGGTTGTTGACTGTTGACCATTGACTTTTTACTAAACCCTAATGAGAATATGATATATGATTAACAATAATATTAATTAAGTATTATGGTGACATGGTTGTTGAGGGGTTGACTTTGTTGACCGGTTGACTAGGTTGGACTAGTTGACCATCATGATGACAATGGCTATCATTTCATGGCAAAGACTTTTTGCTTGCTTGTTTCTCTTGTGAAAAATGAGTGCATGAAATGATATGGCTATTGTAGCTTAAACCATCACATAATACTTGATTGCTATGATTTTTTATGATGGGTTTGGATTATGAGAGCCAAGAGAGAAAAGTCTTGCTCATTCTTTCATTTCCTTTCTCTCTCTTGTGTTCTTGAGCTCTCATCCTCTTCCTCTTGCTCTCCCTCTATTTAGTCTATGGTTCACTTGTCTCATGTGTTGAGAACAAAGAACCATAGAGAAAAATCCCAACACACTCTCCTCTACTCACTCTAGTTCACAAGGTTTAGCAAACCGAGTGAACTAGTTTCTTCAAAGTTCGAAAAAGAAGCCAAAGGTAGAAGCTTTCGGGTGGATCGATCTTTGGCGTAAGGAGACGACGGGGTGAAGCCGATCCGTACACCATCGAGGTTTGAAGACGAAGGAGTTCAAGAAAGAAAGGTATAACCCCCTAACCGAGTAGTTAACAACTCCTAGTTAGGTTGTTAGTTAGATGTTTAACAAAGATCCGGTTTTGAGTCCATGTTACCGCCTCTAGAAAATTGTTTTTCACCAAATTCCGCATGCCCGAAAGTACCGGTAGAGGTAGCATGGACTTACAGTAGTATCAGAGCCTAGTTAAACTCTATCTAACATGTAAGCATAGTAGCTAGAAATTCGATCGGAGAAAAGTCCCGAAATGAACCCGGAAGTCATGCTTGCTATCGATTTTTTTAAGTCTGTAAAAATAATAAATCATGCTTTAAAAATCGACTCAGGGTTTTTTAAAGATACTGTAGAAAAACGATGCAGAGATTCCATCAAACCACCGCGGAAACGCGGCAATAGCTTGCTATTGCCGCGGTTCCCCGGCCAAGACGGCCTTCTTGGCTCTTCTCTGGTTCGTCTTTGCTACAGTATACTCAGTGGGTTATTTTGGGATTTTTGGTATATGTTTTTTCAGCCCAGATTTTCCAGAAAGAAAATTTTGTTTTTGGGGCTATAAAAACCGTATTTCGATCGAGTTTCTAAAGACTTAAGCTGACGGGTTTTTATCTGTGATGTGATATTTGTATTGAACGTCTGCTAATCGCTATATGTCGATTAGTGGGGGTTATACAAATCTGTGATCTGTAATGTCATTGGAATGTGTATATGAATTCATTGGATTGTCGCGGGTGAATAGCCGGGGGGTTGTGAGATGAGAGTTTTCTTTTCTTTCAATTCATGTAAATTTGTAAATTGATGTAATAATTATTTGTATGGCCGCACAACCGGGTCGGGGTTGTAGCCGTCGTTGTATAATTTCTTTTTACTGTTTTTGCTCCTAGGATAGACCCATGGAGGGGGTGCACAAACTACCGGGTATCCCGAAGTGCCGAATGGCCTACTTACGGAGTTGAGGGAGGTTTCTTCGCTTCGGGTACTTGGCGGGTAGTTTGCCGCACCCGTAGGGGTCTTGGGTGGGGTATTGGCTATTCACCGCGACCGTGTAATCTGCCTTTCGTTACAGGCTCGTACGAATTGCGGGTTCCTAGTATATCCAATGTGTTCATCTGTGATCTGAAATGGCTATCATTGCAATATATCTATATATGATATTATTTAGGCGTTGCTTATGTTTTACAACCGCACTAGCCCAGCCCCCGCTCTGTCGTTAGTTAAGTAACCTAACGGGTAATGATGGGGCCCCATGGCGAATGCGAATGCAATAAGCGTACGTCATATTTTGGTTGTTTTCTGCAATGGTAGGATTAAATGATGGGACGCATTAAAAGAACTAATGCAAGAATATCACGCATTAAAAGAACTAATGCAAGAAAAATAAACCAAGTAAAAGTCATTGGAACACTTTCGAAAAACCACTCGGTTCTTTTCAAAACCAACTTTTAAATACGGAGTTTGAGCCACTCCTTTTAAAAGCTATCTCGTTCCATCGATTATATCAAGTTCACTACGTTCACGGTTTCGCCAAAACCATTCGTAGCCCTCCGTCGTTTCACATGAATAGTCAATAGTATTCACCTATGTATGTTGGCCAAAGTCAAGGCATAGTGATTGGTAGCTATTAGGTATTCATGTGTAGCATAGATAGATGCGTTGGTTTGGGACAGTCGTACTGCCATTTTGGCCAAAGTCAAGGGTAGGTACGGGTGGATCCAAATTAACCTGGAGAATGACGGGTAGAACTTGACATGTGACTTATGATATTTTGGCCAAAGTCAAGGTCATAAGAGCATGGGGCAAAAATCCACATCGGGGGTTTCAAAAGAACTGAAACTTGCTAGTGTTGCATACCATTTGGAGTGTGATGATTCTTGTAGGATTCCTTCAGTTTCGTCACGCGATGATATTTGGATCCCGATCCTACTGTGAGTATATGCTACTCCTCGGGAAATTTCTCACTTAACGATCAATGCTATAAACCTAGTAGGTGTCTAGAAAGGTGTTAGCGGGGCTACGCCCACAGGGAAAAGAGGTTATTTAATTAAGGAACTTCGCGAAAGCGTTGAAAAACCTCCCTCGAAGTACCGATACTGGCCTGGCTGAACGGTTAAGCAAGAATTGTACGGTGAGATTGATCCTGACTAATTCTTCCTCTTTGGTTTGAGGAGGGATTCGAGAAACAGTGAGAGCCATCCTGTTTAGACAAACTAAAAACCATTCTAAACTTGCAAAAGCATCATGCTGAGTGTTTCTTCTCTCTCTCCTAATTGCAGCGACCAATCGACATGACTGGACTTAAGTTACTTCTAGATAAAAACATACTGATAGGGCCAAACTATAAAGATTGGCTCAGGAATGTCAAGATGGCAATCACTTACGACAAGCTGGGGTATCTTCTTACCACCAAAGCTCCTCCTGTCCCAGGTCCCAAAACCAGCGTCGCGGATAAGGAAATCCGTAAGACCTGGGAAATCGATTGCGCAAAGGCCAAGTGCCTCGTGCTTGCCTCTGTGGACAACGAACATCATAGGAGGCACGAGAATATGGACCTCGAATCCATATTTATCCATACAAAAGAACTGTATGGAGAGCAGTCTCGTATCGCAAGATACGAAGTGTCGAAGAAGTTATTTTCGGCAAGGTTGGCCGTCGGATCATCGGTAGCGGAACACGTGCTTAAGATGATTGGCTACATAGAAGAGCTCGCGGACCATGGGACCACGTTTGAGAATGAGCTCTATACGGACTTGATTCTCCAGTCCCTTCCTTCCACTTACGCCCAGTTTATCCTGAACTTCAACTTACAAGAAAAGGAAGTTGAACTTTCAGAACTCCTCAACATGCTGAGAAGCGCAGAGGGCACCCTACAGAAAGGTAGGGAAACATCCACTTTGTTTGTAAGAGGATCTTCCTCTTCTAGGTCCAAGGCGAAAGCCAAGGGAAAGAAGAAGAAAGCCCCCGCCAAACCAAGGGGCGGTGTTAGTAAAGTGGATACGCAGGGAAAAACAAAAGCAAAAGCAACAAAGAAAGCGGGGCAGCTTGTGGATAAAGAAGAATGCTTCTATTGTCATCAGAAGGGACACTGGGAGAATGATTGCAGGGCTTGGAAAGCCAGAACACAGGAACTGAAGCAGGTTGCGGCTTCAGCTTCAGGTGTGTATGTTATTGATAACTGTCTTTCAATAAACTCTACTTCCTGGGTATTGGATACCGGATCAGGATCTCATATCTGTAATTCTTTGCAGGCGTTGAGAAACCGTAGGTTTTTGAAGGCAGGTGACATGACCTTCAAAGTTGCAAACGGAGCTAGCATGGATGCTAAGGCCGTGGGGGACTATCACCTGGGAATGTCAGATGGACATGTTTTGGTTTTGCGTAATTGCTTTTTTGTACCCAACGCAACTTGTAATATCATTTCTGTATCTTTGGTTTCTAAAGAAGGTTATGAATTTGCGTTTGTAAGCAATGTTGTAAACATTCACCTTAATCAAGTTATGATTGGGTCAGGTACAGTGAGCAATGGTATATACGTAATAAACCAACCACAGATTTTCAATGTCCAGAATACACACAAAAGAAAGTCTCCAGAAATCAATCAGACTTTCTTATGGCATTGTAGACTGGGTCACATCAATGAGAGAAGGTTGACGAAGTTACGTAAAGAAGGATATTTGAATCCGTTCGAATATCAATCGTATGCCACTTGTCAATCCTGTCTCAAAAGAAAGATGACAAAGACTCCGTTCACTGGACACGGAGTAAGAGCGAGCGAGCTCTTAGGACTCGTACACAGCGACGTGTGCGGTCCAATGTCTACACATGCGCGAAGCGGTTATTCTTACTTCATTACTTTTACGGATGACTTTTCAAGGTACGGTTATGTCTTCTTAATGAAACATAAGTCCGAAGCCTTTGGAAAATTCCAGGAATACAAGAATGAAGTAGAAAAACAAACCGGCAAAAGTATCAAGATTCTAAGATCGGATCGAGGTGGTGAATACTTGAGTGCCGAGTTCCTGGACTATTTAAAAGAGAACGGAATTCTCTCTCAGCTTACTCCTCCATACACTCCGCAACATAACGGTGTATCGGAGAGACGGAACAGAACCCTATTGGATAATGTATGGTCCATGATGAGTAACGCTGAGTTACCGCGATCATTCTGGGGGTATGCGCTAGAATCAGCTGCATATCTTTTGAACCGAGTTCCCACTAAGACTGTGCCTACCACACCTTATGAGATGTGGTGCGGGAAGAGGCCCCATCTTAATCACATTAAGACATGGGGAAGTCCAGGTTTTGTCAAAAAGCAGCATGCGGACAAGCTCGAGGCACGCTCAGTACAGTGCAAGTTTGTGGGATATCCAAAGAACTCCAAGGGATATTTCTTCTACTGTGAAGAGGAACAAAAGGTTCTTGTTTCTCGTCATGCCCACTTTCTAGAACACAAGTTCTTAGAAAAGGAAATTAGTGGGAGCGCGGTAGAACTGGAAGAAATTCCAGAACCACAGACTATTACTGAAAGCTTAGTGGAACCAGAGGGTTCAAAAGAACAGGACATTCCTACGCCGCTCCGCAGGAGTAGTAGGCAGTCTCATCCGCCCGAGAGATACTACGGTTTTCTCGTAGACGGGGATAGAGAGGATTGCATCATAGATTATGATGAGCCTACTAGCTTCCAGCAGGCCGTTCAGAGCGTTGACTCGGTAAAATGGCTGGATGCAATGCGGACCGAAATGGAGTCCATGTACACCAACAAAGTATGGACGTTGGACATTGCTCCAGACGGGGTAAAACTCGTAGGATGCAAGTGGATCTTCAAAAGGAAGATTGGTGTAGATGGACAGGTTGAGACCTATAAAGCTAGACTTATTGCAAAGGGTTTTCGTCAAAGACCTGGTTTGGACTATGACAAAACCTTTTCTCCAGTGGCTATGCTGAAATCCATTCGGATCCTTCTTGCCATTGCTGCCTTCCACGATTATGAGATTTGGCAGATGGACGTAAAGACCGCTTTTCTAAATGGAAATTTAGAGGAGTGTGTCTATATGGACCAGCCAGAGGGTTTCATTCAGAGTGGGAGCAGCGGAAAGGTATGCAAGTTGCTTAAGTCCATCTATAGACTAAAGCAGGCATCGCGGAGTTGGAACATCTGCTTTGATGAGACGGTCAAAGAATTTGGCTTTATCAAAAATCCTGATGAACCATGCATCTATAGTAGATTTGTAGCGAGAACTGTAGTATTCCTCGTTTTATACGTGGATGATATTCTTTTAATAGGAAATGACATTCCTATGCTACAATCTGTTAAGGGGTTCTTGTCACACAGGTTCTCCATGAAAGACCTGGGTGATGCCTCATACATCATGGGGATCCGGATCCATCGTGATAGATCCAAGAGGATATTAGGACTTTCACAGTCCAGGTACATCGACACCATACTAAAAAGATTCAGTATGGAAGATTCCAAGCGCGGTAATCTACCGGCTTGTCACGGGATCACCCTCTCTAAAGAGATGTCTCCCAAGACTGATTTGGAGAGGGATCGCATGTCTATTATACCCTACGCTTCTGCGGTAGGTTCTATAATATATGCGATGTTGTGTACCAGACCGGATGTAGCTTATGCACTTAGTGTAGTAAGCCGGTATCAGTCAAACCCCGGGGAGAAACACTGGATAGCGGTAAAGAACATTCTCAAGTACCTGAGAAGGACTAAGGAGATGTTCTTGGTGTATGGCGGAAAAGACCTCAAGATTGAGGCCTTTGCAGACTCCAGCTTCCAGAGTGACAAGGATGATTCCAAGTCCATGTCGGGTTTTGTCTTTACCCTCAATGGAGGGGCGGTGTGTTGGAAGAGTTCCAAACAGGAAACCGTTGCAGACTCGACGATGGAAGCGGAATACATCGCTGCATATGATGCCGCAAAAGAAGCTGTCTGGATGAGGAAGTTCTTGAAAGAACTTCAAGTGGTTCCGTCCATTGTTGATCCAATACCTCTGTATTGCGACAACAACGGGGCTATAGCTTTAGCGAAGGAACCCAGGTCCCATCAGAGATCCAGACACATCTTGAGGCGGTATCACCTGATCAGGGAGATCGTGGATCGCCAGGAGATCGAGGTTTAGAGGGTTGCTTCAGAAGATAACACTGCAGATCCATTCACCAAGGCCTTGCCCCAGACTCAGTTCGAGCAGCTGATCGAGATGATAGGTCTTCGATACGCCAGTACATGTCCTTAGTGCAAGTGGGAGATTGTTAGTGTATATGCCCTAGAGGCCATTACTGTATCATACTAGTTTGTATATTACTTAATGGAAGCTTGGGATATTCACCTTGTATATACAATCTTGCTCAATATAGTAGTATGCTAGTTGGTTTGTTTCTACTTCAATGTGTACATGTGTTTATTTTATTATATCACCTATACGCATTAGTGGAGCCCTTAGGATCATTGCTTGATTACCAGTGTTGTGATGGCAGTCACACTAGTAGGGGCTGGGTAATCTATAAGCACATCCTTATGCAGGTCCCTAGTCGCAGGACTATCGAGACAGTGCATCGATACGCCGGAGTAGACTAGCGTATGGGCTTCTCATCCCAGTGTGGGAGATGGTCTGTCCCACAGCCATCAGTACGTCGTACTGGAGATAGAATGCAGGTGCTCGTTAGGTTACGAGGACACTGGACAGTACTCGTCGGGAACTGATTGGTTGGTATTATACCTATCGTCAGTTATCAGTTCCCAGGTGACATGAGTACAGCTTAGTCCGCTGACTTGACACTGTCACTTCGCCTTGAGTGTGTTCCCACTGTACTTTGATTACTATCCTACCACGGCTCAAAGGAGTCGTGCAAACAGGTAGTAGTTGGGTGCAGTCCCGAAGCACTTGGAGACAGTGACGGTTAGACAGGATTCGTCTCTCCCAGTATTGGGGGTTGACATCGTGCTGTGTCTAGGAGAGCCATTACACGAGTAGTCTCTGGCCAGGGCAAGCGAGATATACTGGTATGCTTCCAGTGTTATCTCAGAGTGTTTTGGGCTTCACTCCGACACGACATGTACCGCTATTAGGGGACTGACGTTTACCGCCCCCTAGGCCCGCCATGCGATGTATCAGACGAACAGACCGGACTGTACGGAGACTGTCACATTCAGGCTCAGTAGGAGTTCGGATGGGTTTCACCTCGTCAGTCTTCTTGTCGGCATCTTCCTGGGGACCGTTACGCACAGCTAGTGCCGCTTGCGGTCTGTGGTTAAACCCACTGCCAGCGTAGTGTCGAGTCTTTAGAGTCCCACACAGAAAGCTATTCTCCTTTAGGCAAAAGAGTAGAGGTCGCATGGTTTTGCGACAGGTCGCATGGTTTTGCGACAGGGTTCGGTCACATACGTGCACTTGTGCACGTTTAGTGTCCGGACAGTTAACACTAGCGGGGTTTGGTTTAGGCCAGATCCTTGTGTATGTTTTGGGATTGATTTTATCTCGTATGTATTCGCGTTCCTCGGAACGCGGATGTGGGTGTGTATGCACGGTTGACGGAGAAACAGAGGCAGAGGATTCTCATTAGGGTTGTTGACTGTTGACTGTTGACCATTGACTTTTTACTAAACCCTAATGAGAATATGATATATGATTAACAATAATATTAATTAAGTATTATGGTGACATGGTTGTTGAGGGGTTGACTTTGTTGACTTGTTGACTTTGTTGACCGGTTGACTAGGTTGGACTAGTTGACCATCATGATGACAATGGCTATCATTTCATGGCAAAGACTTTTTGCTTGCTTGTTTCTCTTGTGAAAAATGAGTGCATGAAATGATATGGCTATTGTAGCTTAAACTATCACATAATACTTGATTGCTATGATTTGTTATGATGGCTTTGGATTATGAGAGCCAAGAGAGAAAAGTCTTGCTCATTCTTTCATTTCATTTCTCTCTCTTGTGTTCTTGAGCTCTCATCCTCTTCCTCTTTCTCTCCCTCTCTTTAGTCTATGGTTCACTTGTCTCATGTGTTGAGAAACAAGAACCATAGAGAAAAATCCCAACACACTCTCCTCTACTCACTCTAGTTCACAAGGTTTAGCAAACCGAGTGAACTAGTTTCTTCAAAGTTCGAAGAAGAAGCCAAAGGTAGAAGCTTTCGGGTGGATCGATCTTCGGCGCAAGGAGGCGACGGGGTGAAGCCGATCCGTACACCATCGAGGTTTGAAGACGAAGGAGTTCAAGAAAGAAAGGTATAATCCCCTAACCTAGTAGTTAACAACTCCTAGTTAGGTTGTTAGTTAGATGTTTAACAAAGATCCGGTTTTGAGTCCATGTTACCGCCTCTAGAAAATTGTTTTTCACCAAATTCCGCATGCCCGAAAGTACCGGGAGAGGTAGCATGGACTTACACGAAGGACACGGATCGCTTGGTATACTTCTCTACTCTTATTTTAGTTTGCTAGTTGCTAGGTTAATGGCCCGATCCGGGATAAAAGTGCGCGGTGGTGCCGGTTTGCTAGTTTGCAAAATTTTTGTTTCCGCTTTTCCGGCGTCGGATCGACGGCCGGGGCACCGCCGCGGACTTACAATGGTATCAGAGCCAGGCCATTAACCATGCCTAGCTTACTCTGGTATGTTTAGAACTCGATCGAACAAAAATCCCCAAAAAACGTATTTTCCAATGCATCGTGTTTCAGTCGAAATTTTTTCTGCTCCAAAAATTTTTCAGGTTGTTTCAGAATACTGTGCATGAAAATCTAAGAATTCTGTGAAAATTTGGTCGCGAGATCACTCCATACCGTCGCGGAACCGCGGCCAAACCCATGCTTGGGCCGCGGTTCCGCCGCGCTTTTAACAGATCAGCATGCCAAATTTTTCCAGAGGGCTTTAGACATGGAAATAGGGGTTTTGGGATATTCTTTTTGGGCCCAGATTTTCTGTAAGTGCTACAGTACTGCTTGGGGCCCACTTGATAAAATTTGTTCGATCGGATATTTTAAACATGCTAGTTCACAGTATTTACATTATATCTGCGACCGTGAATGTCACTCGATCGGTAAATCCTGTCTGACTGCTATTGCCCGGTTAGACGGATTTGCGAATGTGACATTCACGTTGATGTTCTGTGTTGTGCTGTGATGTTGCGGATCGGTCGTGGGGGATAGCCTGGATGCAATGTTAGTACAGTTCTGTTTTATATGTACATTTGATTTTGCGGGGCGAGCGTCCGACATGTGGACTGCCGTCACTGCCTGTTTGTATTATTCTTTTGGGGCACGACCAGGTTGCGGTCGATGTACCCGTTGTATGTATATTTTACTTTCTGTACTAGGATTACCCCAAGGAGGGGTGCTCGGATAGCCGGGTTCTAGAGGGCAACGAGCCCGCATCTCATGGCGTTGAGACGGAGGGGGCTTTACTCTAGAATTGGCAGGCTGTTCGCCGCACTCGTAGGGGGTACAGGTTGGCCCAAGGAGGGGTGCCCAAGTTACCGGATTCCGTGAAGTGCTGGGTGGTCTATTCACGTTGCTGAAGGGGGCTGCCTCGCTTCAGGTTTTGGTGGGTAACTTGCCGCGCCCGTAGGGTTCTAGGTTTTCATTGCACAGGCTATCCACACGACCAGGGGAACGTCGGGTTTCAGTAGCGGCTCTATGAAACCCAGGGATCCCAGATATCTGTATTGTTCTGTGATGCTGGTTACATTTCTGTGATGCTGCATTTTTATCACGCCTTGAGCGAAAATTATATATTATATATATACTAGTAGATGTTGTATATGTTTTGCATCTGCACTAGTCCAGTCCCCGCTCTGTCGTTAGTTAGCTAACCTAACGGGTGATGATGGGACCCAGTAGCGAATGCGGATGACATATACGTACATCATTATTTTCGTTCTTTGTGGTGTGATCAATTGATGGGACTGCGTTGATTCGGATCAATGCAAGATAAACAAACCAATTCTGATGTTGTTGGAACACTTTTCAAAAAGCTATTATTGAAAGGGCATTCTCTTTTGTTTTGCACAGTGGTATTCAGTTGGAATATCCTGCTCCTCAGTCGACGAGGCAAGGGCCGAGATCCCTTCACTGGGAGTGACCCCTTGGACAGAAGTTTGCGTCAGGGCAATAACTTCACTATAGCCGATTACTTTTGCTTTGCATCGTGGTATTCAGTTGGAATATCCTGCACCTCATTCTACGGGGAAAGAGCCGAGATCCCTTCACCGGGAGTGACCTCTTTAGCAAAGGTTTTCGTCACTATATTTTTTAAAAGCTATCAGTTCCTTCAATGATATCAAGTTCATTACGTTAAAGGTTTTCGCCAAAAACCATTCGTAGCCCTCCGTCGTTTCATATGGATAGTCAATAGTATTCAAGCTGTGTATGTTGGCCAAAGTCAAGGAACAGTGTTTGGTAGCTGTTGGGTATTCATATGCAGCATAGATAGATGCGTTGGTTTGGGACAATCGTACTACTATTTTGGCCAAAGTCAAGGGTATGTACGGGTGGGTTCAAATTAACCAGGAGAATGACGGGTAGAACTTGACATGTGACTTATGATATGTTGGCCAAAGTCAAGGTCATAAGAGCATGGGGCAAAAATCCACATCGGGAGTTTCAAAAGAACTGAAACTTGCCAGATATGCGCATACCTTCTGGAGTGTGATAGCGTGAGCGGATTCCGTCACGTTATCACGCGATGATAGTTGGATCCCGATTCCCACTGATGAGTTGGTTTACTCCTCGGGTGATCCCGGCTAATTCTTCTTTCAGGTTTGGGGAAGAATTTGACGTTACAGTGGGAGGTTTCCAGATTAGATAAAGTGATAACCATTCTGATCTAGGTTAGAGTGCACGCTGAGTGTTTCTTCTCTCTCTCTCTTTGGCAGCGACCATTGACCCGACCCTAGACTATGACTCAGAGACCAAGTTGACCGAACATTCTAAAACACTGGCTTTTGGATTGTCAGAGTTGCAAACCTCATTGCCACTCCTACTTTTACCCTTTTCTCCAGGACACCCCGTATTACTACGAACGTCCACTTCCATTGGACAAAACCATCGTATGGTTATATACGAACTCGAAAGAATTTATTCAAGGATGGTTTCTGGTTCTGGAGAAAACGAATAGGACTATTCAGTTGTCTTTTCCTTTTAGCTTCTCTCAGGTTGCGAGTACTCCTTGGTTTAGGAGATAGTACACCTATTACGCAAATTAGATAGTCTTCTTCCAAACCATAGGCAGGTGCTGAACATTAGGGAATGAAGAAAACCAGTTAGCCTAAACGGTGTACAGAAGGTATTAAGTTAAGACAAAGCAAGGGATTAGTAAGAGGGCAATGTAAACTGCGACTGCTATTCACGACCAAACCAAGTATTTCTTCGCCAATCCTAAATCACCTTTGTATTTCTCCAGGAAACACCGTATCACTACGAAGATCCCAAGTTTATTGGATAATCCATCGTATGGTTATATACGAACTCGAAAGGAACTTGTTCCAGTTCGGGGATAGATCCTAGTTCAGAAGAAATAGGAATAAGGTTTATTCGGTTGTCTTTTATCTCCACCTTCTCTCGCATTACGAGTGCTCCTAGGATTAGGACAGTACACCCATTATGCTTATTGGATAGTTTTCTTCCAAACCATAGGCTTGTGCCGAAAGGTAGGGAAGGAAGAAAACCATTTGGCCTAAAGGGGTGCGCAGAAGGTAATGACTAAAGACATATAAAGGGATTTGGAGAGGTGGCAAAGAAATATACAGTTACAGTTGTGAATCAGGATAATGGAAAAGGCATTACAAGAAATACCAGGATACCCCATCGAAACATTTCAATGTTTCAGTTTCACTGTGTACTGTTAAAAGAAAACTGATTTCCCAATTAGACACTTGCTCCAGGGTATGTATTTACCAGGTTTGATTCTCACATCTGTATGGTTTTACAGATGATGAGTGGGAGTAAATTATTGGGAATTAGGTGATTATCCTCATTATATCGGAATTCGTTGTAATTGGTGATATTTGAGGAAATCGCCTGGGTTGTTTGCCGGACGGCAAATGTTTGGTTTTGAATATCCGTTGTTATGCACCAATTCCAAATTGATATATCTGTACGTCTATTTTTATAGAGTGAGACATACCTTTTTGAAATTATGTCTACGACATTTACCTATACCAGTGGATGGTTAGGTAAGGAGCATTCAACAGCGGTGTAATTCTTCTTAACCATAAGTACAGTTTTCAACCTACGACACACGGTGAATAAGTTATTTGACTCAGGGGACTTATGCAGAGTATTGTATATTGTCCAGTGTCCATTAGGACAGAGGGGTTGGTCCTCGTACTATATTCAGTTTACTTATGACTTCTCTAGTTCTTAGACAAGTGTTTCGTAGAAACACAGGGTCTAAGTTTTGAGAAGTTATAAGTATAAGATTAAAGTAGGGAACCAGGTATTGCAAGTATCGGGATTCTTCATGGTGATCAAAGATGTAGATACTTGTGAATGGTATTCAGTTAATAGTAATGATTAAGAGAACTTGCTTTTCTTTCACGTTACTCATAATTAGAAGCATTCCTAAGTTGAGTAACGCAGATCGGCCTCTCTCCATTCAGTTGACATGCACTGGTGATAGCTGCATGATTTAAATCTGGTTCAATTAAATCAGTGCCTCTGTTCCTGTATTGGATATAGAACAGTTCATATCTTGACATTGTTAAGATACGGGGAGTTGTCCAGCTTATGCTTAAAACCAGACTCTGGATAACTCAAGGCACGTTTCTGTAATGGCTGTTTGTGGGTTGACCCGGGCTATGACGAGGGTTGACTTTCTTCCATCTGGAAGATCAATAGTAATATTGTTCTTGACTCGCCACGGTCTTAATAAAAATGGATTTTTTCAGAAAACAGTAGTGGGAGTATGGTAGAACTGGAAGTGATTCCAGAACCGCAAACGATTACTGAAGATTTCATAAGAACTTAAAGATTCAATCTGGTTTGACATTCCATTGGCCACTCCGCAGATATGGTGGGTAACCTCAGGCACCCGAGAGGTACTTCGGTATGCTCAAGGACGGTGGCAGGGAGGTTCTAGTTTACCCAGACTTTCCATTGCTGTTGTTACAGACTGTGAGACCCGGCGGGAGGATGAGTATAGCGTCGTTCTAAACTAGTTTTAGAAGTGCACGTCTATATGACTCTGCCAGAGGGTTGTCGTAGTCAGTGGGACCAGCGGAAGCATTGGTGGACATCAGGCTTATGTTTATTTATAGACTAAAGCAGATATAGCGGAGATAGATCATCTATTTCTGATGTGACAGTCATAGGTTTGACTTCATCAGAATATGGGATGGATCTGTTAAGAAGGTAGTAGGGTGTGATGTCCTGGTATTTGATGACATACACAGAGTAGGAAGTGATATTCCTATACTACGATCGGTTATATTTTGGTCGTCACACAGTAGTTTCTCCACACAGGACTTGGATATTATATCAGACATTCTAGTTACTAGATCTATGGTTTTAGATCTAGATTTGGGTGGTTTCCCAATCCGGGTACTTTGACAGCATTCTATGAGTATTTAGAATGGACGACTCTTGGCACGGTAGTGTACCTGCAGGTAATGGAGTCACCCTCTCTAAAGATGTCTTACTGACTAAAAGGGAGAGGGATACGCATGATTGGCAGATCACTTGCATAGGCAATTGAGTTGATCATGAGATGTCAAGTACCACACCAGATGTTGATCTTGCAGTAGATGCAATAAGTTGATATTGATCCAATCCTGGGGAAACAGTCGGAAGCAGTTTTAGAACATAAGTGTATGTTCTAGGGATATGATAACGACAGCCTCGTTCCAGAGACGGTTATCATTCCAGGCTTCCAAGGTGACCTGGATAGCAGAGTGGCTATCAGAGTTATAGTTTTCCCTCTGACGAGGGGCAGTATTTTGGACAGATGGTCCAAGTGGATACTGAGGGAAGGTATGGCGCAGGACACTGATTAAGTTCAGTTCTCGATACAGTCTAAGAAGTTTGGATTTGGAGTTCATTTATGAGCTAGGTCCCATCAGACATCCAGACATATTCTAAGACAGGTATTGCTCATTTCGGGAGATGGCTTTCTCCGCGAACTTAAGATATAGAGAGACATAGAAAGAAACACCAGAGCGGATCCACTCACTGAGGCTATTCCTCGAACGCAATAGTTTCGCAAACGAGATTTGTGAGACTGACTAGTAGAGGAGTTGGGTGTTCAGTATCACACGGGCTGTGAGTATGCGACATCGCAATAATTAGCCTTGAGTGCAAGTGGGAGATTGTTGGATATAGTGCCCTCAAAGTCAATTATTGGATCACAGGCACGTGATTGCAATGATTGAGGAGGACCTATGCCGGTAGGACAGTCTTACTCGAGATGATAGTATGCTATCTGGTTTATCTTTATCATCGTGTACTGCTTTAGGTGACCTTACGAGTCGCTATTACACGTTGATAGAGCCCCTAGGATTCTTGCTTGACTACCAGCAGTATGAGGGCGATCATATACGTGAGAGCTGGAGTCTATAAGCACATCCTTAAATGGTCCCTAGTCGTGGGAGTTTCGAGACAGGGCATCGATACTCCAGAGTAGACTAGTGTATACAGTCGAGACCCCGACGAGGGGCGGTGGCCGGTCTCACAAGCCACTGGTGCCAGTTGGTTCACCTAAGATGTATACAGGTGCTCATTGGGTTATGAGTACACCGGACAGGACTCGCCGGGAGCCTGCTAGTTAGTATTATACCTAACGTCAGATAGCAGTTCCCTGGTGACATGTGTACAGGTTAGTTCATCGACCTGAGATCGTCATTTGTCTCGTGTCAGTTCCCACTGTGCTTTGATTACTACCCTACCACGGCTCAAAGGAGTCGTGCAAACAGGTTTTAGTTGGGTACAGTCCCGAGCCACATGGAGGCAGTGAGCGGATCTGCAGGGATTCGTCTCTCCCAGTATTGGGGGTGAGGTCGCGCTGTGTCTAGGAGAGCCAGAACATGGAAAGTCCTTGGCCAAGGCAGGAGATTTGCTGGTAGGTATTCCAGTAGTATCTCAGGGTGTTCTGGGCTACACTCCGACATGACTTGTACTGCTATTGGCGGTCTGACTTTTACTAACCCCCTAGGCCCGCCATGCGATACTCATAGACGAACGGACCGGACTGTATGGATATTGTCACTGACAGGCTCAGTAGGGTGTCAGGATGAGTTCGCTCATCGACGTCCCTTTTGGTCAATACCTGGTAGCCCGTCACGTATTGGCTTATACCTCTGACGTGCTAGTGGTTAAATCCACAGCCATAGTATTGACGAGTCTTTAGAGTCCACCACACTCAGTTACTCAGGTTTCGGGCAAAACGCTGTAGTGGCCGGCCACATTTCTTGAGGGAGAGGGGAGAGGAAATTTCTTGGTGTATGGAAATTGATTCTCATTCTCATTTTGTATCAAAAGCTCACAAGTCTCTCCTAAGCTCTTTTCTCCTCCACATACCATGGCAACTTCACATACCCCAAAAGAAACAACGATTCTACACTAGTCTACAGCAAATCTTGGACGCGTCGACTAGCCAACTTCGCACCCGAGTTGTCTCGGTCCAGAGGTGGGAGCCCGTAAAAGATTCCGGCTACGTGGTGCCCTTTCCGATGAGGAGGAGATGAATGGAGTTTCCGCAGGAGATCGGAGTGGAGACGAAGACCGAAGGACACGGATCGCTTGGTATACTTCTCTACTCTTATTTTAGTTTGCTAGTTGCTAGGTTAATGGCCCGATCCGGGATAAAAGTGCGCGGTGGTGCCAGTTTGCTAGTTTGCAAAATTTTTGTTTCCGTGTTTCCGGCGTCGGATCGACGGCCGGGGCGCCGCCGCGGACTTACACTTCCTGTTATTGCCAATCGTGCACAGCACAGCATCAACCCCCAATACCGGGAGAGACGAAACCCCTCCTATCGCTCATTGCCTCTATATGCCTCGGGGCTGTACCCAAAATCCACCTGTGTACGACTCAGTAGAGCCGTAGTAGGGTGGAGATCAAGATACAGTGGGAGGACACACAAGACTCTATGGCGATCTCGGGTCTACAGACTAACCTGTACAGGTGTCACCTGAGAACTGCTATCCGACGTATGATATAATACCACATAGGAGTTCTCGATGAGTCCGTTCAGTGTACCCAGTCTCACTGAGCACCCGTATACAATCTTTGGTGTCACCACACCAGACGGGTATGGGATCATCCATCGCCCATCATATGGGACAAGAATGGTATACGCTAGTCTACACTGGAATATCGATGCCCTGTCTCCATATACCTACGACTAGGAACATTTCAAGGATATGCTTATAAACTACAGCTATCCCACTAGTATGATCTACATCACAATCCCAGTAGTCAAGCCAATATCCTTAGGGCTTTATCAACATATACCAAATGAGTAAAAAACATGATCAAGTGAACATATGATAAAGAGAAACCAGATAGCATACTATCATGTCGAGCAAGACTGTCCTCTGAATACACACACACACACACACACACACACACACACACACACACACACACACACACATCAGTACATACACTATCATATAATGGCCTCTAGGGCATATATATATCCAACAATCTCCCACTTGCACTAAGGAAAATTATTGGCGTATCTCATACCCAACATCTCAAAAAGTCGCTCATGTTGCGGCTGAGGGAGGGCCTTGGTGAATGGATCCGCAGTGTTGTTCTTTGTATCTACTCTCTTAATCTCGATCTCGTGGTGATCAACTATCTCCCGGATCACATGATATCGCCTGAGGATGTGTCTGGACTTCTGATGGGACCTGGGCTCTTTGGCCAATCCTATAGCCTCATTATTGTCACAATACAAAGGTATTTGATCAATAATGGTTGGAACTACTCCTAGCTCCGATATGAACTTCCTCATCCAGACGGCTTCCTTGGTAGCATCATTTGCAGCAATGTACTCAGCTTCCATCGTTGAGTCTACAACGATATCCTGTTTGGAACTCTTCCAACTTACCGTCCCTCCATTGAGGGTAAATGCAAACCCTGAGATAGACTTGCTGTCATCCTTGTTACTCTGGAAGCTCGAATTGGTAAAGCCCTCCATTTGGAGATCCCCGTTACCATACACCAAGAACAATTCTTTAGTCCTTCATAAGTACTTAAGAATGTTTTTCACAGCAGTCCAGTGATTCTCCCCTAGGTTTGACTGATACCTGCTTACTACACTAAGTGCATAAGCAACATCAGGGCGTGTACACAACATCGCATAAATTATCGATCCTACGGCCTAAGCATAGGGAATAATGCTCATGCGAGCTCTCTCTTTATCAGACTTTGGGCAATCATCCTTGGAAAGAGTGACTCCGTGACAAACGGGTAAGGCACCCTGCTTGGAGTCTTCCATACTAAACCTCTTTAGGATGGTGTTGATGTACTTGGTTTGGGAAAATCCCAATAACCAATTGGATCTATCCCTATAGATCCGTATGCCTAGAATGTACGTGGCATCACCCAGATCCTTCATGGAGAACCTTTGTGATAAGAATGATTTGACCGACTGTAGCATAGGAATATCATTTCCTATTAGAAGTATGTCATCCACGTACAAGATGAGGAATGCGACAGATCTCCCTACAGTCTTCTTATAAACACAAGGTTCATCTGGATTTTTGATGAAATCAAACTCTTTGATAATATCATCAAAACAGATGTTCCAACTCCGCGATACCTGCTTTAGTCCATAAATGGATTTAAGCAACTTACATGCTTTCCCGCTGCTCTCACTGTCAATGAAGCCCTCTGGCCGATCCATATAAATGCATTCATCTAAATCACCATTTAGAAATGCAGTTTTAACGTCCATCTGCCAGATTTCATAGTCGTAGTGAGCAGAAATAGCAAGTAGGATCCGAATGGATTTAAGCATGGCTACTGGAGAGAAAGTCTCGTCATAGTCCAAACCTGGTTTTTGACGAAAACCTTTCGCTACCAACCTTGCCTTATGGTATCTACACCTTGCCTTATGGATTGAAGCATGGCTGACGAAAACTTTTCGCTACCTTTCGTCATAGTCCACCTGTCCATCTACACCGATCTTTCTTTTAAAGATCCATTTGCAGCCTACAGGTTTTATCCCGGAGGGTACATCCTCCAGTTTCCATACTTTTTTGGTGTACATGGACTCCATTTCGGATCTCATGGCATCCAGCCATTTCACAGAGTCACCACTCGTGATAGCTTGATGAAAACTGGCAGGATCATCATCATCCATGATGCAATCTTCTCTATCACCATGAATGAGAAAACCGTAGTATCTCTCCGGTGGCGAGAAGTCCTACCAGATCTACGGAGTGGCTGAGGTTCATTAGATTCTGTTGCAACATCAGTTTCAGCCAAGTAGTCATTTGTAACTTGTGTTTCTAAAACCTCATCTAGATCTACCACATTGCCATCGGCAACATTTGGAAAAATCTCATTTTCTAAAAATATGGCATACTGAGAAACAAACACCTTTTGTTCCTCCTTGTGGTAGAAAAGATACCCAAACGAATGTTTTGGATATCCCACAAATATACATTTGACCGATCGTGTCTCGAGTTTGTCTGGATTCTGCTTTTTGACAAAAGCCGGACAACCTCAAATCTTAACTCGTTTAAGATATGGTCTCTACCCATGCCATATCTCATATGGGATGGTATACACGGTCTTGGTTAGAACTTTGTTTAACAGAAAAGCTGTAGTTTCCAATGCATGCCCCCAAAAGGAGAGGGGTAACTCAGAATCACTCATCATGGATCGTACCATATCTAATAGGGTACGATTCCGTCGCTCTGACACACTATTGTGCTGTGGTGTGTAAGTGGGAGTGAACTGAGAAAGAATCTCATTCTCTTTTAGGAAGTCCAAGAACTCAGTACTTAAGTACTCTCCACCTCGATCTGATCGAAGTATCTTGATTCTCATTCCTGCTTGGTTTTCTACTTCAAGTTTGTACTCCTTGAATTTCTCGAAAGGTTTAGATTTATGTTTTATCAAAAACACATGACCGAATCTTGAGAAATCTGTAGGGTTCTTAGGCACACACTAGAGGTTCCACAAGGCATCAACCATGCCAAAATCAAATTTTTCTTGTGCCGAGAAACCCTAATGCTAGATCGATAACTAGAGTTAAAGGCGAAACAACAACTAGTTAACAACTTAACTACTAAGTGAATGGAAATACAACCTTTGTAGATCCGGTCCTCCACCTCTTTAGCTCCGTGATGACGTCCCTTCGCTGTGATCACTGCGATCCCGGACTCTAGCGATGGTTTTGTAGGGTTCCTAGGCACTCTTGTGAAGGTTCATAAGGCATCAAACATGCCCGGATAAAAATTTAGACGTGCCGAACAACCCAAAGCCGGAATCTTTGCTAGATTATTAGGGTTTAACATGCAAGATGATAACTTTTATCTAAGTGTGAGGGATTACAACCTTTGTAGTCCGCTCCTTCGCTTCACAAGCTCCGAGTAGAAGTCCCTTTGCCGCGATCCACGATCTCCCGGACTCATGAGAGGCTCCACGACTCGAACGATCCATGCTAGCTTGAAGTATTCCAAATCTCCGATGATCTACCTTGAAGTTGCAAAGACTCAAGCTTTCTCACTCTAAAGAGATGAACACACTAATCTCATGGGCTAGATGAGATGAGGATGAGAGAGTAGTATTTTTGCTTTCTTTTTAAATCATTTTCTCATATTTATTCATCACATAAAGAAAATCTAGTAAGCTTTCTTCAAGAGAGAAGAAGATGATAATGGAAAAGATAATGAATTATTTTCTTTTGTGATGAATAGAAAGAAAGACTATATGATTGATTATAAACCATGGCCAAGGATGAGTGGCTAGGATTTAGTAGAGAATAAACTAGAGTTAGGGTTTGGTTGGGTTAAAGAATGTGTCATCCTAAAATATCTTAAGAATGACAAAACAAAAAGCTTATAGAAGGTGCATGAAGCATCTAACCCAAATCAAACCCTAACCTCAATTAATCATCCTTAAACATGTTTAACAATTAATCATATCATGTCACAATAATATATATCACATATATATTATATATTTGCAACAAAAGAAAATAATACAATTAACATATATCGCATATATATTAATGTATCATCCAATGAGAAAATGAAATAATAAAGCGAGCCAATATTAGATAATGTAATACAATATATCATATATATTATTATACATTAAATCATCGAATCAACACTTGATCCGACGATCCGGCTATATCGAATATTACCGACTAATATATCATGTACCGATTCATCGAATCAACACTTGATCCGATGACCCGGTTCATATCTAAATATCGCGAGAATATAATACGGTATCCCATATCGCATTATTCTCGGTCCTGCACATATCACATATGTGCCTCTACTCCGTTTCGCCTGAGCCAAGAAACCTCTGTGTAGGACTCTAAAGAATCGTCAATACGCCGGTAGCAGGTGATGATCATATCAAACACCCACAAGCTGCAAGCAGTCAGCTAAACGTAACAGCCACACAGGTATTGAGCGATCAGAATATCAACAAGTTAGCCTGTGCGTTCTCCTGTGAATCCAATCAGTAACACTCCCGTACAGTCCGGTCTGTTCGTCTGATATGTCGCATATCAAGTCTAGGGGTGGTATACGTCAGACCCCAGTAACCGATAAGTCGTGTCGATGTGTGGCTCATAACGGGTCGAGAAACTACTAGTAACACTTACCAGTAAATCTCCATATCAGCCCTGGCCAGGGACTTCCAGTTATAGCCAATCGAACACAGCACAACATCAACTCCCTATACAGGGAGAGACGAATCCCCTCCTATCGCTCATTACCTCCATGTGATTCGGGACTGTACCCAAAAGCCACCGTTTTGCACACCCTCTTGGACGTGGTAAGGTGGAAATCAAAGCACAGTGGGAATCACACAAGACTCTATGACGATGTCACGTCCCGAAAGTATGGAACGTGACTGGCACTTAGATTACGAGACGTCTAAAGGCGTACCGTAACCTAAGTCACCCAAAGCCCAAAAGAATCTAAACCAAAATCAAAAGAAAGTGAAGGAAAACCTTTAATGAAAACGATTTTTTTAAAATCATTTAGGTTGCATAGAATCCCTTTTTAAAAACATCATAAATTTCTGAAAATTTCGGCAGAATCTCCCCTGTATTTTCTATCCCCCAAAATGGGTACAACAAGATAATAAACCTGTAATCATAAAAATGGCATCCCCAAGCGGGAGCTAGCTCTTCGCCCAAGGCGGATCACAACCACATGCAATATAATAGTAATATCAAGAAAAGAGCATAAAGAAACGCAAAATATCAGAAACACAACGCCGGCTCAAGTGAGCTCGACCCAAAAGAAACCACAATAAACAAATCTCTCAGTCTCATCACTGGGTCGCATATACAATATAAAGTGGTAGATGGAGAATACTAGATACAATGGTAAAGCAAAAAAAAAGAAATAAAGTGTTCTCGCAACCCACCTACGGGCGATGTCGCGAGTCTGAGCAAAAGGAACTGATGATAAGATAGCCCGCCGCTACAAGACTGACGGGTCCGACCTGCAAGACACTGTGGCACAACGGGGGTGAGTTGCCAGCTCGTGAGTAAATATAACATCTAATAAGGCAATCGTAAGAATGCACGCAATGCACCACAACATGCATGTCCATATGTGATATAATAGCTCTAGTATGCATGCACAGGTATGCAATGTCATTATTAAGTCTTTAAGTGTTTTAAATGCTAAGGGTATTGAATTCTTAACTTTAGAACATGAATATCTGTATAATAGCTAAATACCATCAAGAAATCATCTGACAACCCGTGTCAAGCATCGACACCAAAAAAGAATCATATCTGTCTTAATATCGGGCTCCGTCAGTTCGGATCGGCCCATATCATAAATCTCACGACAACGGTCGGTATCCTCCGGATATCCGCCGTGCCAGACATCACCGGTAGGTAGTCTTCCCCTGCCAGGCTCATCATCTACAACTCGATCTTCTTGCCCCGGGGTATCATACCGGGCCCACCATGTACCCGAGACAGTTCATCCACTCCTCGAATCGGGTCTCGAAATCCAACAGAAAACATGAAAACTCATGGTGGACGACACATACATCACGAGAAAACCGCAAATTTGTTTTAAAATGATAAATATAAGGTTTTGTTAAATTCTTGCGGTTTTCCCCAAAAATCCAGAAATCGCAGAAAAAACTGAAATCATCAAGAAAATCATAGTGTCCACATGTTATATATGATAAATGTCTATGATATCAATGTATATGATGTGAGTTTTGGTAGAAATCTATATAAATATGATGATGATGCGAGGTATACGTATGCTATGCAATTTCATATATCATGTATGAATGCAAATGGCGATATTAAGTTAAACAGGTTTTCTAGTGCACGTGGCATGGCAATTACCAAAGGCGTGTGTGTCACATGAATAGTGCGCGTGCAACAGATGCCAATGGTAATGGTGTTCGTGTCCTACGAAGTGTTATCGCATATGTGCATATGGATATCCATGCAATCTAGCACACTATTAACTATAAGGGTATGCAATGTCAATGAAGGGGTAAGCTAACTAACAACATGAATCTTACAAGAGATAAGGAAATCCTAACTAAGGGGGCGCATCGTGCCATCCAGACGATTCCCCCATAGATGAATACATCTACTCACCTGAAATCTCCGCTAATCCGATCCGGCCACCGCCTTGCCTTTTCGCGCCGTGTCCGATGTTTCCTCGATCGATCCTATATTTGCACAATATCAAGCATAAGATTACAAAACCTAACACAATGCAAGTCACAACATACAATTATCCACGCCCTCGTATTAATCATAGCATGCACTCGGTGCGCGGAAAAACGCACGAAAATCGCTAACCTTTAACTAGAATTGTCATTTCGGGAAAATCGACTAAACTACAACTCGACTAGACGAAACCCTGCGTTCGCGCACTCTAATAGTCCTATACGAAGCTAATTATATAGCTAACACAACGCATTTTAATCGCATTCTAATTTTCGTAAAAATCTAGCAAGCAATTTTCTAGCCGATTCGATGCAAACATCGAAAATTGTCGATTTAGCAAGCGTATCATTACACAATTAACCATTCTAATCAATTATATAACCAAAACCCTAACTTAATTTTTTACAACCATGTTTCAAACCCTAACTCAACATCAAACCCATTCTTGATTTTTCAAGACAACCCATTATAATGAAATTAACACTTTAAACATCTAATTTAGCATAAACAAACTACAAATTAGCAACTAGTTTAGGATTTTACCTCACCAATTGAATCCTAGAATGACCAAGTCACCAAGAAAGCCTCCTTTCATCATGCTTTTGAACTAATTTGGGTTGAAGAGAGAATGGATTAGGGTTAGGCTTTGAATGGGTGAATGAAATTTGTTGATTTTTAATGGATTTTAGCAAGAAAATGAAGCAAAATGAAGTGAGGAAGTGGGGAAATCTGCAGCATTGGGGTCGGCCAGCAGGTGGAGGAGGGAGTGTGGGATTTTTGGGAGAAGTTTCTAGGTCTAAAGCACCCCATGTTCTCATTTAATGCATTTCCAATCAACTTTTTACAAAAAAACCCTTATTTTACATCATTTTTCACAAATTTTCCCACCCTAAAACCAAAAGTTTGCAAGACATGATATAATTTTATTAACACCATATATTAGCTTATAAAGACTCCTAATTATGAAATTTACCTAATTAAATTTGTATTTATCCCTAATTTAATGTATTTAAAAAGGCTTAAAATAATAAAAAAAATAATTAATTACGAATTTTTTTTTATTTAACTAGATAATTATAAGTGACATTTTAGTGACAAAATTATAGTAATATCTTATCTAAATTTTGTATAATTACGTCTACAATGAAAAATATCAATTTTGACTTTTTACGGAAAAAGCCGAAAAATTAGCCGATTACCGAAAAACTGCCTAAACGATTTTCGAAGGGTTACAATCTTCCCCCCTTAAAGAAATTCGGTCCCCGAATTTAGAATTTAACTACGCGTACCTTCAAAAAGATGGGGATAACTCTTCCTCATCTCGACCTCGGTCTCCCAGTTGACCTCCTCGCTGTTCGGGCCACGCCAAAGGACCTTGACGGACGGTATAACCTTCGACCTCAATTTCTTCACCTACCGATCTAAAATGACAACCGGCTGCTCGGTGAAAGAAAGATCACGCTCTAGCTGGATCGTCTGGTGCTGAATCGCCTGGGAAAGATCATGAAGGTACTTGCGGAGCATCGAGACATGGAATACGGGGTGAACATCGGGGAAGCTGGGCGGAAGAGCTAAACGATAAGCGACTGGACCAACACGCTCTAGGATCTTGAAAGGACCAACATATCTAGGACTCAGCTTTCCTTTCCGCCCAAATCTCATCACACCTTTCATCGGAGAGACCTTCAGGAAAACATGATCGCCAACAGCGAACTCGAGTCGGCGACGGCGCCTGTAAGCATAAGATTTCTGCCTGCTCTGTGCCGCTCTCATCCTGTCCCGAAACAGCTGTATCTTCTCGGTCGTCTCCTGTACAATCTGTGTCCCCAAAATACTGCTCTCCCTGAGCTCTGTTCAACATACAGGCGATCGACATCTCCTCCCATATAAAGCCTCAAAAGGTGCCATCTGAATCGTCTCCTGGAAGCTATTATTGTAGGAAAACTCGATCAAAGGCAAATGACGATCCCAGCTACCACCGAAATCTAAAACGCAAGCTCTGAGCATGTCCTCAAGAGTCTGAATAGTACGCTCTGACTGACCGTCAGTCTGCGGATGAAAAGCTGTGTTAAAACTCAATCGGGTGCCCAATGCTTCCTGAAGTTTCTGCCACAATCGGCTGGTAAACTGGGTGCCACGGTCGGACACGATGCAAGTCGGAACACCATGCAGTCGCACTATCTCATCAATATAAACCTGGGCGTACTGAGAAAATCCAAAAGTGGTCTTCACTGGCAGAAAGTGAGCCGCTTTCGTCAGTCGATCCACAATCACCCAAATAGAGTCGTACCCTCGACTGGTCCTGGGTAGACCCATAATGAAGTCCATGGAGACCTGCTCCCACTTCCACTCAGGGATGGGCAAAGGCTGTAACTCGCCGGCTGGACTCTGGTGCTCGGCCTTGACTTGCTGACAAGTCAGGCATCTCGACACAAAGTCTGTAATATCCTTTTTCATCCCGTCCCACCAGTAAACCTCTCTCAAATCACGGTACATCTTGGTGGAACCTGGATGAACACTGTATACTGATCTATGTGCCTTCTTGAGAATATCGCGCCTCAGTCCCTCTGAATCTGGCACACACAGTCGAGTTCCAAATCGAAGTATCCCCTGATCATCAATCACGAACTCAAAAACTCTGCCCTGCCAAATCTGCTCAATAATCTCTAAGATACGGGCATCGCCGGACTGTGCCTCACGGATACGGTCAAGTAACTGTGGGCGTGCTCTGAAATGGGCCAGCTGTCCCCCTGTAGGAGTAAACTCAAACTGCACTCTGCTATCACATAACACCTGCCAATTCGCCGTCGACTGCATCTGTACTGCGCTCAAACAAGATAAGCTACCTCCGGGCCTCCTACTCAAAGCATCTGCCACCACATTCGCCTTGCCCGGATGGTATAAAATCTCGCAGTCATAATCCTTCACCAACTCCATCCATCGGCGCTGTCTCATGTTCAGGTCTCGCTGCTGGAAGATATACTTCAAACTCTTGTGGTCAGTGAATATCTGGCATGACTCACCGTATAGGTAATGTCTCCAGATCTTAAGTGCAAATACCACTGCAGCCATCTCTAAATCATGGGTGGGATAGTTCTGCTCGTGTTTCCTCAGCTGCCGAGAAGCATACGCGATAACTCTGTCGTGCTGCATCAACACACATCCCAGCCCCACTCTAGAAGCATCACAATATACCACGAACCCGCCTGATCTTGAAGGCAATGCTAACACTGGTGCAGTAGTCAGACGAGTCTTCAACTGCTGGAAACTATCCTCACATGCCTAGGTCCAATCAAAAGGAGCCCCCTTCCAGGTCAACCCGGTCAACGGTGCAGCAATGCGGGAGAAATCCTGGACAAAACGTCGATAATAGCCGGCCAGACCTAGAAAGCTGCGAACCTCTGTAACTGATACTGGTCTAGGCCAATGCTAAACTGCCTCGATCTTCTTCGGGTCCACGCAAATACCGTCTCTCGTCACCACATGACCCAAGAAATCGACACTGTCTAACCAGAATGCGCACTTGGAAAATTTGGCGAACAGCTGATGCTCCCTCAAAGTCTGCAATGTGATACGTAAGTGCTGCTCATGTTCCTCCCGGCTCCGAGAATAAACCAAGATGTCGTCAATGAACACAATGATGAACTGATCGAGGTACGCCCTGAATACGCGGTTCATCAAATCCATAAATGCTGCCGGGGCATTGGTGAGCCCGAACGACATCACCAAGAACTCGTAATGACCATATCGAGTACGGAAAGCGGTCTTTGGAATATCCTCCTTCCGAACCAGCAACTGGTGATAACCTGATCGTAAATCAACCTTCGAGAAGAACCCTGCACCCTGGAGCTGATCAAATAAGTCATCAATGCGGGGTAGGGGATATCTGTTCCGCACAGTAACCCGGTTCAGCTGACGATAATCAATGCATAAACGCATACTTCCGTCCTTCTTCTTAACAAACAGGACGGGAGCACCCCAAGGTGACACACTCGGTCTGATAAGCCCTTTGTCCAGCAAGTCCTGTAACTGATTCTTTAGCTCTCTCAGCTCCGCCGGGGCCATCCGATAAGGAGGTATAGAAATAGGCCCCGTGCCGGGGATCAAGTCAATACAGAACTCAATCTCGCGCTCTGGTGGCAGACCAGGCAGCTCGTCAAGAAATACATCAGGAAACTCTCTCACAACAGGGACCTGGTCCAACGGAACCTCTGTGGAGCTAGTATCATAAATATAGGCTAAGAATCCCTTACACCCTTTCCTTAAGAGCTGACCAGCGCGAAGAGAAGAAATCAAGCTGGGAAGGGTAGCACTACGATCTCCCTGAATAACAAGAACCGGCTCACCAGGAAAACTGAATCTGACTGCTTTTTCACGGCAGTCCACGGATGCATAACAGGTGGCTAGCCAGTCCATACCAAGAAGAACGTCAAAGTCTAGCATATCGAGGAGAATCAAATCAACTGAAGAATCTCTCTCCCCGATACGAACGGAACACGATCGGTACACAAAACGGGCAACAAAAGACTCGCCTACTGGGGTAATAACGACAAGCGGCTGATCTAACGGAGAAGACTCTCGGCCTAACCTCGGTGCAAAATACGTGGATACATAGGAATGTGTCGAGCCTGGACCAAATAATACCCGTGCATCAAAAGAACATACTAGCAGAGTACTTGTCACGACGGCATTGGATGCCTGTGCATCCTGAGGAGTCAACGCGAACACTCGGGCCTGTCCACCACTAATAGCTGGCTGTCCTCTGCCTCTACCTCGGCCTCTGCCTCTGCCTCTGTCGCCTCGTCCTCTCGGAACTGGACCGCCACGCCCACGGCCTCTAGAAGCATCTGGCTGGCGTGAAGCATCATCCGGAGTAGGAAGTAAAGCTCTCTGAGAAGGTGGTGAGGGTGGTAAAGTCATATGCGGGACTGTCGCCGCGCCCTGGCGTCCCATAGTACAGTCTCTGACACAGTGATACTGACTCCCACACCGAAAACATCCTGGAGACGACTGCTGGGTTTGTGGATATGAACCAAATAACTGACCTCGTCTCAATCCTCTACCTCCACCATCTCCCGGAAATAATCTATCGCGGTGTCTGCCCATCTGCCGCTGAGCTGGCGTATCAGTACGGATCCTCTTCGGCCCTGAAACGACCGGAGTCTCAGAAATACGCTCCTCCAAAAGTAAGGCTGCATCCATCGCGGCTGCGTATGTGTCAAAATGCTGGGTGCCGATGGCAAGGAATAGCTGTGTATCAAGCCCTCGTACAAACCTCTTTATTCTCTTCTCTTCTTTGTCGACTAGGTACGGAGCATATCGAGACAACTGGGTAAACTGTATATCATACTCCGACACTGTCATCCCGGGAGTCTTGCGCAAAGACTCAAAACTACGGGCTCGAGCATCTCGGACACTCTCCGGAAGAAAATGGGCAAGAAATACAGATGTAAACTCATCCCAGGTCATAGAAGGCAGACCTGCAGCTCGGCCTCTCTCTACTGAGTCGTACCATGTCTGGGCAAGACCCTCCAGACGAAAACTCGCAAACTCAACCAATCTATCATCAGAACACCTCAACGAACGGCAAATCCGAGCCATCCTATCAAGAAATGCCTGTGGGTCCTCTGTCGCATCTGTACCGGTAAAAGCTGGAGGTCTCAATCTCATGAACTCCTGTAGTGAAACAGGGATAGTCTCCGTAGTAGCAGCAGGAGTGACCATCTGTGCAGCAGGTACGATCGTGGTCTGTGCGGTGGAAGGAACATCCTCGGATCTCTGTGCCCGGCTGGACTCCACTAAAGATCCCATCATCTGCCGCAACTCTTGCATGCCGGCCTCTAATCTGGCAATACGGTCAGGATAAGGCGGATCAGTATGACCCTGAGGGGTAGGCGTATCCTCCCGCTCGATCCTCGCCTCAGACGGGCCCGCCCGAATCTCATCCCTAGCAGCAGCCCGCTGAGCTCTCGTAGTCTTTGGCGGCATCGAAACTAGAATAAGAAACAGGACTGATAAGATCATTACAATTGAATCAAGGAATGCAAGGAATCAAGAAGGAAATACAAGCAATTATGTCCTAAGGTCACTTAGGCGGAGTACCGTATCGTAAGTATGCCGCGGATCATACCCACGCTATGCCACTCTGCTTAAGTCACCTATTCCATCTACCAAGGTCGTCCTACACTCAGGAAGGTAAAATCTACGCTCTGATACCAACTTTGTCACGTCCCGAAAGTACGGAACGTGACTGGCACTTAGATTACGAGACGTCTAAAGGCGTACCGTAACCTAAGTCAGCCAAAGCCCAAAAGAATCTAAACCAAAATCAAAAGAGAGTGAAGGAAAACCTTTAATGAAAACGATTTTTTTAAAATCATTTAGGTTGCATAGAATCCCATTTTAAAAACATCATAAATTTCTGAAAATTTCGGCAGAGTCTCCCTTGTATTTTCTATCCCCCAAAATGGGTACAACAAGATAATAAACCTGTAATCATAAAAATGGCATCCCCAAGCGGGAGCTAGCTCTTCGCCCAAGGCGGATCACAACCACATGCAATATAATAGTAATATCAAGAAAAGAGCATAAAGAAACGCAAAATATCAGAAACACAACGCCGGCTCAAGTGAGCTCGACCCAAAAGAAACCACAATAAACAAATCTCTCAGTCTCATCACTGGGTCGCATATACAATATAAAGTGGTAGATGGAGAATACTAGATACAATGGTAAAGCAAAAAAAAAGAAATAAAGTGTGCTCGCAACCCACCTACGGGCGATGTCGCGAGTCTGAGCAAAAGGAACTGATGATAAGATAGCCCGCCGCTACAAGACTGACGGGTCCGACCTGCAAGACACTGTGGCACAACGGGGGTGAGTTGCCAGCTCGTGAGTAAATATAACATCTAATAAGGCAATCGTAAGAATGCACGCAACGCACCACAACATGCATGTCCATATGTGATATAATAGCTCTAGTATGCATGCACAGGTATGCAATGTCATTATTAAGTCTTTAAGTGTTTTAAATGCTAAGGGTATTGAATTCTTAACTTTAGAACATGAATATCTGTATAATAGCTAAATACCATCAAGAAATCATCTGACAACCCGTGTCAAGCATCGACACCAAAAAGGAATCATATCTGTCTTAATACCGGGCTCCGTCAGTTCGGATCGGCCCATATCATAAATCTCACGACAACGGTCGGTATCCTCCGGATATCCGCCGTGCCAGACATCACCGGTAGGTAGTCTTCCCCTGCCAGGCTCATCGTCTACAACTCGATCTTCTTGCCCCGGGGTACCATACCGGGCCCACCATGTACCCGAGACAGTTCATCCACTCCTCGAATCGGGTCTCGAAATCCAACAGAAAACATGAAAACTCATGGTGGACGACACATACATCACGAGAAAACCGCAACTTTGTTTTGAAAATGATAAATATAAGGTTTTGTTAAATTCTTGCGGTTTTCCCCAAAAATCCAGAAATCGCAGAAAAAACTGAAATCATCAAGAAAATCATAGTGTCCACATGTTATATATGATAAATGTCTATGATATCAATGTATATGATGTGAGTTTTGGTAGAAATCTATATAAATATGATGATGATGCGAGGTATACGTATGCTATGCAATTTCATATATCATGTATGAATGCAAATGGCGATATTAAGTTAAACAGGTTTTCTAGTGCACGTGGCATGGCAATTACCAAAGGCGTGTGTGTCACATGAATAGTGCGCGTGCAACAGATGCAAATGGTAATGGTGTTCCTGTCCTACGAAGTGTTATCGCATATGTGCATATGGATATCAATGCAATCTAGCATATTATTAACTATAAGGGTATGCAATGTCAATGAAGGGGTAAGCTAACTAACAACATGAATCTTACAAGCGATAAGGAAATCCTAACTAGGGGGGCGCATCGCGCCATCCAGACGATTCCCCCATAGATGAATACATCTACTCACCTGAAATCTCCGCTAATCCGATCCGGCCACCGCCTTGCCTTTTCGCGCCGTGTCCGATGTTTCCCCGATCGATCCTATATTTGCACAATATCAAGCATAAGATTACAAAACCTAACACAATGCAAGTCACAACATACAATTATCCACGCCCTCGTATTAATCATAGCATGCACTCGGTGCGTGGAAAAACGCACGAAAATCGCTAACCTTTAACTAGAATTGTCATTTCGGGAAAATCGACTAAACTACAACCCGACTAGACGAAACCCCGTGTTCGCGCACTCTAATAGTCCTATACGAAGCTAATTATATCACTAACATAACGCATTTTAATCGCATTCTAATTTTCGTAAAAATCTAGCAAGCAATTTTCTAGCCGATTCGATTCAAACATCGAAATTTGTCGATTTAGCAAGCGTATCATTACACAATTAACCATTCTAATCAATTATATAACCAAAACCCTAACTTAATTTTTTACAACCATGTTTCAAACCCTAACTCAACATCAAAACCCATTCTTGATTTTTCAAGACAACCCATTATAATGAAATTAATACTTTAAACATCTAATTTAGCATAAACAAACTATAAATTAGCAACTAGTTTAGGATTTTACCTCACCAATTGAATCTTAGCATGATCAAGTCACCAAGAAAGCCTCCTTTCATCATGTTTTAGAACTAATTTGGGTTGAAGAGAGAATGGATTAGGGTTAGGCTTTGAATGGGTGAATGAAATTTGTTGATTTTTAATGGATTTTAGCAAGAAAATGAAGCAAAATGAAGTGAGGAAGTGGGGAAATCTGCAGCATTGGGGTCGGCCAGCAGGTGGAGGAGGGAGTGTGGGATTTTTGGGAGAAGTTTCTAGGTCTAAAGCACCCCATGTTCTCATTTAATGCATTTCCAATCAACTTTTTACAAAAAAACCCTTATTTTACATCATTTTTCACAAATTTTCCCACCCTAAAACCAAAAGTTTGCAAGACATGATATAATTTTATTAACACCATATATTAGCTTATAAAGACTCCTAATTATGAAATTTACCTAATTAAATTTGTATTTATCCCTAATTTAATGTATTTAAAAAGGCTTAAAATAATAAAAAAAATAATTAATTACGAATTTTTTTTTATTTAACTAGATAATTATAAGTGACATTTTAGTGACAAAATTATTGTAATATCTTATCTAAATTTTGTATAATTACGTCTACAATGAAAAATATCAATTTTGACTTTTTACGGAAAAAGCCGAAAAATTAGCCGATTACCGAAAAACTGCCTAAACGATTTTCGAAGGGTTACAGACGATCTCGGGTGTTCAGACTACCCTGTACCAGTGTCACCGGAGAACTGCCATCTGACGTGTGGTATATCACCATCTGGGAGTTCTCGGCGAGTCCGTCCGGTGTACCCAGTCTCCACTGAGCACCCGTACACCATCTCGGATGTCAAACACCGATGGATATGGGATCATCCATCACCCATCATATGGGTCAAGATGCGTATACGCTAGTCTACTCTGGTGTATCGATGCCCTGTCTCGATATACCCTCGACTAGGAACAGTTATAGGATGTACTCATCGACTACCGCGGCCCTACTAGTATGATCTCATCATAGTCCCAGTAGTTGAGTACAGATCCTAAGGGCTTTATCAACATGTGAGAGTAAAACAGTAAACCAATACAAGTCAACATGTTAAGATAAAGTGAAATCAAATAGCATACTATCATGACGAGTAAGAAAGTCATCTCTATATATATCCAAGCATCCATTATAATATATATCATATGTACAACAATGGCCTCTAGGGCATATACATAACTAACAATCTCCCACTTGCACTAAGGCCAGCTGCTGTAGTATCGCATACCTAGCATCCCGAATAATCTCTCAAACTGTATCTGGGGAATAGCCTTCGTGAATGGATCCGCAGTGTTTTCCTTCGTATCTACTCTCCTGACCTCGATCTCCCGGGGATCAACTATCTCCCTGATGAGGTGATATCGCCTCAGAATATGTCTGGACTTTTGATGGGACCTGGGTTCCTTGGCTAAAGCCACAGCTCCATTGTTATCACAATACAGAGGTATTGGATGCTCAATGGATGGAACCACACCAAGTTCACTAATGAACTTCTTTATCCAGACAGCCTCCTTGGCAGCATCGTTGGCAGCGATGTATTCAGCCTCCATCGTCGAGTCTGCAACGGTATCCTGTTTGGAACTCTTCCAACATACCGCCCCTCCATTAAGGGTAAAGACAAAACCCGAATGCGACTTAGAGTCGTCCTTATCACTTTGGAAGCTGGAATCGGTAAAGGACTCCACCTGGAGTTCTCCGTTACCATACACCAAGAACATCTCCTTAGTCCTTCGCAAGTACTTGAGAATGTTCTTCACAGCTGTCCAGTGACTCTCTCCAGGATCTGCTTGATACCGACTCACTACACTTAGTGAGTATGCTACATCGGGTCTGGTACATAGCATCGCATACATGATAGAGCCTACTGCCGACGCATAGGGTATCCCTTGCATGCGAGCTCTTTCCAAATCAATCTTGGGAGACATCTCTTTGGAGAGAGTGAGTCCAGAGATTGTGGGTTGGTTCCCACGCTTGGATTCTTCCATACTAAACCTCTTTAGTATGGTGTCAATGTATCTGGATTGGGACAATCCCAGTATCCGTTTAGATCTATCTCTATAGATCATGATTCCCAATATGCAGGAGGCATCACCTAGATCTTTCATTGAGAATCTCTGTGATAAGAAGAGCTTGAGTGATTGCAGCATAGGAATATCATTTCCTATCAAGAGTATGTCATCCACGTACAATACGAGGAAGACAACCTTACCCTCTGCTACCTTCTTATAGATACAAGGTTCATCTATATTTTTGATGAAGTCAAACTCTTTGACTACAACATCAAAACAGATGTTCCAACTCTGTGATGCTTGCTTTAACCCATAAATGGATTTATGCAGCTTGCACACCTTTCCGCTGCTCCCACTATCTACGAAGCCCTCTGGCTGAGTCATGTACTCGCTCTCTTCTAAATCACCGTTTAGAAAGGCGGTCTTAACATCCATTTTCCAGATTTCGTAGTCATGGTATGCAGCAATGGCAAGTAAGATCCGGATGGACTTAAGCATAGCCACTGGAGAAAAGGTTTCGTCATAATCCACACCTGGTCGTTGACGAAATCCCTTTGCTACAAGCCTAGCTTTGAAAGTCTCAACTTTTCCATCTGCACCAAATTTCTTTTTAAAAATCCACTTGCTCCCAATGGGTTTTACCCCTTCAGGAGCATTTTCCAAAATCCATACTTTATTGGTGTACATGGATTCCATCTCAGATTGCATTGCATCCAGCCATTTCACAGAGTCACCACTCGTGATGGCCTGCTCGAAACTAGTCGGGTCATCATCATCCATGATGCAATCCTCGCTTCCACCATCAATGAGAAAACCGTAGTATCTCTCAGGTGGACGAGAAACCCTACTAGATCGGCGGAGAGGCTGGGGTTCGTTGGGTACTATTGAATCCTCCGGTTCTACCAATTCTTCAGTTTCAGTTTCAGTTTGTGTAGCTGGAATTTCTTCCAGTTCTACATCTTCGCCACTAATTTCTTTTATAAGAAATTCCTTTTCTAAAAAGGTGGCATGTCGAGAAACAAACACCTTTTGTTCCTCGCGATGGTAGAAAAGATATCCATGTGAATATTTGGGATATCCCACAAACTTGCACAGAACTGACCGTGCCTCGAGTTTGTCTGGATTTTGCCTTTTGACATAGGCCAGACAACCCCATATCTTAACTCGTTTAAGACATGGTCTCTTCCCACTCCATATCTCATATGGTGTGGTAGGTACAGATTTAGTTGGAACTTGATTCAACAGGTATGCTGCTATCTCCAGTGCATGCCCCCAGAAGGAAATAGGTAACTCAGCTGTACTCATCATCGAGCGCACCATATCTAATAGGGTGCGATTCCTCCACTCAGATACACCGTTGTGCTGTGGTGTATAAGGAGGAGTAAGCTGAGAGAGAATCCCATTCTCTTTTAGATAATCTAGGAACTCATTGCTTAAGTATTCACCTCCTCGATCAGATCGAAGAATCTTAATGCTTTTGCCTGTTTGATTCTCTACTTCGTGCTTATATTCTCTGAATTTCTCAAAAGCTTCAGACTTGTGTTTCATCAGGAACACATATCCGAATCTTGAGAGATCGTCAGTGAATGTAATGAAGTAGGAAGAACCGTTCCTGGCATGCGTAGACATGGGACCGCATACATCACTATGTACCAGTCCTAAGAGTTCGGTAACTCTTTCTCCGTGTCCACTAAACGGAGCTTTGGTCATTTTTCCTTTAAGACATGAATGGCAAGTATCATAAGATGATAATTCGAACGAATTCAAATAACCATCTTTATGTAGCTTAGCCAGTCGTATCGCATTGATATGACCAAGTCTACAATGCCACAAGTAGGATTCGTTCATTTCTGAACTTTTCCTCTTGTGTGTGTTTTGTATATTCAGGACTGTATTCTGATTTAGAATGAATATGCCATTATGTAACGAGCCTGATGCAATCAACTTTTGATCTAGGAATATGTTCATAACATTATCCTGTACTATAAAATTATATCTTTCTTTACTTAATAAGGAGACTGATATAATGTTGCACATCATGTTCGGTATATAATAGCACTTATTTAGAATCAGTGTATTACGACTTGGTAATACAAGGTGATATTCGCCAACTGCTTTGGCTACAATACTTGCACCGTTCCCTACTTGAACGGAATGATCACTTTTTCCCAGTTCTCTACCTTTACGTAGCCCATGTAACTGTTTACATATATGGGATCCTGATCCGGTATCTAATACCCAGGACGTAGGGTGAACTGAGAAACAGTTCTCAATAACTAACACACCCGAAGAAGATGCATCAACATGCATGTTCTTTTGGGCGACTTGAGAATCCAGATATTCTCCTGTTTCCTGTTCAGTCTTATAACTCTTATAAGAAACAACGGGTCCAACATTCCCTAGCTCAGTACAATAATTAGGTTCAGTCAATACATCCATATTATTATCTTGATTATGGCATGACATGGTCGCTACCTGGAGAGAGAGAGAAGAAAACACTTTAGCGTATGCTCTTGCAAGATTAGATTGGTTATTATCTTATCTAATCAGGATGTCTCCCACTGTTTTTATCAAATCTACCTTAAAACCCTAAAAGGTAAGATTAGCCGGGATTAATTACACCCTACAATTTCATCAATCTTTCAGCCAGATCAGTGTCGGTACTTTGAGGGAGGTCCCCCGTGCTTTCGCACGGACCTAATTAAAGTAAACCTTGTTTTCCCAGAGGCGTAACCCCGTTAACACTTTTCTAGACACCTACTTGATCGGCTAATTGTCTTGTGTAAAACTCTCCCAGGAGTAACACTTACTCGTAGTGGGTATCGGGATCCAACTATCTCATAGGAGGTATGCAATCTCATTGCAAATTTCAACACTTGAAATTCCCGATAATGCTTTTGCCCCTAACCCCTATGACCTTGACAAAGGCCAACAAACCATAGGAAGCTAGTCAAGTTCAACCCGTCATTTCTTGATTGAAATTAAACCCACCCGCACGACCCTTGACAAAGGCCAACAAGGTCGTACGAATACCCTAATCCAATCACATCATATGTTTAAACAGATAAGTACCAGTTAGCTACCGCACACTACGCCTTGACAAAGGCCAACAAACGCAGCACGAATACTAAATAGTCTTTATCTGAAATGACGGAGGACTACGCAGGTTTTTCAGAAAACCCTGAGCGTAATGAACTTGATATCGTCGTAGAATCGAGTGTTTTTGAAACGGAGTGTTTTTGGGGCTTTTTCTTAGTTTCGCTAAAGGGGTCACTCCCGGTGAAGGGATCGTCGGCCCTTTCCTCATCGAATAAGGTGCAGGATATATCTTATATACCGCTGTGCAAAGCAAAACTCTAAAAGCAATCAAAAGACAAACCGCGTTTTGTAGCATCTGCCAGTTTCGCTAAAGGGGTCACTCCCGGTGAAGGGATCGTCGGCCCTTTCCCCATCGAATAAGGTGCAGGATATATCATATATATCACTGTGCAAAGCAAAACTGTAGCTACCCTTTTTATAAAGTTTTGATTCTACAACATCTTTAGGTTTCTTTTCTTTTATTAATCTCATTAATAAAAATCCCATCAGCTTATGCTTCCTAAGCATCACAGAAGAAACGAAAGCAGTAATATTTATATATCAGCATATATATATAGTATAAGCATTCGTCTCAGGCAGTAATATGATCTCATCATAGAACATTGCAGCAGAAGAACATATATGAAATATTGGATATACTAGGACGTCCGTGTTTTCAATACGAGCCTGTATAAAACACGGATTCCACGGTCGCGACGAATAGCCAAACCCACATCCCAAGACCCCTACGAGAGCGGCAAGTAACACTGCCAATTCTAGGGTTAGAAGACCCGGTCTCGACTCCTCAAGATGGCCTCCCACTGGACCCTAGAACCCGGTTACTTGTGCTCCCCTCCTTGGGTCTACCTAATGCGGAAAAGTAAATAATATACACTGGTGACAGGAACCGCAACCTGGAAGTGCCCCAAATAAAAGAATATTACATTACTAATGAATTTTACATGAATGAAAATAAAAACCCTCATCTCACATAAAACCCCCGGCTATTCAAAACGCGACGATCCAATATAACATATCACAGCAACACATAATATCACATATCATCAACGTAAGTAAATATGCGCATCCCAATTGTCGTTGACATATAGCAACGAAACCGGCGATATCACATATTACACTTACGGTCACAGAAAAGAAAGTGTAAAACTACAATATTTGGAATCCACAATCACTTTAGACATCGTAAATCCGAAATATCACATGCTTCGCATTTCATGCCTAACTCTATGAATTCCACATATTGTATCATATTCCAGATAAATAGACAGTATTAAACTTTCCGAACAGATAATCAAATACCCAAAATTTTCCAAAGTGCTCAACTCTTGAGCGGAGTTCAAATAATCCCAGAATATGTCACAGTACCAGTGATCCAGCCGTAGAAGGGTCAAGCCAACGCCTCACGTGTGGCACGCCGTACTGCCCCAAACCCGAAGGTTCAAAAGGCAGTTCAAGACGGTCACATAATCGAGTTAAGGTTTGTTGTCTTCTAGAGGGTCCACCGCTTAACTTGTACAATTTTTCCGAAAGATTTAAACCCGATAAAAATTCAACACTTGAAAGTTTTACGTGCCGGGAAAAAGTGGGTTAATGATATCCGTTCAACTAGCTTAACAGTTTCTAAATATCCGGAAAGAAATACGAATTTAAAATTTCCGATCGAGTCTACTATTACAAAACAAACCCCAGAAAATTCAACACCTGAAACAGATTAAAAATACCCAGAAGCATCAACAAGCACCTACGGACATTACCATAAATTCCACGTGTCGCCAATCCATTAATCCGCCGCGGAACCGCCGCGCAAGCTTGCTTGAGCCGCGGTTCCGCCGCCGTTTTGAGGAATTGTGGGCCCGTGTTTCATGGTAATGCTTAGAATTCCCTGCTGATTTTTTTACATATTTTTAATTCAGAAAAATCCCAAATTTTGAAAAATTTCCAGAGAGGGGGCTTTTTCCGTCGTTTCGGGTTCGATCGGAGTTTTAACTTCGTAAACACATCGCCTAATGCTCTAGCTAGGCTCTGATACCACTGTAGGGTTCCTAGGCACTCTTGTGAAGGTTCATAAGGCATCAAACATGCCCGGATAAAAATTTAGACGTGCCGAACAACCCAAAGCCGGGATCTTTGCTAGATTATTAGGGTTTAACATGCAAGATGATAACTTTTATCTAAGTGTGAGGGATTACAACCTTTGTAGTCCGCTCCTTCGCTTTACAAGCTCCGAGTAGAAGTCCCTTTGCCGCGATCCACGATCTCCCGGACTCATGAGAGGCTCCACGACTCGAACGATCCATGCTAGCTTGAAGTATTCCAAATCTCCGATGATCTACCTTGAAGTTGCAAAGACTCAAGCTTTCTCACTCTAAAGAGATGAACACACTAATCTCATGGGCTAGATGAGATGAGGATGAGAGAGTAGTATTTTTCCTTTCTTTTTAAATCATTTTCTCATATTTATTCATCACATAAAGAAAATCCAGTAAGCTTTCTTCAAGAGAGAAGAAGATGATAATGGAAAAGATAATGAATTATTTTCTTTTGTGATGAATAGAAAGAAAGACTATATGATTGATTATAAACCATGGTCAAGGATGAGTGGCTAGGATTTAGTAGAGAATAAACTAGAGTTAGGGTTTGGTTGGGTTAAAGAATGTGTCATCCTAAAATATCTTAAGAATGACAAAACAAAAAGCTTCTAGAAGGTGCATGAAGCATCTTACCCAAATCAAACCCTAACCTCAATTAATCATCCTTAAACATGTTTATCAATTAATCATATCATGTCACAATAATATATATCACATATATATTATATATTTTCAACAAAAGAAAATAATACAATTAACATATATCGCATATATATCAATGTATCATCCAATGAGAAAATGAAATAATAAAGCGAGCCAATATTAGATAATGTAATACAATATATCATATATATTATTATACATTAAATCATCGAATCAACACTTGATCCGACGATCCGGCTATATCGAATATTACCGACTAATATATCATGTACCGATTCATCGAATCAACACTTGATCCGATGACCTGGTTCATATCTAAATATCGCGATAATATAATACGGTATCCCATATCGCATTATTCTCGGTCCTGCACATATCACATATGTGCCTCTACTCCGTTTCGCCTGAGCCAAGAAACCTCTGTGTAGGACTCTAAAGAATCGTCAATACGCCGGTAGCAGGTGATGATCATATCAAACACCCACAAGCTGCAAGCGGTCAGCTAAACGTAACAGCCACCCAGGTATTGAGCGATCCGAAGATCAACAAGCTAGCCTGTGCGTTCTCCTGTGAATCCAATCAGTAACACTCCCGTACAGTCCGGTCTGTTCGTCTGATATGTCGCATATCAAGTCTAGGGGTGGTATACGTCAGACCCCAGTAACTGATAAGTCGTGTCGATGTGTGGCTCATAACGGGTCGAGAAACTACTAGTAACACTTACTAGTAAATCTCCATATCAGCCCTGGCCAGGGACTTCCAGTTATAGCCAATCGAACACAGCACAACATCAACTCCCTATACCGGGAGAGACGAATCCCCTCCTATCGCTCATTGCCTCCATGTGATTCGGGACTGTACCCAAAAGCCACCGTTTTGCATGCCCTCTTGGACGTGGTAAGTTGGAAATCAAAGCACAGTGGGAATCACACAAGACTCTATGACGATCTCGGGTCTTCAGACTACCCTGTACCAGTGTCACCGGAGAACTGCCATCTGACGTGTGGTATATCACCATCTGAGAGTTCTCGGCGAGTCCGTCCAGTGTACCCAGTCTCCACTGAGCACCCGTACACCATCTCTGATGTCAAACACCGATGGATATGGGATCATCCATCACCCATCATATGGGTCAAGATGCGTATACGCTAGTCTACTCTGGTGTATCGATGCCCTGTCTCGATATACCCTCGACTAGGAACAGTTATAGGATGTACTCATCGACTACCGCGGCCCCACTAGTATGATCTCATCATAGTCCCAGTAGTCGAGTACAGATCCTAAGGGCTTTATCAACATGTGAGAGTAAAACAGTAAACCAATACAAGTCAACATGTTAAGATAAAGTGAAACCAAATAGCATACTATCATGACGAGCAAGAAAGTCATCTCTATATATATCCAAGCATCCATTATAATATACATCATATGTACAACAATGGCCTCTAGGGCATATACATAACTAACAGGTTTCGTCGGAGAAATGAGCGGGCTAGGTCGTTGACTTCGATGCCGAAGATGATCTACGTCGAGGCTACTCAAACTCAAGCTCCATCTTCACTAGCTCATGAAACTTGTGAAGAAAACACCCAATACAACATGGCAAGTGGTAGAGGATGAAGAAATAGGAAGTGGGTTCACTTTGGATTTGGATTTCTCACTAGGTTTCAACACTTGAAAATTTTCTAGCAATGGTTTTCTTTCTTCTTAAAGAAGAAGAAGAAGAAAGAAAAAGAATGAATTATATTAAAAGAAAATTCAAGTGGAGACTTATCATAATGCAACCATGGGTTAGATAAACTCATGTATAGAATAAACTAGGGTTTAGGTAAATGGTTAGGGTTAAGCAATAAAACAAAATGGTAAGACTTATTCAAAGATGCTAGAAAGCAACATGAAGCTTCTAGTAAAGAAAAGAAAGAAAGCCACCATTTTGTTTTAATTAAATAAAATAAATAAATAAATAAATCAAACCCTAACCATTAACCTAATCATAGTTTAAAGCATACACACACCCAAGTTTGCATGTATCATCAAACATGATACAAACAAGTGCAAAAAAAATATATCAAATATACAATGTGCACAATCTAGTGAGAAAATAATCTTAAGTGAACCAATACTAGTTAATGTAAAGTAATATATCAAATATATAATTATACATTAAATCATTAAATCAACACTTGATTTAATGATCCGGTCATACTGCATATAACCGACTAATATCTAGTGTATCAATGTATCGAATCAACACTTGATTCGGTAACCCGGCTATATCTCATATAACCGTCCAATGATACAAATCGCGAGAATAGAATACAGTATCACATACTGGTATTATTCTCGGTCCCGCACATATCTCATATGCGCTCCTATTTCGTTTTGCTTGAGCCAGGAAACCTCTGTGTAGGACTCCAGAGACTCGTCAATACGCCGGCAGCAGGTGATGATCATATCAAACACCCACAAGCCGCAAGCGGTCTGCTAAACGTAATGGCCAACCGGGTATTGAGCGATCAGAAGATCGACGAGCAAGCCCGCTCACACTCCTGTGAATCCAACCAGTAACACTTACCGTACAGTCCGGTCTCGTCGTCTGATATGTCGCATATCTCGCCTAGGGGTGGTAAACGTCAGACCCAATAGCTCGATAAGTCGTGTCGATATGAGGTCTATAACATTTCGAGAAACTACTGGTAACACTTACCAGTAAATCTCAGCAACCTTGGCTAAGGATTTCCAGTTATAGCCAATCGAACACAGTGCAACATCAACTCCCTATACCGGGAGAGACGAATCCCCTCCTATCGCTCATTGCCTCCATGTGATTCGGGACTGTACCCAAAAACCACCGTTTTGCACGCCCTCTTGGACGTGGTAAGGTGGAAATAAGAGCACAGTGGGAATCACATAAGACTCTATGACGATCTCGGGTCTACAGACTAACCTGTACCAGTGTCACCAGAGAACTGCCATCTGACGTAAGGTATAATACCATCTGGGAGTTCTCGGTGAGTCCGTCCAGTGTACCCAGTCTCTACTGAGCACCCGTATATCATCTCTGATGTCAAACACCAATGGATATGGGATCATCCATCGCCCATCTATATGGGTCGACAAGGTATACGCTAGTCTACTCTGGTATATCGATGCCCCGTCTCGATACACCCACGACTAGGGACCTTGAAGGATGTACTTATGGACTACCATGTCCCTACTAGTATGATCCGCATCATAGTCCAGGTAGTCAAGTACACATCCTAAGGGCTTTACCAACATGTAACAGAGAGACAATCAGTGTACACGTTAAGGTAAAGAGCAACCAGATAGCATACTATCATGTCGAGCAAGAAAGTCCTCCCTGTATATGTCCAAGCATCCACTACAATATACATCATATGTATAGTAATGGCCTCTAGGGCATGCATATAACTAACAATCTCCCACTTGCACTAGGGCCATCTGTAGAAGTGGTTGCAGTATCTAATACTCAACCATCTCATATAAGTCTCTCTCTGGGAAAAGGCCTTTGTGAGTGGATCCGCCGTGTTGTCCTCTGAGTCTACTCTCCTAACCTCGATCACCGTGGAGATCAACTATCTCCATGATCAGGTGATGCTGCCTCAGAATGCGTCTGGGTCACTGATGGGACGGATGTTCCTTGGCATAAGCCATAACTCCATTGTCACACAATGGGAGGAACAAAGTTCATCTCATGAACAAATATACATCCAGACTGCCTCTTTGGTAGCATCTTAAGTAGCGATGTATCCAGCCTTTATCCTCTAGTTTGCCACGGTATCTAGCTTGGAACTCTTCCAACATACCGTCCCTTTACTTAGGGTAAAGGCAATGCCTGTGACTGACTTTCAGTCGTCCTTATCACTCTGGAACCTTTCCAGTGATTCTCCACAGGATCAACTGATACCATCTCACTACAACTAGTGAGTATCCTAACATCCAATTAGATCTATCTCATAAATCCAAAACCCAGGATTTATGAGGTATCACTTTGATCCTATGTGGAGAATCGTTGTGATAAGCGGAGATTGATCGAGCGTAGCATAGGAAACTCCTTCCCTATCAAGAGTATGTCATCCACGTACTCTACGAGGATCATCACCATACTCCCTACTACCTTTTTGTTTATACAAGGTTCATCTACCATTTTGATGATGTCAAACTCTTTGACTAATACATCAAAACAGATGTTCCAACTCCGCGATGCCTGCTTTATCACATAAAACATCTTGCACACGTTTCCGCTGCTCCCACTGTCTACGAAGCCCTCTGACTGTGTACTTACAGACTCTCTTTTCTGAAATATCATTTTAGAAAAGCAGTCATAACACCCAACCACCAGATATCGTAGTCATGGTATGTAGCCGTGGCAAGTAGGATCTAGATGGACTTAAGCATAGCTACTTAGAAAAGGTTTCAACAAAATCCATACCTGGTCAATGATGCAAACCTTTAACAAGTCTAGCTTTGAAAGTCTCAACCTTTCCAAGTACACCAAGTAATCTTCTCAAGATATACTTGCTCCTGATGGGGATTTAACCCTTCAGATAAAGCAACTAAAGTCCATACTTTGTTGGTGTATAAGGATTCCATCTCAGATCGCTAAGCATCCAGCCATTCTTACAGCGTCCCACTCCTGATGGCCAGCTCGAAACTAGTTGGGTCATCATCTCATGATGCAATCCTCGCTCCCACTGTCATAGAGAAACCGAAGTATCTCTCAGGTGGGTGAGGAACCCTGCTAGATCGGCGGAGAGGCTGAGGTTCGTTGGTTACTATTGAATCCTTTGGTTCTATCAAATCATCTGATGTATTTTGTATAGCCGGAACCTTTCCAGTTCTACAGAACAGACCTTGCCTCGTGCTTTTTCGGATCTTGCTTTTTAGACATAGGCCGGACAACTCCAAATCTTAACTAACTTAAGATATGGGCTCTTCCCTTTCCATATCACATATGAAGTGGTAGGCAACTGATTTGATTTGAACCTAATTTAATAGGCATGCAGCTTCTCAAGTGCATAACTCCCAAAAGGAAACAGGTAACTCAGTAGTACTCATCATAGAGCGAACCATATCGAATAGGGTGCAATTGGTCCGCCCCGATACACCGACGTGCTGTGGTGTATACGGAGGAGTAATGCTGAGAGAGAATCCCATTCTCCTTTAGAAAAGTCCAAGAATTCCGTGCTCAAGTATTCTCCTCCTTGATCACATCAAAGGACATAATACTTATACCCGTTTTGGTTCTCTACTTCTAACTTATATTCTGTGAATATCTCAAAAGGTTCGGACTTGTGTTTCAACAAGAACATATGACTGAATCTTGAGAGATCATCAGAGAATGTAATGAAGTACAAAGAACCGGTCTTGGCATGTGTAGACAGGGGACCTTCATACATCATCATGTATCAGTCCCAAGAGTACACTAACTCTTTCTCTGCTTCCTATAAACAGAGCTGTGGTCATCTTATCTTTGTGACATGACCGGCAAGTTTTCACAAAATGTAAATTCAAACAGATTTAAATATGCATCTATGTGCAACTTAGCTATTCGGGTCGCATTGATATGACCTAGTCTACAATACCTCAAGAAGGATCCGTTCATTTCTGAACTCTTCCTCTTTTGTGTGTTCCGTATACTAAGAACTGTAGTTTGATTTAGAATATCAATGCTTTTAGATAACGTGCCTGAACCGATCAACTTTTGATATAGGAAATGTTTAAAACATTATCCAACAATACAAAATTTTATCATTTCTTTACTAATAAAGAGACTGATATGATTTTGTATATCAGGTTCGGTATCTAATAGCATTCGTTCAGAATCAATGTATTTGGGATACAGGGTGACAGTGACCAACAGACTTGGCTACAACACTTGTACCGATTTCTGTCTCATGAAACTTATCACCCGTTCTCAGTTCTCTACCTTTCTGTAGCCCATGTAACGGATTACATTAGCGGGATCCTGATCCGGTATCTAATACCTAGGACGTAGAGGACACTGAGAAACAGTTCTATATAACTAACACACCCGAAGGAGATGCATCATATGCACTTTCTTCGTTTGGGCGGCATAGGAATTCTGGTATTCCCTTATTTCCTGCTCTGTCTTATAACAATTATAAGTTGGAGCGGGACCAACGTTCCTTAGCTCAGTATAACAAGCGGGTTCGGTCAATACATCCATATTATTATCTTGATTAAGGCGTGATATGGTCGCTACCTGGAGAGAGGGAGAAGAAAACACTCTGCGTGCGCTCTTGCAAGATCAGATTGGTTATTATTTTATCTAATCAGGATGGCTCCCACTGTTTTTATAAAATCTTCCTTCAAATCCTAAAAGGAAAGACTAGCCGGGATTAATTACACGCTACAAGTTCGCCAATCTTTCAGCCAGGCCAGTGTCGGTACTTTGAGAGAGGTTTCCCGTGCTTTCGCACGGACCTAATTACAGTAAACCTCGTTTTCCCAGAGGCGTAACCCCGTTAACACCTTTCTAGACACCTACTTGATCGGCTAATTGTAATGTGTAAAACTCTCCCAGGAGTAACTCTTACTCGCAGCGGGTATCGGGATCCAACTATCTCATAGAAGGTATGCAATCTCATTGTAAATTTCAACACTTGAAATTCCCGATAATATTTTGCCCCTAACGTGCTATGACCTTGACGAAAGCCAACAAACCATAGCCCACTAGTCAAGTTCAACCCGTACATTTATTGACTGAATTAAACCCACCCGCACGACCCTTGACGAAAGCCAACAAAGCCGTGCGACTACCCTAATCCAATCGCATCGTATGCAGCAGATAAGCAGCATATAGCTACTGCACACTACACCTTGACGAAAGCCAACAAATGTAGCACGAATACTATATACAACTTATCTGAAATGACGGAGGGCTACGACAGGTTTTTCTGAAAACCTATTGCGTAATGAACTTGATACGTTGTAGAATCAAATGATTTTAAAATGGAGTGTTTTTGAGGCTTTTCTAGTTTTGCTAAAGGGGTCACTCCCGGTGAAGGGATCGTCGGCCCTTTCCTCATCGAATAAGGTGCAGGATATATCATATATACTACTGTGCAAAGCAAAAACTCTTAAAAGGAATCAAAAGACAAACCGAGGGTTGTAGCATCTGCCAGTTATTGCTAAAGGGGTCACTCCCGGTGAAGGGATCGTCGGCCCTTTCCTCATCGAATAAGGTGCAGGAACTGTAGCTACCTGTTTTAATTTTGAAATTCGATTCCACAACATCTTTAGGTTTCTTTTACTTTCATTAATCATATTAATGAAGTCCCATCATTAAAGTCCACCTAAACATCACAGATAAATATAACGTACGCTTATGCCATTCGCATTCGCCTCGATGTCCCGTCTGCATCGTTAGGTTAGGTGACTAACGGCAGAGCGGGGCAGGGCTAGCGCGGGTGTAAAACATAAGTAACGTCTATATAATATATCATATATACTATATACAATATCTATCTGAAGGTGTATTTTGTCATATTTGGGTTCGATCGGGGTTTTAACTTCGTTAACGCATCACCTAATGCTCTAGCTAGCCTCTGATACCACTGTAGGGTTCCTAGGCACACACTAGAGGTTCCAAAAGGCATCAACCATGCCAAAATCAAATTTTTCTTGTGCCGAGAAATCCTAATGCTAGATCGATAACTAGAGCTAAAGGCGAAACAACAACTAGTTAACAACTTAACTACAAAGTGAATGGAATACAACCTTTGTAGATCCGGTCCTCCACATCTTTAGCTCCGTGATGACGTCCCTTCGCTTGGATCACCGGGATCCCGGACTCTAGCGATGGTTTCATCGGAGAAATTAGCGGGCTAGGTCGTTGACTTCGATGCCGAAGATGATCTACGTCGAGGCAACTCTAACTCAAGCTCCATCTTCACTAGCTCATGAAACTTGTGAAGAAAACACCCAATAAAACAAGGCAAGTGGTAGAGGATGAAGAAATAGGAAATGGGTTCACTTTGGATTTGGATTTCTCACTAGATTTCAACACTTGAAAATTTTCTAGCAATGGTTTTCTTTCTTCTTAAAGAAGAAGAAGAAGAAAGAAAAAGAATGAATTATATTAAAAGAAAATTCAAGTGGAGACTTATCATAATGCAACCATGGGTTAGATAAACTCATGTAGAGAATAAACTAAGGTTTAGGTAAATGGTTGGGGTTAAGCAATAAAACAAAATGGTAAGACTTATTCAAAGATGCCAGAAAATAACATGAAGCTTATAGTAAAGAAAAGAAAGAAAGCCACCATTTTGTTTTAATTAAATAAAATAAATAAAGAAATAAATCAAACCCTAACCATTAACCTAATCATAGTTTAAAGCATACACACACAATAGGGTGCATGTATCATCAAACATGATACAAACAAGTGCACAAAAAATATATCATATATACAATGTGCACAATCTAGTGAGAAAATAATTTTAAGTGAACCAATACTAGTTAATTTAAGGTAATATATCAAATATATAATTATACATTAATCCAGTCATACTGCATATAACCGACTAATATCTAGTGTATCAATGTATCGAATCAACACTTGATTCGGTAACTCGGCTATATCTCATATAACCGTCCAATGATACAAATCGCGAGAATAGAATACAGTATCACATACTGGTATTATTCTCGGTCCCGCACATATCTCATATGCACTCCTATTTCGTTTCACTTGAGCCAGGAAACCTCTATGTAGGATTCTAAAGACTCGTCAATACGCCGGCAGCAGGTGATGATCATATCAAACACCCACAAGCCGCAAGCGGTCTGCTAAACGTAACGGACACCCGGGTATTGAGCGATCAGAAGATCAACGAGCAAGCCCGCTCACACTCCTGTGAATCCAACCAATAACACTTACCGTACAGTCCGGTCTCGTCGTCTGATATGTCGCATATCTCGCCTAGGGATGGTAAACGTCAGACCCCAATAGCTTGATAAGTCGTGTCGATATGAGGTCTATAACATTTCGAGAAACTACTGGTAACACTTACCAGTAAATCTCAGCAACCCTGGCCAGTGATTTCCGGTTATAGCCAATCGAACACAGTGCAACATCAACTCCCTATACCGGGAGAGACGAATCCCCTCCTATCGCCCATTGCCTCCATGTGATTCGGGACTGTACCCAAAAACTACCGTTTTGCACGCCCTCTTGGACGTGGTAAGGTGGAAATCAAAGCACAGTGGGAATCACACAAGACTCTATGACGATCTCGGGTCTACAGACTAACATGTACCAGTGTCACCAGAGAACTGCCATCTGACGTAAGGTATAATACCATCTGGGAGTTCTCGGCGAGTCGGTCCAGTGTACCCAATCTCCACTGAGAACCCGTATATCATCTCTGATGTCAAACACCAATGGATATGGGATCATCCATCACCCATCTATATCGGTCGAGAAGGTATACGCTAGTCTACTCTGGTATATCGATGCCCCGTCTCGATACACCCACGACTAGGGACCTTGAAGGATGTACTTATGGACTACCATGTCCCTACTAGTATGATCCGCATCATAGTCCAGGTAGTCAAGTACACATCCTAAGGGCTTTACCAACATGTAAGAGAGAGACAATCAGTGTACACGTTAAGGTAAAGAGCAACCAGATAGCATACTATCATGTCGAGCAAGAAAGTCCTCCCTATATATGTCCAAGCATCCACTACAATATACATCATATGTATAGTAATGGCCTCTAGGGCATACATATAACTAACAAAATCATCAGTAAAAGTTATGAAGTAAAAAAAAATGCCTCTTGCATGTGTAGACATTGGCCCACATAGATGTATGAGGCCTAGGAGCTCAGTAGCTCTTTCTCCGTGTCCAGTAAACGGAGTTTTGGTCATTTTACCTTTGATACAAGACTGGCAAGTTGCATAAAATTTATACTCAAAAGAATTTAAATATCCATCTTTATGGAGCTTGTTTAGTCTTGTTTCATTAATATGACCAAGTCTACAATGCCAAAGAAAAGCTTCATTTATATCTGAAAATTTTCTTTTACTTGTGCGTTGAATGTTGAAAACTGTGTGTTGATTAAGGACGTATATCCCGTTATTTATTGTACCACAACCAATCAACTCTTGATTAAGTCTAATGTTCATAACATTGTGTTGCACAGAAAAATTATATCCTTCATTGTCTAATAAAGAAACGGATATAATATTACAAAGCATACTTGGCACAAAATAACATGGGTTCAAAACCAATATACAACCCGACGGCAACCCTAGGTGATACTCTCCCACTGAAACTCCATTTACATTGGAACCATTTCCAACCTGGAGAGTATGATCACCTGTCTTCAAAACTCTGCTATTTCTCAACGCCTGCATAGAATTGCAAATATGAGAACCCGAACCGGTATCTATTACCCAGGAAGCAGAGTTAATAGAAAAACAGTTTTCAATTACGAACACACCTGAAGCTGAAGCATCACCATGCTTCTTCTTGAGTTCAAGGTACTCAGTACAGTTCCGCTTTCAGTGTCCCGTCTTCTTGCAGTGGAAGTATTCTCCTTTCCCCGATTCCCCAACCTTGGACTTGTCTTTCCCCTTAACCTTTTTGACTCCACCCTTAGGTTTGGTGGGTTTCTTCTTCATCTTTCCCTTGGCCTTAGCCTTCGGGCGAGAGGAGGAAGATGTCCCAACACTCAAAACAGGAGTCTTCACTGACTTCAGCGTGCTCTCTGCACTCCTTAACATATTAAGAAGTTCAGGTAGTTCCTTCTCCATGTTGGGCATGTTGAAGTTAACTATAAATTAAGCAAAGGTGGAGGGGAGAGACTGCAAAATAATATCCGTATATTGCTCATTGTCTATTGTCTACCCAAGGTCCTCAAGCTCTTCTATGAGAGCAATCATCTTCAGAACATGGTCTCCTAGTGCTGTGCCAGGGGCCATTCGCATCTGAAACAGCTTTCTGGATGCTTCGTATCGTAATACGCGAGATTGCTCTCCATACAACTCTTTTGTATGGAGGAATATGGTTTTAACGTCCATATTCTCGTGCTGCTTCTGATGTGTATTATCCATCGATGCAAGGGCGAGGCATTTGGCCGTGGCACAGTCAGCATCCCATGTCTTCCGGATTTCCCTATCCGCAACTGAAGGTTTAGGACCTAGGATGGGCGGGGTTGGAGCCGTGAGGACATATGATACCTTATCATAAGTCAAGGCAATGTTGAGATTCCTCAGCCAGTCTTTATAATTGGACTCATTCAGTTTATTTTTATCTAGTAGAAGCTTGAGTCCTGACATTGGTATCTGCCATTAAGAGAGAGAAAAGAATACACTCAGCGAAAGCTCTTGCAAAGATCAGATTGGTTATTATCTTGTCTAATCGATGTCTCCCACTGTTTTTATCAAATTTTCTTTAAAACCTTTAAAAAGAAAACTAGCCGGGATTAATTACATTCTGCAACTTCGCTAACCTTTCAGCCAGGCCGGTGCCAGTACTTGAGGGAGGTTCCCCGTGCTTTCTCACGGACCTAATTAAAATAAACCTGGTCTTCCCAGAGGCGTAGCCCCATTTGACACCTTTCTAGACACCTAATGGGTTAGCTAATTATAAAGTGCAAAACTCTCCCGGGAGCAACTTTTGCTCACAGTGGGATCGGGATCCTACTATCATATCGAAGGTTTGCAATCTCATTGCAAATTTTAACTCTTGAAATTCCAGATATTATTTTTACCCCTAGTACTCATGACCTTAACTATTGTCAACATATCATAAGTACTAGTCAAGTTCTTCCCGTCATTTCGTGATTAACGAGACCCACCCACATGACCCTTAACTAAAGTCAACATAATTATATGAATGTCCTAACTAATCTTCATCATATGCAGTGTAGGAAGACATCACTTAGCTACCGTACACTGCGCCTTAACTAAAGTCAAAATACGCAGCACGAATATCAAGTACTCCACTTCCTAAAATGACGGAGGGCTGCGGATAGTTTTTAAGAAAACTTTTAACGCTTTGAACTTGATATCGTTGTAGAATCCAATAGGTTTAAACGGAGTGGCTTAAGCTCCGCATTTTGAAACTTGCTTTTTCATAAAAGGCCGAGTGTGTTTTAAATCCGATTCTACAACATCCTTTTAGGTTCATTATTCTTTACATTAATCTCATTAATGTAGTCCCATCATTTAGGTCCTAAAGCCATCACAGAAAGAAACGAAAATATAACGTACGCTTATGTCACTCGCATTCGTCACTGTGTCCCGTTATGCACCGTTAGGTTACTTAACTAACGGCATACCGGGACGGGGCTAGTGCGAATGCAAAATATAACCAATGTCTATTATATATCATATATATAATATTGCATTCATCTCAGATATATATTAAATGATCACATCACATAATATAAGCAGCAGAAGCACATTTAATATAGGATATCTAGGAGGTCCGTATTTTGTATTTAGCAATCAATAGAAAATACGGATTCCACGGTCGTGATGAATAGCCAAGCCCACACCCCTAGACCCCTACGAGAGCGGCAAGCGACCCTACCAATTCTGGAGTTTAGGAGACCCAGTCTCAACTCCTCGAGATGGCCTCCCACTGAACCCTAGAACCCGGTCACTTGTGCCCTCCTTCTTGGGTCTATCCTAATGCGGAAAAGTAAATAATACACGACACTGGTGACATCACCTCAACCCGGAAGTGCCCCAAATAAAAGAATATTACATACAATTTAATTTTACATGAATGAAAAGAAAACTCTCATCTCACATAAAAAAAACCCGGCTATTCAATCACGACAATCCTGTACATCATATCTCAGCAACACATAATATCACATATCATCAACGTAAGTAAGTATGCATACCCTGATTATCATTGATCTATAGCAACGAAACCGGCGATACTGTTAGTTATATGTATGCCCTAGAGGCCATTACTGTACATACGATGTATATAGTAATGGATGCTTGGACATATATAGGGAGGACTTTCTTGCTCGACATGATAGTATGCTATCTGGTTGTACTTTATCTTAACATGTACTCTCATTGTCTCTATGTTACATGTTGATAAAGCCCTTAGGGTATGTACTCGACTACTGGGACTATGATGAGATCATACTAGTAGGGCCACGGTAGTCGACGAGTACATCCTATAACTGTTCCTAGTCGAGGGTGTATCGAGACAGGGCATCGATGCACCAGAGTAGACTAGCGTATACGCATCTTGACCCATACGATGGGAGATGGATGATCCCATATCCATCGGTGTTTGACATCAAGGATGGTGTACGGGTGCTTAGTGGAGACTGGGTACACTGGACGGACTCGCCGAGAACTCCCAGATGGTATTATATCATACGTCAGATGGCAGTTCTCCGGTGACACTGGTACAGAGTAGTCTGTTGACCCGAGATCATCATAGAGTCTTGTGTGATTCCCACTGTGCTTTGATTTCCATCATACCACGTCCAAGAGGGCGTGCAAAAAGGTATCTTTTAGGTACAGTCCCGAATCACATGGAGGCAATGAGCGATAGGAGGGGATTCGTCTCTCCCGGTATAGGGAGTTGATGTTGCATTGTATTTGATTGGCTATAACCGGAAATCCCTGGCCAGGGTTGCTGAGATTTACTGGTAAGTGTTATCAGTAGTTTCTCGAACTGTTATAGACCTCATATCAACACGACTTATCAAGCTACTGGGGTGTGACGTTTACCACCCCTAGGCGAGATATGCGACATATCAGACGACGAGACCGGATTGTACGGGAGTGTTACTGATTGGATTCACTGGAGAATGTACGGGCTTGCTTATTGATCTTCTGATCGCTCAATACCTGGATAGCTGTTACGTTTAGCTGACCGCTTGCAGCTTGTGGGTGTTTGATATGATCATCACCTACTGCCGGCGTATTGACGATTCTTTAGAGTCCTACACAGAGGTTTCTTGACTCGGGAAAAACGGAGTAGGGGCACATATGTGATATGTGCGGGACCGAGGATAATACGATATGAGATACCGTATTCTATTCTCGTGATATATGATATCAGCCGGGTCACCGGATCAAGTGTTGATTCGATGAATCGGTACAGATAAATATTAGTCGGTTATATGCGATATAGCCGGATTGTCGGATCAAGTGTTGATTTGATAATTTAATGTATAATAATATATATGATATATTAAATTACATTAACTAATATTAGCTCACTAAAAGATTCTTTTTCTCACTCGGGTAATACATTGATATATATGCGATATATGTTAATTGTATTATTTTATTTGGTTACAATAAATATTATATATGTGATATATAATATTGTAACATGATATGATAACTAATACAACATGTTTAGTAGAGATTAAACATGATTAGGGTTTGGATTAGGGTTAAGACTTCTAGTTGATTCTAGAAGCTTTAATTTTGTTTTGTGAAAGATATTTTGTTATGACTCATGCTTTAACCCAACCCAAACCCTAACCCTAGTTAAGTCTCTATAATGGTTTAGTCAACCATGGTTGCATTATTCATCATTATCTCCTTTGCTCTATTCATCACAAAAGGATTATGGATTATTATTCTTCTTCTTCCTTCCTCTTTTCATGAAAAAGCTTTCTTGATTTCATTTTGTGATGAAAAATGAGTGAGAATAAGAAAACAAATGAGAGAAAAAATCCTACCTCATCATCCTCATCTATCCTTACCATTTAGATGAGGGTGTTCACATCATTTCATGAGTGATAGCTTGTGTTAACGAAACTTCAAGGTAGATCATCTTTGTTATCGAAGATCGGAAGCAAGCTTGTGCTTTTCTCTTCGTGGAGCCTCTCGAGAGTCCGGAACACGATGATCACAGCGAAAGGACCTCAACACGGAGCTTAAGAAGTGAAGGACCGGATCTACAAAGGTTGTAATCTCTCTCACTTAGTGTTAAAGAGTTTAACATGCTTGTTTTCGCCTAAACCCTAGTTTAAAGATCCGGCTTCGGGTTGTTCGGCACGGCTAAAATTTTAATTGGGCATGGTTGATGCCTCATAGACCCTTGTGCGCGTGCCTAGCAACCCTACAGATACACCACATACTACACTTACAGTCACAGAGAAATAAAATGAAAAACTACAACAATTGGAATCGTAACTGCCTTTAGACAACACAAACCCGGAATATCACATATCCAAGATTTGATGCCTAACAATGTAAAGTTCGCATTTAGGTCTAACCCATAAAAACACCTTTTTCAAAACAAGTCGGATAATTCAACAAGATTTCCGATTATTCCCGAGACCGAAATGCTAGATTTACACGCAACAAACAAATTTGTAGATTCCAATTATTGTATCACATACCAATAAACTAGGCGCAGTTAAAACATTCGATCGAACGATTGAACACCCAAAGACTTCTTAGAAAGCTCAACACTTGAGCAGTTTTAAAATTTACCAGAAACTACTATAAGTACATACGGGCCAGCGCAAGAAGGCACAGTCCAAGCCTCACCAACGGCGCCGCGGAACCGCCGCAGAATAACCATTCTGGCCGCAGTTCCGCGGTCGTATAGTCGAGTTAGAGCTTCGTTCTTCTTGTGGGCCCATAAAATACACTGCACGATTTTCTGAGTATTTTTAATGTGAAAAAATCCATGTTTTTGAAAAATGTCCACAAAGCACCCTTCGGGCGTCGATTTTCGTTCGTTCGAGGTTTTTAACGTCGTCTAGGTTACTCTAAAGCTCTAGCTTGGCTCTGATACCACTGTAGGGTATCCTTATCACCTCGTATAGGGTTTGGAAGCATCACACATACCACAACTTTGATTTTCAGAGGTGCTAAGCAAACTTAACTAGGAATAGAACTAGAAATATTGAGTAACAACTAATAGTATCACATACTAAAGTTATTCTATCACTAAGTGGTGAGAGTACAACCTTTGTAGACCTCCTTGAGTGAATCCTTGGATCTCCTAGAGTTTGGAACGGCTCACTTGAACACTTCCGAGTCCACGATGATCCACCCGAAGTCCTTTGCTCAAAGCTTGTTGCTTCACTTGTTCTTTCAAATCCGTGGAGCAAACACCCTACACAAAAGAGCTAGAGATGTGTAGGATGATGAAGTGGTTTATGTTCTCACTTAAAAACCCTCTCTTTTTCTTTTCCTCACTCTAAACAAATCTCAAATGAGCTTGAAGAAGGAGGAAGATGAAGATGGCAAACCCTTTTTGAAGATAATGATAATTCTTATGTTTTAAAAATAAAACAAAAGGATATATATGTGAGACACTCTCACAACAAGCCATGGTTAATATAAATATCTAGATATTTTGTGATGGGTTAAAGAACATAGGAAATTAACCATGGGTTAGTCAATTGTCAAACAAAAAAGAGTGTGGAAACTATGAGTCATTTGTAAAGAAATGAGTCATTAGTTAATTTCCTTTATCTTTTATCTTAAAACAAATATATATATATATATATATATATATATATATATTAATATGAACCATGTGAGTCTTGCATTGCCATCTTCAATATATCAACAACCATGATACATATGCATGTATGTATGTATGTATGCACATCAACATGTACATATACATTCATGCATGCATCAAAAGAAAGGGGTTTAATAAAAGTGAGCTAAAAGTCATTATTAAATCAACATTTGATTTAATAAACCGGTCATATCACATACGACCCGACCAATAATAAACACCCGATTACATACGGTATCTCATACACGTATTTCGAGCTCCCGCGCATATCTCATATGCACACCACATCGTTTTGCCTGAACTAGGAAACTTCTGTGTGGGACTCCAAGACTCGTCAATACGCCGGCAGTAAGTGATGATCACATCAAACACCTATAAGCCGCAAGCGGTCAGCTAAACGTAACGGCCACCCGGGTATTGAGCGATCAGAAGAAGAACAAGCGAACCTGTCAAAACTCCCGTCAATCCAACTGGCAACACTTACCGTACAGTCCGGTCTCTTCGTCAGATATGCTGCATATCGAGTCTAGGGATGGAATCGTCGACCCCAATAACTCAATAAGTCATGCCGGTATATGGTCTACAACAGATCGAGAAACTACTGATAACAGTTATCAGTAATATCTCAGCAGCCCTGGTCAGGGACTTTCTGTTATAGCCAATCGTGCACAGCACAGCATCAACCCCCAATACCGGGAAAGACGAAACCCCTCCTATCGCTTATTGCCTCCATATGCCTTGGAACTGTACCCAAAATCCACCTGTGTACGACTCAGTAGAGCCGTTGTAGGGTGGAGATCAAGATACAGTGGGAGGACACACAAGACTCTATGGCGATCTCGGGTCTACAGACTAACCTGTACCAATGTCACCTGAGAACTGTTATCCGACGTATGATATAATACCACATAGGAGTTCTCGGTGAGTATGTTCAGTGTACCCAGTCTCACTGAGCACCCGTATACAATCTTTGGTGTCACCACACCAGATGGATATGGGATCATCCATCTCCCATCATATGGGACAAGAATGGTATACGCTAGTCTACACTGGAATATCGATACCCTGTCTTGATATACCTACGACTAGGAACATTTCAAGGATATGCTTATAAACTACATGTGTCCCACTAGTATGATATACATCACAATCCCAGTAGTCAAGCCAATATCCTTAGGGCTTTATCAACATGTACCAAATGAGTAAGAAACATGATCAAGTGAACATATGATAAAGAGAAACCAGATAGCATACTAACATGTCGAGCAAGACCGTCCTCTGAATATATATATATATATACACATCAGTACATACACTATCATATAATGGCCTCTAGGGCATACATATATCCAACAGTCCTCACTAAACCAATTCTAAACTAAAATAGAAACTAAAGCAACAAAATTACTAAGCTAATGGTGTAGGAAATACCTCATTTGGAAACTCAAGAATTTTCTTGAGTTGCTCAAAGTCTTCAAAATCCAACTTTGATTGGTCCAAAGTGTTGAGGATGAGGTGGGGATCATTTTTAATGAAGGGAGTATAGGGTTTTGATGAAGATTTTGAGATGATACTTGGAGGTGGAGGTGGAGGGAACATGAGGATGAGGGAGGTGAAGGAAACAAATGGGGGAGGAAAATGATGGCTTCCCTCTCTCGCTCTCTCTTATTCTCACCCTCTCACAACTCATGTCTCAGTCTCTCTCTCCAATAATTGTCTCATTTTCTTTTCTCTTTTTCTTTTAAAGCCAAATATCAATAAAACAATACAACTGAAACAACATGCAACATGACATGGTGCACTAGCCATGGAAAAATGTAGAAACACGGATTTGGCTTAATCGCGATTAGTAGTACACTAATCAATTTTTATTTAAACTGCATATAATTAATTATAAAAATGCCAAATCCAATAAATATATTTTTAAATAAATAAATCATTTTAATCTCCAATTATTTCACAATTTTTTGTATATATTTATACCATTTTACGAAAACACCAAATTCGCAAATCGGGTAGTTTTCGTGAAATATATTATTTTAATATTAAATTCCAAAAATAATATTTTATATTTTTCTGAAATGTTACATTATTAGTGTTTGACATCAAAGATTGTGTACAGGTGCTCATTAGAGAATGGGTACACGGAATAGGACTCGCCGAGAATTCCTAGATGGTACTATACCTATCGTCAAATAGCAGTTCTCTGGTGACACTGGTACAGGTTAGTCTGTAGACCCGAAATCGTCATAGATTCTTGTGTGGTTCCTACTGTGCTTTGATTTCCTCCATACCACGTGTCAAGACCCAAATATTTCGACTCGTGACCGGCACTTAACCACGCTACGTCTACAGGCGTAACGCGACTAAGTAAGCCGAACCCAGAAATCAAAACCATTTAAAATAGTGAGTGTTGAAAACATTTAGTTAAAACATTTAGAAAATCTTAAATAATTCAATAAGTTCTTTTAAAGTTACTTAATCATTTAAATAATTTTGGCAGCATTTCCTTTGTAAAAGTAGCCCCGAGACCGGGTATAAAAGAGGATATGAGTGAAAATGAGATATAATGAAACAAAACATTCCCAAACGGGAGCAATCACGTCCAACGGCGGAAACCATCATCACAAGAGTAATATACGACGCCGTAGCGAAGAATGACCAATAAGTAAACATCACAGAATATAGACTGCATATAAAAACAGTCGGCTCCCATGAGCTCGACACCAGAATACAAAATATACATCATCGTCCTCATACAGTATCTAAGTCCAGTACATAAATGGTAGATGGAGAATACTAGATGCAAAAGGAGTACAATAAAAGTTATCAGATACCACAACCCACCTAAAATGCAAAACAGCTCTCGCTGCAACTGTAGTGGTATCTGTAGCCAAAAGATGCAAAAGACAGCCTGCCGCGACTACTCTGAAGGGCAACCTGCAAATACTGTGGCACAACGGGGGTGAGTTGCCAACTCATGAATAGAGATAACTTATAAAGGTAATCGCGAGCATGCACGTACTGCGCTACTCTATCAAATGCAAGCAAGTAAGATCTATATGCGACAAGTAGTAGGTGCAATGATCATGCAAATGCTCTGTCAGGTAAAATAACTAAAGGATGAGATATATGACAAATAATGCTGAGCATGGGATAAACAACATCTACACGGAATATCAACGTGGAAAATAATCGGTGCCCACAACTACACCCAAATCCCAAATAACTCAGGCGCCGGCACACTCATCGGCCCTCAAATCCTGTAAATCTCTGAGAATCACGAGTGCCCAACATCGGCACTCAAAATATCATAAAATACTCATGTCTAGTATCGACACGCAAATCCTCATATATCGGGCTCCGTCAGTCCGGGTCGGCCCACGGGCTCCGTCTGCGGTATCGGCCCTAGGCCCCGGCAGTACGGATCATCCCGCATCCATCTCTCGACTCTGGTCAGTATCCTCCGGATAACCGCCAGGTCCAACCAATCACCGGTAGGTACTCGCCACCCTGCTAGGCTCATCGTCTACTTAACAAAAAACATTTCTCGCCCCGGGGAACCATACCGGGTCCACCACGAACCCGCAAACGGATCATCCAACTTCTCGAATCGGGTTTCAAGCACACGTCTCAGCACCGAGAAAACGCGTGGTGGACGCACCAAAATATCATATCACGAGGAACCGGGTTTTCAAATAGTGCATCTTTTCTTAAAAATCCCACGGTCCTCAAAACCAGAAATCACATGAAAATCCAACACCAAGAAGTAAATCCAATACGATGTGCTATGTACATCAATCCATGATACAGGTATAAGGGAAAACCGCTTTTAAAGATGGTTTCCGTTTTTAAAGATATCATGCGGCTCCCGATTTCCATGAAAATCATATCGAATCATATGTGAAAGGAACAACAGCAATATAATCATGGCTGTTCTACAGTGAGTGTGTCATGGCAATTACTAACGATGTGTGTGTAACATGCATAGTAGTGCTCGTGCAACATGAACCGTTAGGAATAGTGCGGTGTTCAATCAATTCTAAGCATACATACAGCAGGGAATTCAATATGCAATGACAGTCCATGAGGTAAATGCAACATATAATAATAAGGTCCTATCAGCCCTGACGCATAACGCCATGCGGGCGATATCCCCGCAGATGTTAAATCTACTCACCGAAGTCTCGCGCTAAGTGTAGCCGACGACTTGCTTCCCCTTCTTCGCCGCGTCGGTCTCACTCGCCTGCGAACCTAGAATCACACAATATATCATACATGAGCTCACATCCACAAAAACGTGATTATTAAGGTCAAACTAGAACCCGTGTCGCAAACCAATCGCGTGTGTACGCGATACGCTAAAACGTGTGATTACGCGCCTGAAACTACCCTGACGCGTCGCGATACGCAGAAACCCCAAACCCACACGCGTATCACGCGTGTCGCGAAGCTTTAAAATACGAGAAATAGGTATATAGTTCCAGATTCTCCTGCAGCAAGAATCTAATAAAATTATACATGCCAGGAGTCTAAGGGCTGCAACAGACACCTATAGGACCAAACCCCAACCCAAACCCTCCCCATATGGCCGCAAATTGCGGCCATATCTAATTTTTCGGCGGCCAGAGCAAGTCCTAAGGGCGTCGGGTTCTACCAGGGTTATCAGCTCCTAACCACTATGCTACAGTCTTCTCAAAATTATTCTGAACTCACCGGGTCGATAGCAGTTTACAGAAACTCAAATTTTGCTTAAAAACGACGAATCTGCTTCAACAAGAAATCTGGTGGTATTTTAGTGCAATGGGGGTTAAGCTGGGTTAATATGGCCCTAACAACACTCCAGCAACTTACTAACACCAAAACAAACATCACTTGGTCAAGGTTCCCACTAATCACCACATATTGCACTAAATCGCACAAATAAACACTAACCGAAGCAAAACTACACTAAACAAGTAAACTAGGGAGTAAGTTCAGGAAATATACCCCACACTCGACCCTAGGGAGCTGGAGGAAGAAGAAGAAGTAGAGGGAAGGAGCTGCAGTCGAAGTTGTGCTGTTGCTGCTGCTCACTGATGCTGTTGCTGCTCACTGTTGTTCTTGCTGCTGCTCTCTGTTGCTGCTGTTGCTACTTGCTTCAACTGCTGAGATGGTTGCTGCTGCTGCTGCTGTGGAGGTAAGTGGGTGTGTGTGTGTAAGTGAGGTAGAGAGAAAAAGACCAAAAGAATGAGAGGAATCATAACCCCAATTGTCAACCCCTCTACTCTCTCTCTTCATTAAATGCAAGCATGGCTTTTGCCATGATGCATTCTCTCTCTCTCTTTCTCAAGTCAACACCCAAAAGAAATTCAAATTAAAGCAACCATTAAACAACTAATTAAACTTAATTAACACCCAAAAGACTTAATCCCCATGATTAAACCTACCATGGTTGCTAATCATGGTATTACCTCATTTAAAAACCCTAGTTTACATGTACATGTGTGTGCAAGCCTAGGAAAATTCTAGAAAAATATTTATTAAATTAGGAAAAATATTTGAAACTCAATTTGGTAAACTTTTTATTAAAAACCCTTTATTTAAATATAATTAGCCACTAAACACATCCTAAGGTGTTACAATCTCTCCCCCTTAAAGAAATTCGTCCCCGAATTTCAAAATCTAACTATACGCACCTTCGAAAAGACGGGGATACTTCTTCCTCATCTCGCTTTCGGTCTCCCAAATGACCTCCTCACTGCGCTGACCACGCCAAAGTACCTTGACTGATGGAATGTCCTTTGATCTCAATTTCTTCACTTGTCGATCTAAGATCATCACCGACTGTTCTGCATAGGAAAGGTCGCGCTCGAGCTGGATCGTCGGGTGATGAATCGCATGCGAGGGATCATGAAGATATCTACGGAGCATCAAAACGTGAAATACAGGGTGCACATCTGGAAAACTGGGCGGAAGGGCTAACCGGTACGCAACTGCACCAACATGCTCGAGGATCTCGAAGGGGCCCACATATCTGGGACTGAGCTTCCCCTTCTTCCCAAACCTCATCACACCTTTCATTGGGGAGACCCTCAAGAAAACATGATCATCAACAGAAATCTCAAGTCTGCGTCGCCGACGGTCCGCATAAGATCTCTGCCTACTCTGGGCTGCTCTCATCCTATCGCGAATCAACTGGATCTTCGCGGTCGTCTCCTCAACAATCTGTGGCCCTAAGATACTGCTCTCACTGAGCTCTGTCCAACTGGTGGGCGATCTACATCTCCTCCCATAAAGAGCCTCAAATGGTGCCATCCGAATGGTCTCCTGGTAGCTGTTATTGTAGGAGAACTCCACTAAGGGCAAGTGATGATCCCAGCTACCTCCGAAATCTAATACACAAGCTCTGAGCATGTACTCGAGAGTCTGAATAGTTCGCTCTGACTGTCCGTCGGTCTGCGGATGAAATGCTGTGCTGAAACTCAAGCGAGTGCCCAAAGCCTCCTGAAGCCTTTGCCATAGTCGACTGGTAAACTGGGTTCCTCTGTCGGACACGATACATGTCGGGACTCCGTGCAGTCGTACTATCTCATCGATATAAATCTGGGCATACTGAGCAAATTCGAAAGTCGTCTTCACTGGTAGGAAGTGAGCCGCTTTCGTCAAACGATCTACGATCACCCAAATAGAGTCGTACCCTTGCCTAGTCCTGGGTAGACCCACAATGAAATCCATCGAAATCTGCTCCCATTTCCACTCCGGAATGGGTAACGGCTGTAGCTCTCCCGCGGGCCACTAGTGCTCAGCCTTGACCTGCTGACAAGTCAGGCATCTCGACACAAAATCTGCAATGTCTTTTTCCATTCCGTCCCACCAGTAAACACCTCTCAAGTCATGGTACATCTTGGTGGAACCGGGATGAACACTATATACCGATCGATGTGCCTCCTCAAGAATCTCGCGCCGCAGTCCCTCAGCATCTGGTACGCACAGTCTAACTCCAAATCATAGTACCCCCTGATCATCGATCACGAACTCGGAAAATCTGCCCTCTCTGATCTGTGCCATGATCTCCGAACATCGGTCATCACTGCGCTGTGCCTCATGTATGCGGTCAAGTAACTGTGGGCGTGCACGAACATGCGCGATCTGTCCTCCAATCGGCGTGAACTCGAACTGTATCCGGCTATCGCATAATATCTGCCAATCTGCCGACGACTGCCCCTGTACTGCGCTCAAACAAGACAGACCACCCCCGGGCCTCCTGCTCAAGGCATCCGCCACCACATTCGCCTTGCCCGGGTGATACAAAATATCGCAGTCGTAATCCTTCACTAACTCCATCCATCGGCGCTGTCGAAGGTTCAGGTCTCGCTGCTGAAATATATACTTTAGACTCTGGTGATCCGTGAATATCTGGCACGACTCGCCGTATAAGTAATGTCGCCAGCTTTTTAAGTGCAAAGACCACTGCAGCCATCTCCAAATCGTGAGTGGGGTAGTTCTGTTCATGCTTCTTCAATTGTCACGAGGCATACACGATCACCCTGTCATGCTGCATCAATACGCACCCTAGCCCCACTCGAGAAGCATCACAGTAGACCACAAATCCGCCTGATCCGGAAGTTAAAGATAACACCGGTGCCGTCGTCAGCCGAGTCCGTAGCTGCTGAAAACTGTGCCCGCACTCCTCCGTCCAATCGAAAGGAACTCCCTTCCGGGTCAACCCAGTCAAAGGGGTAGCAATACTGGAGAAGTCCTACACAAATCGCCTGTAGTAACCGGCCAACCCCAAAAAGCTGCGAATCTCCGTAACCGATGTGGGTCTGGGCCAACACTGAACGGCCTCGATCTTCCTCGGGTCCACACATATACCGTCTCGTGAAATCACATGCCCCAAGAAGTCTACGCTGTCCAGCCAGAAAGCACACTTGGAGAATTTCGCATACAGCTGGTGCTCCCTCAAAGTCTGCAGTGTAATCCGCAGGTGCTGCTCGTTCTCCTCACTACTCCGGGAATACACCAAGATATCGTCAATGAAGACTATGATGAACAGATCCAAATAAGGCTGGAAAATACGGTTCATCAAGTCCATGAATGCTGCTGGCACATTGGTGAGTCCGAACGACATCACCAAAAACTCATAATGGCCGTAGCGCGTACGGAAAGCTGTCCTGGGAATGTCCTCCTGTCGAACCCGCAGCTGATGATAGCCCGATCGTAAATCGATCCTCGAAAAGTACCCTGCCCCCTGAAGCTGGTCGAACAAATCGTCGATGCACGGCAAAGGATACCTGTTCCGCACTGTCACCCTGTTCAGCTGGCGGTAGTCGATACACAGACGCAAACTGCCGTCCTTCTTCTTGACGAACAGGACTGGAGCACCCCAAGGAGAAACACTGGGTCGAATAAGTCCCTTATCCAGCAAATCTTGCAGTTGACCCTTCAGCTCTTGAAGTTCCGCCGGGGCCATCCGATAAGGCGGTATGGAAATAGGCCCCGTGCCAGGAACCAAATCAATAAAGAAAGAAATGTCGTGCTCGGGCGGTAGCCCAGGAAGCTCGTCAGGGAATACATCAGGAAACTCACTAACAACCGGAACCTGATCCAATGGAACCTGTGTAGCACTAGCATCGCAAACATAGGCGAGAAATCCCTGACATCCTTTCCTCAAAAGCTGTCCAGCGCGAACAGAAGAAATCACACTGTGAGGGGCGGCACCACGGTCCCCCAACAAAACAAAAACCGACTCGCCGGGAAAGCAGAATCTAACTGTCTTCTCACGGCAGTCCACAGAAGCATAGCACGTGGCTAACCAATCCATGTCCAAAAGAACGTCGAAGTCCAACATCTCCAGAAAGATCAAGTCGACTGGAAACTCTCTCTTGCCAATACAGACGGTACAGGATCGGAACACGTGCCTAGCAACAAATGACTCTCCCACAGGAGTGGTCACAACAAGCGGCTGATCAAGCAAACCGGACTCTCTACCCAAACTCGGCACAAAGTGTGTGGGTACGTACGAGTGTGTGGATCCGGGATCGAACAACACGTGTGCATCAACAGAACATACTGAAAGGATACCTGAAACCACCGCATTGGACGCCTGCGCGTCCTGATGCGTCAAAGCAAAAACCCGCGCCTGTCCTCCACCGATGACTGACTGCCCTCTGCCTCGGTCATCTCGCCCTCTCTGAGCAACTCCTCCATGCCCACGACCTCTCTGTGTATGAGCCTGGCGCGGAGCAACGGTAGGTACAACAGGCAACGCCCTCTGGGGTGGTGAAGGTGGTAAAGTAACATGCGGTGCTGCCGCCTCCCTCCGGTGTGTCTCGGGACAATCTCTAACGAGGTGAAGTAGACTGCCGCATCTAAAACAACCCCGCGATGACTGCTGGCCCTCCCGTGGATACGAACTAAACATCTGGCCCTGTCCCGAATCTCTGCCACTCCCCGTGCCTGAACGATACCTGTCGCGGCGTCTGAATGTCTGTCTCCGTGCGGATATACCAGTACGAACTCTCTTCGGCTCTGGAACTACCGAAGTCTCAGCCAGGCGCTCCTCGACTAGTAGGGCCACGTCTACCGCTGCTGCATATGTCTCATAATGCTGCGCTCAGATCATAAGAAACAGTGGTGTAAGCAAGCCTCGAACAAATCTCTTGACTCGCAACTCCTCGGTAGCCACTAAATACGGGGCATAAGCTGCTAGCTCTGTAAACAGCACGTCATACTCTGCCACTGTCATCTCTGGCGTCTGGCGCAAGGACTCAAATCTGCGTGCTCGGGCATCCCTAACACTCTGGGGAAGGAAACGGGCTATAAATACTGTCACAAACTCCGTCCAGGTCATAGGAGGAAGACCTGCCGCTCTGCCCTTCTCAACTGAATCACACCACTTCTGCGCAAGACCTTCCAGGCGAAAGCTCGCGAACTCGACCCATCTCGTATCTGCGCATCTGAGGGAACGGCATATCCGGGCCATCCTATCAATGAAGGACTGGGGGTCCTCGGCTGTATCGGTGCCTGTGAAGACCGGAGGCTTCAGCCTCATAAACTCTGATAACGATACAGTAATCACCTCCGTGGCTGCAGGGGCAACTGGCTGTGCGGTCGGTACCATCGCGGTACCTGCGGCGGGTGGAGCTACCTCTGGTTGCTGTGCTCGAAGTGTCTCAACTAGTAATCCTATCATCTGGCGCATCTCCTGCATACCAGCCCCAAGCGTGGCAATCTGATCTGTCATAGGAGGAACAGTCTACTCGGGTACAACGGGTACACTGTCCGGATCAGTCCTCGTCTTAGACGAGTCAACTCGAATCTTGGCCCTCGCGGCCGCTCTCTGCGCCCTAGTAGTCTTTGGCGGCATAGTGGCTGAAAAGGAAAGTAGGATCCTATGAGAATACGGAAATCGAATCGCAAGAATGTATGTATTCAAGAAGGAATTTTTAATCAATAATTCCTAAGGTCGCATAGGCGGAGCATCGTGTCGTGAGTATGCCGCGGAACATACACACGCTACGCTACCCTGCTGCAGCTACCTACTCCATCATACAAGGGTCATCCTACACTCCGAAGGTAAAACCTGGCTCTGATACCAACTTTGTCACGACCCAAATATTTCGACTCGTGACCGGCACTTAACCACGCTACGTCTACAGGCGTAACGCGACTAAGTAAGCCGAACCCAGAAATCAAAACCATTTAAAATAGTGAGTGTTGAAAACATTTAGTTAAAACATTTAGAAAACCATAAATAATTCAATAAGTTCATTTAAAGTTACTTAATCATTTAAATAATTTTGGCAGCATTTCCTTTGTAAAAGTAGCCCCGAGACCGGGTATAAAAGAGGATATGAGTGAAAATGGGATATAATGAAACAAAACATTCCCAAACGGGAGCAATCACGCCCAACGGCGGAAACCATCATCACAAGTGTAATATACGACGCCGTAGCGAAGAATGAGCAATAAGTAAACATCACAGAATATAGACTGCATATAAAAACAGTCGGCTCCCACGAGCTCGACACTAGAATACAAAATATACATCATCGTCCTCACACAGTATCTAAGTCCAGTACATAAATGGTAGATGGAGAATACTAGATACAAAAGGAGTACAATAAAAGTAATCAGATACCACAACCCACCTAAAATGCAAAGCAGCTCTCGCCGCAACTGTAGTGGTATATGTAGCCAAAAGATGCAAAAGACGGCCTGCCACGACTACTCTGAAGGGCAACCTGCAAATACTGTGGCACAACGGGGGTGAGTTGCCAACTCGTGAATAGAGATAACTTATAAAGGTAATCGCGAGCATGCACGTACTGCGCTACTCTATCAAATGCCAGCAAGTAAGATCTATATGCGACAAGCAGTAGGTGCAATGATCATGCGAATGCTCTGTAAGGTAAAATAACTACCGGATGAGATATATGACAAACAATGCTGAGCATGGGATAAACAACATCTACACGGAATATCAACGTGGAAAATAATCGGTGCCCACAACTGCACCCAAATCCCAAACAACTCAGGCGCCGGCACACCCATCGGCCCTCAAATCCTGTAAATCTCTGAGAATCACCAGTGCCCAACATCGGCACTCAAAATATCATAAAATACTCGTGTCCAGTATCGACACGCAAATCCTCATATATCGGGCTCCGTCAGTCCGGATCAGCCCACGGGCTCTGTCTGCGGTATCGGCCCTAGGCCCCGGCAGTACGGATCATCCCGCATCCATCTCTCGACTCTGGTCAGTATCCTACGGATAACCGCCAGGTCCAACCAATCACCGGTAGGTACTCGCCACCCTGCTAGGCTCATCGTCTACTCCACGAAAAACATTTCTCGCCTCGGGGAACCATACCGGGTCCACCACGAACCCGCAAACGGATCATCCAACTCCTCGAATCGGGTTTCAAGCACACGTCTCAACACCGACAAAACGCGTGGTGGACGCACCAAAATATCATATCATGAGGAACCGGGTTTTCAAATAGTACATCTTTTCTTAAAAATCCCACGGTCCTCAAAACCAGAAATCACATGAAAATCCAACACCAAGAAGTAAATCCAATGCGATGTGCTATGTACATCAATCCATGATACAGGGATAAGGGAAAACCGCTTTTAAAGATAGTTTCCATTTTTAAAGATATCATGCGGCTCCCAATTTCTATGAAAATCATATCGAATCATATGTGAAAGGAACTACAGCAATATAATCATGGCTGTTCTACAGTGAGTGTGTCATGGCAATTACTAACGATGTGTGTGTAACATGCATAGTAGTGCTCGTGCAACATGAACCGTTAGTAATAGTGCGGTGTTCTATCAATTCTAAGCATACATACAGCAGGGAATTCAATATGCAATGACAGTCCATGAGGTAAATGCAACATATAATAATAATGTCCTATCAGCCCTGACGCATAACGCCATGCGGGCGATATCCCTGTAGATGTTAAATCTACTCACCGAAGTCTCGCGCTAAGTGTAGCCGACGACTTGCTTCCCCTTCTTTGCCGCGTCCGTCTCACTCGCCTGCGAACCTAGAATCACACAATATATCATACATGAGCTCACATCCACAAAAACGTGATTATTAAGGTCAAACTAGAACCCGTGTCGCAAACCAATCGCGCGTGTGCGCGATACGCTAAAACGTGTGATTACGCGCCTGAAACTACCCTGACGTGTCGCGATACGCAGAAACCCCAAACCCACACGCGTATCACGCGTGTCGCGAAGGTTTAAAATACGAGAAATAGGTATATAGTTCCAAATTTTCCTGCAGCAAGAATCTAATAAAATTGTACATGCCAGGAGTCTAAGGGTTGCAACAGACACCTATAGGACCAAACCCCAACCCAAACCCTCCCCATATGGCCGCAAATTACGGCCATATCTAATTTTTCGGCAGCCAGAGCAAGTCCTAAGGGGGTCGGGTTCTACCAGGGTTATCAGCTCCTAACTACTATGCTACAGTCTTCTCAAAATTATTCTGAACTCACCGGGTCGATAGCAGTTTACAGAAACTCAAATTTTGCTTAAAAACGACGAATCTGCTTCAACAAGAAATCTGGTGGTACTTTAGTGCAATGGGGGTTAAGCTGGGTTAATATAGCCCTAACAACACTCCAGCAACTTACTAACACCAAAACAAACATCACTTGGTCAAGGTTCCCACTAATCACCACATATCGCACTAAATCGCACCAATAAACAATAACCGAAGCAAAACTACACTAAACAAGTAAACTAGGGAGTAAGTTCAGGAAATATACCCCACACTCGACCTTAGGGAGCTGGAGGAAGAAGAAGAAGTGGAGGGAAGGAGCTGCAGTCGAAGTTGTGCTGTTGCTGCTGCTCACTGATGCTGTTGCTGCTCACTGTTGCTGCTGTTGCTGCTCTCTGTTGCTGCTGTTGCTGCTTGCTTCAGCTGCTGAGATTGTTGCTGCTGCTGCTGCTGCTGCTGTGGAGGTAAGTGGGTGTGTGTGTGTGTGAGTGAGGTAGAGAGAAAAAGAACAAAAGAATGAGAGGAATCATAACCCCAATTGTCAACCCCTCTACTCTCTCTCTTCATTAAATGCAAGCATGGCTTTTGCCATGATGCATTCTCTCTCTCTCTCTCTCAAGTCAACACCCAAAGGAAATTCAAATTAAAGCAACCATTAAACAACTAATTAAACTTAATTAACACCCAAAAGACTTAATCCCCATGATTAAACCCACCATGGTTGCTAATCATGGTATTACCTCATTTAAAAACCCTAGTTTACATGCACATGTGTGTGCAAGCCTAGGAAAATTCTAGAAAAATATTTATTAAATTAGGAAAAATATTTGAAACTCAATTTGGTAAACTTTTTATTAAAAACCCTTTATTTAAATATAATTAGCCACTAAACACATCCTAAGGTGTTACACCACGGCTCATAGGAATCATGCAAACATGTGGATTTTGGGTACAGTCCCGAGTCACATGGAGGCAATGAACGATAGGAGGGGTTTCGTCTCTCCTGGTATTGGGGGTTGATGTTGCGCTATGCTCGATTGGCTATAACTGGAAGTCCCTGGCCAGGACTGCTGCTGAGATATATTGATAAGAGTTATCAGTAGTTTCTCAAACCGTTATAGGCCAGACATCGGCATGAATTATCATATTACTTGGGTCTGACGTTTACCACCCTTAGACATGATATGCGACATATCAGACGAAGATGTAGGGTTACTTAGTAAAGCAGCAAGGTTTTGGGAGGTATAGTCCATGCCGTTTTCAAAATTTTTCCAAACTAAAGAACCCTAACCCAAGAATCTTAACTAGACATTTAAACGAAATGATATGTAAACAACTTTACATAATTAGTGAATGCGGAATACAACCTTTGTAGACCGGTCCTTCACTTCAAATGCTCCGTGTAGAAGTCCATTCGCTGCGAGTAATGATCTCCCGAACTCTTGATAGGCTCCACAAGGTGAAAGATGCCAACTTGCTCGAAGTCTTCGAGACCGAAGATGATCTACGTCGATGAGACTCAAGCTCATGCTACCTATTCACTAAATTAGGATTTAGTGAAGCAAACACCCTAAATTAAATGGGTAATAGTTGTAGGGTTCCTAGGCACTCTTGTGAAGGTTCAAAAGGCATCAAACATGCCCGGATAAAAATTTAGACGTGCCGAACAACCCAAAGCCGGGATCTTTGCTAGATTATTAGGGTTTAACATGCAAGATGATAACTTTTATCTAAGTGTGAGGGATTACAACCTTTGTAGTCCGCGCCTTCACTTCACAAGCTCCGAGTAGAAGTCCCTTTGCCGCGATCCACGATCTCCCGGACTCATGAAAGGCTCCACGACTCGAACGATCCATGCTAGCTCGAAGTGTTCCAAATCTCCGATGATCTACCTCGAAGTTGCAAAGACTCAAGCTTTCTCACTCAAAAGAGATGAACACACTAATCCCTTGGGCTAGATGAGATGAGGATGAGAGAGTAGTAATTTTGTTTTCTTTTTATATCATTTTCTCATATTTATTCATCACTTAAGAAAATCTAGTGAGCTTTCTTCAAGAGAGAAGAAGATGATAATGGAAATAGATAATGATTAATTCTTTTGTGATGAATAGAAAACAAAGCTATATGATTGATATATTAACCATGGTCAAGGATGAGTGGATAAGATTGTGTAGAGAATAAACTAGAGTTAGGGTTTGGTTGGGTTAAGAATGTGTCATCACAAAATATCTTAACCATGACAAAAGAAGTTGCTTCTAGAAGGTGCATGAAGCAACTAACCCTAATCAAACCCTAACCTCAATTAATCATCCTTAAACATGTTTAACAATTAATCATATCATGTCACAATAATATATATCACATATATATTATATATTTGCAACAAAAGAAAATAATACAATTAACATATATCGCATATATATCAATGTATCATCCACTGAGAAAATGAAATAATAAAGCGAGCTAATATTAGATAATGTAATACAATATATCATATGTATTATTATACATTAAATCATCGAATCAACACTTGATCCGACGATCCGGCTATATCGAATATTACCGACTAATATATCATGTACCGATTCATCGAATCAACACTTGATCCGATGACCCGGTTCATATCTAAATATCGAGAGAATATAATACGGTATCCCATATCGCATTATTCTCGGTCCTGCACATATCACATATGTGCCTCTACTCCGTTTCGCCTGAGCCAAGAAACCACTGTGTAGAACTCTAAATAATCGTCAATACGCCGGTAGCAGGTGATGATCATATCAAACACCCACAAGCTGCAAGCGGTCAGCTAAACGTAACAGCCACCCAGGTATTGAGCGATCAGAAGATCAACAAGCTAGCCTGTGCGTTCTCCTGTGAATCCAACCAGTAACACTCCCGTACAGTCTGGTCTGTTCGTCTGATATGTTGCATATCAAGTCTAAGGGTGGTATACGTCAGACCCCAGTAACCGATAAGTCGTGTCGATGTGTGGCTCATAACGGGTCGAGAAACTACTAGTAACACTTACCAGTAAATCTCTATATCAGCCCTGGCCAGGGACTTCCAGTTATAGCCAATCGAACACAGCACAACATCAACTCCCTATACCGGGAGAGACGAATCCCCTCCTATCGCTCATTGCCTCCATGTGATTCGGGACAGTACCCAAAAGCCACCGTTTTGCACGCCCTCTTGGACGTTGTAAGGTGGAAATCAAAGCACAGTGGGAATCACACAAGACTCTATGACGATCTCGGGTCTTCAGACTACCCTGTACCAGTGTCACCGGAGAACTGCCATCTGACGTGTGGTATATCACCATCTGGGAGTTCTCGGCGAGTCCGTCCAGTGTACCCAGTCTCCACTGAGCTCCCGTACACCATCTCTGATGTCTAACACCGATGGATATGGGATCATCCATCACCCATCATATGGGTCAAGATGCGTATACGCTAGTCTACTCTGGTATATCGATGCCCTGTCTCGATATACCCTCGACTAGGAACAGTTATAGGATGTACTCATCGACTACCGCGGCCCTACTAGTATGATCTCATCATAGTCCCAGTAGTCGAGTACAGATCCTAAGGGCTTTATCAACATGTGAGAGTAAAACAGTAAACCAATACAAGTCAACATGTTAAGATAAAGTGCAACCAAATAGCATACTATCATGACGAGCAAGAAAGTCACCTCTATATATAACCAAGCATCCATTATAATATACATCATATGTACAACAATGGCCTCTAGGGCATATACATAACTAACAATCTCCCACTTGCACTAAGGCCAGCTGCTGTAGTATCTCATACCTAGCATCCCGAATAATCTCTCAAACTGTATCTGGGGAATAGCCTTCGTGAATGGATCCGCAGTGTTGTCCTTCGTATCTACTCTCCTGACCTCGATCTCCCGGCGATCAACAATCTCCCTGATCAGGTGATACCGCCTCAGAATATGTCTGGACTTTTGATGGGATCTGGGTTCCATGGCTAAAGCCACAGCTCCATTGTTATCACAATACAGAGGTATTGGATGCTCAATGGATAGAACCACACCAAGTTCACTAATGAACTTCTTTATCTAGACAGCCTCCTTGGCAGCATCGTTGGCAGCGATGTATTCAGCCTCCATCGTCGAGTCTGCAACGGTATCCTGTTTGAAACTCTTCCAACATACCGCCCCTCCATTGAGAGTAAAGACAAAACCCGAATGCGACTTAGAGTCGTCCTTATCACTTTGGAAGCTGGAATCGGTAAAGAACTCCACCTGGAGTTCTCCGTTACCATACACCAAGAACATCTCCTTAGTCTTTCGCAAGTACTTGAGAATGTTCTTCACAGCAGTCCAGTGACTCTCTCCAGGATCTGCTTGATACCGACTCACTACACTTAGTGAGTATGCTACATCGGGTCTGGTACATAGCATCGCATACATGATAGAGCCTACTGCCGAAGCATAGGGTATCCCTTGCATGCGAGCTCTCTCCAAATCAGTCTTGGGAGACATCTCTTTGGAGAGAGTGAGTCCAGAGATCGTGGGTTGGTTCCCACGCTTGGATTCTTCCATACTAAACCTCTTTAGTATGGTGTCAATGTACCTGGATTGGGACAATCCCAGTATCCGTTTAGATCTATCTCTATAGATCATGATTCCCAATATGCAGGAGGCATCACCTAGATCTTTCATCGAGAATCTCTGTGATAAGAAGAGCTTGACTGATTGCAGCATAGGAATATCATTTCCTGTCAAGAGTATGTCATCCACGTACAATACGAGGAAGACAACCTTACCCTCTGCTATCTTCTTATAGATACAAGGTTCATCTATATTCTTGATGAAGTCAAACTCTTTGACTACAACATCAAAACAGATGTTCCAACTCCGCGATGCTTGCTTTAACCCATAAATGGATTTAAGCAGCTTGCACACCTTTCCGCTGCTCCCACTATCTACGAAACCCTCTGGCTGAGTCATGTACACGCACTCTTCTAAATCACCATTTAGAAAGGCGGTCTTAACATCCATTTGCCAGATTTCGTAGTCATGGTATGCAGCAATGGCAAGTAAGATCCGGATGGACTTAAGCATAGCCACTGGAGAAAAGGTTTCGTCATAATCCACACCTGGTCGTTGACGAAAACCCTTTGCTACAAGTCTAGCTTTGAAAGTCTCAACTTTTCCATCTACACCAAATTTCCTTTTAAAAATCCACTTGCTCCCAATGGGTTTTACCCCTTCAGGAGCATTTTCCAAAATCCTTACTTTATTGGTGTACATGGATTCCATCTCAGATCGCATTGCATCCAGCCATTTCACAGAGTCACCACTCGTGATGGCCTGCTCGAAACTAGTGGGGTCATCATCATCCATGATGCAATCCTCGCTTCCACCATCAATGAGAAAACCGTAGTATCTCTCAGGTGGACGAGAAACCCTACTAGATCGGCGGAGAGGCTGGGGTTCATCGGGTACTACTGAATCCTCTGGTTCCAATAAATTATCAGTTGTAGTTTGTTCTGCTGGAACTTCTTCCAGTTCTACCTCAGAGCCACTAATTTCTTTAGCAAGAAATTCCTTTTCTAAAAAGGTGGCGTGTTGAGCAACAAACACCCTTTGTTCCTCACTGTGGTAGAAAATATACCCTCGCGAATGCTTGGGATATCCAATAAACTTACATAAGACAGATCTTGCCTCGAGTTTGTCCGGGTTTCGTCTTTTGACATAAGCCGGGCAACCCCATATCTTAACAAAATTAAGATATGGTCACTTCCCTTCCCATATCTCATGTGGGGTGGTAGGCACTGATTTGGTAGGAACTTTATTCAGTATGTATGCCGCTGTCTCAAGTGCATACCCCCAGAAGGAAATAGGTAACTCAGCTATACTCATCATAGAGCGCACCATATCTAATAGGGTGCGATTCCTTCGATACACCGTTGTGCTGTGGTGTATAAGGAGGAGTGAGTTGAGAGAGAATCCCATTCTCTTTTAGATAATCTAGGAACTCACTGCTTAAGTATTCACCTCCTCGATCAGATCGAAGAATCTTAATACTTTTTCCCGTTTGGTTCTCTACTTCGTGCTTATATTCTCTGAATTTCTCAAAAGCTTCAGACTTGTGTTTCATCAGGAACACATGTCCGAATCTAGATAGATCGTCAGTGAATGTAGTGAAGTAGGAAGAACCGTTCCTGGCATGCGTAGACATGGGACCGCATACATCACTATGTATCAGTCCTAAGAGTTCAGTAACTCTTTCTCCGTGTCCACTAAACGGAGCTTTGGTCATTTTTCCTTTGAGACATGAATGGCAAGTATCATAAGATGATAATTCGAACGGATTCAAATAACCATCTTTATGTAACTTAGCCAGTCGTGTCGTATTGATATGACCAAGTCTACAATGCCACAAGTAGGATTCGTTCATATCTGAACTTTTCCTCTTGTGTGTGTTTTGTATATTCAGGACTGTATTCTGATTTAGAATGAATATGCCATTATGTAACGAGCCTGATGCAATCAACTTTTGATCTAGGAATATGTTCATAACATTATCCTTTACTACAAAATTATATCCTTCTTTACTTAATAAGGAGACTGATATAATGTTGCACATCATGTTCGGTATATAATAGCACTGATTTAGAATCAGTGTATTACGACTTGGTAATACAAGGTGATATTCGCCAACTGCTTTGGCTACAATACTTGCACCGTTCCCTACTTGAACGGAATGATCACCTTTTCCCAGTTCTCTACCTTTACGTAGCCCATGTAACTGTTTACATATGTGGGATCCTGATCCGGTATCTAATACCCAGGACGTAGGGTGAACTGAGAAACAGTTCTCAATAACTAACACACCCGAAGAAGATGCATCAACATGCATGTTCTTTTGGGCGGCGTGAGAATCTAGATATTCTCCTGTTTCCTGTTCAGTCTTATAACTCTTATAAGAAAGAACGGGTCCAACATTCCCTAGCTCAGTACAATAATTGGGTTCAGTCAATACATCCATTTTATTATCTTGATTATGGCATGACATGGTCGCTACCTGGAGAGAGAGACAAGAAAACACTTTAGCGTATGCTCTTGCAAGATTAGATTGGTTATTATCTTATCTAATCAGGATGTCTCCCACTGTTTTTATCAAATCTACCTTAAAACCCTAAAAGGTAAGATTAGCCGAGATTAATTACACCCTACAATTTCGTCAATCTTTCAGCCAGATCAGTGTCGGTACTTTGAGGGAGGTTCCCCGTGCTTTCGCACGGACCTAATTAATGTAAACCTCGTTTTCCCAGAGGCGTAACCTCGTTAACACTTTTCTAGACACCTACTTGATCGGCTAATTGTCCTGTGTAAAACTCTCCCAGGAGTAACACTTACTCGCAGTGGGTATCGGGATCCAACTATCTCATAGGAGGTATGCAATCTCATTGCAAATTTCAACACTTGAAATTCGCGATAATATTTTTTGCCCCTAGTGTCCTATGACCTTGACGGAGGTCAACAAACCATAGGCTACTAGTCAAGTTCAACCTGTCATTTCTTGATTGAATCAAACCCACCCGCACGACCCTTGACGGAGGTCAACAAGGCCGTACGACTGCCCTAATCCAATCTGCATCAAATGCATAAGCAGATAAAAAACTAGTCAGCTACCGTACACTACGCTTTGACGGAGGTCAACAAACGTAGCACGAATACTAAATAGGACTTATCTGAAATAACGGAGGGCTACGTCAGGTTTTCAAGAAAACCCTGAGCGTAATGAACTTGATATCGTCGTAGAATCGAGTGAAGTTTTGAAAAGGAGTGTTTTTGAGGCTTTTCTTAGTTTTGCTAAAGGGGTCACTCCCGGTGAAGGGATCGTCGGCCCTTTCCTCATCGAATAAGGTGCAGGATATATCATATATACCGCTGTGCAAAGCAAAACACTCAAAGCAATCAAAAGACAAACCGCGTTTTGTAGCATCTGCCAGTTTTGCTAAAGGGGTCACTCCCGGTGAAGGGATCGTCGGCCCTTTCCTCATCGAATAAGGTGCAGGATATATCATATATATCACTGTGCAAAGCAAAACTGTAGCTACCCTTTTTATAAAGTTTTGATTCTACAATATCTTTAGGTTTCTTTTCTTTTATTAATCTCATTAATAAAAATCCCATCAGCTTATGCTTCCTAAGCATCACAGAAGAAACGAAAGCAGTAATATTTATATATCAGCATATATATATAGTATAAGCATTCGTCTCAGGCAGTAATATGATCTCATCACAGAACATTGCAGCAGAAGAACATATATGAAATATTGGATATACTAGGACGTCCGTATTTTCAATACGAGCCTGTATAAAACACGGATTCCACGGTCGCGACGAATAGCCAAACCCACATCCCAAGACCCCTACGAGAGCGGCAAGTAACACTGCCAATTCTAGGGTTAGGAGACCCGGTCTCGACTCCTCGAGATAGCCTCCCACTGGACCCTAGAACCCGGTTACTTGTGCTCCCCTCCTTGGGTCTACCTAATGCGGAAAAGTAAATAATATACACTGGTGACAGCAACCGCAACCTGGAAGTGCCCTAAATAAAAGAATATTACATTACAAATGAATTTTACATGAATGAAAATAAAAACCCTCATCTCACATAAAACCCCCCGGCTATTCTGAACGCGACGATCCAATATAACATATCACAGCAACACATAAATCACATATCATCAACGTAAGTAAATATGCGCATCCCAATTGTCGTTGACATATAGCAACGAAACCGGCGATATCACATATTACACTTACGGTCACAGAAAAGAAAGTGTAAAACTACAACATTTGGAATCCACAATCACTTTAGACATCATAAATCCGAAATATCACATACTTCGCATTTCATGCCTAACTCTATGAATTCCACATATTGTATCACATTCCAGATAGATAGACAGTATTAAACTTTTCGAACAGATAATCAAACACCCAAAACTTCCCAAAGTGCTCAACTCTTGAGCGGAGTTCAAATAATCCCAGAATATGTCACAGTACCGGTGATCCAGCCGTAGAAGGGTCACGCCAATGCCTCACATGTGGCACGCCGTACTGCCCCAAACCCGAAGGTTCAAAAAGCAGTTCAAGACGTTCACATAATCGAGTTAAGGTTTGTTGTCTTCTAGAGGGTCCACCGCTTAACTTGTACAATTTTTTTCGAAAGATTTAAACCCGATAAAAATTCAACACTTGAAAGTTTTACGTACCGGGAAAAAGTGGGTTAATGATATCCGTTCAACTAGTTTAACAGTTTCTAAATATCCGGAAAGAAATACGAATTTAAAATTTCCGATCGAGTCTACTATTACAAAACAAACCCCAGAATTTTCAACACCTGAAACAGATTAAAAATACCCAGAAGTATCAACAAGCACCTACGGACATTACCATAAAAGCCACGTGTCACAATCCTATCAATCCGCCGCGGAACCGCCGCTCAAGGCATGCTTGCGCCGCGGTTCCGCCGCCGTTTGATCGAATTGGGGGATCGGGTTTTATGGTAATTCTTAGAATTCCCTGCTGATTTTTTTACATATTTTTAATTCAGAAAAATCCCAAAATTTAAAAAATTTCCAGAGAGGGGTCCAATTTTGTCGTTCCGGGTTCGATCGGAGTTTTAACTTCGTAAACACATCGCCTAATGCTCTAGCTAGGCTCTGATACCACTGTAGGGTTCCTAGGCACTCTTGTGAAGGTTCAAAAGGCATCAAACATGCCCGGATAAAAATTTAGACGTGCCGAACAACCCAAAGCCGGGATCTTTGCTAGATTATTAGGGTTTAACATGCAAGATGATAACTTTTATCTAAATCTGAGGGATTACAACCTTTGTAGTCCGCTTCTTCACTTCACAAGCTCCGAGTAGAAGTCCCTTTACCGCGATCCACGATCTCTCGGACTCATGAGAGGCTCCACGACTCGAACGGTCCATGCTAGCTCGAAGTGTTCCAAATCTCCGATGATCTACCTCGAAGTTCCAAAGACTCAAGCTTTCTCACTCAAAAGAGATGAACACACTAATCCCATGGGCTAGATAAGATGAGGATGAGAGAGTAGTAATTTTGCTTTCTTTTTATATCATTTTCTCATATTTATTCATCACTTAAGAAAATCTAATGAGCTTTCTTCAAAAGAGAAGAAGATGATAATGGAAATAGATAATGATTAATTCTTTTGTGATGAATAGAAAACAAAGCTATATGATTGATATATTAACCATGGTCAAGGATGAGTGGATAAGATTGTGTAGAGAATAAACTAGAGTTAGGGTTTGGTTGGGTTAAGAATGTGTCATCACAAAATATCTTAACCATGACAAAAGAAGTTGCTTCTAGAAGGTGCATGAAGCAACTAACCCTAAACAAACCCTAACCTCAATTAATCATCCTTAAACATGTTTAACAATTAATCATATCATGTCACAATAATATATATCACATATATATTATATATTTGCAACAAAAGAAAATAATACAATTAACATATATCGCATATATATCAATGTATCATCCACTGAGAAAATGAAATAATAAAGCGAGCTAATATTAGATAATGTAATACAATATATCATATATATTATTATACATTAAATCATCGAATCAACACTTGATCCGACGATCCGGCTATATCGAATATTACTGACTAATATATCATGTACCGATTCATCGAATCAACACTTGATCCGATGACCCGGTTCATATCTAAATATCGCGAGAATATAATACGGCATCCCATATCGCATTATTCTCGGTCCTGCACATATCACATATGTGCCTCTACTCCGTTTCGCCTGAGCCAAGAAACCTCTGTGTAGGACTCTAAAGAATCGTCAATACGCCGGTAGCAGGTGATGATCATATCAAACACCCACAAGCTGCAAGCGGTCAGCTAAACGTAACAACCACCCAGGTATTGAGCGATCAGAAGATCAACAAGCTAGCCTGTGCATTCTCCTGTGAATCCAACCAGTAACACTCCCGTACAGTCCGGTCTGTTCGTCTGATATGTTGCATATCAAGTCTAGGGGTGGTATACGTCAGACCCCAGTAACCGATAAGTCGTGTCGATGTGTGGCTCATAACGGGTCGAGAAACTACTAGTAACACTTACCAGTAAATCTCTATATCAGCCCTGGCCAGGGACTTCCAGTTATAGCCAATCGAACACAGCACAACATCAACTCCCTATACCGGGAGAGATAAATCCCCTCCTATCGCTCATTGCCTCCATGTGATTCGGGACTGTACCCAAAAGCCACCGTTTTGCACGCCCTCTTGGACGTGGTAAGGTGGAAATCAAAGCACAGTGGGAATCACACAAGACTCTATGACGATCTCGGGTCTTCAGACTACCCTGTACCAGTGTCACCGGAGAACTGCCATCTGACGTGTGGTATATCACCATCTGGAAGTTCTCGGCGAGTCCGTCCAGTATACCCAGTCTCCACTGAGCACCCGTACACCATCTCTGATGTCTAACACCGATGGATATGGGATCATCCATCGCCCATCATATGGGTCAAGATGCATATACGCTAGTCTACTCTGGTGTATCGATGCCCTGTCTCGATATACCCTCGACTAGGAACAGTTATAGGATGTACTCATCGACTACCGCGGCCCCACTAGTATGATCTCATCATAGTCCTAGTAGTCGAGTACAGATCCTAAGGGCTTTATCAACATGTGAGAGTAAAACAGTAAACCAATACAAGTCAACATGTTAAGATAAAGTGTAACCAAATAGCATACTATCATGACGAGCAAGAAAGTCATCTCTATATATAACCAAGCATCCATTATAATATACATCATATGTACAACAATGGCCTCAAGGGCATATACATAACTAACAATAGTAGAGTGTTCATACCAGAATATTGCATTTATTACCGCCCACTCTTATGCTCGTTTGTTTATAGGTAGGTGCTTTTAATCCGTGTTTGCTACATATTTACAGGCTACAGGTTCCTAGTCCAAAATAACACAAATGATACAAAATATCCACTCTTATGCCAAAATACAGAACATCTGTTGCCAACAGATAAAGCCGGGTTCCGGTCATCCGTATCCGTCCAGTGCTGCATACCAGTTCTAGAGACAAGACATATGACAGTGGTCATTTGTGTCTCGGACAAGCACGGAGCACGAGAGGGGCAGCACAAGAATCAATGGGTGTGCGGAGCTCGAGGGAGAAAGGTCAAATCAATCAAAAGTGTAGCTATGTTTGGACTGTGCAGATCTGAAGAAATTGTGATGGCAATTTGTAATTTGAGACATGTAGAACAACATTAGATGGCAACACAAGGAAACCCAGAAAATTCGAGACCACAATTCCACGAAAGCGCGGCGGAACATCCGCCAAATGTGGGTTTCCGCGGCGGATCCGCCGCGGTTTTGTGTCATCATCTGACCAAATTTTGGGGGTAGCTTTGTCATTTCATTTGGGGCCAGAATGTTGCCATAGGGTTTCAGCACGCAGCCTATAAATAGCCCAGTTTTGTGCCAAGCCAAAGTGCTTCTTCATGTCTTCTTCTCCCATCTTTTTTTGTAGGATTTAGTTTAGCTTCTCCTTCTTCTTCATTCTTTTCTCCATGAAAATTGTAGTAAGAGCTTTTTGAGTGGAAGATCAATGAAGATGAGAGTTATTTTTATCTTGTCTCTTTTATTTATTGTCTTGTAATTTTATTATTTGTTGTTAACTAATTGTTGTTATTTTTTTTCTTGTTCTCTTTTCTTTTCTTCTCTTATCCGTATTTTCAAGCGATGATACTTGACGGAGTTCCTTGCTAAGGTGAAGACCCAAGAGTTAGCTTGCTTCACTTGTAAAACCGTATTTTCCTTTTTTCTTCCTTTGTGTTTTATTTTCTTTTCTTTTATGATGTGTGAATAATTTCTTTAAGGCTAAGGAAGGTGGTATGAGGGATGGAGAAATCCCTTGTGCTTCTCTTCGCCAAACATCTTGAAACGAATCCCGACCAAACAAACGCAACCCCCTCACTTAGGCGCGCTATATGTGACATGTAGCCGCGACCTAAGTTGAGAAGTCCTTTAAACGCGCTACAACGTGACATGTAGTTGTGACTTATTTGGATACATGGTTGCGGGTGTTTGGCCGAGGGTTGGAAATAAGTGTATTTAGCAGACGGACAAGGGGCGCTAGGAATGGATTTAGCGTTGGAAAGCTTGCTTAAACTCGCACATCCCATTCCGATGTCCTCCTAATCCCCGCTACTTTCGATTATCCCAACATCGTCTTAAGAATGGCAAAAGACATGCACAAGGCTAATCCTAACTCTACTAACCCGACCTTAACCTTAACAATCTTACTTAAACATAAATACGAACACTTAGGATAGACTTGAACATACATATACACATTCTTTATTGACTCGTCTAAAACTCGAACGGACATACAACCATCTTCCTGTGGATCGACCCGTGCTCAACCGGCTAGCTGCGAAGCGACACCGTCCTGATCGCAGTTATAACGTTAGAACTTTGAACATCCGACACGCCAAAAGCGTGGGATCAAATGGCGCCATTGCCGGGGAGACGGTAACGTATTTTCTTTCTTGTTATTCGGGTTAATATTCTTTTTGTATATATTTATAAATAAATAAAATAAAATCTTTTTGTTATTTTTGATAATTTTTGTGTCCAAGTGTGCAGGCTAATCTGGAGCAAGTACAGTAATCTAAAAAGAAAACAGAGCATTTTATTTTGGAGTAGAGATTAAGGGGAATGCAGGGAACCAAATTTCAGGCGCCAATTCATCAACTTGACCGCGGAATCGCGGTCAAAGAGGGGCTTTGGCCGCGGTTCCACGGCCATATTGAGGCCTCGGTGCCCCAATTTTTTTCTACCCTTTCTCTATCGTTTTATCTTCTCGGTGAATTCCACTATACTGTATTTTCTGCAGGTTTCTTTGTACAGATTGCACAGCCGCCAAATAAATTTTTGTTGTTTAAGATTTTGTTTGTTTACCGCTTTGCATATATTAATAAGGACATTAAGGGGCTATAACACCAATTCAAATTGGGTGGGGATTTCATCACCCTTCCTAAGACCCCACAAATCACTAATTGCATACGCATTACCTTGAGCTAATAAAAAAATACTAGACTCATCCCTAAGGACGTCGCGCTCAATAGGACAGAGGACTAGTTGTAGGCATCGGCCGTTTATCCTAACCTGACTTTGCGGTGTCTAGGCAAGTGTGTCTAAGGTGAGTGGTTACTTAATTAGGGCCACTACTTATAGTGGAGAGCCTCCCACTCACCTGGCACTTACCTGGCCGCAATTGGCGGTGAAGAGGCGGTTTGAGGTCCTATTTCTAGCCCTTTGGAATAGTTAGGAGCTGTCTAGCTGACCTAGGTGATCCTAGATCTAGGTGTGTTTGTGCATTTTGTGATTGTGATTGTGCTTGTAAATTTTAGTCCTATAATTCCGTATTCTTTCAAACAAACAATTTCAAAAACTCCAAAAACAAACATTTTTTTTAATTAAAAAAATTAAAAATAACAAAAATCCATATTCTTTTTCCCTTCCTTTCCTTCTTCTTCTCATCATATCATGGGTAATCCACCTAGAAAAACTCTTGCCGAACTTTGGTACCCACAACCAGACATAACTTCCTACAGTTCTTGCTTTGGTCTAATTTCGAACGACCCATCCATGCCCAAAATCTCTTTGAAAGATCGGATAGACGCGTCTAAGACGAACAATTTGACTCCGCAATCCACTTCGTATCAACCATTTCAAGCATTCACCCCTTCTTACGTTGATACTCCTTCTCAGAGTCCTGTTGTAACTCCAAGACCTATGTCTATTGCAGAACGAATCGAAAAATCTCATAGCCGATCTTTCACTCCTTTCACCACTTCAAATTCTTGGGATCAACAATTTCATTCACCTTCTTATCCAAATGTTGATCCTACTCCTGTTCAGCGATTCAATTCCTACCAGTCCTACCCGACTTTTGCACCTTCCCAAGACATTGCTTCTGAACCGCTGTTTGGGAGTTTTCAGTATCGAAACAACTTTGAATCTTTTACTAAAACCCCTTCACAACCTATGTCCAGTCTGGAACAGTCATTGGAAGACTTTAGGGTAGCGTCGTAACAACAGATGATGGATTTGATGTAGGGTTCCTAGGCACTCTTGTGAAGGTTCATAAGGCATCAAACATGCACGGATAAAAATTTAGACGTGCCGAACAACCCAAAGCCGGGATCTTTGCTAGATTATTAGGGTTTAACATGCAAGATGATAACTTTTATCTAAGTGTGAGGGATTACAACCTTTGTAGTCCGCTCCTTCGCTTCACAAGCTCCGAGTAGAAGTCCCTTTGCCGCGATCCACGATCTCCCGGACTCATGAGAGGCTCCACGACTCGAACGATCCATGCTAGCTTGAAGTATTCCAAATCTCCGATGATCTACCTTGAAGTTGCAAAAACTCAAGCTTTCTCACTCTAAAGAGATGAACACACTAATCTCATGGGCTAGATGAGATGAGGATGAGAGAGTAGTATTTTTGCTTTCTTTTTATATCATTTTCTCATATTTATTCATCACTTAAAGATTTTCTAGTAAGCTTTTCAAGAGAGAAGAAGATGATAATGGAAAATCAATAAAAAGATTAATCCTTTTATGATGAATAGAAAGAAGACTATATGATTGATTTATAAACCATGGTCAAGGATGAGTGGCTAGGATTTAGTAGAGAATAAACTAGAGTTAGGGTTTGGTTGGGTTAAGAATGTGTCATCCAAAAATATCTTAAGAATGACAAAAGAAAAAGCTTTTAGAAGGTGCATGAAGCATCTAACTCTAATCAAACCCTAACCTCAATTAATCATCCTTAAACATGTTTAACAATTAATCATATCATGTCACAATAATATATATCACATATATATTATATATTTGCAACAAAAGAAAATAATACAATTAACATATATCGCATATATATCAATGTATCATCCAATGAGAAAATGAAATAATAAAGCGAGCCAATATTAGATAATGTAATAATATATCATATATATTATTATACATTAAATCATCGAATCAACACTTGATCCGACGATCCGGCTATATCGAATATTACCGACTAATATATCATGTACCGATTCATCGAATCAACACTTGATCCGATGACCCGGTTCATAACTAAATATCGCGAGAATATAATACGGTATCCCATATCGCATTATTCTCGGTCCTGCACATATCACATATGTGCCTCTACTACGTTTCGCCTGAGCCAAGAAACCTCTGTGTAGGACTCTAAAGAATCGTCAATACGCCGGTAGCAGGTGATGATCATATCAAACACCCACAAGCTGCAAGCGGTCAGCTAAACGTAACAGCCACCCAGGTATTGAGCGATCAGAAGATCAACAAGATAGCCTGTGCGTTCTCCTGTGAATCCAATCAGTAACACTCCCGTACAGTCCGGTCTGTTCGTCTGATATGTCGCATATCAAGTCTAGGGGTGGTATACGTCAGACCCCAGTAACCGATAAGTCGTGTCGATGTGTGGCTCATAACGGGTCGAGAAACTACTAGTAACACTTACTAGTAAATCTCTATATCAGCCCTGGCCAGGGACTTCCAGTTATAGCCAATCGAATACAGCACAACATCAACTCCCTATACCGGGAGAGACGAATCCCCTCCTATCGCTCATTGCCTCCATGTGATTCGGGACTGTACCCAAAAGCCACCGTTTTGCACGCCCTCTTGGACCTGGTAAGGTGGAAATCAAAGCACAGTGGGAATCACATAAGACTCTATGACGATCTCGGGTCTACAGACTACCCTGTACCAGTGTCACCGGAGAACTGCCATCTGACGTGTAGTATATCACCATCTGGGAGTTCTCGGCGAGTCCGTCCAGTGTACCCAGTCTCCACTGAGCACACGTACACCATCTCTGATGTCAAAACACCGATGGATATGGGATCATCCATCGCCCATCATATGGGTCAAGATGCGAATATGCTAGTCTACTCTGGCGTATCGATGCCCTGTCTCGATATACCCTCGACTAGGAACAGTTATAGGATGTACTCATCGACTACCATGGCCCCACTAGTATGATCTCATCATAGTCCCAGTAGTCGAGTACAGATCCTAAGGGCTTTATCAACATGTGAGAGTAAAACAGTAAACCAACACAAGTCAACATGTTAAGATAAGGTGAAACCAAATAGCATACTATCATGACGAGCAAGAAAGTCATCTCTATATATAACCAAGCATCCATTATAATATACATCATATGTACAACAATGGCCTCTAGGGCATATACATAACTAACAATCTCCCACTTGCACTAAGGCCAGCTGCTGTAGTATCTCATACCTAGCATCCCGAATAATCTCTCAAACTGTATCTGGGGAATAGCCTTCGTGAATGGATCCGGAGTGTTTTCCTTCGTATCTACTCTCCTGACCTCGATCTCCCGGCGATCAACTATCTCCCTGATCAGGTGATATCGCCTCAGAATATGTCTGAACTTTTGATGGGACCTGGGTTCCTTGGCCAATGCCACAGCTCCATTGTTATCGCAATACAGAGGTATTGGATGCTCAATGGATGGAACCATTCCAAGTTCAGTAATGAACTTCTTGATCCAGACAGCCTCTTTGGCAGCATCGTTGGCAGCGATGTATTCAGCCTCCATCGTCGAGTTTGCAACGGTATCCTGTTTGGAACTCTTCCAACATACCGCCCCTCCATTGAGGGTAAAGACAAAACCTGAATGCGACTTAGAGTCGTCCTTATCACTTTGGAAGCTGGAATCGGTAAAGGACTCCACCTGGAGTTCTCCGTTACCATACACCAAGAACATCTCCTTAGTCCTTCGTAAGTACTTGAGAATGTTCTTCACAGCTGTCCAGTGACTCTCTCCAGGATCTGCTTGATACCGACTCGCTACATTGGGTCTGGTACATTGCATCGCATACATGATAGAGCCTACTGCCGAAGCATAGGGTATCCCTTGCATGCGAGCTCTCTCCAAATCAGTCTTAGGAGACATCTTTTTGGAGAGAGCGAGTCCAGAGATCGTGGGTTGGTTCCCACGCTTGGATTCTTCCATACTAAATCTCTTTAGTATGGTGTCAATGTACCTGGATTGGGACAATCCCAGTATCCATTTAGATCTATCTCTATAGATCATGATTCCCAATACGCAGGAGGCATCACCTAAATCTTTCATTGAGAATCTCTGTGATAAGAAGAGCTTGACTGATTACAGCATAGGAATATCATTTCCTATCAAGAGTATGTCATCCACGTACAATACGAGGAAGACAACCTTACCCTCTGCTACCTTCTTATAGATACAAAGTTCATCTATATTTTTGATGAAGTCAAACTCTTTGACTACAACATCAAAACAGATGTTCCAACTCCGCGATGCTTGCTTTAACCCATAAATGGATTTAAGCAGCTTGCACACCTTTCCGCTGCTCCCACTATTTACGAAGCCCTCTGGCTGAGTCATGTACACGCTCGCTTCTAAATCACCGTTTAGAAAGGCGGTCTTAACATCCATTTGCCAGATTTCGTAGTCATGGTATGCAGCAATGGCAAGTAAGATCCGGATGGACTTAAGCATAGCCACTGGAGAAAAGGTTTCGTCATAATCCACACCTGGTCGTTAACGAAAACCCTTTGCTACAAGTCTAGCTTTGAAAGTCTCAACTTTTCCATCTACACCTAATTTCTTTTTAAAAATCCACTTGCTCCCAATGGGTTTTACCCCTTCAGGAGCATTTTCTAAAAACCATACTTTATTGGTGTACATGGATTCCATCTCAGATCGCATTGCATCCAGCCATTTCACAGAGTCACCACTCGTGATGGCCTGCTCAAAACTAGTCGGGTCATCATCATCCATGATGAAATCCTCGCTTCCACCATCAATGAGAAAACCGTAGTATCTCTCAGGTGGACGAGAAACCCTACTAGATCGGCGGAGAGGCTGGGGTTCGTCGGGTACTACTGAATCCTCTGGTTCCACTAAATCTTCAGTTGCAGTTTGTGTTGCTGGAACTTCTTCCAGTTCTACCTCTAAGCCACTAATCTCTTTTGCAAGAAATTCCTTTTCTAAAAAGGTGGCATGTTGAGAAACAAACACTTTTGCTCCTCACCGTGATAGAAAAAATATCCATAAGAATTCTTCGGATATCCTACAAACTTGCAAAGAACTGACCGTGCCTCGAGTTTGTCCGGATTTTGCCTTTTTACATAGGCCGGACAACCCCATATCTTAACTCGTTTAAGATACGGTCTCTTCCCACTCCATATCTCATATGGTGTGGTAGGTACAGATTTAGTTGGGACTTGATTCAATAGGTATGCTGCTGTCTCAAGTGCATACCCCCAGAAGGAAATAGGTAACTCAGCTGTACTCATCATGGAGCGTACCATATCTAATAGGGTGCGATTCCTCCGCTCAGATACACCGTTGTGCTGTGGTGTATAAGGAGGAGTAAGCTGAGAGAGAATCCCATTCTCTTTTAGATAATCTAAAAACTCACCGCTTAAGTATTCACCTCCTCGATCAGATCAAAGAATCTTAATACTTTTGCCCGTTTGGTTCTCTACTTCGTGCTTATATTCTCTGAATTTCTCAAAAGCTTCAGACTTGTGTTTCATCAGGAACACATGTCCGAATCTAGAGAGATCGTCAGTGAATGTAATGAAGTAGGAAGAACCGTTCCTGGCATGCGTAGACATGGGACCACATACATCACTATGTATTAGTCCTAAGAGTTCAGTAACTCTTTCTCCGTGTCCACTAAACGGAGCTTTGGTCATTTTTCCTTTGAGACATGAATGGCAAGTATCATAAGATGATAATTCGAACGGATTCAAATAACCATCTTTATGTAACTTAGCCAGTCGTGTCGCATTGATATGACCAAGTCTACAATGCCACAAGTAGGATTCGTTCATTTCTGAACTTTTCCTCTTGTGTGTGTTTTGTATATTCAGGACTGTATTCTGATTTAGAATGAATATACCATTATGTAATGAGCCTGATGCAATCAACTTTTCATCTAGGAATATGTTCATAACATTATCCTGTACTACAAAATTATATCCTTCTTTACTTAATAAGGAGACTGATATAATATTGCACATCATGTTCGGTATATAATAGCACTCATTTAGAATCAGTGTATTATGACTTGGTAATACAAGGTGATATTCGCCAACTGCTTTGGCCACAATACTTGCACCGTTCCCTACTTGAACGGAATGATCACCTTTTCCCAGTTCTCTACCTTTACGTAGCCCATGTAACTGTTTACATATGTGGGATCCTGATCCGGTATCTAATACCCAGTACGTAGGGTGAACTGAGAAACAGTTCTCAATAACTAACACACCCGAAGAAGATGCATCAACATGTATGTTCTTTTGGGCGGCGTGAGAATCCAGATATTCTCCTGTTTCCTGTTCAGTCTTATAACTCTTATAAGAAAGAACGGGTCCAACATTCCCTAGCCCAGTACAATAATTGGGTTCAGTCAATACATCCATATTATTATCTTGATTATGGCCTGACATGGTCGCTACCTGGAGAGAGAGAGAAGAAAAACACTTTAGCGTATGCTCTTGCAAGATTAGATTGGTTATTATCTTATCTAATTAGGATGTCTCCCACTGGTTTTATCAAATCTACCTTAAAACCCTAAAAGGTAAGATTAGCCGGGATTAATTACACCCTACAATTTCGTCAATCTTTCAGCCAGATCAGTGTCGGTACTTTGAGGGAGGTTCCCCGTACTTTCGCACGGACCTAATTAAAGTAAACCTCGTTTTCCCAGAGGCGTAACCCCGTTAACACTTTTCTAGACACCTACTTGAATGACTAATTGTCCTGTGTAAAACTCTCCCAGGAGTAACACTTACTCGCAGTGGGTATCGGGATCCAACTATCTCATAGGAGGTATGCAATCTCATTGCAAATTTCAACGTTTGAAATTCCCGATAATATTTTGCCCCTAGCGATCTATGACCTTGACAAGGTCAACAAACCATAAATCGCAAGTCAAGTTTAACCCGTCATTTTCTGATTGAATTAAACCCACTCGCATGACCCTTGACAAGGTCAACAAGGCCGTATGAATACCCTAATCCAATCACATCTCATGTTTTAGCAGATAAACACTAATTAGCTGCCGTACACTGTGCCTTGACAAGGTCAACAAACACAGCACGAATACTAAGTAGGATTTATCTGAAATGACGGAGGGCTACGACAGGTTTTTCAGAAAACCTATTGCGTAATAAACTTGATATCGTCGTAGAATCGAGTGAAGTTTTGAAAAGGAGTGTTTTTGAGGCTTTTCTTAGTTTCGCTAAAGGGGTCACTCCCGGTGAAGGGATCGTCGGCCCTTTCCTCATCGAATAAGGTGCAGGATATATCATATATACCGCTGTGCAAAGCAAAACTTTAAAAGCAATCAAAAGACAAACCGCGTTTTGTAGCATCTGCCAGTTTCGCTAAAGAGGTCACTCCCGGTGAAGGGATCGTCGGCTCTTTCCCCATCGAATAAGGTGCAGGATATATCATATATATCACTGTGCAAAGTAAAACTGTAGCTACCCTTTTTATAAAGTTTTGATTCTACAACATCTTTAGGTTTCTTTTCTTTTATTAATCACATTAATAAAAATCCCATCGGCTTATGATTCCTAAGCATCACAGAAAAAAAACGAAAGCAGTAATATTTATATATCAGCATATATATATAGTGTAAGCATTCGTCTCAGGCAGTAATATGATCTCATCACAGAACATTGCAGCAGAAGAACATATATGAAATATTGGATATACTAGGACGTCCGTGTTTTCAATACGAGCCTGTATAAAACATGGATTCCACGGTCGCGAAGAATAGCCAAACCCACATCCCAAGACCCCTACGAGAGCGGCAAGTAACACTGCCAATTCTACGGTTAGGAGACCCAGTCTCGACTCCTCGAGATGGCCTCCCACTGGACCCTAGAACCCGGTTACTTGTGCTCCCCTCCTTGGGTCTACCTAATGCGGAAAAGTAAATAATATACACTGGTGACAGCAACCGCAACCTGGAAGTGCCCTAAATAAAAGAATATTACATTACAAATGAATTTTACATGAATGAAAATAAAAACCCTCATCTCACATAAAACCCCCCGGCTATTCTGAACGCGACGATCCAATATAACATATCACAGCAACACATAAATCACATATCATCAACGTATGTAAATATGCGCATCCCAATTGTCGTTGACATATAGCAACGAAACCGGCGATATCACATATTACACTTACGGTCACAGAAAAGAAAGTGTAAAACTACAACATTTGGAATCCACAATCACTTTAGACATCGTAAATCCGAAATATCACATACTTCGCATTTCATGCCTAACTCTATGAATTCCACATATTGTATCACATTCCAGATAAATAGACAGTATTAAACTTTCCGAATAGATAATCAAATACCCAAGATTTCCTAAAGTGCTCAACTCTTGAGCAGAGTTCAAATAATCCCAGAACATGTCAAAGTACCAGTGATCCAGCCGTAGAAGGGTCAAGCCAACGCCTCACATGTGGCACGCCGTACTGCCCCAAACCCGAAGGTTCAAAAGGCAGTTCAAGACGGTCACATAATCGAGTTAAGGTTTGTTGTCTTCTAGTGGTCCACCGCTTAACTTGTACAATTTTTCCGAAAGATTTAAACCCGAAAAAAATTTCAACACTTGAAAGTTTGCCGTACCGGGAAACAGTGAGTTAATGATATCCGTTCAAATAGTTTAACAGTTTCTAAATATCCGGAAAGAAATACGAATTTAAAATTTCCGATCGAGTCTACTATTACAAAACAAACCCCAGAATATTCAACACCTGAAACAGATTAAAAATACCCAGAAGCATCAACAAGCACCTACGGATATTACCATAAAAGCCACGTGTCGCCAATCCATTAATCCGCCGCGGAACCGCCGCGCAAGCATGCTTGCGCCGCGGTTCCGCCGCCGTTTGGACGAATTGGGGGCTCGGGTTTTATGGTAATTCTTAGAATTCCCTGCTGAATTTTTTACATATTTTTAATTCAGAAAAATCCCAAATTTTAAAAAATTTCCAGAGAGGGGTCCAATTTTGTCGTTTCGGGTTCGATCGGAGTTTTAACTTCGTAAACACATCGCCTAATGCTCTAGCTAGTCTCTGATACCACTGTAGGGTTCCTAAGCACTCTTGTGAAGGTTCATAAGGCATCAAACATGCACGGATAAAAATTTAGACGTGCCGAACAACCCAAAGCCGGGATCTTTACTAGATTATTAGGGTTTAACATGCAAGATGATAACTTTTATCTAAGTGTGAGGGATTACAACTTTTGTAGTCCGCTCCTTCGCTTCACAAGCTCCGAGTAGAAGTCCCTTTGCCGCGATCCACGATCTCCCGGACTCATGAGAGGCTCCACGACTCGAACGATCCATGCTAGCTTGAAGTATTCCAAATCTCCGATGATCTACCTTGAAGTTGCAAAGACTAAAGCTTTCTCACTCTAAAGAGATGAACACACTAATCTCATGGGCTAGATGAGATGAGGATGAGAGAGTAGTATTTTTGCTTTCTTTTTATATCATTTTCTCATATTTATTCATCACTTAAAGATTTTCTAGTAAGCTTTTCAAGAGAGAAGAAGATGATAATGGAAAATCAATAATAAGATTAATCCTTTTGTGATGAATAGAAAGAAGACTATATGATTGATATATAAACTATGGTCAAGGATGAGTGGCTAGGATTTAGTAGAGAATAAACTAGAGTTAGGGTTTGGTTGGGTTAAGAATGTGTCATCCAAAAATATCTTAAGAATGACAAAAGAAAAAGCTTCTAGAAGGTGCATGAAGCATCTAACCCTAATCAAACCCTAACCTCAATTAATCATCCTTAAACATGTTTAACAATTAATCATATCATGTCACAATAATATATATCACATATATATTATATATTTGTAACAAAAGAAAATAATACAATTAACATATATCGCATATATATCAATGTATCATCCAATGAGAAAATGAAATAATAAAGTGAGCCAATATTAGATAATGTAATAATATATCATATATATTATTATACATTAAATCATCGAATCAACACTTGATCCGACGATCCGGCTATATCGAATATTAACGACTAATATATCATGTACTGATTCATCGAATCAACACTTGATCCGATGACCCGGTTCATAACTAAATATCGCGAGAATATAATACGGTATCCCATATCGCATTATTCTCGGTCCTGCACATATCACATATGTGCCTCTACTCCGTTTCGCCTGAGCCAAGAAACCTCTGTGTAGGACTCTAAAGAATCGTCAATACGCCGGTAGCAGGTGATGATCATATCAAACACCCACAAACTGCAAGCGGTCAGCTAAACGTAACAGCCACCCAGGTATTGAGCGATCAGAAGATCAACAAGATAGCCTGTGCGTTCTCCTGTGAATCCAATCAGTAACACTCCCGTACAGTCCGGTCTGTTCGTCTGATATGTCGCATATCAAGTCTAGGGGTGGTATACATCAGACCCCAGTAACCGATAAGTCGTGTCGATGTGTGGCTCATAACGGGTCGAGAAACTACTAGTAACACTTACTAGTAAATCTCTATATCAGCCCTGGCCAGGGACTTCCAGTTATAGCCAATCGAACACAGCACAACATCAACTCCCAATAACGGGAGAGACGAATCCCCTCCTATCGCTCATTGCCTCCATGTGATTCGGGACTGTACCCAAAAGCCACCGTTTTGCACGCCCTCTTGGACGTGGTAAGGTGGAAATCAAAGCACAGTGGGAATCACGCAAGACTCTATGACGATCTCGGGTCTACAGACTACCCTGTACCAGTGTCACCGGAGAACTGGCATCTGACGTGTGGTATATCACCATCTGAGAGTTCTCGGCGAGTCCGTCCAGTGTACCCAGTCTCCACTGAGCACCCGTACACCATCTCTGATGTCAAAACACCGATGGATATGGGGTCATCCATCGCCCATCATATGGGTCAAGATGCGAATACGCTAGTCTACTCTGGCGTATCGATGCCCTGTCTCGATATACCCTCGACTAGGAACAGTTATAGGATGTACTCATCGACTACTATGGCCCCACTAGTATGATCTCATCATAGTCCCAGTAGTCGAGTACAGATCCTAAGGGCTTTATCAACATGTGAGAGTAAAACAGTAAACCAATACAAGTCAACATGTTAAGATAAAATGAAACCAAATAGCATACTATCATGACGAGCAAGAAAGTCATCTCTATATATAACCACGCATCCATTATAATATACATCATATGTACAACAATGGCCTCTAGGGCATATACATAACTAACATTTGAATGCGTCCATGGCCGCCCTCATACAACCTAGTGACCCGGTAGCTAGTTTTCAACTAGCTCTAAATTTTCCAATGTATGAAGAGGAGGTAGGACAGGTTGAGAACTTGAGTGGAGAGAGTGAGCTGTACACCCTTCCAAATCGAACCTACCCATTGCAAATTGAAACCCGCAACTCCAATTTTGAATGTCTATCTAGTGTCCCAAACGATTCATTGATTAAAGATAGAACAGATAATGAGTTGTGTGACTTTGTAGTGTTTGATTTGCCCGATTGTAAAGGGTCCTTTTCAAGTGAAACCACACCCAATCGTTTTGACCTCTACACCTCCATCTTAGAACCAGAATTGATTGAAATCCATGATTTTGATGAGGTGTCTGAGAAAATTGATTTTCACTTGATTGAGGATATTGACGCTGGGAATATTTTGGATGATGAACCCACTGCTTTGGATGAGTTTTTCTCTCCAATTCATCATCCCGAGTCTTTAACTGTTTTTCCCGAACTTCATATGCGTCTAGATTTTGATGAAATTTGCATGGATAAGCTGAATTTTGAGGTGAATTTTGAGGATATTTTTTAGGATAAAACAGTTCTTGATGATGAGTCGGATTTTCCAATTCATCCTGTTCCTTTCACTGACTGTGTACACCCTCCCGAACCCTTTACCAATACCCTTCCTCAATCACTTCCCTCCATCCTTTCCGTCTTTTCGATCTTGCAAGAAACCGTATCACTTTCATTTCCATTGTCTGTTTTACCAAGTTCGGTTTACCCATGGTTTCTCATGAATCTTGAGGGATTTGACCCCATTTCTCGATGGGTTAATAGATTAGCACAAACACTTTTTACAGATCATTCATCACATATTGTGCTAATCTATTCACTCCATTTTCACCCTCAAGTTCGTATTCCACTTCTTTCTCCCTTCCGCCATTCTTCTTCTTATATACCGAGATCGTATACAACTTCTATCTCCATATGGTCTCGCGTATTCTCCATCTCTTTTCTCTACGCCTTCTTCCACCAACCTGTACATTATAGTGATAAAATCTTTGAATGGTTGGTGCTCACTTTTGGCCTGTGTAAGGCCTTGTATAGCTTGATAATGTTCTCCCCCCCCCCCGGATCCTGAACTTCAATGCTTAACAGTGGAAGCACTGTTTTACTTAAGTTTGGGGGGGCCTTTTTGTATATATTTTTTGTTTTCCTTTTTGTTTTGTATATAATTTTTTTTTAGGGAGGCACCGACAATTTTGACCCTCTTGGTGTAGCCTGACAGTGAGGGCACTGTCAAGTTTAAGTTTGGGGGTGTGCTCAGTAAGCTTTCTTCCTTCGCATTCATTTGTATATTTTGCATTTGTCATTTGTATATTTTGCATTTGCATACCTTATTAAAAACCCATAAAAATCGAAAAATTTTCCACAAATATAAAAACTTTGTCGTCGAGTTAGCTAATAGGGTAACTTAGATTTTTAAAATCGAAAAATTTTCCAAAAATATAAAAACTTTGTCGTCAAGTTAGCTAATAGGGTAACTTAGATTTTTATTCTGAAAGCTTAGTTGATATGTTAGAAATAACTAAATCCTAGGCTTAGAAATTGAAAACCCTAAAAATAACCCTCATTCTGTCTAACTTTGGTAAGTATACGTCCTTATAGTTTATTTTTGAGAAATAGGTAATCTTGAGTTCAGTTCTTGAGTTAAGTCAAGATGAAGGGAAAGTATTGAAGCTTTACTGGAGGATAAGCCTGAAAAATAGGTTCTTTTCTTGAGTTCAAATTTAGAAAGTATATACCCTACAACTGCACTTACACGCACCTTGAAACTTAGGATAGTAGAGGATACCTAGAAATACTCTTGCCTGAAAGCCTAGTATGAAAGAAAAAACGGTATTTAAAGCTAAACACTAAAAGAGCATATTAAAAAAATATATCCGGTCTTGAAAAAGAAAAAAGAAAAAGAAAAAAGAAAAAAGAAAAAGAAAAATAGAATAAAGTCAAGACCTGGAAACTGCTATTTACGCTTTAAGTTCACGCATTCAGTAATCGGCCGTTAGTACCTCAAGAAGCATTAATAGTCGCATGAAAGGTGTGTGAGCAAATCCGTCCATCCTTAATGAAAAGAAGTAGTATTAGGTATTAAGGCAAGGGTATTATAGCTTGAATTTAATTCTTGAGTGTAGGGGTGCAAATATACACACACGTAGGGGTATACAATCGATGTTTGGATAAAAGATAGAAATAAAAGATAAGACTTATGTTTTCTGTAAAGTTGATAAAAATCCCTGATTTAAGACCATACTGTTAGAAGGAAAACTCAGGAGAACCAACATCTTTCTAAACTTTTTTGGAACGTATAGGATCTAAAGTTAAATAGATAGGAGGCGTGAAAAATAAGGGTTGGATATTTCTAACTTAAGATGATAGAGTTTCTAACATAGATACTAAACTGTAGGAGTAGAATCGATGTTAACTTATGACACTGGCTTGACGGGATTTTGTGGGTGTAATCCGCTGAAAACCCTCAGGAGACAACACTCTTCCTACTAGGGACACCTAGAAGTTTAACGGCTTGTTGCACACGCTCAGTGCAATCGCGTTCCCTGCGAAAGTGAGGTTAGGACTTTTTGTGAATAATTGGTTTTGCTCGGGACGAGCAAAAGTTAAGTTTGGGGGTATTTGTTCATACCAGAATATTGCATTTATTACCGCCCACTCTTATGCTCGTTTGTTTATAGGTAGGTGCTTTTAATCCGTGTTTGCTACATATTTACAGGATACAGGTTCCTAGTCCAAAATAACATAAATGATACAAAATCTCCACTGTTATGCCAAAATACAGAACATCTGTTGCCAACAGATAAAGCCGGGTTCCTGTCATCCATATCCGTCCAGTGCCGCGTACCAGTTCCAGCGATAAGATATATGACAGTGGTCATTTGTGTCTCGGACAAGCACGGAGCACGAGAGGGGCAGCACAAGAATCAATGGGTGTGTGGAGCTCGAGGGAGAAAGGTCAAATCAATCAAAAGTGTAGCTATGTTTGGACTGTGCAGATCTGAAGAAATTGTGAAGGCAATTTGCAATTTGGGACATGTAGAACAACATAAGATGGCAACATAAGGAAACCCAGAAAATTAGAGACCACAATTCCACAAAAGCGCAGCGGAACCGCCGCCAAATGTGGGTTTCCGCGGTGGATCCGCCGCGGTTTTGTGTCATCATCTGACCAAATTTTGGGGGTAGCTTTGTCATTTTATTTGGGGCCAGAATGTTGCCCTAGTGTTTCAGCACACAGCCTATAAATAGCCCAGTTTTGTGCCAAGCCAAAGGGCTTCTTCATGTCTTCTTCTCCCATCTCTTTTTGTAGGATTTAGTTTAGCTTCTCCTTCTTCTTCATTCTTTCCTCCATGAAAATTGTAGTGAGAGCTTTTTGAGTGGAAGATCAATGAAGATGAGAGTTATTTTTGTTAGTGTATATGCCCTAGAGGCCATTACTGTATCATACTAGTTTGTATATTACTTAATGGAAGCTTGGGATATTCACAGTTGTATATACAATCTTGCTCGAAATGGTAGTATGCTACTTGGTTTGTCTCTGCTTTAATATGTGCATGTGTTTCTTTTAGCATATTGCGGGTATACATATTAGTAGAGCCCTTAGGATCTTTGCTTGATTACCAGCGTTGTGATGGCGCTCGCACTCGTGGGAGCTGGGTAATCTATAAGCACATCCTTATACAGGTCCCTGGTCGTTGGACTATCGAGACAGGGCATCGATACTCCGGAGTAGACTAGCGTATGCGCTTCTCATCCCAGTGTGGGAGACGGTCTGTCCCACAGCCGTTAGTACGTCGTACTTGGGATAGTATGCGGGTGCTCGTTAGGTTACGAGTACACTGGACAGGACTCGTCGGGAACTGTTGGTTGGTAATATACCTATCGTCAGTTATCAGTTCCCAGGTGACATGAGCACAGCTTAGTCCGCTGACTTGACACTGTCACTTAGCCTCGAGTGTGTTCCCACTGCACTTTGATTACTACCCTACCACGGCTTGAAGGAGTCGTGCAAACAGGTAGTTTTTGGGTGCAGTCCCGAAGCACTTGGAGGCAGTGACGGTTAGACAGGATTCGTCTCTCCCGGTATTGGGGGTTGACATCGCGCTGTGTCCAGGAGAGCCATTACACGAGTAGTCCCTGGCCAGGGCAAGCGAGATATACTGGTAGGTTTCCAGTGTTATCTCAGGGTGTTCTGGGCTACACTCCGACACGACTTGTACCGCTATTAGGGGACTGACGTTCACCGCCCCCCTAGGCCCGCCATGCGATGTATCAGACGAACAGACCGGACTGTACGGAGACTGTCACATACAGGCTCAGTAGGAGTGCAGATGGGGTTCACCTCGTCAGTCTTCTTATCGACATCTACCTGGGGACCGTTACGTACAGCTAGTGCCGCTTGCGGTCTGTGGTTAAACCCACTGCCAGCGTAGTGTCGAGTCTTTAGAGTCCCACACAGAGAGTTGTTCGCCTTCAGGCAAAATGAGTAGAGGTCGCATGGGTTTTGCGACAGGGTTCGTTCGCATCCGCGCACTTGTGCACGTTTGCTGTCCGGACAGTTTTTACTAGCGGGCTTTGGTTTAAGCCGGATCCTAGTATATGATTGAGATTGGTTTTTCTCAGAGTATTCGTGTTCCTCGGATCACGAATGCGGGTGCGTATGCACAGTTGCTTGAGATTGGGGGAGAGGACCTTGTTTAGGGTTAATGGCTTTTGTCATTTTATTAACCCTATTGATTTTGTGTGGATTATTGTTAATTGATAATTAGCTTAATAATTGTGCATGGTTGTTGTTGACAATTTGACTTCATTGACTTGTTGACCAAGGTTGACACTTTGACCATCATCATTTGTTTTGGAAGATGCTCTTTGATCTTTGCAAAATTGAAATGATAATGGTCATGTCATGATTTATCATGACAATTTTCAAGCTAATTATCCAATTAAAATTATCCACACATATTAGTGAGAATGGCTCACTAATAATTCATTCTCTCATATTATTTCTCTCTCTTGCTCATCCTCTCCCTCAAGCTCTCTCCCTCTCATGTGTTGAGAAACAAAAAAAGCTTGAGAAAAACCCTCTCTTGATCTTCTCTACTCTCTTCTAGGGTTCAAGTCTTAGCATTTCTTGCACTCTAGTTACTCCTAGCTTGGAGTTGAAGCTAAAGGTAGTGGCTTTCGGGTGGATCGTTCTTTGACGGAAGGAGACGAGCAAGGTGAACTCTTTCAACCATTCCAAGGAGCAAGGAGAGAAGGACTTTGAGCTCAAGGTATAACCTTTCCATCACTTAGCTACTTTGTAGTTAGGGTTAGCAAGTTTATGTTTAGCAAAGATCCTTAAAGCATAGTCCATGTTGCCTATAGTTGATAAAAATCCAATTTTTATTATGTTTTCCGCCTCCCCGTAAGCACCGGGGTGGGCAACACGGACTTACAGTGGTATCAGAGCCTAACTAAACCTAAACTAGCTAAGTAGTTAAGTGTAACGAAGTTTTGAAACCGAAAAACCCAAAAACCAAACTTTTTCAAAATCCAAGTTTCTGTTAAAATTTTTTCTGGTCAAAATGAAAAACTTTATACTTGTAAATTGATCTCAGGGTTTTGTATGAACACCCAAGAAAAACGATGCAGTGATTCGTTCAAACCGCCGCTCTTCCGCCGCACGAGGTAGGCATGTGCCGCGGAAGCGCCGCGGTTTGTCGTCTTCTGTGCATCGTTTTTCATGCAGTGTTTGTCTGTGTTGGTTTTGGGATTTTTGAAATATATTATATGTACCCAGATTTTCCAGAAAAGAAATTTCCTTTTGGGGTCCTATAATTCCGTATTTTTTCGGAACTTCACTACACTTTAACTATATCGGTTATATCTGTGATGCTTGTATGTATTGAACGTCGGCTAATCGCTATAAGTCGATTAGTCGGGGTTATACATCTCTGTGATCTGTGATTGTTGGTTTGTGGATATGAATGGATTGGATCGTCGCGGGTGAATAGCCGGGTTGGATGTGAGATGAGCGTTATTTTTCTTTCATTCATTTGTAACATGTAAATTGATGTAATAATATTATTTGTATGACCGCACAACCGGGTCGGGGTTGTAGCCGTCATTGTATAATTCTTTTTACAGTTTTTGCTCCTAGGATAGACCCATGGAGGGGGTGCACAAACTACCGGGTATCTCGAAGTGCCGAGTGGCCTACTCACGGTGGTGAGGGAGGTTGCTTCGCTTCGGGTGCTTGGCGGGTAGTTTGCCGCACCCGTAGGGGTCTTGGGCGGGGTTTTGGCTATTCACCGCGACCGTGTAATCCGCTTTGCGTTGCAGGCTCGAACGCATTGCGGATTCCTAGTATATCCAATGTATTCATCTGTGATCTGTAATGTCTATCATTGCTATATATTTATTTATAATAACTATTTAGGCGTTGCTTATGTTTTACAGCCGCGCTAGCCCAGCCCCCGCTCTGTCGTTAGTTAAGTAACCTAACGGGTGATGACGGGGCCCCGTGGCGAATGCGAATGGCATAAGCGTACGTCATATTTTGGTTGTTTTCTGCAATGGTAGGATTAAATGATGGGATGCATTAAAAGAACTAATGCAAGAAAATAAACCAAGTAAAAGTCGATTGGAACACTTTGAAAACCACTCGGTTCTTTTCAAAACTAAAACTTTTAAACGCGGAGCTTGAACCACTCCTTTTAAAAGCTATCTCGTTCCATCGATTAGATCAAGTTCACTACGTTCACGGTTTCGCCAAAACCATCCGTAGCCCTCCGTCGTTTCGTATGAATATTCAATAGTATTCAAGCTATGTTTGTTGACCTTCGTCAAGGCATAGTGATTGGTAGCTGTTGGGTGTTCATATGTAGCATAGATAGATGTGTTGGTTTGGGACAGTCGTACTACCTTGTTGACCTTCGTCAAGGGTATGTACGGGTGGGTTCAAATTAACCTGGATAATGACGGGTAGAACTTGACATGTGACTTATGATTTGTTGACCTTCGTCAAGGTCATAAGAGCATGGGGCAAAAATCCACATCGGGAGTTTCATAAGTACTGAAACTTGCTAGCGTTGCATACCATTTGGAGTGTGATGATTCTGGTAGGATTCCTTCGGTTTTATCACGCGATGATATTTGGATCCCGATCCTACTGTGAGTATATGCTACTCCTCGGGAAAACTCTCACTTAACGATCAATGCTATAAACCTAGTAGGTGCCTAGAAAGGTGTTAGCGGGGCTACGCCCACAGGGAAAAGAGGTTACTTAATTAAGGAACTTCGCGAAAGCGTTGGAAAACCTCCCTCGAAGTACCGACACTGGCCTGGCTGAACGGTTAAGCAAGTATTGTACGGTGAGATTGATCCTGACTAATCCTTTCTTTACGGTTTGAGAAGGGATTCGAGAGACAGTGGGAGCCATCCTGTTTAGATAAATTAAAAACCAATCTAAACTTGCAAGAGCATCATGCTAAGTGTTTTCTTCTCTCTCTCTTAATTGCAGCGACCCAGTGACCACACCTAGGTTACATCTAGATAATAAGATGACTGAATCTAACTGTTATGACTGGCAAAGGTCTGTCCAGATGTCCATTACCCAGGACAAGCTGGGACACCTCTTAACTGATCCAACCCCTGCCGTCTCAGGTCCAGTTTCCCCTGTCACGGATATTGATATTCGTAGGACATCGGAAGAAGTCTGTGCGAAAGCCAAGTGCCTCGTGTTAGCCTCAGTTGATGGTATATACCAGAGGCAGCACGAGAAGATGGACTTAGCTTCTATCTTCCTCCATAACAAAGTTTTATATGGAGAGCAATCTCGTATCGCAAGATATGAGACCTCGAACGAATTGCTTCCAGCGAGGTTGGCTATCGGGTCATCTGTAGGGGGCAACGTCCTTACAGAGACCAGCTCTTTTGAGCTCTCGGACCTAAAGACCACGTTGAAGAACAGGTCAGATGCTGACTCAGTTCAACAGTCTCTGCCTACTACCCTAAAGGAAACTAGGGAAGTAGAAAGAAAGGGAAGGGCAGAAGTTTCAGGAGCAGATGTAGTAAAAGAAGGATGTTCCTATTGTTACGGGAATGAACATGGACAGAAGGATTGCAGGGCTTGTAAAGCCAGTAGCCAGAATTCGAAGCATGTTGTGGCTTCGGCTTCGGGTGTGTTTGTGATTGAGAACTGTATGTCAGTTAACCCTACTTCCTGGGTATTGGATACCGGATCAGGATCTCACATCTGTAATTCATTACAGGCTTTGAGAAACCGTAGGGTTATCAGGAAAGGTGATATGACTCTCAGGGTTGCTAACGGAATGAGCATGTATGCTGAATCCGTAGGGGAATATCATCTAGGACTGACAACTGGGCAGATATTGATTCTGCGTAACTGTTTTTATGTACCAGGTGCGACTTGTAATATCATATCTGTATCCTTAATTTCTAAGGAAGGATATGATTTTACTTTTGTAAGCGATGTAGTTAACATCCACCTAAATCAAGTTCTGATTGGGTCAGGTACATTACAGAACGGGATATACGTACTGAATCAAGCTCAGATCTTCAGTGTCCAGAACACACTTAAAAGAAAGTCTCCAGAAACAAATCAGGCTTTCTTATGGCATTGTAGACTGGGTCACATTAATGAGACACGGTTAACAAAGTTACATAAAGAGGGATACTTGAATCCGTTTGAGTATCAGTCTTATGCCACTTGTGAATCTTGTCTCATGGGAAAGATGACAAAGACTCCGTTCACTGGACACGGAGAAAGAGCGAGCGAGCTCTTGGGACTCATACACAGTGATGTGTGTGGTCCAATGTCTACACATGCGCGAAATGGTTATTCATACTTCATTACTTTCACCGATGATTTCTCTAGGTATGGGCATGTCTTCTTGATGAAGCACAAATCCGAGGCCTTTGAGAAATTTCAAGAATACAAGAATGAAGTTGAAAAACAAACAGGCAAAAGTATCAAGATCCTAAGATCGGATCGAGGAGGAGAATACTTAAGTGCCGAGTTTCTGGGCTTCTTAAAAGAGAATGGAATTCTCTCTCAACTTACTCCCCCATACACACCACAACACAACGGTGTATCGGAAAGGAGGAATCGAACCCTATTGGATATGGTCCGTTCCATGATGAGTAAGGCTGAGTTGCCGCGATCCTTCTGGAGTTATGCACTAGAAACAGCTGCATATCTCTTGAACAAGGCTCCAACCAAGACTGTGCCTACCACCCCATATCAGATGTGGAGTGGGAAGAAACCCTGTCTCAAGTACCTTAAGACATGGGGATGTCCAGCTTTTGTAAAAAAGCAGCATGCGGACAAGCTCGAGGCACGTTCAGTACTGTGTAAGTTTGTGGGATACCCGAAGAACTCCAGGGGGTATCTTTTCTATTCCGCAGAGGAACAAAAGGTTTTTGTTTCTCAGCATGCCCACTTCTTGGAAACTGAATTTTTAGAAAATCAGATAAGTAGGAGCGCAATAGAACTGGAAGAAATTCCAGAACCACAAGCTATTACTGAAAGCTTGGAAGAACCAGAAGTTTCAAGAGAACCGGACATCCCAGCGCCACTCCGCAGGAGTAGTAGGCAGTCTCATCCGCCCGAGAGATACTACGGTTTTCTCATAGACGGGGATAGAGAGGATTGCACCATGGATTATGGTGAGCCTACTAGCTTCCAGCAAGCCATCCAGAGCGGCGACTCGGTAAAATGGCTGGATGCAATGAGGGCCGAGATGGAGTCCATGTACACCAACAAAGTTTGGACTTTGGACTTTGCACCAGAAGGGGTAAAACCCGTAGGCTGCAAATGGATCTTCAGAAAGAAGATTGGTGTAGATGGGCAGGTTGAGACCTATAAAGCTAGACTTGTAGCAAAGGGTTTTCGTCAAAGACCTGGTTTGGACTATGACGAGACCTTTTCTCCAGTAGCTATGCTGAAATCCATTCGGATCCTTCTTGCCATTGCTGCTTTCCACGATTATGAAATCTGGCAGATGGACGTAAAGACGGCTTTCCTAAATGGAAATTTGGAAGAGTGCGTCTATATGGATCAGCCGGAGGGATTTAATCAGAGTGGGAGCAGCGGTAGAGTGTGCAAGTTGCTGAAGTCCATCTATGGACTTAAGCAGGCATCGCGGAGTTGGAACATCTGCTTTGATGATACTGTCAAAGAATTCGACTTTATCAAAAACCCAGATGAACCATGCATTTACAGTAAGATTGTAGGGAGAACTGTGGTATTCCTCGTCTTGTACGTGGATGACATTCTCCTAATAGGAAATGATATTCCTATGCTACAGTCAGTCAAAGGATTCTTGTCGCAGAGGTTCTCCATGAAGGACCTGGGCGATGCCAACTACATTCTGGGGATCCAGATCTATCGTGATAGATCTAAGAGGATGTTGGGACTTTCACAGTCAAGGTACATTGACACCATACTGAAAAGGTTCAGTATGGAAGATTCCAAGCGCGGTAATCTACCGGCTTGTCACGGGATCACCCTCTCCAAAGAGATGTCTCCCAAGACTGATTTGGAAAGGGATCGCATGTCTATTATACCCTACGCTTCTGCGGTAGGCTCTATAATGTATGCGATGTTGTGTACCAGACCAGATGTGGCATACGCATTGAGCGTTGTAAGCCGGTATCAGTCAAACCCAGGGGAGAAACACTGGATAGCGGTAAAGAACATTCTCAAGTACCTGAGAAGGACTAAGGAGATGTTCTTGGTGTATGGCGGAAAAGACCTCCAGCTCGAGGCCTTTGCTGACTCCAGCTTCCAGAGTGACAAGGATGACTCCAAGTCCATGTCGGGTTATGTCTTTACCCTCAATGGAGGGGCGGTTTGCTGGAAGAGTTCCAAGCAGGAGACCGTTGTAGACTCAACAATGGAAGCGGAGTACATAGCTGCTTGCGATGCCGCAAAGGAAGCTGTCTGGATGAAGAAGTTCCTCACGGAGCTTCAGGTGGTTCCTACCATTGTTGATCCAATACCGCTGTATTGCGACAACAACGGAGCTATAGCTTTAGCGAAGGAACCCAGGTCCCATCAAAAGTCCAGGCACATTTTGAGGCGGTACCACCTGATCAGGGAGATCATAGATCGCCAGGAGATCGAGGTAAAGAGAGTTAATACGGAGAACAACACTGCAGATCCACTCACGAAGGCCCTACCCCAGACTCAGTTCGAGCGGCTGATCGAGATGATAGGTCTTCGATACGCCAGTACATGGCCTTAGTGCAAGTGGGAGATTGTTAGTGTATATGCCCTAGAGGCCATTACTGTATCATACTAGTTTGTATATTACTTAATGGAAGCTTGGGATATTCACAGTTGTATATACAATCTTGCTCGAAATGGTAGTATGCTACTTGGTTTGTCTCTGCTTTAATATGTGCATGTGTTTCTTTTAGCATATTGCGGGTATACATATTAGTAGAGCTCTTAGGATCTTTGCTTGATTACCAGCGTTGTGATGGCGCTCGCACTCGTGGGAGCTGGGTAATCTATAAGCACATCCTTATACAGGTCCCTGGTCGTTGGACTATCGAGACAGGGCATCGATACTCCGGAGTAGACTAGCGTATGCGCTTCTCATCCCAGTGTGGGAGACGGTCTGTCCCACAGCCGTTAGTACGTCGTACTTGGGATAGTATGCGGGTGCTCGTTAGGTTACGAGTACACTGGACAGGACTCGTCGGGAACTGTTGGTTGGTAATATACCTATCGTCAGTTATCAGTTCCCAGGTGACATGAGTACAGCTTAGTCCGCTGACTTGACACTGTCACTTAGCCTCGAGTGTGTTCCCACTGCACTTTGATTACTACCCTACCACGGCTTGAAGGAGTCGTGCAAACAGGTAGTTTTTGGGTGCAGTCCCGAAGCACTTGGAGGCAGTGACGGTTAGACAGGATTCGTCTCTCCCGGTATTGGGGGTTGACATCGCGCTGTGTCCAGGAGAGCCATTACACGAGTAGTCCCTGGCCAGGGCAAGCGAGATATACTGGTAGGTTTCCAGTGTTATCTCAGGGTGTTCTGGGCTACACTCCGACACAACTTGTACCGCTATTAGGGGACTGACGTTCACCGCCCCCCTAGGCCCGCCATGCGATGTATCAGACGAACAGACCGGACTGTACGGAGACTGTCACATACAGGCTCAGTAGGAGTGCAGATGGGGTTCACCTCGTCAGTCTTCTTATCGACATCTACCTGGGGACCGTTACGTACAGCTAGTGCCGCTTGCGGTCTGTGGTTAAACCCACTGCCAGCGTAGTGTCGAGTCTTTAGAGTCCCACACAGAGAGCTGTTCGCCTTTAGGCAAAATGAGTAGAGGTCGCATGGTTTTTGCGACAGGGTTCGTTCGCATCCGCGCACTTGTGCACGTTTGCTGTCCGGACAGTTTTTACTAGCGGGCTTTGGTTTAAGCCGGATCCTAGTATATGATTGAGATTGGTTTTTCTCAGAGTATTCGTGTTCCTCGGATCACGAATGCGGGTGCGTATGCACAGTTGCTTGAGATTGGGGGAGAGGACCTTGTTTAGGGTTAATGGCTTTTGTCATTTTATTAACCCTATTGATTTTGTGTGGATTATTGTTAATTGATAATTAGCTTAATAATTGTGCATGGTTGTTGTTGACAATTTGACTTCATTGACTTGTTGACCAAGGTTGACACTTTGACCATCATCATTTGTTTTGGAAGATGCTCTTTGATCTTTGCAAAATTGAAATGATAATGGTCATGTCATGATTTATCATGACAATTTTCAAGCTAATTATCCAATTAAAATTATCCACACATATTAGTGAGAATGGCTCACTAATAATTCATTCTCTCATATTATTTCTCTCTCTTGCTCATCCTCTCCCTCAAGCTCTCTCCCACTCATGTGTTGAGAAACAAAAAAAGCTTGAGAAAAACCCTCTCTTGATCTTCTCTACTCTCTTCTAGGGTTCAAGTCTTAGCATTTCTTGCACTCTAGTTACTCCTAGCTTGGAGTTGAAGCTAAAGGTAGTGGCTTTCGGGTGGATCGTTCTTTGACGGAAGGAGACGAGCAAGGTGAACTCTTTCAACCATTCCAAGGAGCAAGGAGAGAAGGACTTTGAGCTCAAGGTATAACCTTTCCATCACTTAGCTACTTTGTAGTTAGGGTTAGCAAGTTTATGTTTAGCAAAGATCCTTAAAGCATAGTCCATGTTGCCTATAGTTGATAAAAATCCAATTTTTATTATGTTTTCCGCCTCCCCGTAAGCACCGGGGTGGGCAACACGGACTTACAATTTTTATCTTGTCTCTTTTATTTATTGTCTTGTAATTTTATTATCTTGTATTGTAATTTTATTATTTGTTGTTAACTAGTTGTTGTTATTTCTTTTCTTGTTCTCTTTTCTTTTCTTCTTTTATCCGTATTTTCAAGCGATGATACTTGACGGAGTTCCTTGCTAAGGTGAGGACCCAAGAGTTAGCTTGCTTCACTTGTAAAACCGTATTTTCCTCTTTTCTTCCTTCGTGTTTTGTTTTCTTTTCTTTTATGATGTGTGAATAATTTCTCTCTTGTTAAGGCTAAGGAAGGTGGTATGAGGGACTGAGAAATCCCTTGTGCTTCTCTTCGCCAAACATCTTGAAACGAACTCCGACCAAACAAACGCAACCCCCTCACTTAGGCGCGCTATACGTGACATATAGCCACGACCTAAGTTGAGAAGTCCTTTAAGCGCACTACAACGTGACATGTAGTTATGACTTATTTGGATACATGGTTGCGGGTGTTTAGCCGAGAGTTGGAAATAAGCGTATTTAGCGGACGGACAAGGGGCACTAGGAATGGATTTAGCGTTGGAAAGATTGCTTAAACTCGCAAATCCCATTCCTATGTCCTCCTAATCCCCGCTACTTTCGATTATCCCAAAATCGTCTTAAGAATGGCAAAAGACATGCACAAGACTAATCCTAACTCTACTAATCGACCTTAACCTTAACAAGCTTACTTGAACATAAATACGAACACTTAGGATAGACTAGAATATACATATACATATTCTTTATTGACTCGTCTAAAACTCGAACGGACATACAACCATCTCCCTGTGGACCGACCCGTGCTCAACCGGCTAGCTGCGAAGCGACACCGTCCTGATCGCGGTTATAACTTTAGAACTTTGAACATCCGACACGCCAAAAGCGTGCGATCATAGAGGATGATGAAGTAGGAAATAGGCTCACTTTAGTTTTATTTTTCTCACAATATTTTCTCACTTTAGAAAAAGCTAGCAATTTTTTTCTCTCATGAAGAAGAAGATGATGTGATCAAGTAAAGAATGAACTCATGAGGTGAGAATATAAAGAATATAAACCATGGGTGAGTTAGTGTCATACACTAACTCATGTAGAGACTTATCTAGGGTAAAGGATAATGGTTAGGTTAACAAATATCTCAAGCAAAATAAAAAGAGTGGACTTGGTCAATGGTTATCAAGAAGCTTTCTCAAAGCTTCTGCCATGACAAAATCCATCAATTTGTAATTACTTAGATAAATATAAACCCTAGGATTATCCTAACTATAGTGTAAGTCTCATACACCCATGAACCATGTATCATCAAGCATGACACAATAAAATGTACATTAATATATATCACATATATACTATATGCACACAAGTGAGAAAAAGAAATGTTTAGTGAGCAAATATTAGTTAATGTAAGTTAATATATCAAATATATAATTATACATTAAATTATCAAATCAACACTTGATTTAATAATCCGGCTATATCACATACAACCGACTAATATCATATGAGTCAACTTATCGAATAAACACTTGATCCGATAACCAGTCTATATCACATATAACCGATTGATATCACATATCGCGAGAATAGAATACAGTATCACATACTCGTATTAATCTCGATCCCGCACATATCACATATGTGCTCCTACTTTGTTTCGCATCAACCAGGAAACCTCTGTGTAGGACTCTAAAGACTCGTCAATACGCCGGCAGTAGGTGATGATCATATCAAGCACCCATAAGCCGCAAGCAGTCTGCTAAACGTAACGGCCACCCGAGTATTGAGTGAACAGAATATCAACAGGCAAGCCTGCTCATACTCCTGCGAATCCAATCAGTAACACTACCGTACAGTCCGGTCTCTTTGTCTGATATGTCGCATATCACAGCCTGGGAGTGGTATAACGTCAGACCCTGATAGCCTGATAAGTCATGCCGATGCAAGGTCCATAGCGGTTCGAGAAACTACTGATAACACTTACCGGTAGATCTCAGCAATCTTGGCCAGGGATTTCCTGTTATGGCCAATCGAGCATAGCGCAACATCAACTCCCAATACCGGGAGAGACGAATCCCCTCGCATTGCTCATTGCCTCTATGTGACTCGGGACTATACCCAAAAACCATCGTTTTGCACGATCTCTTGACCGTGGTAAGGTGGAAATCAAAGAACAGTGGGAATCACACAAGACTCTATGACGATCTCGGGTCGACAGACTAACCTGTACCGGTGTCACCAAAGAACTGCTATCTGACAATAGGTATAAGACCATCTAGGAGTTCTCGGCGAGTCCGTTCAGTGTACCCACTCTCCACTGAGCACCCGTGTACCTTCTCTGATGTCAAACACCAATGGATATAGGATCATCTATCGCCCATTATATGGGTCGAGAAGCGTATACTCTAGTCTACTCTGGAGTATCGATTCCCTGTCTCGATACTCTTACGACTAGGAACATTTGAAGGATATACTTGCCGACTACCTCTGCCCTACTAGTATGATCCGCATCATAATCCTGGTAGTCAAGTACTCATCCTATGGGCTTTATTATAGATAGACAATAAGTATACATGTTAAGATAAAGAACAACAAGATAGAATACTATCATGTCGAGCAAGAAAGTCCTCCCTATATATGTCCGAGCATCCACTATAATATACATCACATGTACAGTAATGGCCTCTAGGGCATACATATAACTAAAAATCTCCCATTTGCAGTAAGGCCATTTGTTGTAGTATCCCATACCTAACAATATAGCAGAGGTTATAGTATCCCATACTCAACCATCCCATAGAAGTCTCTCTAAGGAAAGGCATTTGTGAGTGGATCTGCCGTGTTATCCTTTGTATCAATTCTCCTGACCTCGATCCCTGGGAGATCAACCATCTCCCTGATCAGGTAATACTTGCCTCAGAATATGTCTGGAACGCTGATGGGATCTGTGTTCCTAGGCCAAAGCCACAACTCCATTATTGTCACAATAACAGTTATTGGACGCTCAATGGTGTAGGGTTCCTAGGCACGCTAGTGAGGTCTCCCAAGCCATCAACCATGGCAATTTAAAAAATTATGGTGCCTACAAACCCTAAACTACGGATCGATAACTAGATGTCTAGGCGAACAAGAACTAGTTAACACTTAACTATTGGGAATACGGAAATACAACCTTTGTAGATCCGGTGCTCCACCTCCATAGCTCCGCAACGAGGTCCTCTCCGCTGTCCAAATCAAATCCGGGCTCTAGAGTCGGCTTCGTCGGAGAATGGGCAAGCTAGGTCGTCGATGTCCATGCCGAAGATGATCTACGTCGAGGCATCGCTAGATCAAGCTCACAACTTCACCAAGTCATGAAACTTGTGAAGTAAACACACTCTACTACTTGGCAAGAGGTAGAGGATGAAGAAATAGGAGTTAGGTTAACTTTAGAATTGGATTTCTCACTCTAATTCATCAATCACCATTGATGAGGTAAGCTTTCTTCTTTGAGTTCAAGGAAGAAGAAGAAGGAAATAGTTATGATAAGTTTTTGAAAAAGAAAAGAAAAATCAATTCTTATCATAAAACTAACTATGGTAATGTGTAGAGAATTAACCAAGGTTAGTTGAATGGTTAGGGTTAAGAATGAGATAAGAATGGTGGACTTAGGTCAAAGCTTCATGAAGTTTCAACTAAACAACAAAAGAAGCCACCATTCTTTTTTCATTTTCTTTTCTCATTTTCTTTTATTCATTTATCAAAAAGAATAAATGAATAATTAAGAAAATAAAACCCTAAACATAAACAAAACCATGGTTCAAACTTTACACTTAACCAAAGTGGTATGCATCATCAAACATGATACAAACAAGTGCACAAAACCATATCACATATGTAATGCGCACATCCGAGTGAGAAAATCCATTTAAAGTGAACCAATACTAGTTAATGAAAAGTAATATATCAAATATATAAATATGCATTAAATCATTAAATCAACACTTGATTCAATGATCCGGTTATGTCGCACACAACCGACTAGTATACAATATATCGGCTTATCGAATCAACGCTTGAATCGATAACTAGGTTATATCGCATACAACCATTCGATACATTTATCGCGAGAATAGAATACGGTATCACATACACGTATTATTCTCGGTCCCGCACATATCTCATATGCGCTCCTATTTCGTTTCGCTTGAGCCAGGAAACCTCTGTGTAGGACTCTAAAGACTCGTCAATACGCCGGCAGCGGATGATGATCATATCAAACATCCACAAGCCGCAAGAGGTCTGCTAAACGTAACGGCCACCCGGGTATTGAGCGATCTGAAGATCGACGAGCAAGCCCGCTCACACTCCAGTGAATCCGACTAGTAACACTACCGTACAGTCCGGTCTGATTGTCTGATATGTCGCATATCTCGCCTAGGGGTGGTAAACGTCAGACCCCAATAGCTCAATAAGTCGTGTCGATATGAGGTCTATAACTGTTCGAGAAACTACTGGTAACACTTACCAGTAAATCTCAGCAACCCTGGCCAGGGATTTCCTGTTATAGCCAATCGAACACAGCGCAACATCAACCCCCTATACCGGGAGAGACGAATCCCCTCCTATCGCTCATTGCCTCCATGTGACTCGGGACTGTACCCAAAAACCACCGTTTTGCACGCCCTCTTGGACGTGGTAAGATGGAAATCAAAGCACACTGGGAACCACACAAGACTCTATGACGATCTCGGGTCAACAGACTACTCTGTACCAGTGTCACCAGAGAACTGCCATCTGACGTGAGGTATAATACCATCTGGGAGTTCTCGGCGAGTCCGTCCAGTGTACCCAGTCTCTACTGAGCACCCGTATATCTCCTCTGATGTCAAACACCGATGGATATGGGATCATCCATCGCCCATCTATATGGGTCGAGAAGGTATACGCTAGTCTACTCTGGTATATCGATGCCCCGTCTCGATACACCCACGACTAGGGACTTTGAAGGATGTACTTATAGACTACCATGTCCCCACTAGTATGATCCGCATCATAGTCCAGGTAGTCAAGTACAGATCCTAAGGGCTTTACCAACATGTAACAGAGAGACAATCAGCATACACGTTAAGGTAAAGGGTAACCAGATAGCATACTATCATATCGAGCAAGAAAGTCCTCCCTATATATGTCCCAGCATCCACTACAATATACATCCTATGTATAGTAATGGCCTCTAGGGCATACATATAACTAACAATCTCCCACTTGCACTAGGGCCATCTGTAGCAGTGGTTTGAAGTATCTCATACTCAACCATCCCATAAAAGTCTCTCTTTGGGAACAGGCCTTTGTGAGTGGATCCGCTGTGTTGTCCTCTTGATCTACTCTCCTAACCTCGATCACCCTGGAGATCAATCATCTCCATGATCAAGTGATACTGCCTTAGAATATGTCTGGATCACTGATGGGACCGGCGTTCCTTGGCAGAAGCCACAACTCCATTGTCACACAATGGGAGGAACTAAGTTCATCTCATGAACCAATATACACCCAAACAGCCTCTTTGGTAGCATCTTAAGTAGCGATGTATAATGCCTTTATCGTCTAGTATGTCACGGTATCTAGCTTGGAACTCTTCCAACATACCGTCCCTTTACTGAGGGTAAAGACAATGCCTGTGACTGACATTCAGTCGTCTTTATCACCCGGGAACCCTTCCAGTGATTCTTCTCAGGATCGATTGACACCATCTCACTACATCTAGTGAGTATCCTAACATCCATTTAGATCTATCTCATAAATCCAAAATCCAGGATTTAGTAGGTATCACTTTGATCCTAAGTGGAGAATCATTGTGATGAGCGGAGATTGATCGAGCGTAGCATAGGAAACTACTTCCCTATCAAGAGTATGTCATCCACGTACTCTACGAGAATCGTCACCATACTCCCTACTACCTTATTGTTTATACAAGGTTCATCTACCATTTTGATGATGTCAAACTCTTTGACTTATCCATCAAAACAGATGTTCCAACTCCGCGATGCCTGCTTTATCCTATAAAGCATCTTGCACACGTTTCCGCTGCTCCCACTGTCTACGAAGCCCTCTGGCTGTGTACTTATAGACGCTCTCTTCTAAATCATCATTTAGAAAAGCAGTCAAGACACCCAACCACCAGATATCGTAGTCATGGTATGTAGCCGTGACAAGTAGGATCTGGATGGACTTAAGCATAGGTACGGGAAAAAGTTTCATCATTATCCACGCCTGGTCAATGACGAAAACCTTTAACTTGTCTAGCTTTGAAAGTCTCAACTTTTCCATGTATACCAAGTAATCTTCTCAAGATATACTTGCTCCTGATGGGGATTTAACCCTTCAGATATTGCAACTAAAGTCCATACTTTGTTGGTGTACATGGATTCCATCTCAGATCGATAAACATCCAGCCATTCTTACAGAGTCTCACTCTTGATGGCCAGCTCGAAACTAGTTGGGTCATCATCTCATGATGCAATCCTCGCTCCCACTGTCATAGAGAAACTGAAGTATCTCTCAGGTGGATGAGGAACCCTACTAGATCGGCGGAGAGGCTGAGGTTCGTTGGTATCTACTGAATCCCTTGGTTCTATCAAATCATCTGCTGTAGTTCGTATAGCTGGAACTTTTCCAGTTCTACATTACAGACCTTGCCTCGAGCTTGTTCGAATTTTTCTTTCAGACATAGGCCGGACAACCCCAAATCTCTACCAACTTTAGATATGGGCTCTTCCCTTTCCATATCACATATGAAGCGGTAGGCAACTGATTTGATTCGAACCCTATTCAATAGGTATGCAGCTTCTCAAGCGCATATTTCCCAAAAAGGAAATAGGTAACTCAGTATTACTCATCATAGAGCACACCTTATCACATAGGGTGTAATTGCTCCACCCCGATATACCATCGTGCTATGGTGTATTCGGAGGAGTAATGCTGAGAGAGAATCTCATTCTCCTTTAGAATAGTCCAGGAATTCCATGCACAAGTATTCTCCTCCCTGATCTCATCATAGGACATAATACTTATACCCGTATTTTGGTTTTCTACTTCTAGCTTATATTCTGTGAATATCTCAAAAGGTTCGGACTCATGTTTCAACAGGAACATATGACTGAATCTTGAGAGATTATCAGAGAACGTAATGAAGTATAAAGAACCAATCTTGGCATGTGTAGACAGGGGACCTTCATATACATCAACATGTATCATCCCAAGAGTTTACTAACTCTTTCTCTATTTCCAGTAAACGGAGCTATGGTCATCTTATCTTTGTGACATGACTGGCGAGTTTCACAAGATGTAAATTCAAACTGATTTAAATATGCATCTTTATGTAACTCTAGCTAGTCGGGTCACATTGATCTGACCTAGTCTACAATGCCTCAAGAAGAATTCGTTCATTTCTGAACTCTTCCCCTTGTGTGTGTTCCATATACTAAAGAACTGTCGTTTGATTTAGAACATTAATGCTTTTAGATAACGTGCCTGATCTGATCAACTTTTGATATAGGAAATGTTCAAAACATTATCCAACAATACAAAATTTTATCATTTCTTTACAGATAAAGAGACTGATATGATTTTGTATATCAGGTTCGGTATCTAATAACATTCGTTCAGAATCAATGTATTGGTAATACAGGGTGACAGTGACCGACAGACTTGGCTGCAACATTTGCCCCGTTTTCTGCCTCATGAAACTTATCACCCGTTCTCAGTTCTCTACCTTTCTGCAGCCCTATGTAACATATTACATATCTGGGATCCTGATCTGGTATCACATACCCAGGACGTAGAGGATACAGAGAAACAGTTCTACATAATGAACACACCCGAAGATGATGCATCAGCATGCACTCTCTTCGTTTGGGCGGCACGGGAAATCTGGTATTCCCCAATTTCCTGCTCTGTCTTATAACAATTATAAGTTGGAGCGGGACCAACGTTCCCCAGCTCAGTAAAACAAGCGGGTTCGGTCAATATTCCGTATTATTATCTTGATTAAGGCGTGATATGGTCGCTACCTGGAGAGAGAGAGAAGAAAACACTCAGCGTGCGCTCTGTCAAGAATAGATTGGTTATTATTTTATCTAATCAGGATGGCTCCCACTGCTTTTTATCAAATCTTCCTTCAAACCCTAAAAGGAAAGACTAGCCGGGATTAATTACACACTACAAGTTCGCCAATCTTTCAGCCAGGCCAGTGTCGGTACTTTGAGGGAGGTCCCCCGTGCTTTCGCACGAACCTAATTAATGTAAACCTCGTTTTCCCAGAGGCGTAACCTCGTTAACACTTTTCTAGACACCTACTTGATCGGCTAATTGTAATGTATAAAACTCTCCCAGGAGTAACTCTTACTCGCAGCGGGTATCGGGATCCAACTATCTCATAGAAGGTATGCAATCTCATTGCAAATTTCAACACTTGAAATTCCCGATAATATTTTGCCCCTAGCTCGCTATGACCTTGACGGAGGCCAAACAACCCATAGTCCGCTAGTCAAGTTCAACCCGTCATTTCCTGATTGAATTAAACCCACCCGCACGACCCTTGACGGAGGCCAAACAACGCCGTACGAATACCCTAATCCAATCGCATCATATGCTAGCAGATAAGCACGAGTTAGCTACCGTACACTACGCCTTGACGGAGGCCAAACAACCGCAGCACGAATACTAACTAGTACGTATCTGAAATGACGGAGGGCTACGACAGGTTTTTATGAAAACCTATTGCGTAATGAACTTGATATCGTTGTAGAATCAAATGATTTTAAAATGGAGTGCTTTTGAGGCTTTTCTAGTTTTGCTAAAGGAGTCACTCCCGGTGAAGGGATCGTCGGTCCTTTCCTCGTCGAATGAGGTGCGGGATATATCACATATATCGCTGTGCAAAGCAAGAACTGTAGCTACCTGTTTTATTTTGAAATTCGATTCTACAACATCTTAGGTTTCTTTTATTTCATTAATCACATTAATGAAGTCCCATCATTTAAGTACCTAAACATCACAGATAAATACGACGTACACTTATGCCATCCGCATTCGCCTCGATGTCCCCTCGTGCACCGTTAGGTTAGGTAACTAACGGCAGAGCAGGGCAGGGCTAGCGCGGGTGTAAAACATAAGTAACGTCTATATAATATATCATATATACTATATACTGTACCTATCATAGAACATCACATGATCACATCACAGATATCGCAGCAGAAGAATCATATGAAATATTGGATATACTAGGACGTCCGTGTTTTCAATACGAGCCAGTATAAAACACGGATTCCACGGTCGTGATGAATAGCCAAACCCACACCCCTAGACCCCTACGAGAGCGGCAAGCAACCCTACCAATTCTGGAGTTAGGAGACCCGGACTCGACTCCTCGAGTTGGTCTCCCACTGGACTCCAGAACCCGGTTACTTGTGCCCTCCTCCTTGGGTCTATCCTAGTGCGGAAAAGTAAATAATATACAACAGGTGACAACTCCCGCAACCTGGAAGCGCCCCAATAAAAGAATATTACATATAAGTTTTTACATGAATGAAAATGAAAAACACTCATCTCACATAAAAAACCCCGGCTATTCAAAACACGACGATCCAATATAACATATCCAGCAACACATAACATCACATGTCATCAACGTAAGTAAATATGTCTATCCCAATTGTCGTTGACATATAGCAACGAAACCGGCGATATCACATATTACACTTACGGTCACAGAAAAGAAAGTGTAAAACTACAACAGTTGGAATCCGCAACCACCTCAGACATCGCATGCCTGATTAAATGAATTCCTTAGACATCGCATGCCTAACAATTATAAACCCCGCATTTTAGTCTCAAAATCGAAAACACTTTTCAATATCAAGTCGGGCAATTCAACAAGATTCCCGACATCCTGATCGAATGCTCGTCGCAAACTTCAGTAGGCGGCCGCACCCCCGATACCGTCGACGAAGTGCACCAAGGCGGAACACCGTTACCGGGAGCACCCGAACGGATGCTTTCGGCGACGGGGTTCTCCTATAGTAACTTGGTCGGGGCTATGGAGTGAGGCTGTCTATTAAGTTTACCCGGCGAGTATCCGCGTACGCTACGTGATTGCGACGGACTTTTGATCACATCAAAATTCCGTGGCAACCGATCAAGTGAGACTAAACTGCTATGTTTATAACATTCATTCAGTTATCTCATAACTATTGTGAATTCCAATTATTGTATCCCATTCCAGATAAATAGAAAATGTTAAACTTTCCGATCGAACATTCTAACACCCAAGTTTTCCCGATACAGATCAACACATGAAACTAGTCTAACAACATTCAGTTCGTACCTCAGTACCAACGGTCCAGCCGTAGAAGGGTCAAGCCAACGCCTCACATGTGGCACGCCGTACTGCCCCAAACCCGAAGGTTCAAAGGGCAGTTCAAGACGGTCACATAATCGAGTTAAGGTTTGTGTCTTCTAGAGGGACCATCGCGTTACTTGTACTACTTAGAACGTCGTTAAACTACGGAAAAATCCAACACTTGGAAATTTCCCGACAGGGGAAAAATTGGGTATTTATATCCGGTCGAACTTTTTAACATATCCTAAAATTTATCCGGAAAGCCACACAGACAAAATTTGATACCCCGATCGAAATACCGAATCCTCAAAACAACTGCAGAAAAATCAGCTCTTGAAAAAATATCAAAAATACCCAGGAAAACCAGCACAGCACAATATGAATTACTGTAGAAATTTGGATGCCAAAAACGACAAATTGGCCGTGCTTCCGCCGTACGAGCCATGCTCGTGCCGCGGAAGCGCGGCGCACTGTTAGAATTAGGCAACCGAATTTTACAGTTTCTCTTATAATTGCCTGCTGATTTTTCTGAATATTTTTAATGTTGAAAAATCCCAGATTTTAAAAATTGGACAGAGAGCATGTTTGTTTTGGACTTTCGGGTTCGATCGGACTTCAATTTCCGTCTGGACTTCGCCTAAGGCTCTAGCTAGGCTCTGATACCACTGTAGGGTTCCTAGGCACGCTAGTGAGGTCTCCCAAGCCATCAACCATGGCAATTTCAAAAATTATGGTGCCTACAAACCCTAAACTACGGATCGATAACTAGATGTCTAGGCGAACAAGAACTAGTTAACACTTAACTATTGGGAATACGGAAATACAACCTTTGTAGATCCAGTTCTCCACCTCCATAGCTCCGCAACGAGTTCCTCTCCGCTGTCCAAATCAAATCCGGGCTCTAGAGTCGGCTTCGTCGGAGAATGGGCAAGCTAGGTCGTCGATGTCCATGCCGAAGATGATCTACGTCGAGGCATCGCTAGATCAAGCTCACAACTTCACCAAGTCATGAAACTTGTGAAGTAAATACACTCTACTACTTGGCAAGAGGTAGAGGATGAAGAAATAGGAGTTAGGTTAACTTTAGAATTGGATTTCTCACTCTAATTCATCAATCACCATTGATGAGGTAAGCTTTCTTCTTTGAGTTCAAGGAAGAAGAAGAAGGAAATAGTTATGATAAGTTTTTGAAAAAGAAAAGAAAAATCAATTCTTATCATAAAACTAACTATGGTAATGTGTAGAGAATTAACCAAGGTTAGTTGAATGGTTAGGGTTAAGAATGAGATAAGAATGGTGGACTTAGGTCAAAGCTTCATGAAGTTTCAACTAAACAACAAAAGAAGCCACCATTCTTTTCTCATTTTCTTTTCTCATTTTCTTTTATTCATTTATCAAAAAGAATAAATGAATAATTAAGAAAATAAAACCCTAAACATAAACAAAACCATGGTTCAAACTTTACACTTAACCAAAGTGGTATGCATCATCAAACATGATACAAACAAGTGCACAAAACCATATCACATATGTAATGCGCACATCCGAGTGAGAAAATCCATTTAAAGTGAACCAATACTAGTTAATGCAAAGTAATATATCAAATATATAAATATGCATTAAATCATTAAATCAACACTTGATTCAATGATCCGGTTATGTCGCACACAACCGACTAGTATACAATATATCGGCTTATCGAATCAACGCTTGAATCGATAACTAGGTTATATCGCATACAACCATTCGATACATTTATCGCGAGAATAGAATACGGTATCACATACACGCATTATTCTCGGTCCCGCACATATCTCATATGCGCTCCTATTTCGTTTCGCTTGAGCCAGGAAACCTCTGTGTAGGACTCTAAAGACTCGTCAATACGCCGGCAGCGGATGGTGATCATATCAAACATCCACAAGCCGCAAGCGGTCTGCTAAACGTAACGGCCACCCGGGTATTGAGCGATCTGAAGATCGACGAGCAAGCCCGCTCACACTCCAGTGAATCCGACTAGTAACACTACCGTACAGTCCGATCTGATCGTCTGATATGTCGCATATCTCGCCTAGGGGTGGTAAACGTCAGACCCCAATAGCTCAATAAGTCGTGTCGATATGAGGTCTATAACTGTTCGAAAAACTACTGGTAACACTTACCAGTAAATCTCAGCAACCCTGGCCAGGGATTTCCTGTTATAGCTAATCGAACACAGCGCAACATCAACCCCCTATACCGGGAGAGACGAATCCCCTCCTATCGCTCATTGCCTCCATGTGACTCGGGACTGTACCCAAAACCCACCGTTTTGCACGCCCTCTTGGACGTGGTAAGATGGAAATCAAAGCACAGTGGGAACCACACAAGACTCTATGACGATCTCGGGTCAACAGACTACTCTGTACCAGTGTCACCAGAGAACTGCCATCTGACGTGAGGTATAATACCATCTGGGAGTTCTCGGCGAGTCCGTCCAGTGTACCCAGTCTCTACTGAGCACCCGTATATCTCCTCTGATGTCAAACACCGATGGATATGGGATCATCCATCGCCCATCTATATGGGTCGAGAAGGTATACGCTAGTCTACTCTGGTATATCGATGCCCCGTCTCGATACACCCACGACTAGGGACTTTGAAGGATGTACTTATAGAGTACCATGTCCCCACTAGTATGATCCGCATCATAGTCCAGGTAGTCAAGTACAGATCCTAAGGGCTTTACCAACATGTAACAGAGAGACAATCAGCATACACGTTAAGGTAAAGGGTAACCAGATAGCATACTATCATGTCGAGCAAGAAAGTCCTCCCTATATATGTCCCAGCATCCACTACAATATACATCCTATGTATAGTAATGGCCTCTAGGGCATACATATAACTAACAAATGGTAGGAACCATGTTCATCTCATGAACAAGAAATGTCCAGACAGCCACTTTGGTAGTATCGTTGGTAGCAATGTATTTAGCCTTTATCTTCTAGTATGTCACGGTATCTATCTTGGAACTCTTCCAACATACCGTCCCTCTAATGAGGGTAAAGACAATGCTTGTGACCGACTATCAGTCGGCCTTATCACTCTGGAACCTCGAACCAAGAACATTCTTTTAGTGCTTCTCAAGTACTTAAGAATGTCCTCCACAGATGTCCAGTGATTCTCCCAAGATCCGATTGATTCCTGATCACTACACCCAGTGAGTCATCTACATCTGGTCTGGTACATAACATCGTACACATGACAGAGCCTACTGCCGAAGCATAGGGTATCCCTTGAACGCGAGCCCTTTCCAAATCAGTCTTGGAAGACTTCTTTTTGGAGAGAGTGATCCATGAGTAAGTGGGCGAACCACCATGCTTAGAATCTTCCATACTAAACCCCTTTAGTATAGTGTTAATATACCTGGATTTGGGACACTCCCCAACATCCACTTAGGTCTATCACCATAGATCATAATCCACAAGATGTAGTAGGTATCATCCAGATCTTCCATGAAGAATCCTCGTGATAAGAGGAGCTTGACCGAGTGTAGCATAGGAAACCATTTCCTATCAAGAGTATGTCACCTACGTACAATACGTGGAAGACAACCTTACTCTCTACAACCTTCTTGTATATACAAGGTTCATCTACCATTTTGATGAAGTCAAACTCTTTGACTGCCGCACAAAACAGATGTTCCAACTCCGCGATGCACGCATTGATCCTGATGGACTTAAGCATAGCTTTGAAAGTCTCAACTTTTCCATTTACACCAATGATCTTCTCAAGATCCATTTGCTCCCAATGGGTTTTACCCCTTCAGGTGCAACATGCGAAGTCATACTTTGTTGGTGTATATGGATTCTATCTTTGATCGCATAGCATCCAGCCTTTTCATAGAGTCGCCCTTGACGACTGCAGCATTAACTTGTGCTCCGTTCGCTACTCTGAACGACATATCACCAGGTACAACTTTCCTACTTTTTCTCAGTCCCTGCAAAAAGTACAGATATGAGATCCTGATCCGGTATCAAGTACCCAGGAGGTAGGGCTGACCGTAAAGCGGTTCCCAATTACAAGAACACCTGAAGTAGATGCAAAACCATGCTTCTTCTTCAACTGGGTATCCTTGGAATCCATATAATCCTCTTTCCCTTGCTCATACTTATGACAGTTGTCACAAGTTAGAGCCGAACCAACGTTCCCCAGCCCCAAATAAGAATTCAGATCGGTCAAGCGATACATTTTATTATCTTGATTAGGGTGTGAAATGTAGGGTTCCTAGGCACACGAGTGAGGTCTCACAAGGCATCGATCATGCCAAATTAAAATTTTAACGGTGCCGAGAGACCCGACTACGGATCGATAACTAGATGTCTAGGCGAAAAAGAACTAGTTAACAAATTAACTAATGAGAATACGGAAATACAACCTTTGTAGATCCGGTGCTCCACCTCCATAGCTCCGCAACGAAGTCGTCTCCGCTGTCCAAAAGGAATCCGGGCTCTAGCGTCGTCTTCGTCGGAGAATGGGCGGGCTAGGTCGTCGATGTCCAAGCCGAAGATGATCTACGTCGAGGCATCGATGAATCAAGCTCCACCTTCACCAAGTCATGAAACTTGTGAAGGAAACACACTCTACTACTTGGCAAGAGGTAGAGGATGAAGAAATAGGAAGTGGGTAGACTTTAGAATTGGATTTCTCACTCTTTATCATCAATCACCATTGATGACCTAAGCTTTTCTTCTTGAGTTCAAGGAAGAAGAAGAAGAAAAGATATGATAAGATGAATAAATATTGAAAAAGAAAATCAATACTTATCATAACATGAACCATGGTCAAGTGTAGAGATTAAACTAGGGTTAATGGAGTGGTTAGGGTTAAGCATGAGACAAAATGGTTACTTAGGTCAAAGCTTCATGAAGCTTCAACTAGAATCCAAAACAAGCCACCATTTTCCTTTATGCTATTCATTTTTCCAAAAAGAATAAATGAACAAATAAATGAATAAGAAAATGTAAACCCTAACCATTACATAACCATGGTTTAAACTTTACACAAAACACAAGTAAACATGTATCATCAAACATGATACAATCAAGTGCACAAAATCATATCGCATATGCAATGCGCACACCCGAGTGAGAAAATCCATTTTAAAGTGAACCGATACTAGTTGATGCAAAGTAATATATCAAATATATAATTATGCATTAAATCATTAAATCAACACTTGATTTAACGATCCGGTCATGACGCACATAACCGACTGGTATCATTAGTAACATCTTATCGAATCAACACTTGATCCGATAACCCGGCTATATCGCATATAACCGATCAATGTCACATCGCGAGAATCGAATACAGTATCACATACTTGTATTATTCTCGGTCCCGCACATATCTCATATGTGCTCCTATTTCGTTTCGCTTGAGCCAGGAAACCTCTGTGTAGGACTCTAAAGACTCGTCAATACGCCGGCAGCGGATGATGATCATATCAAACATCCACAAGCCGCAAGCGGTCTGCTAAACGTAACGGCCACCCGGGTATTGAGCGATCTGAAGATCGACGAGCAAGCCCGCTCACACTCCAGTGAATCCAACCAGTAACACTACCGTACAGTCCGGTCTGATCGTCTGATATGTCGCATATCTCGCCTAAGGGTGGTAAACGTCAGACCCCAATAGCTCAATAAGTCGTATCGATATGAGGTCTATAACCATTCGAGATACTACTGGTAACACTTACCAGTAAATCTCAGCAACCCTGGCCAGGGATTTCCTGTTATAGCCAATCGAACACAGCGCAACATCAACCCCCTATACCGGGAGAGACGAATCCCCTCCTATCGCTCATTGCCTCCATGTGACTCGGGACTGTACCCAAAAACCACCGTTTTGCATGCCCTCTTGGACGTGGTAAGATGGAAATCAAAGCACAGTGGGAACCACACAAGGCTCTATGACGATCTCGGGTCAACAGACTACTATGTACCAGCGTCACCAGAGAACTGCCATCTGACGTGAGGTATAATACCATCTGGGAGTTCTCGGCGAGTCCGTCCAGTGTACCCAGTCTCTACTGAGCACCCGTATATCATCTCTGATGTCAAACACCAATGGATATGGGATCATCCATCGCCCATCTGTATGGGTCGAGAAGGTACACGCTAGTCTACTCTGGTATATCGATGCCCCGTCTCGATACACCCACGACTAGGGACTTTGAAGGATGTACTTATGGACTACCATGTCCCCACTAGTATGATCTGCATCATAGTCCAGGTAGTCAAGCACACATCCTAAGGGCTTTACCAACATGTAACAGAGAGACAATCAGTATACACGTTAAGGTAAAGTTCAACCAGATAGCATACTATCATTTCGAGCAAGAAAGTCCTCCCTATATATGTCCCAGCATCCACTACAATATACATCCTATGTATAGTAATGGCCTCTAGGGCATACATATAACTAACAATCTCCCACTTGCACTAGGGCCCTCTGTAGCAGTGGTTGAAGTATCTCATACTCAACCATCCCATAAAAGTCTCTCTCTGGGAAATGGCCTTTCGTGAGTGGATCCGCTGTGTTTGTCCTCTGAGTCTACTCTCCTAACCTCGATCCCTTGGAGATCAACCATCTCCATGATCAGGTGATACTGCCTTAGAATATGTCTGGATCACTGATGGGACGGACGTTCCTTGGCATAAGCCACAACTCCATTGTCACACAATGGTAGGAACGTAGTTCATCTTATGAACCAATATACATCCAAACAGCCTCTTTGGTAGCATCTTAAGTAGCGATGTATCGTGCCTTTATCGTCTAGTATGTCACGGTATCTAGTTTGGAACTCTTCCAACATACCGTCCCTTTACTGAGGGTAAAGACAATGCCTGTGACTGACTTTCAGTCGTCTTTATCACCCTGGAACCCTTCCAGTGATTCTCCCCAGGATCGATTGATACCATCTCACTACAGCTAGTGAGTATTCTAACATCCATTTGGATCTATCTCATAGGTCCAAAACCCAGGATTTAGTAGGTATCATTTTGATCCTACACGGAGAATCATTGTGATAAGTGGAGATTGACCGAACGTAGCATAGGAAACTCCTTCCCTATCAAGAGTATGTCATCCACGTACTCTACGAGGATCGTCACCATACTCCCTACTACCTTCTTGTTTATACAAGGTTCATCTACCATTTTGATGATGTCAAACTCTTTGACTGCTTCAACAAAACAGATGTTCCATCTCCGCGATGCCTGCTTTATCCTATAAAGCATCTTGCACACGTTTCCGCTGCTCCCACTGTCTACGAGGCCCTCTGGCTGTGTACTTATAGACGCGCTCTTCTAAAACATCATTTAGAAAAGCAGTCATGACACCCAACCACCAGATATCGTAGTCATGGTATGTAGCCGTGGCAAGTAGGATCTGGATGGACTTAAGCATAGCTACTTGAAAAGGTTTCATCATTTATCCACGCCTGGTCGATGACGAAAAACTTTAACAAGTCTTGCTTTGAAAGTCTCAACTCTTCCATGTACACCAAGTAATCTTCTCAAGATATACTTGCTCCTGATGGGGATTTAACCCTTCAGATATAGCAACCAAAGTCCATACTTTGTTGGTGTATAAGGATTCCATCTCAGATCGCTAAGCATCCAGCTATTCTTACAGAGTCCCACTCCTGATGGCCAGCTCGAAACTAGTTGGGTCATCATCTCATGATGCAATCCTCGCTCCCACTGTCATAGAGAAACCAAAGTATCTCTCAGGTGGGTGAGGAACCCTACTAGATCGGCGGAGAGGCTGAGGTTCGTTGGAATTTACTGAATCCTTTGTTTCTATCAAATCAACAGCTGCAGTTTGTATGGCTGGAACCTTTCCAGTTCTACATAACAGACTTTGCCTCGAGCTTGTCCAGATTTTGCTTTTAGACATAGGCCGGACAACCCCAAATCTTAACTGACTTAAGACATGGGCTCTTCCCATACCATATCACATATGAAATGGTAGGCAACTGATTTGATTCGAACCTAATTCAATAGGTATGCAGCTTCTCAAGCGCATAACTCCCAAAAGGAAAAAGGTAACTCAGTAGTACTCATCATAGAGCACACCATATCAAATAGGGTGTATCTGCTCCACCCCGATATACCATCGTGCTATGGTGTATACGGAGGAGTAATGCTGAGAGAGAATCTCATTCTCCTTTAGAATAGTCCAGAAATTCCGTGCTAAAGAATTCTCCTCCTTGATCACATCAAAGGACATAATACTTGTACCCGTATTTTGGTTCTCTACTTCTAACTTATATTCTGTGAATATCTCAAAAGGTTCGGACTTGTGTTTCAACAGGAACATATGTCTGAATCTAAAGAGATCATCAGAGAATGTAATGAAGTACAAAGAACCGGTCTTGGCATGTGTAGACAGAGGACCTTTATACATCAACATGTATCATCCCAAGAGTTCATTAACTCTTACTCTGTTTCCAATAAACGGAGCTATGGTCATTTTATCTTTGTGACTTGACTGGCAAGTTTCACAAGATGCAAATTCAAACTGATTTAAATATGCATCTAAATGTAACTTCTGCCAGTCGGATCGCATTGATATGACCTAGTCTACAATGCCTCAAGAAGGATTCGTTCATTTCTGAACTTTTCTTCTTGTGTGTGTTCCGTATACTAAGAACTGTAGTTTGATTTAGAACGTCAATGCTTTTAGATAACGTGCCTGAACCGATCAACTTTTGATATAGGAAATGTTCAAAACATTATCCATTAATACAAAATTTTATCGTTTCTTTACTGATAAAGAGACAGATATGATTTTGTATATCAGGTTCGGTATCTAATAACATTCGTTCAGAATCAATGTATTTGGAATACAGGGTGACAGTGACCAACAGACTTGGCTGCAACTCTTGCCCCGTTTTCTGCCTCATGAAACTTATCACCCGTTCTCAGTTCTCTACCTATCTGTAGCCCTATGTAACAGATTACATATCTGGGATCCTGATCTGGTATCACATACCCAGGACGTAAAGGATACTGAGAAACAGTTCTGTATAATGAACACACCGGAAGATGATGCATCAGCATGCACTCTCTTCGTTTGGACGGCATGGGAATTCTGGTAATCCCCAATTTCCTGCTCTGTCTTATAACAATTATAAGTTGGAGCGGGACCAACGTTCCCCAGCTCAGTATAACAAGCGGGTTCGGTCAATAATCCGTATTATTATCTTGATTAAGGCGTGATATGGTCGCTACCAGGAGAGAGAGAAGAAAACACTCAGCGTGCGCTCTGTCAAGAATAGATTGGTTTTTATTTTATCTAATCAGGATGGCTCCCACTGCTTTTTATCAAATCTTCCTTTAAACCCTAAAAGGAAAGACTAGCCGGGATTAATTACATACTACAAGTTCGCCAATCTTTCAGCCAGGCCAGTGTCGGTACTTTGAGGGAGGTCCCCCGTGCTTTCGCACGAACCTAATTAATGTAAACCTCGTTTTCCCAGAGGCGTAACCCCATTGACACCTTTCTAGACACCTACTTGATCGGCTAATTGTAATGTATAAAACTCTCCCAGGAGTAACTCTTACTCGCAGCGGGTATCGGGATCCAACTATCTCATAGAAGGTATGCAATCTCATTGCAAATTTCAACACTTGAAATTCCCGATAATTTTTTTTTTTTGCCCCGAACGATCTATGACCTTGACAAGGTCAACAAACCATAGACCGCAAGTCAAGTTCAACCCGTCATTTCTTGATTGAATCAAACCCACCCGCACGACCCTTGACAAGGTCAACAAGGCCGCACGACTACCCTAACCCAATCTGCATCATATGCATAAGCAGATAAATACTGGTTAGCTACCGCACATTGCGTCTTGACAAGGTCAACAAACGCAGCACGAATACTAAACAGGATTTATCTGAAATGACGGAGGGCTACGACAGGTTTTTCTGAAAACCTTTTGCGTAATGATCTTGATATCGTTGTAGAATCAAATGGTTTTTAAAATGGAGTGTTTTTGAGGCTTTTCTAGTTTTGCTAAAGGAGTCACTCCCGGTGAAGGGATCGTCGGTCCTTTCCTCGTCGAATGAGGTGCGGGATATATCATATATATCACTGTGCAAAGCAAAAACTCTTAAAAGCTATCAAAAGACAAACCGAGTGTGTAGCATCAGCCAGTTATTGCTAAAGGAGTCACTCCCGGTGAAGGGATCTCGGTCCTTTCCTCATCGAATAAGGTGCAGGATATATCATATATACCTCTGTGCAAAGCAAGAACTGTAGCTACCTGTTTTATTTTGAAATTCGATTCTACAACATCTTAGGTTTCTTTTATTTCATTAATCACATTAATGAAGTCCCATCATTTAAATACCTAAACATCACAGATAAATACGACGTACACTTATGCCATCCGCATTCGCCTCGATGTCCCCTCGTGCACCGTTAGGTTAGGTAACTAACGGCAGAGCAGGGCAGGGCTAGCGCGGGTGTAAAACATAAGTAACGTCTATATAATATATCATATATACTATATACTGTATCTATCACAGAACATCATATGATCACATCACAGATATCGCAGCAGAAGAATCATATGAAATATTGGATATACTAGGACGTCCGTGTTTTCAATACGAGCCAGTATAAAACACGGATTCCACGGTCGCGATGAATAGCCAAACCCACACCCCTAGACCCCTACGAGAGCGGCAAGCAACCCTACCAATTCTAGAGTTAGGAGACCCGGACTCGACTCCTCGAGTTGGTCTCCCACTGGACTCCAGAACCCGGTTACTTGTGCTCCCCTCCTTGGGTCTATCCTAGTGCGGAAAAGTAAATAATATACAAAGGGTGACAACTTCCGCAACCTGGAAGCGCCCCAATAAAAGAATATTACATACAAGTTTTTACATGAATGAAAATGAAAAACACTCATCTCACATAAAAAACCCCGGCTATTCAAACACGATGATCCAATATAACATATCCAGCAACACATAACATCACATGTCATCAACGTAAGTAAATATGTCCATCCCAATTGTCGTTGACATATAGCAACGAAACCGGCGATATCACATATTACACTTACGGTCACAGAAAAGAAAGTGTAAAACTACAACAGTTGGAATCCGCAACCACATCAGACATCGCATGCCTGACCAAATGAATTACTTAGACATCACATGCCTAACAATTATAAACGCCGCATTTTAGTCTCAAAATCGAAAACACTTTTCAATATCAAGTCGGGTAATTCAACAAGATTCCCGACATCCTGATCGAATGCTCGTCGCAAACTTCAGTAGACGGCCGCACCCCTGATGCCGTCGACAAAGTGCACGAAGGCGGAACACCGCTACCGCGAGCACCCGAACGGATGCTTTCGGCGACGGGGTTCTCCTACAGTCACTTGGTCGGGGCTATGGGGTGTAGCTGTCTATTAAGTTTACCCGGCGAGTATCCGCGTACGCTACGTGATTGCGACGGACTTTTGATCACATCGAAATTCCGTGGCAACCGATCAAGTGAGACTAAACTGCTATGTTTATAACATTCATTCAGTTATCTCATAACTATTTGTGAATTCCAATTATTGTATCAAATTCCAGATAAACAGAAAATGTTAAATTTTCCGATCGAACAATCGAACACCCAAGTTTTCCCGATACAGATCAACACATGAAACAAGTCTAACAACATTCAGTTCGTGCCTCAGTACCAACGGTCCAGCCGTAGAAGGGTCAAGCCAACGCCTCACATGTGGCACGCCGTACTGCCCCAAACCCGAAGGTTCAAAGGGCAGTTCAAGACGGTCACATAATCGAGTTAAGGTTTGTTGTCTTCTAGAGGGACCATCGCGTTACTTGCACTACTTAGAACGTCGTTAAACTACGGAAAAATCCAACACTTGGAAATTTCCCGACAGGGGAAAAATAGGGTATTTATATCCGGTCAAACTTTTTAACATATTCTAAAATTTATCCGGAAAGCCACACAGACAAAATTTGAAACCCCGATCGAATCTTTGATTCCCAATACAACCCAAAAATGCTCAACTGTTTACTGCATATTAAAAATTCCCAGGAAAACCAGCACTGAAAAATAGGAGTTACTGTGCAAAATTCAATGGCAGATAAGACAAAAGGGCCGCGGAAGGGCCACATTAGCACGCTAATGCCGCGGTTCCGCCGCACTTTAGAAAGATCATTAGGTAATTTTTGCATCGTAATTCTTATATTTACCTGCTTATTTTTCTGCATATTTTTAATTTGCAAAAATCCACATTTTACAAAAAAGTACAGAGAGCAATTTGGAAATCGGATTTCGGTTCGATCGGACTTCAAACTCCGTCTACGCTTCGCCTAAGGCTCTAGCTAGGCTATGATACCACTGTAGGGTTCCTAGGCACACGAGTGAGGTCTCACAAGGCATCGATCATGCCAAATTAAAATTTTAACGGTGCCGAGAGACCCGACTACGGATCGATAACTAGATGTCTAGGCGAAAAAGAACTAGTTAACAAATTAACTAATGAGAATACGGAAATACAACCTTCGTAGCTCCGGTGCTCCACCTCCATAGCTCCGCAACGAAGTCGTCTCCGCTGTCCAAAAGGAATCCGGGCTCTAGCGTCGTCTTCGTCGGAGAATGGGCGGGCTAGGTCGTCGATGTCCAAGCCGAAGATGATCTACGTCGAGGCATCGATGAATCAAGCTCCACCTTCACCAAGTCATGAAACTTGTGAAGAAAACACACTCTACTACTTGGCAAGAGGTAGAGGATGAAGAAATAGGAAGTGGGTAGACTTTAGAATTGGATTTCTCACTCTTTATCATCAATCACCATTGATGACCTAAGCTTTTCTTCTTGAGTTCAAGGAAGAAGAAGAAGAAAAGATATGATAAGATGAATAAATATTGAAAAAGAAAATCAATACTTATCATAACATGAACCATGGTCAAGTGTAGAGATTAAACTAGGGTTAATGGAGTGGTTAGGGTTAAGCATGAGACAAAATGGTTACTTAGGTCAAAGCTTCATGAAGCTTCAACTAGAATCCAAAACAAGCCACCATTTTCCTTTATGCTATTCATTTTTCCAAAAAGAATAAATGAACAAATAAATGAATAAGAAAATGTAAACCCTAACCATTACATAACCATGGTTTAAACTTTACACAAAACACAAGTAAACATGTATCATCAAACATGATACAATCAAGTGCACAAAATCATATCGCATATGTAATGCGCACACCCGAGTGAGAAAATCCATTTTAAAGTGAACCGATACTAGTTGATGCAAATTAATATATCAAATATATAATTATGCATTAAATCATTAAATCAACACTTGATTTAACGATCCGGTCATGACGCACATAACCGACTGATCCGATAACCCGGCTATATCGCATATAACCGATCAATGTCACATCGCGAGAATCGAATACAGTATCACATACTTGTATTATTCTCGGCCCCGCACATATCTCATATGCGCTCCTATTTCGTTTCGCTTGAGCCAGGAAACCTCTGTGTAGGACTCTAAAGACTCGTCAATACGCCGGCAGCGGATGATGATCATATCAAACATCCACAAGCCGCAAGCGGTCTGCTAAACGTAACGGCCACCCGGGTATTGAGCGATCTGAAGATCGACGAGCAAGCCCGCTCACACTCCAGTGAATCCAACCAGTAACACTACCGTACAGTCCGGTCTGATCGTCTGATATGTCGCATATCTCGCCTAGGGGTGGTAAACGTCAGACCCCAATAGCTCAATAAGTCGTGTCGATATGAGGTCTATAACCATTCGAGATACTACTGGTAACACTTACCAGTAAATCTCAGCAACCCTGGCCAGGGATTTCCTGTTATAGCCAATCGAACACAGCGCAACATCAACCCCCTATACCGGGAGAGACGAATCCCCTCCTATCGCTCATTGCCTCCATGTGACTCGGGACTGTACCCAAAAACCACCGTTTTGCACGCCCTCTTGGACGTGGTAAGATGGAAATCAAAGCATAGTGGGAACCACACAAGACTCTATGACGATCTCGGGTCAACAGACTACTCTGTACCAGTGTCACCAGAGAACTGCCATCTGACGTGAGGTATAATACCATCTGGGAGTTCTCGGCGAGTCCGTCCAGTGTACCCAGTCTCTACTGAGCACCCGTATATCATCTCTGATGTCAAACACCAATGGATATGGGATCATCCATCGCCCATCTGTATGGGTCGAGAAGGTACACGCTAGTCTACTCTGGTATATCGATGCCCCGTCTCGATACACCCACGACTAGGGACTTTGAAGGATGTACTTATGGACTACCATGTCCCCACTAGTATGATCCGCATCATAGTCCAGGTAGTCAAGCACACATCCTAAGGGCTTTACCAACATGTAACAGAGAGACAATCAGTATACACGTTAAGGTAAAGTTCAACCAGATAGCATACTATCATTTCGAGCAAGAAAGTCCTCCCTATATATGTCCCAGCATCCACTACAATATACATCCTATGTACAGTAATGGCCTCTAGGGCATACATATAACTAACATGAAATGGTTGCTACCTGGAGAGAGAGAAAAGAAACACTCAGCATGCGCTCTTACAAGATTAGATTGGTTTATTAGTTTATCTAACCAGGATGGCTCCCACTGTTTCCTCAAATTCTTCTTCAAACCTTTAAAAGAAGAAATAGTCAGGATTAATCACACGTCACAATTCTTGCTTAACCTTTCAGCCAGGCTAGTGTTGGTACTTCGAGGGAGGTTTTCCAACGCTTTCGCGAAATTCCTTAATTAAGTAAGCTCTTTTCCCTGGAGGCGTAGCCCCGCTAACACCGTTCTAGACACCTACTTGGTTTATAGCATTGATTGTTAAGTGAAATAATCTCCCGAGAGTAATCCAACTCATCAGTAGGATCGGGATCCAACTATCATTGTGTGATGACCTAGATGGAATCCACTCTAGTCACCACACTCCAGAAGGTATGCTAAATCCGCAAGTTTCAGTTTCTTCAGAAACTCCCGATGTGGATTTTTGCCCCTGGGACACAAGTGACCTTGACGGAGTCAACAAATCAAAGAGTCCTAGTCAAGTTCAACCCGTCATTATCTGGATTGCATTAAACCCATCCGCACAACCCTTGACGGAGTCAACAAGGTTATACGACTGTCCTATCCAATCCCATATACTGCTATAAACAAGCAGCACTCAGCTACCGTACACTACGCCTTGACGGAGTCAACAAACGCAGCATGAATACTAAGTGTTATTTGTAAGAAATGACGGAGGGCTACGGCTGGGTTTTTGGCGAAAAACCTGTTAACGTAATGAACTTGATATCGTTGAAGGAACCTGATAACCTTTTTGAAAATATAGTGGCGAAAACTTTTGCTAAAGAGGTCACTCCCTATGAAGGGATCTCGGCACTTTCCTCGTCGAATGAGGTGCAGGATATTCTAAGCTGAATACCTCGATGCAAAGCAAGAATAATCGACTATAGTGAAGTTATTACCTGTCACGACCCGCAGGGTACGGAACGTGACTGGCACTTAAATTTACGAAACGTCTAAAGGCGTCCGTAAAATAAGTAAGCCAAAGCCCAGAAAATAAAACCAATGAAGCGAAAGAGTGAAGAAAACCCAATCAATTGAAAGCGAGTTATCAAAATAAGTCATGTAAAACCCTTTTTAAAAACAATCTCAATTTTTCCGAAAATTTCGGCAGAGTCTCCTTTGTAAATACTGGCCCCCAAAAATGGGTACAACAAAATATATACATGAATCCAGCAAAATAGGGCATCCCCAAGCGGGAGCTAGCTCTTCGCCATACGGCGGTCACAAATCCCACGCAATGTAAATGACAACAAGCATAATAAGGCATAAGGAAGCATGAAAAAGTAGCATGTCGGCTCAAGTGAGCTCGACCCCAAATACAGTATAAAATCCACAAACCTCACAGTCTCATCTCTAGGTCAATATACAATAATCTGGTAGAACAGTAGATGGAGTACACTAGATACAAAGAATATACAAGTGGTACAAAATAACAACATAACCCACCTATGAGCAAATCTCGAGCTCAGGCAAAAGAGGCAAAAGACAAGTGCGCCCGCCGCTACTGAACTGACGGAGCGGACCTGCAAAAGACTGTGGCACAACGGGGGTGAGTTGCCAACTCGTGAGTAATAAATAGCATCTACAAAGGCTATCGTATGCATGCACACAAGCATCCTAGCATCTAAAATACAGGTATGACTGGATGCACTAGCAGGTGTGTATATCATATCAGTGTGCTAATATGTATGCAACATGAAAATCTGAGGTCTCAATAGGTATATATAAGAAACATTTTATCTCTTTTTTTTGTTTTTTTTTTTGAAACTCTTTTAGAATGCCAGCATAATGTCAATGAATCGACGAAAATCGGTGTCCAGCAACGACACCCAAAAGCTGTCTCAAATCTCATAAATGTATCTCAGGCCTCAGCCGTCCGGCTGACCCATCTCAAATATCAATATCTCATCATCTAGCGGCCACGGTCGGTATCCTCTGGATATCCGCCGTCCCAAACAGTCACCGGTAGGTAATCCGTCCCCTGCCAGGCTCAACGTCATCACCACATTCCTCTTGCCCCGGGGTACCTTACCGGGCCCACCATGTACCCGTGCCGGTTCCTCCACTCCTCGACACGGATTTCCAAAGCCACAGCAAACTCATGGTGGACGACACTTACATCACTAGAAAAACCGCAATTTACATGTTTTAAAAATATCATAAGTTTGGAAATTTTTGCGGCTTTCCCCCGAAATCCAGCAATATCATAAAATCTCAAGAAATCCTCATAAGTGCATATATCAGTGATAATGAATGCATATGATATCAATAATCAAGTTGCGATGTGCGATTAATGGATTAAGCATGAACAATTAATATGATGAAGTACATGCACATGAATAGCAATTCTACGGTTTCATTTTAAGGAATTAAAGGCAATAGCACCAGTTTAAGTATCAATTAGTAAAAGGTTTAAATTTAAATGTTATCTAGCGTGGTGGCATGGCAATTACCAGGGTGTGTGTGTAAACATGAATAGTGCTCGTGCTGCATATAAAAACCCTGGTAATGGTGCAAGTGTCCTATGAAATGGTTTCGTATAGGTATGTCAATATAATGCATGGATGCAGCAAATAGTCAATTAAGTATTTCACCCCTAATTATTAACATTACTAAGGATCTTGTAAGTCACTAAAACTATCGGGCGGCTTGCGCCATCCAACGATAGTCCCCCGTAGATGTTACATCTACTCACCGGGATCCCTGGCTAGCTGTGTCCGATCACCGCCTTTCCCTTTCGCGCCGCGTCAGACGTCTCCGCGACCGAACCTGGAATTTATATCAATACCAAATATAAGGTTACATATCAAGAACGACGCAAAACCCCAACGAAACTACTAAAGTTCGCTAGCTAGGTACAACGTGCACAAAGTGCGCGGAACACACGCGAAAATCGCAAAAACTGCCAAAAACGCCGATTTGGGTCACCCGGCAAAACTAAAACCCGACTACCCAAAAACCGCACTCACGCATCCTAAAAGTCGTAGGACAAGCCATTACAATCATCAAGATATCAAAAATAGTCCATCACATAATTTATATAAAAATCTAGTAAGCAGAAATTGCAATTTGATGCAAACATCGACAATTTAGCGACAAAGTCAACACCACCCAACACCAACATCCAAACTAACCAAATAGCTAGCCAATACACAAATTCTAAACCATTAACTAAGCTTAAAACCTAATTTACATAACAAAACCTTCTCTTGATTTTTGTACTTAGCAAACATAAACCAAACTATATATGAAAAACCTTAATTTAACACTATATTTTAGCCTAATAAGCAAATTAACCACTTAGATTAAGGTTAGCAAAACACTAGATAGCAAATTAGGTTTAATCACTTAAATAATGCTTTCAAAAACCTAATCCACTCACTAATCAAGCTTCACAAACCAATACCAACATAAACCCTCTCTTGAAATTTCAAAACAACAATTCCACCCTTCTAAAATTAACTAATTTAGCAAAATTGAAACTATATCAACAAGGTAACTATATGGATTAGTCATTAACAACTAGATTAACTATAAAATAACTTAATTAACTATTATGGCTTTCAAACCCTAGTTAGAATTTTCAAACAAAATCTAAGAAAACTAGATTAAACTACACTAAATTAACACTAAACCATAAAACATAAGCACTTAAACAAAGAATTTAACATGATAGGAATTATACCTCTTGATCAATGGATCAAGCAAGAAAGTTTGCTCCAAAAATGCCTCCTTTCCACATGTTTTCAACTATATTAGGCTTGAGAAGAGGTAGCACAAGGATTTGTTTTGGTTTTGTAAACAAATTTGTGGATTTATATGGATTTTTGTAGCAATTTTGATGAAATTTTGGAGGAAATGAAAAGAGGAAGGTGAAGGGGGAGGGCTGCTGGAATTTTCGACCAGAAGAGGGATGGGGGAGGGTGTGGGCAAGTGGGGAAGGTCATGGGTCAAGTCCAGAAAGTCAAAGTATCATACTTTATCCATTTTAATTAAAATAAAACCATAAACCATCAAAACAACTCAAGAAAGCAACCAAAGAAAATGAGGCCAGAAATTTCTGGTCTCACACAAGGTGGGGCTGTCCTAGGGCTGAGGAAAAAGAGAGAGGGATTTTACAAAAGAAATTTTATGCAAAAAGGCCCCCTACAACTCAAAAATTGCAAGTTTTAGCCCAAAATTCAATAAATTCGTTTCATAACACAAAAATTTGTTAAAAATCAAAATAAATTGCTAAAAATTCATGTTATCACTAGATTATAATTATCATAATTTTAGAGATTAAAATTAGCCCGGAAAAATTTGTATTTATCGCTTATTTAATGTATTTTCTTACCGGCTTAAAATAATATTAAAAAAATTGAAAAATAGGGAAAAATTTTAAATGACCAAAATTTCATAAATAACTCATTAGCTACTAAAAAAAAGCAATTACCTACCATTTTAGGTATAATTAGCCCTAAACTGCAAAATATCGAGAAAGACGGTTTTCGGAAAAATACCGAATTTTCACCGAATTTCAGGAAAACACCAAAACGACTTTTCAAGACGCTACAATCTTCCCCCCTTAAAGAAATTCGGTCCCCGAATTTAAAAATATAGCTACGCGTACCTTCAAAGAGATGGGGATATTTCTTCCTCATCTCGCCCTCGGTCTCCCAGGTAACCTCCTCGCTGCTTGGGCTACGCCAAAGGACCTTGACGGTTGGTATACTCTTCGACCTCAACTTCTTCACCTGCCGATCCAGGATGGCCACCGGCTGCTCTGCAAAAGAAAGGTCGCGCTCTAGCTGGACTGTCGGGTGCTGAATCGCATGCGAAGGGTCGTGAAGGTACTTGCGGAGCATCGAAACATGGAAGACGGGGTGAACATCGGGAAAGCTGGGAGGAAGAGCCAAACGATATGCAACAGCGCCAACACGCTCGAGGATCTCGAAGGGACCTACGAATCTAGGGCTAAGCTTCCCCTTTCGCCCAAAACGCATCACGCCCTTCATCGGAGAGACTCTCAGAAAAACATGGTCGCCAACTGCGAACTCTAATCTGCGACGGCGCCTGTCTGCATAGGATTTCTGCCTGCTCTGAGCCGCTCTCATCCGGTCTCGGATCAACTGGATCTTCGATGTCGTCTCCTCAACAAGCTGCGGCCCCAAAATGCTGCTCTCGCTGAGCTCTGTCCAACAAACGGGCGATCTGCATCTCCTCCCATACAACGCCTCGAAAGGTGCCATCTGAATAGTATCCTGGAAGCTGTTGTTGTAGGAGAACTCCACTAGAGGTAAATGACGATCCCAGCTACCACCAAAGTCTAAAACGCATGCTCTGAGCATGTCCTCGAGGGTCTGAATGGTCCGCTCTGACTGTCCGTCTGTCTGCGGATGAAACGCTGTGCTGAAGCTTAAACGAGTGCCTAAAGCCTCCTGAAGTCTCTGCCAAAGTCGGCTGGTGAACTGAGTGCCTCGATCTGACACGATACAAGTCGGTACGCCATGTAGTCGCACGATCTCGTCAATATAGAGCTGAGCATACTGAGCGAAGCTGAAAGTCGTCTTCACTGGAAGGAAGTGAGCCGCTTTCGTCAATCTATCCACGATCACCCAGATGGAGTCGTACCCTCGACTGGTCCTGGGTAGACCCACAACGAAATCCATCGAAATCTGCTCCCATTTCCACTCTGGAATGGGTAACGGCTGTAGCTCTCCCGCGGGCCTCTGGTGCTCGGCCTTGACTTGCTGACAAGTCAGGCATCTCGAAACGAACTCCGCAATGTCCCTCTTCATCCCGTCCCACCAGTAGGTCTCTCTCATATCATGGTACATCTTGGTGGAACCGGGGTAGACACTATACACTGATCGGTGTGCCTCCTCAAGAATGTCGCGCCGCAATCCATCAGCATCTGGTATGCACAGTCTAGATCCATATCGTAAAATCCCCTGATCGTCAATCACGAACTCGGAAAATCTGCCCTGTCCCATCTGTGCCATGATCTCTGAGCAACGGTCGTCACTGCGCTGTGCCTCATATATACGGTCAAGCAACTGTGGGCGTGCACGAACATGCGCGAGCTGTCCCCCTGTCTGAGTGAACTCGAACTCAACTCGGCTGTCGCATAACATCTGCCAATCTGCTGACGACTGCCTCTGCACTGTGCGCAAAAAGGATAGACTACCCCCGGGCCTCCTACTCAACGCATCTGCCACCACATTCGCCTTGCCGGGGTGATATAAGATCTCGCAGTCGTAGTCTTTCACCAACTCCATCCAACGACGCTGTCTGAGGTTCAGGTCTCGCTGCTGAAATATGTACTTTAAGCTCTTATGATCGGTGAATATCTGACACGACTCGCCGTAAAGGTAATGTCGCCAAATCTTCAGTGCAAAGACCACTGCAGCCATCTCCAAATCATGAGTAGGGTAGTTCTGTTCATGCTTCTTCAACTGCCGAGAAGCATAAGCGATCACCCGGCCATGCTGCATCAAAACGCATCCTAATCCCACTCGCGAAGCATCACAGTAGACAACAAATCCGCCTGATCCCGAAGGTAAAGATAATACCGGCGCCGTAGTCAAACATGTCCGCAGCTGCTGAAAACTGCGCTCGCACTCCTCTGTCCAGACGAAAGGAACTCCCTTCCGGGTCAAACCGGTCAACGGTGCAGCTATACGGGAGAAGTCCTGAACAAAACGCCTCTAGTAGCCCGCCAAGCCTAGAAAACTACGGATCTCAGTCACTGATGTAGGTCGGGGCCACTGCTGAACAGCCTCAATCTTCTTCGGGTCCACACAAATGCCGTCTCTCGTAACCACGTGACCCAAGAATCCGACGCTGTCCAGCCAGAAAGCACACTTGGAGAACTTCGCGAACAGCTGGTGCTCCCTCAGAGTCTGTAACGTAATCCGCAAGTGCTGCTCGTGCTCCTCTCTGCTCCGGGAGTACACCAAGATATCGTCGATAAACACGATGATGAACAAGTCAAGATACGGCCTGAATGTACGGTTCATCAAATCCATGAATGCTGCTGGGGCGTTGGTGAGTCCGAACGACATCACCAAAAACTCGTAGTGGCCGTAGCGCGTGCGAAAAGCTGTCCTCGGTATATCCTCCTGTCGAACTCGCAGCTGATGGTATCCTGATCGCAAGTCGATCCTCGAAAAATACCCCGCACCCTGAAGCTGGTCGAACAAATCATCAATGCGCGGCAACGGATATCTGTTCCGAACGGTAACTTTGTTCAGCTGGCGGTAGTCGATACATAAGCGCAAACTTCCATCCTTCTTCTTGACAAACAGGACCGGAGCACCCCACGGAGAAACACTCGGTCGAATAAGCCCCTTATCTAACAAATCCTGCAACTGATCCTTCAGCTCTTGAAGCTCTGCCGGGGCCATCCGATAAGGCGGTATAGAAATAGGCCCCGAACCGGGAATCAAATCAATGCAGAACTCAACATCGCGCTCAGGCGGTAGCCCAGGTAGCTCATCAGGGAAAACATCAGGGAACTCACAAACTACCGGGACCCGGTCCAACGGAACCTCTGCAGCTCGAGTATCACAAATACACGCTAAGAATCCCTGACATCCCTTCCGCAAGAGCTGACCAGCGCGAAGAGAAGAAATTAAGCTGGGAAGGGTGACACTGCGGTCTCCCCGAATAACAAGGACTGGCTCTCCCGGAAAGCTAAATCTGACTGCCTTCTCACGGCAGTCCACCGAAGCATAACAAGTGGCTAGCCAATCCATGCCCAGAAGCACATCAAAGTCCAACATATCGAGGAGTATCAAATCAACTGATGAATCCCTCTCCCCGATACGAACGGAACACAAACGAAATACAAAACGAGCGACAAACGACTCGCCTACCGGAGTAACAACAACAAGCGGCTGATCTAACGACGACGACTCACGGCCCAACATCGGTGCAAAGTGTGTAGAGACGTACGAATGTGTGGAACCTGGGTCGAATAATACCCGGGCGTCGAAAGAACAAACTGGCAAAGTACCTGTCACAACGGCATTGGATGCCTGCGCATCCTGCGGTGTCAAAGCAAAAACTCGGGCCTGTCCTCCACCGATAGCGGGCTGACCTCGACCTCGGCCTCTGCCTCCTCGTCCTCTCTGAACAGGACCGCCGCGTCCACGGCCTCTCGGTGCACCTAACTGGCGTGGAGCATCGCCTGGGGTAGGAAGTAGGGCTCTCTGAGGAGGGGGTGGTGATGGTGGTAGGGTCACATGCGGAACTGTCGCTCCTCCCTGTCGTCTCACCGGACAGTCTCTGACAAGATGGTGCAGACTCCCGCACCCAAAACATCCTGGCGACGGCTGCTGATAAGAACCATATAACTGTCCCCGCCCAAATCCTCTGCCAGGCCTATCTCTCGGAAAGAATCTGGTGCGCTGTCTCTGAGACGGTACATCGGTGCGAATCCTCTTCGGCCCAGAAACGGCCGAAGTCCGCGATATGCGTGCCTCCATCCGCAATGCCGTATCCATAGCAGCTGAATAAGTGTCGTAGTGCTGGGCGCCAATGGCAAGATATAGCTGGGCATCAAGTCCCTGTACGAACCTCTTCACCATCTTCTCCTCGGTATCCACCAAATACTGAGCATATCGGGATAACTGTGTAAACTGGATGTCATACTCAGACACCGTCATCCCAGGTGTCTTGACTAAGACCTCGAAACTGCGAGCTCTGGCGTCACGAACGCTCTCTGGAAGGAAACGGGCTAGAAAGACCGCTGTAAACTCGGCCCAAGTCATAGGCGGTAGACCTGCAGCTCGACCTCTCAAGACTGACTCCCACCATGTCTGCGCGAGACCCTCTAGTCGGAAACTCGCAAGCTCTACCCATCGATCATCCGAACATCTCAGCGAACGGCAGATCCTGGCTAAACTGTCAAGGAACGTCTGTGGGTCCTCCGCTGTCTCGGTGCCGGTAAATACTGGAGGTCTCAGCCTCATGAAATCCTGTAGTGAAACCGGAATGGCCACGGTGGTAGTAGTAGGAGCTGGTATCATGGTCGTCTGTGACGTAGTAGGTACGTCATCCGGCCTCGGTGTACGACTGGCTGCAACTAGGGATCCTACCATCTGACGCAGCTCCTGCATGCCTCCCATCATCTGTCGCAACTCCTCCATACCGGTCTCGAGCCTATCCATACGGCCTGGGGAAGGTGGATCGGTCTGTCCCTGCGGCGTAGGCATACCACCCTGCTCAGTCCTAGTCTCGGACGAGCCAGCTCGAATCTCTTCTCTGGCGGCAGCCATCTGTGCCCTCGTAGCCTTCGGCGGCATAGTGGCTGTTACAGGAAAACGGATAGTAAGGACAGTGCAATAGGATCATAGGATACACGGAATTGAAGAAGGAATTTTCAAGCAAGTATATCCTAAAGTCACTTAGGCGGAGTACCGTATCGTAAGTATGCCGCGGACATACGCACGGTACGTTACGCTGCTTAAGTCACTTACTCCATCTACCAAGGGTCATCCTATACTCAAAAAGGTAAAACCTATCGCTCTGATACCAACTTTGTCACGACCCGCAGGGTACGGAACGTGACTGGCACTTAAATTTACGAAACGTCTAAAGGCGTCCGTAAAATAAGTAAGCCAAAGCCCAGAAAATAAAACCAATGAAGCGAAAGAGTGAAGAAAACCCAATCAATTGAAAGCGAGTTATCAAAATAAGTCATGTAAAACCCTTTTTAAAAACAATCTCAATTTTTCCGAAAATTTCGGCAGAGTCTCCTTTGTAAATACTGGCCCCCAAAAATGGGTACAACAAAATATATACATGAATCCAGCAAAATAGGGCATCCCCAAGCGGGAGCTAGCTCTTCGCCATACGGCGGTCACAAATCCCACGCAATGTAAATGACAACAAGCATAATAAGGCATAAGGAAGCATGAAAAAGTAGCATGTCGGCTCAAGTGAGCTCGACCCCAAATACAGTATAAAATCCACAAACCTCACAGTCTCATCTCTAGGTCAATATACAATAATCTGGTAGAACAGTAGATGGAGTACACTAGATACAAAGAATATACAAGTGGTACAAAATAACAACATAACCCACCTATGAGCAAATCTCGAGCTCAGGCAAAAGAGGCAAAAGACAAGTGCGCCCGCCGCTACTGAACTGACGGAGCGGACCTGCAAAAGACTGTGGCACAACGGGGGTGAGTTGCCAACTCGTGAGTAATAAATAGCATCTACAAAGGCTATCGTATGCATGCACACAAGCATCCTAGCATCTAAAATACAGGTATGACTGGATGCACTAGCAGGTGTGTATATCATATCAGTGTGCTAATATGTATGCAACATGAAAATCTGAGGTCTCAATAGGTATATATAAGAAACATTTTATCTCTTTTTTTTGTTTTTTTTTTTGAAACTCTTTTAGAATGCCAGCATAATGTCAATGAATCGACGAAAATCGGTGTCCAGCAACGACACCCAAAAGCTGTCTCAAATCTCATAAATGTATCTCAGGCCTCAGCCGTCCGGCTGACCCATCTCAAATATCAATATCTCATCATCTAGCGGCCACGGTCGGTATCCTCTGGATATCCGCCGTCCCAAACAGTCACCGGTAGGTAATCCGTCCCCTGCCAGGCTCAACGTCATCACCACATTCCTCTTGCCCCGGGGTACCTTACCGGGCCCACCATGTACCCGTGCCGGTTCCTCCACTCCTCGACACGGATTTCCAAAGCCACAGCAAACTCATGGTGGACGACACTTACATCACTAGAAAAACCGCAATTTACATGTTTTAAAAATATCATAAGTTTGGAAATTTTTGCGGCTTTCCCCCGAAATCCAGCAATATCATAAAATCTCAAGAAATCCTCATAAGTGCATATATCAGTGATAATGAATGCATATGATATCAATAATCAAGTTGCGATGTGCGATTAATGGATTAAGCATGAACAATTAATATGATGAAGTACATGCACATGAATAGCAATTCTACGGTTTCATTTTAAGGAATTAAAGGCAATAGCACCAGTTTAAGTATCAATTAGTAAAAGGTTTAAATTTAAATGTTATCTAGCGTGGTGGCATGGCAATTACCAGGGTGTGTGTGTAAACATGAATAGTGCTCGTGCTGCATATAAAAACCCTGGTAATGGTGCAAGTGTCCTATGAAATGGTTTCGTATAGGTATGTCAATATAATGCATGGATGCAGCAAATAGTCAATTAAGTATTTCACCCCTAATTATTAACATTACTAAGGATCTTGTAAGTCACTAAAACTATCGGGCGGCTTGCGCCATCCAACGATAGTCCCCCGTAGATGTTACATCTACTCACCGGGATCCCTGGCTAGCTGTGTCCGATCACCGCCTTTCCCTTTCGCGCCGCGTCAGACGTCTCCGCGACCGAACCTGGAATTTATATCAATACCAAATATAAGGTTACATATCAAGAACGACGCAAAACCCCAACGAAACTACTAAAGTTCGCTAGCTAGGTACAACGTGCACAAAGTGCGCGGAACACACGCGAAAATCGCAAAAACTGCCAAAAACGCCGATTTGGGTCACCCGGCAAAACTAAAACCCGACTACCCAAAAACCGCACTCACGCATCCTAAAAGTCGTAGGACAAGCCATTACAATCATCAAGATATCAAAAATAGTCCATCACATAATTTATATAAAAATCTAGTAAGCAGAAATTGCAATTTGATGCAAACATCGACAATTTAGCGACAAAGTCAACACCACCCAACACCAACATCCAAACTAACCAAATAGCTAGCCAATACACAAATTCTAAACCATTAACTAAGCTTAAAACCTAATTTACATAACAAAACCTTCTCTTGATTTTTGTACTTAGCAAACATAAACCAAACTATATATGAAAAACCTTAATTTAACACTATATTTTAGCCTAATAAGCAAATTAACCACTTAGATTAAGGTTAGCAAAACACTAGATAGCAAATTAGGTTTAATCACTTAAATAATGCTTTCAAAAACCTAATCCACTCACTAATCAAGCTTCACAAACCAATACCAACATAAACCCTCTCTTGAAATTTCAAAACAACAATTCCACCCTTCTAAAATTAACTAATTTAGCAAAATTGAAACTATATCAACAAGGTAACTATATGGATTAGTCATTAACAACTAGATTAACTATAAAATAACTTAATTAACTATTATGGCTTTCAAACCCTAGTTAGAATTTTCAAACAAAATCTAAGAAAACTAGATTAAACTACACTAAATTAACACTAAACCATAAAACATAAGCACTTAAACAAAGAATTTAACATGATAGGAATTATACCTCTTGATCAATGGATCAAGCAAGAAAGTTTGCTCCAAAAATGCCTCCTTTCCACATGTTTTCAACTATATTAGGCTTGAGAAGAGGTAGCACAAGGATTTGTTTTGGTTTTGTAAACAAATTTGTGGATTTATATGGATTTTTGTAGCAATTTTGATGAAATTTTGGAGGAAATGAAAAGAGGAAGGTGAAGGGGGAGGGCTGCTGGAATTTTCGACCAGAAGAGGGATGGGGGAGGGTGTGGGCAAGTGGGGAAGGTCATGGGTCAAGTCCAGAAAGTCAAAGTATCATACTTTATCCATTTTAATTAAAATAAAACCATAAACCATCAAAACAACTCAAGAAAGCAACCAAAGAAAATGAGGCCAGAAATTTCTGGTCTCACACAAGGTGGGGCTGTCCTAGGGCTGAGGAAAAAGAGAGAGGGATTTTACAAAAGAAATTTTATGCAAAAAGGCCCCCTACAACTCAAAAATTGCAAGTTTTAGCCCAAAATTCAATAAATTCGTTTCATAACACAAAAATTTGTTAAAAATCAAAATAAATTGCTAAAAATTCATGTTATCACTAGATTATAATTATCATAATTTTAGAGATTAAAATTAGCCCGGAAAAATTTGTATTTATCGCTTATTTAATGTATTTTCTTACCGGCTTAAAATAATATTAAAAAAATTGAAAAATAGGGAAAAATTTTAAATGACCAAAATTTCATAAATAACTCATTAGCTACTAAAAAAAAGCAATTACCTACCATTTTAGGTATAATTAGCCCTAAACTGCAAAATATCGAGAAAGACGGTTTTCGGAAAAATACCGAATTTTCACCGAATTTCAGGAAAACACCAAAACGACTTTTCAAGACGCTACATTACCCTGACGCAAACTTTTTTCCAAGGGGTCACTCCAGATGAAGGGATCTCGGCCCTTGCCTCGTCGAATGAGGTGCTGGGCATTCATAACCGAATACCTCTGTGCAAAACAAAAATGAACGTCCTTGCAATAACAGCTTTTTGATAATTGTTCCAACAACGTCTTTTAGGTTTGTTTTCTTGTATTAATTTAATGTGTCCCATCAATTAATCCTACCATTGCAGAAAACAACGAAAATATGACGTGCGCTTATGCCATCCGCATTCGCCACGGGGCCCCGTCATCACCCGTTAGGTTACTTAACTAACGACAGAGCGGAGGCTAGACTAGCGCGGATGCAAAATATAAGCAACGCCTAAATAGATATCATATATAGATATATATACACATTCGTCAGATGCAATGATAGCCATTCCAGATCACAGATGAACACATTGGATATACAAGGAATCCGCGTTTCGTTCGAGCCTGTAACGAAGGGCGGATTACACGGTCGCGATGAGTAGCCAATACCCCACCCTAGACCCCTACAGGTGCGGCAAACTACCCGTCAAGTACCCGAAGTGAAGCAACCTCCCTCAACAACGTGAGTAGGCCACTAGGCACTTTGAGATACCCGGTAGTCTGTGCACCCTACCATGGGTCTATCCTAGGAGCAAAAACAGTAAAAAGAAATTATACAATGGTGGCTACAACCTCATCCCGGATGTGTGGCCATACAAATAATATTACATCAATTTACATATTACATGAATTGAAAGATAAAGAAAACTCTCATCTCACAACCTCCCGGCTATTCATCCGCGACAATCCAACGAATTCATATACACAAACCGACAACATTACAGATCACAGATAAGTATAACCCCCACTAATCGATGTATAGCGATTAGCAGACGTTCAATACATATATCACATCACAGATATAACCCATTAGCCAAAGTCTACAGAAGTTCGATCAAAATACGGATTTGTAACCACCCCAAAAACATATTTTGTTCTCTGGAAATTCTGGGCAGAAACAAACCATCCTAAAAATCCCAAAACACCAATATAAGAACACTGCAGGAAACTTGACCTACAGCCGAGTCAACTCGGCCGCGGATCCGCGGCAGGAGCATGCTCGTGCCGCGGTTCCGCGGCGCGTTGACCGAGTTGGTGGACCATTTTTCTTGTATGTTCTTTAAAAACCCTGAGCCGATTTTTAGTACATGATTTATTATTTTTTGAACAGAAATAAAAATCGGCAGAATGATTGCATTTTCGGGGTGTTTTGCGGTTTTTTCTCCGATCGAAATTCTAGACACTTTGCTAACATGCTAGGGTGTGTTTAGCCAGGCTCTGATACCAGTGTTAGGTCCACGTTACCTGTCCCGGTTCTTTCGGGGTTGCGGAAATGGTGAAAAACAATTTTTTTAGGTTTTAGGTAACATGGACTCAAGAAAAGGATCTTTGCTAACCAACACACTAGCAACTACTATGAGCTTTATCTACTCGGTTAGGGGTTATACCTAGTCATGAACTCCTTCTCTTCTTCTCCTTGGAGTGGGTTGGATGGTTCTCCTCGTCGCCTTCTCTTACCGAAGATGGATCCACCCGAGGGCCTCTACCTTGAGCTCCTTCCTCGAACTTGAGGTAACTAAAGTATTAGGTTTGCTAGACCTTCAACCTTAGGATGAGTAGAGATGAGTTTTGGTGTTTTATCTCCAAGGCAAATGGTTCTCAACTCACGAGAGATTTTGCCTTGAGCTAGAGGAAGAGGGAGAGCAAAGGATGAGAGAGAATGAGAATGAGATTATGATAAGAAAAAATCACAACCATATCATATATGTGAATTATCAAATTAATAATATTAATCAAAATGAAAAAGGTGATGGCTGGTTTGATAAGACCATTATCATTTCACATTTAATGATTTTGCAAAGATCAAAGAGCATCTTTGGAGTGAAATGATGATGGTCAAGGTTTCAACCTTAGTCAACAAGTCAACCTTGGTCAAAAGGTCAACAACCCTAACCATAACTCAATTTCCTTTTAATTAACATTATTAATGATATTTCACATATTCATTAGGGTTTGGAAAAAGACAACCGTCAACTATGCATACACACCCGAACCAAAACCCTAATGAGAATCCTCTACCTCTGCCTCAGTCAACTGTGCATACACACCCACATTCGTGTTCCGAGGAACACGAATACAATGAGATAAAACCAATCCCAAAACATATACTAGGATCCGGCTTAAACTAAAGCCCGCTAGTAATAACTGTCCGGACACCAAACGTGCACAAGTGCACGGATGTGAACGAACCCCGTCGCAAAACCGTGCGACCTCTACTCTGTTTTGCCCAAAGGCGAATAGCCCTCTGTGTGGGACTCTAAAGACTAGACACTACGCTGGCAGTGGGTTTAACCACAGACTGCAAGCGGCACTAGCTGTACGTAACGGTTCCCAGGTAGATGCCGATAAGAAGACTGATGAGGTGAACCCATCCGAACTCTTACTGAGCCTGTATGTGACAATCTCCGTACAGTCCGGTCTGTTCGTCTGAGAATATCGCATGGCGGGCCTAGGGGGTGGTAAACGTCAGTCCCCTAATAGCGGTACAAGTCGTGTCGTAGAGTAGCCCAGAACACCCTGAGATAACACTGGAAACTTACCAGTATATCTCGCTTGCCATGGCTAGGGACGACTATATGTAATGGCTCTCCTAGACACAGCGCGATATCAACCCCCAAATACCGGGAGAGACGAATCCTGTCTAACCGTCACTGCCTCCAAGTGCTTCGGGACTGCACCCAACTACTACCTGTTTGCACGACTCAGTAGAGCCGTGGTAGGGTAGTAATCAAAGAACAGTGGGAACACACTCGAGGCGAAGTGACAGTGTCAAGTCAGCGGACTAAGCTGTACTCATGTCACCTGGGAATTGTTAACTGACGATAGGTATAATACCAACCAACAATTCCCGACGAGTCCTGTCCAGTGTACTCATAACCTAACGAGCACCCGCATACTATCTCCAGTACGACGTCCTGATGGCTGTAGGACAGACCATCTCCCATACTGGGAAGAGAAGCGTATGCACCAGTCTACTCTGGAGTATCGATGCCCTGTCTCGATAATCCTACGACTAGGGACCAAGAATAAGGATGTGCTTATAGACTACCAACCCCTACTAGTGTGATCGCCATCACAACGCCAGTAGTCAAGCAAAGATCCTAAGGGCTCCATCAATATGTTTCAGCGATATGTTAAAAGAAACATATACACATATTAAGATAGAAACAAACCAAGTAGCATACTACTATATCGAGCAAGACTGTCGTAAAACCGTATATATATATCCCAAGCCTCCAAAATGTATTATACAAACTAGTACTATACAATAATGGCCTCTAGGGCATACATATCTAACAATCTCCCACTTGCACTAAAGGCCAGTAATTGGTGTACCGCATACCCAACATCTGCACTAGGGCCAGCTGCTGGCGTACCGCATACCCAATAGCTCAAAAAGTCGCTCAAACTGTGTTTGAGGAAGGGCCTTTGTGAATGGATCCGCCGTATTGTCTTTTGTGTCCACTCTCCGTACCTCGATCTCCTGGCGATCAATGATCTCCCTGATCAGGTGATACCGCCTTAAGATGTGTCTGGATTTCTGATGGGACCTTGGTTCCTTCGCTAAAGCTATAGCCCCATTGTTATCGCAATACAAAGGTATTGGGTCAACAATGGACGGAACCACCTGAAGTTCACTAATGAACTTCTTCATCCAGACCGCCTCTTTTGCGGCATCGCTTGCAGCAATGTATTCAGCCTCCATCGTCGAGTCTGCGACGGTATCCTGTTTGGAACTCCTCCAACACACCGCCCCTCCGTTGGGGGTAAACACAAAACCCGAGACAGATTTGCTGTCATCTTTGTCACTCTGGAAGCTTGAATCGGTAATGGACTCGACCCTGAGGTCTCCATTACCGTAAACCAGGAACATCTCCTTAGTCCTTCTTAGGTACTTGAGAATGTTCTTCACTGCCGTCCAGTGGGCCTCACCTGGGTCTGACTGGTACCGGCTCACCACGTTCAGCGCGTAAGCGACATAGCATCGCATACATTATAGATCCTACCGCCGAAGCGTAGGGTATAGTGCTCATGCGAACCCTCTCCTCGTCAGTCTTAGGAGACATCTTCTTGGAGAGGGTAATTCCGTGCAATACGGGTATGTTACCGCGCTTGGAATCCTCCATACTAAATCTCTTTAGTACGGTCTCTATGTACCTGGACTGCGAAAGTCCCAGTAGTCTCTTGGATCTATCTCTGTAGATCTTGATCCCCAGAATGTATGAGGCATCACCCAGGTCCTTCATGGAGAACCATTGTGACAAAAATAGCTTGACCGATTGTAGCATAGGAATTTCATTTCCTATCAAAAGAATGTCGTCCACGTACAAGACTAGGAACACGACAGTTCGTCCTACAATCTTCTTATAGACACAAGGTTCATCTTCGTTCTTGATGAAATCAAATTCCTTGATTGCCTCATCAAAACAGATGTTCCAACTCCGCGATGCCTGCTTTAATCCATAAATGGATTTAAGCAACTTGCACACCTTCCCGCTGCTCCCACTGTCTACGAAACTTTCTGGCTGATCCATGTAAACGCACTCTTCCAAACAGCCGTTTAGAAAAAGCCGTTTTAACGTCCATCTGCCAGATTTCATAGTCATGGAAGGCAGCAATGGCAAGTAGGATCCAAATGGATTTGAGCATAGCCACTGGAGAAAAAGTTTCATCATAGTCCACACCAGGTCTTTGACGAAAACCTTTTGCAACGAGTCTAGCCTTATAGGTTTCCACCTGCCCATCTACACCAAGTTTCCTTTTGTAGATCCATTTGCATCCAACGGGTTTTACCCCAGGTGGAGCAATATCCAAGGTCCACACTTTATTGGTGTACATGGACTCCATTTCGGATTGCATTGCTTCCAGCCACTTATCAGAGTCCCTACTGATAATGGCATGCCTGAAACTGGTAGGGTCATCTTCTTCCAAGATGCAATCCTCTCGATCCCCGTCTAAGAGAAAATCGTAGTATCTCTCGGGCGGATGAGAAATCCTACCAGATCTGCGGAGTGGCTGAGGTTCGTCTGGGGTTATTGAATCTAGTGGTTTCTCCAAGTTTTTAGTTACATTTTGTGGTTCATGGATTTCTCCCAATTCTACCGAACTCCCACTAGTTTCTTTTGCAAGAAACTCCCTTTCTAAAAAGGTAGCGTGGCGAGATACAAACACCTTCTGTTCCTCAATGTGGTAGAACAGATATCCTAATTAGTGTTTAGGATATCCCAAAAATTTACATAGAACTGACCGTGCCTCTAGCTTGTCCGGTTTCTGTGTTTTCACATAGGCCGGACAACCCCATATCTTAAATCGCTTAAGATACGGATTTCTTCCACTCCATATTTCATATAGAGTCTTAGGCATAGATTTGGATGGAACGTAATTCAGTAGGTATGCCGCTGTCTGAAGCGCATGTCCCCAAAATGAAAGAGGCTACTCGGCACTACTCATCATGGAGCGAACCATATCCAATAGGGTACGATTCCTCCGTTCCGATACACCGTTGTGCTGTGGTGCATAAGGAGGAGTAAGCTGAGAGAGAATACCATTCTCTTTTAAGTAATCTAGGAATTCCGTGCTCAAGTACTCCCCTCCTCTATCAGACCGGAGGATCTTGATACTTTTGCCAGTCTGGTTCTCTACTTCGTTTCTGAATTCCTTGAATTTCTCAAAGGCTTCAGATTTGTCTTTCATAAGATACACATATCCGAATCTAGAGAGATCGTCAGTGAATGTGATGAAGTATGAGAACCCACCCCTTGCATGTATAGACATCGGACCACATACATCACTGTGTATGAGTCCCAAGAGCTCTGTTGCTCTTTCTCCATGTCCGGTGAACGGAGATTTGGTCATCTTCCTTTTGAGACAAGACAGACAAGTTTCATAAGATGAAAACTCGAACGTATTCAAGAGTCCATCTTTATGCAACTTACATAGTCTTTTCTCTCCGATATGACCAAGTTTACAATGCCACAAGGAGGATTCATTCGTATCTGAATTCTTCCTCTTGCGTGTGTTTTGTACATTGAGAACTGTATTCTGATTTAGAACGTAGATACCATTACACAGTGTACCTTCTGCAACCAGTACCTTATGAAGGTAAATGTTCATGATATTTCTATCAAGAACAATGTTATATCCTTCTTTATCGAGTAAAGAAACTGATATGATGTTGCAAACCATGGAAGGTACATAGTAGCAATCGTTCAAAATCATAGTATTGCCATTTGGCAACACTAGGTGATATTCACCGACGGCTGCAGCATTAACTTGTGCTCCGTTCGCTACTCTGAGCGACATATCACCAGGTACAACTTTCTTACTTTTTCTCAGTCCCTGCAAAAATTACAGATATGGGATCCTGATCCGGTATCAAGTACCCAGGAGGTAGGGCTGACCGTAAAGCAGTTCTCAATTACAAGAACACCTGAAGTAGATGCAAAACCATGCTTCTTCTTCAACTGGGTATCCTTGGAATCCATATAATCATCTTTCCCTTGCTCATACTTATGACTGTTGTCATAAGTTAGAGCCGAACCAACGTTCCCTAGCCACGAATAAGAATTCGGATCGGTCAAGCGATACATTTTATTATCTTGATTAGGGCGTGAAATGGTTGCTACCTGGAGAGAGAGAAAAGAAACACTCAGCATGCGCTCTTGCAAGATTAGATTGGTTTATTAGTTTATCTAACCAGGATGGCTCCCACTGTTTCCTCAAATTCTTCTTCAAACCTTTAAAAGAAGAAATAGTCAGGATTAATCGCACGTCACAATACTTTCTTAACCTTTCAGCCAGGCTAGTGTTGGTGCTTCGAGGGAGGTTTTCCAACGCTTTCGCGAAGTTCCTTAATTAAGTAACTTCTTTTCCCTGGAGGCGTAGCCCCGCTAACACCGTTCTAGACACCTACTTGGTTTATAGCATTGATTGTTAAGTGAAATAATCTCCCGAGAGTAATCCAACTCATTAGTGGGATCGGGATCCAACTATCATTGTGTGATGACCTAGATGGAATCCACTCTAGTCGCCACACTCCAGAAGGTATGCTAAATCTGCAAGTTTCAGTTTCTTTAGAAACTCCCGATGTGGATTTTTGCCCCTAGGACCCAAGTGACCTTGACGGAGTCAACAAATCAAAGAGTCCTAGTCAAGTTCAACCCATCATTATCTGGATTGCATTAAACCCACCCGCACAACCCTTGACGGAGTCAACAAGGTTATACGACTGTCCTAACCAATCCCATATACTGCTACAAACAAGCAGCACTCAGCTACCGTACACTACGCCTTGACGGAGTCAACAAACGAAGCACGAGTACTAAGTGTTACTTGTAAGAAATGACGGAGGGCTACGACTGGGTTTTTGGCGAAAAACCCGTTAACGTAATGAACTTGATATCGTTGAAGGAACCTGATAACCTTTTTGAAAATATAGTGGCGAAAACTTTTGCTAAAGAGGTCACTCCCAATGAAGGGATCTCGGCTCTTTCCTCGTCGAATGAGGTGCAGGATATTCTAAGCTGAATACCTCGATGCAAAGCAAGAATAATCGACTATAGTGAAGTTATTACCCTGACGCAAACTTTTGTCCAAGGGGTCACTCCCGATGAAGGGATCTCGGCCCTTGCCTCGTCGAATGAGGTGCTGGGCATTCATAACCGAATACCTCTGTGCAAAACAAAAGTGAACGTCCTTGCAATAACAGCTTTTTGAAAATTGTTCCAACAACATCTTTTAGGTTTGTTTTCTAGCATTAATTTAATGCGTCCCATCAATTAATCCTACTATGGCAGAAAACAACGAAAATATGACGTACACTTATGCCATCCGCATTCGCCACGGGGCCCCGTCATCACCCGTTAGGTTACTTAACTAACGACAAAGCGGAGGCTGGACTAGCGCGGATGCAAAACATAAGCAACGCCTAAATAGATATCATATATAGATATATATGTAGGGTTGCCAGGCACACGCACAAGGGTCTACGAGGTATCAACCATGCCCGATTAAAAATTTAGCCGTGCCGAACAACCCGAATACGGAACTTTAAACTAGAGATTAGGCGAAAACTAACATGCTAAACATTTTAACACTAAGTGAGAGGGATAACAACCTTTGTAGATCCGGTCCTTCACTTCATATGCTCCGTGTTGTGGTCCCTTCGCTGCGATCATCGGGATCCGGACTCTCGAGAGGTTCCACGAAGAGAAAGACGCAACCTTTGATTCCGATCTTCGATACTAAGATGATCTACCTTGAAGTTTCTTTAACACAAGCTAACACTCATGAAATGATGTGAACACCCTCATCTAAATGGCAAGGGAAGATGAGGATGATGAAGTAGGATTTTTGCTCTCTTTATTTATCTTTTTCTCATATTTATCCATCACAAAAATCAAAGCAAGAAACCATTTCAAGTAAAGAAGAAGAAGGAAGAAGATGATGAACAATAATGTTGAATCCTTTTGTGATGAATAGTAAATGAAATGATATGATGAATAATGTAACCATGGTCAAACTAACCCTTGTAGAGATTTGACTAAGGTTAAAGGTTTGGTTAGGTTAAGGAAATATCTAGCAAAATATCTTTTCCAAAACAAAAAAGGAAAGCTTCTAGAAACTTCTAGAAAACCTTAACCCTAATCAAACCCTAACCATGTTTAATCTCTACTAAACAAGTTGCATTAGTTATCATATCATGTTACAATATTATATATCACATATATAATATTTATCGTAACAAAATAAAATAATACATTTAACATATATCGCATATATATCAATGTATTACCCGAGTGAGAAAAAGAATCTTTTAGTGAGAAAATATTAGTTAATGCAATTTAATATATCAAATATATTATTATACATTAAATTATCGAATCAACACTTGATCCGACAATCCGGCTATATCGCATATAACCGACTAATATTTATCCGTACCGATTCATCGAATCAACACTTGATCCGATGACCCGGCTGATATCAAATATCTCGAGAAAATAATACGGTATCACATATCGCATTATCCTCGGTCCCGCACATATCACATATGTGCTCCTACTCCATTTTGCCTGTGCCAAAAAACCTCTGTGTAGGACTCTAAAGAATCGTCAATACGCCGGCAGTAGGTGATGATCATATCAAACACCCACAAGCTGCAAGCGGTCAGCTAAACGTAACAGCTACCCAGGTATTAAGCGCTCAGAAGATCAACAAGCAAGCCTGTACATTCTCCTGTGAATCCAAACAGTAACACTCCCGTACAGTCCGGTCTCGTCGTCTGATATGTCGCATATCTCGCCTAGGGGTGGTAAACGTCAGACCTCAGTAGCTCGATAAGTCGTGTCGATACGAGATCTATAACAGTTCGAGAAACCACTGATAACACTTACCAGTAAATCTCAGCAACCCAGGCCGGGGATTTCCGGTTATAGCCAATCGAACACAGCACAACATCAACTCCCTATACCGGGAGAGACGAATCCCCTCCTATCGCTCATTGCCTCCATGTGATTCGGGACTGTACCCAAAAGCCACCTTTTTGCACGCCCTCTTGGACATGGTATGATGGAAATCAAAGCACGGTGGGAATCACACAAGACTCTATGACAATCTCGGGTCGACAGACTACTCTGTACCAGTGTCACCGGAGAACTGCCATCTGACGTATGGTATAATACCATCTGGGAGTTCTCGGCGAGTCCGTCCAGTGTACCCAGTCTCTACTGAGCACCCGTACACCATCCTTGATGTCAAACACCGATGGATATGGGATCATCCATCGCCCATCATATGGGTCAAGATGCGTATACGCTAGTCTACTCTGGTGCATCGATGCCCTGTCTCGATACACCCTCGACTAGGAACAGTTTATAGGATGTACTCGTGGACTACCGTGGCCCCACTAGTATGATCTCATCATAGTCCCAGTAGTCGAGTACACATCCTAAGGGCTTTATCAACATGTAATATAGAGACAATCAGAATACATGTTAAGATAAAGTGCAACCAGATAGCATACTATCATGTCGAGCAAGAAAGTCCTCCCTATATATGTCCTAGCATCCACTGCAATATACATCGTATGTACAGTAATGGCCTCTAGGGCATACATATAACTAACAATCTCCCACTTGCACTAGGGCCATCTGTTATGGTATCGCATACCCAACAATTAGCTGCGGTTGAAGTATCTCATACTCAACCATCCCATAAAAGTCTCTACTGGGAAAAAGGCCTTTGTGAGTGGATCCGCGCTGTTGTCCTCTGTATCTACTCTCCTAACCTCGATTACCTTGGAGATCATCCATCTCCATGATCAGGTGATACTGCCTAAGAATTATATCTGGATTTCTGATGGGACGGTAGTTCCGTGGCATAAGCCACAACTCCATTGTCACACAATGGTAGGAACGAAGTTCATCGCATGAACATTTATGTAATTAGACTGCCTCTTTGGTATCTTGCCTTTAATCGTCTAGTAAGTCACGGTATCTAGCTTGGAACTCTTCCAACATACCATCCCTCCACTGAGGGTTTAGACAATGCCTGCGACTGATATTCAGTCGTCCTTATCACCCTGGAACCTTTCCAGTGTTTTTCCCCAGGATCGATTGATACATCTCACTACAACTAGTGAGTGTCCTAACATCCAATTAGATCTATCTCATAGATCCAAAACCCAGGATTTAGGAGGTATCACTTTGATCCTATATAGAGAATCCTTGTGATAAGCGGAGATTGACCGAGCGTAGCATAGGAAACTCCTTCCCTATCAAGAGTATGTCATCCACGTACTCTACGAGGATCACCACCATACTCTCTACTACCTTTTCGTATATACAAGGTTCATCTACCATTTTGATGAAGTCAAACTCTTTGACTACCACATCAAAACAGATGTTCCAACTCCGCGATGCCTGTTTTTTCATATAAAACATCTTGCACACGTTTCCGCTGCTCCCACTGTTTACGAAGCCCTCTGGCTGTGTACTTATAGACGTTCTCTTCTAAAACATCACTTAGAAAAGCAGTCAGACACCCAACCACCAGATATCGTAGTCATGGTATGTAGCCGTGGCAAGTAGGATCTGGATGGACTTAAGCATAGATCCTTAGAAAAGGTTTCAACATAATCCATACCTGGTCTATGATGCAAACCTTTAACAAGTCTAGCTTTGAAAGTCTCAACTTTTCCATGTACACCAAGTAATCTTCTCAAGATATACTTGCTCCTGATGGGGATTTAACCCTTCAGATAAAGCAACCAAAGTCCATACTTTGTTGGTGTATAAGGATTCCATCTCAGATCGATAAGCATCCAGCCATTCTTACAGAGTCATACTCCTGATGGCCAGCTCGAAACTAGTTGGGTCATCATCTTATGATGTAATCCTCGCTCCCACTGTCATAGAGAAACCGAAGTATCTCTCAGGTGGGTGAGGAACCCTACTAGATCGGCGGAGAGGCTGAGATTCGTTGGAAACTATTGAATCCCTTGGTTCTACCAAATCATCAGCTGCAGTTTGTATAGCTGGAACATTTCCAGTTCTACATAACAGACCTTGCCTCGAGCTTGTCCGGATTTTGCTTTTTAGACATAGGCCGGACAACCCCAAGTCTCAACAAACTTAAGATATGGGCTCTTCCCTTTCCATATTATATATGAAGTGGTAGGCAACTGATTTGATTTGAACCCTATTCAATAGGTATGCAGCTCCTCAAGTGCATAACTCCCAAAAGGAAATAGGAAACTCAGTAGTACTCATCATAGAGCACACCATATCACATAGGGTGCTATTGCTCCACCCCGATATACCATCGTGCTATGGTGTATACGGAGGAGTAATGCTGAGAGAGAATCTCATTCTCCTTTAGAATAGTCCAGGAATTCCGTGCTCAAGTATTCTCTTCCTTGATCTTATCAAAGGACATAATACTTATACCCGTATTTTGGTTCTCTACTTCTAACTTATATTCTGTGAATATCTCAAAAGGTTCAGACTTGTGTTTCAACAGGAACATATGCCTGAATCTTGAGAGATTATCAGAGAATGTAATGAAATACAAAGAACCGATCTTGGCATGTGTAGACAGGGGGCTTTCATACATCAGCATGTATCAATCCCAAAAGTTCACTAACTCTTTCTCTGTTTCCAACAAACAGAGCTGTGGTCATCTTATCTTTGTGATATGACCAGCAAGTTTCACAAGATGTAAATTCAAACTATTTTAAATATGCATCTATATGTAACTTTAGCTAGTCAGGTCGCATTGATCTGACCTAGTCTACAATGCCTCAAGAAGGATTCATTCATTTCTGAACTCTTCCTCTTGTGTGTGTTCTGTATACTAAGAACTGTGGTTTGATTTAGAACGTCAATGCTTTTAGATAACGTGCCTGAACCGATCAACTCTTGATATAGGAAATGTTCAAAACATTATCCAACAATACAAAATTATATCCTTTCTTTACTAATAAAGAGACTGATATGATTTTGTATATCAGGTTCGGTATCTAATAACATTTGTTCAGAATCAATGTATTCCGGTTATACAGGGTGACAGTGACCAACAGACTTGGCTGCAACACTTGCACCGTTTTCTGTCTCATGAAACTTATCACCCGTTCTCAGTTCTCTACCTATCTGTAGCCCATGTAACATATTACATATACGGGATCCTGATCCGGTATCTGTAAGCCCGCGGGGGCGCCCCGGCCGTCGATCCGACGCCGGAAACGCGGAAAACAAAAACTTTGCGAACTTTGCAAAACGGCACCACCGCGGACTTTTTACCCGGATCGGGCCATTAACCTAGCTAGCTAGCAAAAAGAAAAGAGTAGAGATGCTATACCAAACGATCCGTGTCCTTCGGTCTTCGTCTCCGCTCCGATCTCCCGCGGAATCTCCGTCACCTCCTCGCTCGTCGGAAAGGGCACCACGTAGCCGGAGTCTTTTACGGGCTCCCGCCTCTTGACCGAGGCAACTCGGGCGCGAAGTTGGCTAGCCGACGCGTCCAAGGCTTGCTATAGAAATAGTGTAGAAGGTTATCTCTTTGGGATTTCTTGAAGTTGCCATGATGGAGGAATTTTAGCACAAGGATTTTTCATGGATGCTTGCAAGAAAAATCAATTGGAGCATGCAAGAAATGAGCTCGGCCAAAGCAAGAAAAACTTCACTGGAAATTTTGAATGAAGCATTCTATCTCATGCTGAGAAAAGAATGAGCCTAATATAAATTGTGCTCACTAAAAAAAAAGATGTGTGAATTTCACACACACACACAGGATGGCCCACTAAAAATCAAACATGAAGGAAATACCCACACAATTAAACATCTCTCTCTCACTGCAGGAACAGTGGCCGGCCCCAATAGAAAACAAGTGGGGAAAAAGATAAAAAAAAAAATGCATGAACCAATTAATCTTACATCAAGAAAGCAAATCAATCCCTAATCCATATCTAATCTCATAATGGCAATGGAATGACCAAAAGGGAATCTCATGATGAAGAGGATAATCATAATCCACACTCATGCAAAGAAACCCCTCACATAAATGTTAATTGCAAATTTGCAATTAACACCCTCCAACGAAAAGTCCGACCGGGAAGGAAAAAGAGAAAACCGGCCGGAACGGAATGCAAACTGGCAACCCCAGAGAACCGACCCCGTAATAAATTACAGGAATACCCCACTACTGCAAATACATGCCCGCATTTGTATTCCCACTGAACACAAATGCAAAGAGACAAAACTACACTACCAAATACTAGAATCCGGCTTAAGCCAAAGCCGGCTAGTAAAAACCGTCCGATCACGATCCGTGCAATACCGCACGTATCTGATCGAACCCTGCCATATCTCCATACGGCCTCTACAGCGTTTCGCCCGAAACTTGAGTAACTGTCTGTGTGGTGGACTCTAAAGACTCGTCAATACTATGGCTGTGGATTTAACCACTAGCACGTCAGAGGTATTAGCCATACGTGACGGGCCACCAGCTATTGACCAAAAGGGACGTCGATGAGCGAACTCATCCTGACACCCTACTGAGCCTGTCAGTGACAATATCCGTACAGTCCGGTCCGTTCGTCTATGAGCATCGCATGGCGGGCCTAGGGGGTTGGTAAAAGTCAGACCCCCAAAAGCGGTACAAGTCGTGTCGGAGTGCAGCCCAGAACACCCTGAGATACTACTGGAATACCTACCAGCAAATCTCCTGCCTTGGCCAAGGACTTTTCATGTTCTGGCTCTCCTAGACACAGCACGACCTCACCCCCAATACCGGGAGAGACGAACCCCTGCAGATCCGCTCACTGCCTCCATGTGGCTTGGGACTGTACCCAACTAAAACCTGTTTGCACGACTCCTTTGAGCCGTGGTAGGGTAGTAATCAAAGTACAGTGGGAACTCACACGAGACAAATGACGATCCCAGGTCGATGAACTAACCTGTACACATGTCACCTGGGAACTGCTATCTGACGTCTGGTATATCCCAACTAGCAGGTTCCCGGCGAGTCCTGTCCGGTGTACTCATAACCCAATGAGCACCTGTATACATCTTAGGTGAACCAACTGACACCAGTGGCTTGTGAGACCGGCCACCGCCCCTCGTCGGGGTCTCGACTGTATACACTAGTCTACTGTGGAGAATCGATGCCCTGTCTCGAATCTCCCACGACTAGGGACCTTTTAAGGATGTGCTTGTAGACCCCAGCTCCCACTTATATGATCGCCCTCATACTGCTGGATGTCAAGCAAGAATCCTAGGGGCTTTATCAACGTGTAATAGCGACTCGTAAGGTCACCTAAAGCAGTACACGATGATAAAGATAAACCAGATAGCATACTATCATCTCGAGTAAGACTGTCCTACCGGGATAGGTCCTCCCCTCAATCATTGCAGTCACGTGCCTGTGATCCAATAATTGACTCTGAGGGCACTATCTCCAACAATCTCCCACTTGCACTCGAGGCTAATTATTGCGATGTCGCATACTCACAGCCCGTGTGATACCGAACACCCAACTCCTCTACTAGTCAGTCTCACAAAGCTCGTTTGCGAAACTATTGCGTTCGAGGAATAGCCTCAGTGAGTGGATCCGCTTTGATGTTTCTTTCTATATCTCTCTATATCTCATGTTCGCAGAGAAAACTATCTCCCGAAATGAGCAATACCTGTCCTAGAATGTCTGGATGTCTGATGGGACCTAGCTCATAAGTGAACTCCAAATCCAAACTTCTTAGACTGTATCGACAACTGAACTTAATCAGTGTCCTGCGCCATGCCTTCCCTCAGTATCCACCTGGACCAACTGTCCAAAATACTGCCCCTCGTCAGAGGGAAAACTATAACTCTGACAGCCACTCTGCCATCCAGGTCACCTTGGAAGCCTGGAATGATAACCGTCTCCTAAAGGAGGCTGCCGTTATCAATTCCCTAGAACATTCACTTATGTTCTAAAACTGCTTCCGACTGTTTCTCCAGGATTGGATCAATAGCAATTTATTGCACCTACTGCAAGAACAACATCTGGTGTGGTACTTGACATCTCATGATTGACTCAATTGCCTAAGCAAGTGATCTGTCAATCATGCGTATCCCTCTCCCCTTTAGTCTGTAAGACACCTTTAGAGAGGGTGACTCCATTACCTGCAGGTACACTACCGTGCCAGGAGTCTTCCATTCTAAATACTCATAGAATGCGGTCAAAGTACCCAGATTGGGAAACCACCCAAATCTAGATCTAAAACCATAAATCTAGTAACCAGAATGTCTGATATAATATCCAAGTCTAGTGTGGAGAAACCACTGTGTGACGACCAAAGTATAACCCATCGTAGTATAGGAATATCACTTCCTACTCTGTGTATGTCATCAAATACCAGGACATCACACCCTACTACCTTCTTAACAGACCCATCCCTTATTCTGATGAAGTCAAACCTATGACTTCACATCAGAAATAGATGATCTATCTCCGTTATATCTGCTTTAGTCTATAAATAGACATAAGCCTGATATCCACCAATGCTTCCGCTGCTCCCACTGACTACGACAACCCTCTGGCAGAGTCATATAGACGTGCACTTCTAAAGCCAGTTTAGAACGACGCTATACTCATCCTCCCGCCGGGTCTCGCAGCCTGGAACAACAGCAATGGCAAGTCTGGGTAAACAAGAACCTCCCTGCCACCGTCCTTGAGCATACCGAAGTATCTCTTGGGTGCCTGAGGTTACCCACCTTATCTGCGGAGTGGCCAATGGAATGTCAAACCAGATTGAATCTTTAGGTTCTTATTAAATCTTCAGTAATCGTTTGTGGTTCTGGAATCACTTCCATTTCTACCATACTCCCACTACTGTTTTTCTGAAAAAATCCATTTTTTGATAAAACTGTGGCGAGTCAAGAACAATATCACTATTGATCTTCCAGATGGTAGAAAGTCAACCCTCGTCATAGCCCGGGTCAACCCACAAACAGCCACTACTGAAACGTGCCTTGAGTTGTCCAGAGTCTGGTTTTAAGCATAAGCCGGACAACTCCCCGTATCTTAACAATGTCAAGATATGAACTGTTCTATATCCAAGAAACAGAGGCACTGATTTAATTGAACCAGATTCAAATCATGCAGCTGTCTCCAGTGCATGTCAAGTAAATGGAGGAGAGGCCGATCAGCGTTACTCAACTTAGGAGTACTTCCAATTTTGAGTAACCTGAAAGAGAAGCTAGTTCTCTTAATCATTACTATCAACTGAATACCACTCACAAGTATCTACATCTTCGATCTCCTTGAAGAATCCCGATACTTGCAACACCTGGTTCTCTACTTTACTCTTATACCTATAACTCCTCAAAACTTAGACCCTGTGTTTCTACGAAACACATGTCTAAGAACTAGAGAAGTTAAAAGTAAACAGAATATAGTACGAGGACCAACCCCTCTGTCCTAATGGACACTGGACAATATACAATACTCTGTATAAGTCCCCTGAGTCTGGTGACTCTTTCACTGTGTGTCGTAGGTTGAAAACTGTACTTTTGGTTAAGAAGAATTACACCGTTGTTCAATGCTCCTTACCTAACCATCCACTGGTATAGGTAAATGTCATAGACATAATTTCAAAAAGATATGTCTCACTCTATAAAAATAGACGTACAGATATATCAATTTGAAATTGGTGCACAACAACGGATATTCAAAACCAAATATTTGCCGACCGGCAAACAACCCAGGTGGCTTCTTCAAATATCACCAATTCCAACGAATCCCGATATAATGAGGATGGTCACCTAATTCCCAATAACTTACTCCCCCTCATCATCTGTAAAACCATACAGATGTGAGACTCATACCTGGTAAATACATACCCTGGAGCAAGTGCCTAATTGGGAAATCAGTTTTCATTTAACAGTACACAGTGAAACTGAAACATTGAGATGTTTCGATGGAGTATCCTGGTATTCCTAGTAATGCCTCTTCCATTATCCAGATTCACAACTATAACCGTATAATTCTTTACCATCTTTCCAAATCCCTTTACATGTCTTTAGTCATTACCTTCTGTACACCCCTTTAGGCCAAATGGTTTTCTTCCTTCCCTACCGTTCGGCACCAGCCTATGGTTTGGAAGAAGACTATCCAAAAAGCATAATGGGTGTACTGTCCTAATCCGAGGAGCACTCGCAATGCGAGAGAAGGTGAGGATAAAAGACAACCGAATGTACTTAATTCATAGGTGATTTAGGATTGACAAAGAAGTACATGGTTTGGTCGTGAATAGCAGTCGCAATTTACTTTGCCCTCTTACTAATCCCTTGCTTTGTCTGAACTTAATACCTTCTGTACACCGTTTAGGCTAATTGGCTTTCTTCATTCCCCACCGTTCGGCACCAGCCTAAGGTTTGGAAGAAGACTATCCAATTTGCGTAATAGGTGTACTATCTCCTAAACCAAGGAGTACTCGCAACCTGAGAGAAGGTAAAAGGTAAAGACAACTGAATAGTCCTATTCGTTTTCTCCCGAACCGGAAACCATCCTCGAAGTCCTTCGAGTTCGTATATAACCATACGATGGTTTTGTCCAATGGAAGTGGACGTTCGTAGTAATACGGGGTGTCCCGGAGAAAAGGGTAAAAGTAGGAGTGGCAAAGAGGTCTGAAACTCTGACAATCCAAAAGCCAGTGTTAAGAAGGTTCGGTCAACTTTGGTCACTGAGTCATAGTCTAGGGTCGGGTCAATGGTCGCTACCAGAGAGAGAGAGAAAAGAAACACTCAGCGTGCACTCTAACCTAGATCAGAATGGTTGTCACTTTATCTAATCTGGAAACCTCCCACTGTATCGTCAAATTCTTCCCCAAACCTGAAAGAAGAATTAGCCGGGAATACCCGAGGAGTAAACCAACTCATCAGTGGGAATCGGGATCCAACTCTCATCGCATGATAACGTGACGGAATCCGCTCACGCTATCACACTCCAGGAGGTATGCGCATATCTGGCAAGTTTCAGTACTTTTGAAACTCCCGATGTGGATTTTTACCCCATGCTCTTATGACCTTGGCGTGAGGTCAAAATATCATAAGTCACATGTCAAGTTCTACCCGTCATTATCCTGGTTAATTTGAACCCACCCGTACATACCCTTGACGTAGGCCAAAATAGTAGTACGACTGTCCCAAACCAACGCATCTATCTATGCAACAGATAAATACCCGGCAGCTACCAAACACTATGCCTTGGCGTGAGGTCAAAATACATAGCTTGAATACTACCGAATATTTAACTGAAATGACGGAGGGCTACGAATGGTTTCTGGCGAAAACCTTTAACGTAATGAACTTGATATCGCTGAAGGAACGGATAGCTTTTTAGAAAATATAGTGACGACAACCTTTGCTAAAGAGGTCACTCCCGGTGAAGGGATCTCGGCTCTTTCCCCGTAGAATGAGGTGCAGGATATTCCAACTGAATACCACGGTGCAAAGCAAAAGCAATCGGCTATAGTGAAGTTAATGCCCTGACGCAAACTTCTGTCCAAGGGGTCACTCCCGGTGAAGGGATCTCGGCCCTTGCCTCGTCGACTGAGGAGCAGGATATTCCAACTGAATACCACTGTGCAAAACAAAAGAGAACGCCCTTGCAATAACAGCTTTTTGAAAAAGTGTTCCAACAACATCAGAATAGGTTTGTTTAACTTGCACTGATCCGAATCAATGCAGTCCCATCAATTGATCACACCACAAAGAACGAAAATATACTGACGTACGTATATGCCATCCGCATTCGCCACTGGGTCCCGTCATCACCCGTTAGGTTAGCTAACTAACGACAGAGCGGGGACTGGACTAGCGCGGATGAAAAACATATACAACATCTACTAGTATATATATAATATATAATTTTCGCTCAAGGCGTGATAAAAATGCAGCAACACAGAAATGTATAGCAATACAGATCAATACAGATATCTGGGATCCCCGGGTTTCACAGAGCCGCTGAAACCCGACGTTCCCCTGGTCGTGTGGATAGCCTGTGCAATGAAATCCTAGACCCCTACGGGCGCGGCAAGTCACCCGCCAAAACCTGAAGCGAGGCAGCCCCCTTCAACGACGTGAATGGACCACCCAGCACTTCACGGAATCCGGTAACTTGGGCACCCCTCCTGGGTCAACCCTATACCCCCTACGAGTGCGGCGAATAGCCCGCCAATTCTAGAGTGAAGCCCCCTCCGTCTCAATGCCATGAGATGCGGGCTTGTTGCCCTCTAGAACCCGGCTATCCGTGCACCCCTCCGCGGGGTAATCCTAGTACAGAAAGTAAAATATACATACAACGGGTACATCGACCGCAACCAGGTCGTGCCCCAAAATAATAATACAAACAGGCAGTGACGGCAGTCCACATGTCGGACGCTCGCCCCGCAATATCAAATGTACATAATAAAACAGAACTGTACTACCACTGCAACCAGGCTATCCCCCACGACCGATCCGCAACAACACAGTACAATCACAGAACATCAACGTGAAAGTCACGTTCGCAAATCCGTCTAACCGGGCTATAGCAGTTAGACGGGATTTACCGATCAAGTGACATTCACGGTCGCAGATATAATGTAAAAACTGTGAACTGGCATGTTTAAAAATTCCGATAGAACAAATTTATCAAAGTGGGCCCCAAGCAGTACTGTAGCACTTACAGAAAATCTGGGCCCAAAAATAATATCCCAAAAGCCCTATTTCCAAGTCCAAAGCCTACTGAGAAATTTTGGTGCAGTGATGAAACCTTCCCACCGCGGAACCGCGGCCAAACCATGGGTTTGGCCGCGCTTCCGCGGCTGTACTAAGAGATCAGTGCACCAAATTTCACCAGATGTCTTAGAATTTTATGCTTGTGTTTCTGCAGTGACCTGAAAAATTTTTGGAGCTTGAAAAAATTTCGACAGAAACATATGCATGGAAAATACGGATTTTGGGGATTTTGTTCGATCGGGTTTTAAACACACTAGACCATGCTAGGCTAAGTTAATGGCGTGGCTCTGATACCATTGTAAGCCCGCGGGGGCGCCCCGGCCGTCGATCCGACGCCGGAAACGCGGAAAACAAAAACTTTGCGAACTTTGCAAAACGGCACCACCGCGGACTTTTTACCCGGATCGGGCCATTAACCTAGCTAGCTAGCAAAAAGAAAAGAGTAGAGATGCTATACCAAACGATCCGTGTCCTTCGGTCTTCGTCTCCGCTCCGATCTCCCGCGGAATCTCCGTCACCTCCTCGCTCGTCGGAAAGGGCACCACGTAGCCGGAGTCTTTTACGGGCTCCCGCCTCTTGACCGAGGCAACTCGGGCGCGAAGTTGGCTAGCCGACGCGTCCAAGGCTTGCTATAGAAATAGTGTAGAAGGTTATCTCTTTGGGATTTCTTGAAGTTGCCATGATGGAGGAATTTTAGCACAAGGATTTTTCATGGATGCTTGCAAGAAAAATCAATTGGAGCATGCAAGAAATGAGCTCGGCCAAAGCAAGAAAAACTTCACTGGAAATTTTGAATGAAGCATTCTATCTCATGCTGAGAAAAGAATGAGCCTAATATAAATTGTGCTCACTAAAAAAAAAGATGTGTGAATTTCACACACACACACACAGGATGGCCCACTAAAAATCAAACATGAAGGAAATACCCACACAATTAAACATCTCTCTCTCACTGCAGGAACAGTGGCCGGCCCCAATAGAAAACAAGTGGGGAAAAAGATAAAAAAAAAAATGCATGAACCAATTAATCTTACATCAAGAAAGCAAATCAATCCCTAATCCATATCTAATCTCATAATGGCAATGGAATGACCAAAAGGGAATCTCATGATGAAGAGGATAATCATAATCCACACTCATGCAAAGAAACCCCTCACATAAATGTTAATTGCAAATTTGCAATTAACACCCTCCAACGAAAAGTCCGACCGGGAAGGAAAAAGAGAAAACCGGCCGGAACGGAATGCAAACTGGCAACCCCAGAGAACCGACCCCGTAATAAATTACAGGAATACCCCACTACTGCAAATACATGCCCGCATTTGTATTCCCACTGAACACAAATGCAAAGAGACAAAACTACACTACCAAATACTAGAATCCGGCTTAAGCCAAAGCCGGCTAGTAAAAACCGTCCGATCACGATCCGTGCAATACCGCACGTATCTGATCGAACCCTGCCATATCTCCATACGGCCTCTACAGCGTTTCGCCCGAAACTTGAGTAACTGTCTGTGTGGTGGACTCTAAAGACTCGTCAATACTATGGCTGTGGATTTAACCACTAGCACGTCAGAGGTATTAGCCATACGTGACGGGCCACCAGCTATTGACCAAAAGGGACGTCGATGAGCGAACTCATCCTGACACCCTACTGAGCCTGTCAGTGACAATATCCGTACAGTCCGGTCCGTTCGTCTATGAGCATCGCATGGCGGGCCTAGGGGGTTGGTAAAAGTCAGACCCCCAAAAGCGGTACAAGTCGTGTCGGAGTGCAGCCCAGAACACCCTGAGATACTACTGGAATACCTACCAGCAAATCTCCTGCCTTGGCCAAGGACTTTTCATGTTCTGGCTCTCCTAGACACAGCACGACCTCACCCCCAATACCGGGAGAGACGAACCCCTGCAGATCCGCTCACTGCCTCCAGGTGGCTCGGGACTGTACCCAACTAAAACCTGTTTGCACGACTCCTTTGAGCCGTGGTAGGGTAGTAATCAAAGTACAGTGGGAACTCACACGAGACAAATGACGATCCCAGGTCGATGAACTAACCTGTACACATGTCACCTGGGAACTGCTATCTGACGTCTGGTATATCCCAACTAGCAGGTTCCCGGCGAGTCCTGTCCGGTGTACTCATAACCCAATGAGCACCTGTATACATCTTAGGTGAACCAACTGACACCAGTGGCTTGTGAGACCGGCCACCGCCCCTCGTCGGGGTCTCGACTGTATACACTAGTCTACTGTGGAGAATCGATGCCCTGTCTCGAATCTCCCACGACTAGGGACCTTTTAAGGATGTGCTTGTAGACCCCAGCTCCCACTTATATGATCGCCCTCATACTGCTGGATGTCAAGCAAGAATCCTAGGGGCTTTATCAACGTGTAATAGCGACTCGTAAGGTCACCTAAAGCAGTACACGATGATAAAGATAAACCAGATAGCATACTATCATCTCGAGTAAGACTGTCCTACCGGGATAGGTCCTCCCCTCAATCATTGCAGTCACGTGCCTGTGATCCAATAATTGACTCTGAGGGCACTATCTCCAACAGTATCACATACCCAGGACGTAAAGGATACTGAGAAACAGTTCTGTGTAATGAACATACCCGAAGATGATGCATCATTATGCACTTTCTTCGTTTGGGCGGCACGGGAATTCTGGTAATCCCCAATTTCCTGCTCTGTCTTATAACAATTATAAGTTGGAGCGGGACCAACGTTCCCCAGCTCAGTATAACAAGCGGGTTCGGTCAATATATCCGTTTTATTATCTTGATTAAGGCGTGATATAGTCGCTACCTGGAGAGAGAGAGAAGAAAACACTCAGCGTATGCTCTTGCAAGATTAGATTGGTTATCCAATATATCTAATCAGGATGTCTCCCACTGTTTTAATCAAATCTTCCTTCAAACCCTAAAAAGAAAGACTAGCCGGGGTTAATTACACGCTACCAGTTCACCAATCTTTCATCCAGGCCAGTGTCGGTACTTTGAGGGAGGTCCCCCGTGCTTTCGCACGAACCTAATTAAAGTAAACCTCGTTTTCCCAGAGGCGTAACCCCATTAACACCTTTCTAGACACCTACTTGATCGGCTAATTGTAATGTGTAAAACTCTCCCAGGAGTAACTCTTACTCGCAGCGGGTATCGGGATCCAACTATCTAATAGAAGGTATGCAATCTCATTGCAAATTTCAACTCTTGAAATTCCCAATAATATTTTGCCCCAAGCCTCCTATGACCTTGACAAAGGCCAACAAACCATAGGCTGGTAGTCAAGTTCAACCCGTCATTTCTTGATTGAAGTAAACCCACCCGCACGGGCCTTGACAAAGGCCAACAAGGTCGCACGACTACCCTAATCCAATCTGCATCATATGCATAAGCAGATAAGTACTATTCAGCTACCGCACACTACGCCTTGACAAAGGCCAACAAACGCAGCACGAATACTAAATAGTCCTTATCTGAAATGACGGAGGGCTACGACAGGTTTTTAAGAAAACCCTTTGCGTAATGAACTTGATATCGTTGTAGAATCGAGTGATTTTAAATGGAGAGTTTTTGAGGCTTTTCTAGTTTGGCTAAAGGGGTCACTCCCGGTGAAGGGATCGTCGGCCCTTTTCTCATCGAATAAGGTGCAGGATATTTCACAAATATCACAATGCAAAGCAGAAACTATAGAAGCAATCAAAAGACAAACCGAGTTTGTAGCATCTGCCAGTTATTGCTAAAGGAGTCACTCCCGGTGAAGGGATCTCGGTCCTTTCCTTATCGAATAAGGTGCTGGATGTTCTACAAGGAACACCGCTATGCAAAGCAAGAACTAGAGCTACCAGTTTTTAAAACAAGTTTCTACAACATTTTAGGTTTCTTTTATTTCATTAATCTCATTAATGAAGTCCCATTTTAATATACTTCATAAGCATCTCTTTTGAAACGAAATCTACAATATAACATATATCTCATATATATAATATAAATATTCGTCTCAGGCAGTTGTTGGAGATAGTGCCCTCAGAGTCAATTATTGGATCACAGGCACGTGATTGCAATGATTGAGGGAGGACCTATCCCAGTAGGACAGTCTTACTCGAGATGATAGTATGCTATCTGGTTTATCTTTATCATCGTGTACTGCTTTAGGTGACCTGACATGTCGCTATTACACGTTGATAGAGCCCCTAGGATTCTTGCTTGACTGCCGGCAGTATGATGGCGATCATATACGTGGGAGCTGGTAGTCTATAAGCACATCCTTAAATGGTCCCTAGTCGTAGGAGTTTCGAGACAGGGCATCGATACTCCATTAGTAGACTAGTGTATACAGTCGAGACCCCGACGAGGGGCGGTGGCCGGTGTCGCAAGCCACTGGTGTCAGTTGGTTCACCTAAGATGTATACAGGTGCTCATTGGGTTATGAGTACACCGGACAGGACTCGCCGGGAACCTGCTAGTTGGTCTTATACCAGATGTCAGATAGCAGTTCCCTGGTGACATGTGTACAGGTTAGTTCATCGACCTGAGATCGTCATTTGTCTCGTGTGAGTTCCCACTGTGCTTTGATTACTACCCTACCACGGCTCAAAGGAGTCGTGCAAACAGGTTTTAGTTGGGTACGGTCCCGAGCCACATGTAGGCAGTGAGCGGATCTGCAGGGGTTCGTCTCTCCCGGTATTGGGGGTGAGGTCGCGCTGTGTCTAGGAGAGCCATTACACAAAGCCCTCGGCCGAGGCAGGAGATTTACTGGTAGGTATTCCAGTAGTATCTCAGGGTGTTCTGGGCTACGCTCCGACACGACTTGTACCGCTTTTGGGGGTCTGACTTTCACCAACCCCCTAGGCCCGCCATGCGATACTCATAGACGAACGGACCGGACTGTACGGATATTGTCACTGACAGGCTCAGTTGGGTGTCTGGGTGAGCTTCCTCATCGACGTCCCATTTGGTCAATACCTGGTGGCCCGTCACGTATTGGCTTATACCTCTGACGTACTAGTGGTTAAATCCACAGCCAAGGTATTGACGAGTCTTTAGAGTCCACCACACTCAGTTTCAGTTACTCAAGTTTCGGGCGAAACGCTGTAGAAGCCGTATGGAGATATGGCAGGGTTCGATCAGATACGTGCGGTATTGCACGGATCGTGATCGGACAGTTTTTAGTAGCCGGCTTTGGCTTAAGCCGGATTCTAGTATTTGGGAGTGTAGATTTTGTCTCATTGCATTTGTATCCGGTCGGAATACAGATGCGGGTGTGTATGCACAGTATAGGGGTTTTCCTGTAATTTATTACGGGACCAGTTTTCTGGAGTTGCCAGTTTGCATTCCGTTCCGGCCGGTTTTCCTTTGTTCTTTCCCGGCCGGACTTTTCTGATGGAGGGGGTTATTTGCAGTTTTGCAAATAACACTTTGTGGAGGTTTTTCTTGCAAATGATTTATTATGATAACCTTTTTAGATACCATTCATTTCATGCTTTATGGTGATTAGAAGTGATGAGATAGGATTTGATCTTTGATTAGAATTGTGATGATGAGGTTTGGATATGGTCACCTTTCTTTTGCTCCTACACTCACCTCCCTTTGGATTATGTTTTTTTCCTCCACCATTCTCATTCTCACTTGATGAAATGGATGATAAGTTATTTCATGGTTGAGAGAAAAAAAGAGAGAAGAAGAAAAAGAAAGAGAGAAAGAAAAAGAATGAGAGAGTTCATCTTGATAATGTGAGGAATTCTTCATCTCCTTCTTCTTCTTGTTTTAGAAAAATGAAAGCACCATTTTTCTTAACCCCAATCCTCCATCATGGCAACTACAAACCCCAAATGAGACTAGCATCATCTACACTACATTCTACAGCACTTCTTGGGCATGTCGAGTTGCCGGCTTCATGCTCGAGTTGCCTCGGTATTGAGGCGGGAGCCCGTAAAAGACGAAGGCGATGTGGTGCCCTTTCCGGCGAGGAGGCGACGATACGGAGACTACACTTTCCGCGGGAGATCGGGGCGATGATGAGAAGACCGGAGGACTCGGATCTCTTGGTATACTTCTCACCCTATCTCTTGATTGCTAGCATTAGGTTAATGGTTACGATCCGGGTTTTCATTGTCCGCGGTAGCGCCGGTTTCCGAGTAAGGAAAATTTTTATTCCGCATTTTGGCCTCGAGAAAGAGGCCGGGGCGCTGCCGTGGAGCAACATGGTATCAGAGCCACGCCATTAACCTTACCTAGCTTGTTCTAATGTGTTTTTCAGTTCCGATCGACCAAAATTCCAAAAACCGTATTTTTCTAGCACATCAGTTTCTGTCGAAATTTTTTGGAGTCTAAAAATTTTTCAGGTGGTCGCAGAATGATGTGCAGGGAGATATAAGACTACTGAAAAAATTTTATACAGTGATCAGTTTTTTCGACCGCGGAAGGGCGGCATAATCCCCTCATTTGCCGCGCTTCCGCCGCGGGAACAGTAGATCACTTCATCATTTTTTTCCAGTAGGCTTGTGGGCTTAAAATATGGGTTTTGGGATATTAAAATTGGGCCCAGGTTTTCTGTGAATGCTACAGTTTTGATTGGGGCCCACTTGTTAATTTTTTGTCAATCGGAAAATTTTAAACACATTATTTCACAGTATTTACATTATATCTGCGACCGTGAATGTCACTCGATCGGTAAATCCGGTCTAACTGCTATAGCCCGGTTAGACGGATTTGCGAACGTGACTTTCACGTTGATGTTCTATGTTTATGCTGTGGTGTTGCGGATCGGTCGTGGGGGATAGCCTGGATGCAATGCTAGTACAGTTTTTTGTTGTATTATGTACATTTGTTTTTGCGGGGCAAGCGTCCGACATGTGGACTGCCGTCACTGCCTGTTTGTATTATTCTTTTGGGGCACGACCTGGTTGCGGTCGATGTACCCGGTGTATGTATATTTTACTTTCTGTACTAGGTTTGCCCCGCGGTGGGGTGCACGGATAGCCGGGTTCTGGAGGGCAACAAGCCCGCATCTCAGGGCATTGAGACGGAAGGGGCTTCAGTCCAGGATTGGCGGGCTATTCGCCGCACTCGTAGGGGGTACAGGTTGACCCAGGAGGGGTGCCCAAGTTACCGGATTCCGTGAAGTGTTGGGTGGTCCATTCACGGCGCTGAAGGGGGCTGCCTCGCTTCAGGTTTTGGCGGGTGACTTGCCGCGCCCGTAGGGGTCTAGGATTTCATTACACAGGCTATCCACACGACCAGGGGAACGTCGGGTTTCAGCAGCGGCTCTGTGAAACCCGGGGTTTCCAGATATCTGTATTGTTCTGTGATGCTGTGCATTTCTGTGATGTTGCATTTTATTCACGCCTTGAGCGAAATACTATATATTGGTATATATATTAGTAGACGTTGTATATGTTTTACATCCGCGCTAGTCCAGTCCCCGCTCTGCCGTTAGTTAGCTAACCTAACGGGTGATGACGGGACCCAGTGGCGAATGCGGATGGCATGTACGTACGTCAGTATATTTTCGTTCTTTGTGGTGTGATCTATTGATGGGACTGCATTGATTCGGATCAATGCAAGTTAAACAAACCTATTCTTATGTTGTTGGAACACTTTTTCAAAAAGCTGTTATTGCAAGGACGTTCTCTTTTGTTTTGCATAGTGGTATTCATTTGGAATATCCTGCTCCTCAGTCGACGAGGCAAGGGCCGAGATCCCTTCACCGGGAGTGACCCCTTGGACAGAAGTTTGCGTCAGGGCATTAACTTCACTATAGCCGATTACTTTTGCTTTGCATCGTGGTATTCAGTTGGAATATCCTGCACCTCATTCTACGGGGAAAGAGCCGAGATCCCTTCACCGGGAGTGACCTCTTTAGTAAAGGTTTTCGTCACTATATTTTCTAAAAAGTTATGCAGTTCCTTCAACGATATCAAGTTCATTACGTTAAAGGTTTTCGCCAAAAACCAGCCGTAGCCCTCCGTCATTTCTTACAAGTATTACTTAGTATTCGTGCTGCGTTTGTTGACTGTGTCAAGGCGTAGTGTGCGGTAGCTAAGTAGTGTTTGTTTGCAGCATATTAATGGGATTGGTTAGGACAGTCGTGCGGCCTTGTTGACTGTGTCAAGGGCTCGTACGGGTGGGTTTAATGCAATCCAGGATAATGACGGGCTGAACTTGACTAGGACTCTTTGATTTGTTGACTGTGTCAAGGTCACTTGGGTCCTAGGGGTAAAAATCACATCGGGAGTTTCAAAAGAACTGAAACTTGCCAGGCATGCGCATACCTTCTGGAGTGTGGTGACTTGAGTGGATTCCGTCAAGTTATCATGCGATGATAGTTGGATCCCGATTCCCACTGATGAGTTGGTTTACTCCTCGGGTGATCCCGACTAATTCTTCTTTCAGGTTTGGAGGAGAATTTGAGGTACAGTGGGAGGCTTCCTGATTAGACAAAGTGATAACCATTCTGATCTAGGTTAGAGTGCACGCTGAGTGTTTCTTTTCTCTCTCTCTTTGGCAGCGACCATTGACTCGACCCTGGACTATGACTCAGTGACCAAGATTGACCGAACCTTCTTAACACTGGCTTTTGGATTGTCAGAGTTGCAGACCTCATTGCCACTCCTACTTTTACCCTTTTCTCCAGGACACCCCGCATTACTGCGAACGTCCACTTCCATTGGACAAAACCATCGTATGGTTATATACGAACTCGAAGGACTTCGAGGATAGTTTCTGGTTCTGGAGAAAACGGATAGGACTATTCAGTTGTCTTTTCTTTTCACCTTCTCTCAGGTTGCGAGTACTCCTTGGTTTAGGAGATAGTACACCTATTACGCAAATTGGATAGTCTTCTTCCAAACCTTAGGCTGGTGCCGACCGGTAGGGAAAGAAGAAAACCAATTAGCATAACGATGGTGTGCAGAAGGTATTAAGTTAAGACAAAGCAAGGGATTAGTAGGAGGGCAAAGTAAATTACGACTGATATTCACGACCAAACCAAGTATTTCTTCGCCAATCCTAAATCACCTTTGTATTTCTCCAGAACACTCCGTATCACTACGAAGATCCCATTTTATTGGATAATCCATCGTATGGTTATATACGAACTCGAAAGGAACTTGTTCCAGTTCGGGGATGGATTCTGGTTCAGGAGAAATAGGAATTAAGTACATTCAGGTGTCTTTCATCTTCACCTTCTCTCGCATTGCGAGTGTTCCTAGGATTGGGACAGTACACCCTTTATGCCTTTTGGATAGTCTTCTTCCAAACCATAGGCTGGTGCCGAACGGTGGGGAAGGAAGAAAACCATTTGGCCTAAAGGGGTGTGCAGACGGTAATGACTAAAGACATACAAAGGGATTTGGAGAGGTGGCAAAGAATTATTCGGTTACAGTTGTGAATCTGGATAATGGAAGAGGCATTACTAGGAATACCAGGATACCCCGACGAAACATTTCAATGTTTCAGTTTCACTGTGTACTGTTAATAGAAAACTGATTTCCCGATTAGACACTTACTCCAGGGTATGTATTTACCAGGTTGGATTCTCACATCTGTATGGTTTTACAGATGATGAGTGGGAGTAAGTTATTGGGAATTGGGTGATCATCCTCATTATATCGGGATTCGTTGTAATCGGTGATATTTGAGGAAGTCACCTGGGTTGATTGCCGGTCGGCAGATATTTGGTTTTGAATATCCGATGTTGTGCACCAATTTCAAATTGATATATCTGTACGTCTATTTTCATAGAGTGAGATATACCTTTTGATATTATGTCTATGACATTTACCTATATCAGTGGATGGTTAGGTAAGGAGCATTAAACAGCGGTGTAATTCTTCTTAACCACAAGTACAGTTTTCAACCTACGACACACAGTGAAAGAGTTGTTAGACTCAGCGGACTTATACAGAGTATTGTATGTTGTCCAGTGTCCATCAGGACAGAGGGGTTGGTCCTCGTACTATATTCGGTTTACTTATGACTTCTCTAGATTTTAGACAGCTGTTTCGTGGAAACACAGGGTCTAAGTTTTGAGGAGTTATAGGTATTTGAATAGAGTAGAGTACCAGGTGTAGCAAGTATCGGGATTCTTCAAAGAGATTGAAGATGTAGATACTTGTGTATGATATTCAGTTGATAGTAATGATGAAGACAGATTGCTTCTCTTTCAGGTTACTCATAATTGGAAGCATTCCTAAGTTGAGTAACGCTGATCGACCTCCTTCCATTTAGTTGACATGCACTGGAGATAGTTGCATGATTTGAATCTGGTTCAATTGAATCAGTGCCTCTGGTTCTATATTGGATATAGAACAGTTCATATCTTAACGATGTTAAGGTACGGGGAGTTGTCCAGCTTATGATTAAAACCAGACACTGGACAACTCAAGGCACGTTTCTGTAATGGCTGTATGTGGGTTGACCCAGGCTATGACGAGGGTTGATTTTCTACCATCTGGATGAACTATAGCAATATTGTTCTAGACTCGCCACAGTTTTTATTAAAAATGGATTTTTTTCAGAAAAAGTAGTGGGAGTATGGTAGAACTGGAAGTGATTCCAGAACCACAAACGATTACTGAAGATTTGATAAGGAACCTAAAGATTCAATCTGATTTGACATTCCATTGGCCACTCCGCAGATAAGGTGGGTAACTTCAGGCACCCGAGAGGTACTCCGGTAGCCTCAATGACGGTGACAGGGAAGTTCTTGTTTACCCACACTTGCCATTGTTGTTGTTCCAGGCTGCGAGACCCGGCAGGAGGATGAGTATAGCGTCGTTCTAAACTAGCTTTAGAAGTGCACGTCTATATGACTCTGCCAGAGGGTTGTCGTAGTCAGTGGGAGCAGCGGAAGCATTGGTGGACATCAGGCTTATGTCTATTTATAGACTAAAGCAGATGTAGCGGAGATAGATCATCTATTTCTGATGTGACAGTCATAGGTTTGACGTCATCAGAATAGGGGATGGATCTGTTGAGAAGGTAGTAGGAAGTAATATTCCTATACTACGATCGGTTATACTTTGGTCGTCACACAGTGGTTTCTCCACAAGGGACTTGGATATTATATCAGACATACTGGTTACTAGATCTATGGTTTTAGATCTAGATTTGGGTGGTTTCCCAATCTGGGTATCTTGACAGCATTCTATGAGTATTTAGAATGGACGACTCCTGGCATGGTAGTGCACCTGCAGTTGATGGAGTCACCCTCTCTAAAGGTGTCTTATAGACTAAAGGGAAGAGGGATACTCATGATTGGCAGATCACTTGCTTAGGCAATTGAGTCAATCATGAGATGTCAAGTACCACACCAGATGTTGTTCTTGCACTAGATGCAATAAGTTGATATTGATCCAATCCTGGAGAAACAGTCGGAAGCAGTCTTAGAACATAAGTGAATGTTCTAGGGATATGATAACGGCTGCCTCCTTTAGGAGACGGTTATCACTCCGGGCTTCCAAGGTGACATGGACGACAAGCAGGTTGTCAGAGTTATAGTTCTCCCTCTGACGAGGGGCAGTACTTTGGACAGGTGATCCAAGGCAATACTGAGGGAGGCATGGCGCAGGGTACTGATTAAGTTCAGTTGACGATACAGTCTAAGAAGTTTGGATTTGGAGTTCATTTATGAGCTAGGTCCCATCAGACATCCAGACATTCTAAGACAGGTATTGCTCATTTCGGGAGATGGCTTTCTCCGCGAACATGAGATATAGAGAGACATAGAAAGAAATATCACAGCGGATCCACTCACTGAGGCTATTCCTCGAACGCAATAGTTTCGCAAACGAGCTTTGTGAGACTGACTAGTAGAGGAGTTGGGTGTTCGGTATCACACGGGCTGTGAGTATGCGGCATCGCAATAATTAGCCTTGAGTGCAAGTGGGAGATTGTTGGAGATAGTGCCCTCAGAGTCAATTATTGGATCACAGGCACGTGATTGCAATGATTGAGGGAGGACCTATCCCAGTAGGACAGTCTTACTCGAGATGATAGTATGCTATCTGGTTTATCTTTATCATCGTGTACTGCTTTAGGTGACCTGACATGTCGCTATTACATGTTGATAGAGCCCCTAGGATTCTTGCTTGACTGCCGGCAGTATGATGGCGATCATATACGTGGGAGCTGGTAGTCTATAAGCACATCCTTAAATGGTCCCTAGTCGTAGGAGTTTCGAGACAGGGCATCGATACTCCATTAGTAGACTAGTGTATACAGTCGAGACCCCGACGAGGGGCGGTGGCCGGTCTCGCAAGCCACTGGTGTCAGTTGGTTCACCTAAGATGTATACAGGTGCTCATTGGGTTATGAGTACACCGGACAGGACTCGCCGGGAACCTGCTAGTTGGTCTTATACCAGATGTCAGATAGCAGTTCCCTGGTGACATGTGTACAGGTTAGTTCATCGACCTGAGATCGTCATTTGTCTCGTGTGAGTTCCCACTGTGCTTTGATTACTACCCTACCACGGCTCAAAGGAGTCGTGCAAACAGGTTTTAGTTGGGTACGGTCCCGAGCCACATGGAGGCAGTGAGCGGATCTGCAGGGGTTCGTCTCTCCCGGTATTGGGGGTGAGGTCGCGCTGTGTCTAGGAGAGCCATTACACAAAGCCCTCGGCCGAGGCAGGAGATTTACTGGTAGGTATTCCAGTAGTATCTCAGGGTGTTCTGGGCTACGCTCCGACACGACTTGTACCGCTTTTGGGGGTCTGACTTTCACCAACCCCCTAGGCCCGCCATGCGATACTCATAGACGAACGGACCGGACTGTACGGATATTGTCACTGACAGGCTCAGTTGGGTGTCGGGGTGAGCTTCCTCATCGACGTCCCATTTGGTCAATACCTGGTGGCCCGTCACGTATTGGCTTATACCTCTGACGTACTAGTGGTTAAATCCACAGCCAAGGTATTGACGAGTCTTTAGAGTCCACCACACTCAGTTTCAGTTACTCAAGTTTCGGGCGAAACGCTGTAGAGGCCGTATGGAGATATGGCAGGGTTCGATCAGATACGTGCGGTATTGCACGGATCGTGATCGGACAGTTTTTACTAGCCGGCTTTGGCTTAAGCCGGATTCTAGTATTTGGGAGTGTAGATTTTGTCTCATTGCATTTGTATCCGGTCGGAATACAGATGCGGGTGTGTATGCACAGTATAGGGGTTTTCCTGTAATTTATTACGGGACCAGTTTTCTGGAGTTGCCAGTTTGCATTCCGTTCCGGCCGGTTTTCCTTTGTTCTTTCCCGGCCGGACTTTTCTGATGGAGGGGGTTATTTGCAGTTTTGCAAATAACACTTTGTGGAGGTTTTTCTTGCAAATGATTTATTATGATAACCTTTTTAGATACCATTCATTTCATGCTTTATGGAGATTAGAAGTGATGAGATAGGATTTGATCTTTGATTAGAATTGTGATGATGAGGTTTGGATATGGTCACCTTTCTTTTGCTCCTACACTCACCTCCCTTTGGATTATGTTTTTTTCCTCCACCATTCTCATTCTCACTTGATGAAATGGATGATAAGTTATTTCATGGTTGAGAGAAAAAAAGAGAGAAGAAGAAAAAGAAAGAGAGAAAGAAAAAGAATGAGAGAGTTCATCTTGATAATGTGAGGAATTCTTCATCTCCTTCTTCTTCTTGTTTTAGAAAAATGAAAGCACCATTTTTCTTAACCCCAATCCTCCATCATGGCAACTACAAACCCCAAATGAGACTAGCATCATCTACACTACATTCTACAGCACTTCTTGGGCATGTCGAGTTGCCGGCTTCATGCTCGAGTTGCCTCGGTATTGAGGCGGGAGCCCGTAAAAGACGAAGGCGATGTGGTGCCCTTTCCGGCGAGGAGGCGACGATACGGAGACTACACTTTCCGCGGGAGATCGGGGCGATGATGAGAAGACCGGAGGACTCGGATCTCTTGGTATACTTCTCACCCTATCTCTTGATTGCTAGCATTAGGTTAATGGTTACGATCCGGGTTTTCATTGTCCGCGGTAGCGCCGGTTTCCGAGTAAGGAAAATTTTTATTCCGCATTTTGGCCTCGAGAAAGAGGCCGGGGCGCTGCCGTGGAGCAACAGCAGTAATATGATCTCATCACAGAACATTGCAGCAGAAGAACATATATGAAATATTGGATATACTAGGACGTCCGTGTTTTCAATACGAGCCTGTATAAAACACGGATTCCACGGTCGCGACGAATAGCCAAACCCACATCCCTAGACCCCTACGAGAGCGGCAAGTAACACTGCCAATTCTAGGGTTAGGAGACCCGGTCTCGACTCCTCGAGATGGTCTCCCACTGGACCCTAGAACCCGGTTACTTGTGCTCCCCGCCTTGGGTCTACCTAATGCGGAAAAGTAAATAATATACAACGGTGACATCTTCCGCTACCTGGAAGTGCCCCAATAAAAGAATATTACATACAAATGAATTTTACATGAATGAAAAAGAAAAAACTCTCATCTCACATAAAACCCCGTCTATTCAAACGCGACGATCCAATACAACATATCACAGCAACACATAATATCTCATATCACCAACGTAAACAAGTATGCATATCCCGATTGTCGTTGATGTATAGCAACGAAGCCGGCGATACACCACATACTACGCTTACGGTCACAGAAAAGAAAGTGTAAAACTACAACAGTTGGAATCCGCAACCTCCTTAGACATCACATGCCTAACCAAATGAATTCCTTAGACATCACATGCCTAACAATTATAAACCCCGCATTTTAGTCTCATTATCGAAAACACTTTTCAATATCAAGTCGGGCAATTCAACAAGATTCCCGAAAAACTGATCGAATGCTCGTCGCAAACTTTAGTAGATGGCCACACCCCCGATACCGTCGACGAAGTGCACCAAGGCGGAACACCGCTACCGTGAGCACCCAAACGGATGCTTTCGGCGACGGGGTTCTCCTACAGTCACTTGGTCGGGGCTATGGGGCGTAGCTGTCTATTAAGTTTACCCGGCGAGTATCCGCGTACGCTACGTGATTGCGACGGACTTTTGATCACATCAAAATTCCGTGGCAACCGATCATCTGAGACTAAACTGCTATGTTTATAATATTCAAATTAGTTATCTCATAACTACCTGTGGATTCCAAATATTGTATCACATTCCAGATAAATAGACAAAGTTAAACTTTCCGATCGAATCTTCAAACACCTAAGATTTCCCCAATATATCTCAACACTTGAAATCAGTTTAAAAACATCCATCACATGCCACAGTACCAATGGTCCAGCCGTAGAAGGGTCAAGCCAACGCCTCACATGTGGCACGCCGTACTGCCCCAAACCCTAAGGTTCAAAAGGCAGTTCAAGACGGTCACATAATCGAGTTAAGGTTTGTTGTCTTCTAGAGGGTCCACCGAGTTACTTGCACGACTTAGAACATTCTTAAACACGAGAAAAAAATCCAACTTTTGAAAAAATTTCCGACAGGGGAAAAAGTGAGTTATTGATATCCGTTCGAACTTTTTAACAGTTTCTAAAAATTACCCGGAAAACACATAGACAAAATCTGATAATCCGATCGAATCATCGAATCCCTAAACAACCCCAGAAAACTCAATTGTAGAATAAAAATTAAAAATTCCCAGAGAACTCAGCACTGTGTAATAGGAATTACTGTGCAAAATAGGAGGGGTGACGTCAACAAATGGCCGCGGAACCGCCGCAGAAGCCAGGCTTCTGCCGCGGTTCCGCCGCACTTTTGACGAATTAGCCCCTCGAATTTCACAGTAATTCTAATAAGACCCTGATGAATTTTTTAGAAATTTTTAATTGACAAAAATCCAAATTTTCAGAAAATTTCCAGAGAGCATTTTGGAGTCGGGGTTTCGGGTTCGATCGGATTTTAAACTTCGTCTAGACTTCGCCTAAAGCTCTAGCTTGGCTCTGATACCACTGTAGGGTTGCTAGGCACGCGCACAAGGGTCTACGAGGTATCAACCATGCCCGATTAAAAATTTAGCCGTCCGAACAACCCGAATACGGAACTTTAAACTAGAGATTAGGCGAAAACTAACATGCTAAACATTTTAACACTAAGTGAGAGGGATTACAACCGTTGTAGATCCGGTCCTTCACTTCATATGCTCCGTGTTGTGGTCCCTTCGCTGCGATCATCGGGATCCGGACTCTCGAGAGGTTCCACGAAGAGAAAGACGCAACCTTTGATTCCGATCTTTGATACTAAGATGATCTACCTTGAAGTTTCTTTAACACAAGCTAACACTCATGAAATGATGTGAACACCCTCATCTAAATGGCAAGGGAAGATGAGGATGATGAAGTAGGATTTTTGCTCTCTTTATTTATCTTTTTCTCATATTTATCCATCACAAAAATCAAAGCAAGAAACCATTTCAAGTAAAGAAGAAGAAGGAAGAAGATGATGAACAATAATGTTGAATCCTTTTGTGATGAATAGTAAATGAAATGATATGATGAATAATGTAACCATGGTCAAACTAACCCTTGTAGAGATTTGACTAAGGTTAAAGGTTTGGTTAGGTTAAGGAAATATCTAGCAAAATATCTTTTCCAAAACAAAAAAGGAAAGCTTCTAGAAACTTCTAGAAAACCTTAACCCTAATCAAACCCTAACCATGTTTAATCTCTACTAAACAAGTTGCATTAGTTATCATATCATGTTACAATATTATATATCACATATATAATATTTATCGTAACAAAATAAAATAATACATTTAACATATATCGCATATATATCAATGTATTACCCGAGTGAGAAAAAGAATCTTTTAGTGAGAAAATATTAGTTAATGCAATTTAATATATCAAATATATTATTATACATTAAATTATCGAATCAACACTTGATCCGACAATCCGGCTATATCGCATATAACCGACTAATATTTATCCGTACCGATTCATCGAATCAACACTTGATCCGATGACCCGGCTGATATCAAATATCTCGAGAATATAATACGGTATCACATATCGCATTATTCTCGGTCCCGCACATATCACATATGTGCTCCTACTCCGTTTTGCCTGTGCCAAGAAACCTCTGTGTAGGACTCTAAAGAATCGTCAATACGCCGGCAGTAGGTGATGATCATATCAAACACCCACAAGCTGCAAGCGGTCAGCTAAACGTAACAGCTACCCAGGTATTGAGCGCTCAGAAGATCAACAAGCAAGCCTGTACATTCTCCTGTGAATCCAAACAATAACACTCCCGTACAGTCCGGTCTCGTCGTCTGATATGTCGCATATCTCGCCTAGGGGTGGTAAATGTCAGACCCCAGTAGCTCAATAAGTCGTGTCGATACGAGATCTATAACAGTTCGAGAAACTACTGATAACACTTACCAGTAAATCTCAGCAACCCTGGCCAGGGATTTCCGGTTATAGCCAATCGAACACAGCACAACATCAACTCCCTATACCGGGAGAGACGAATCCCCTCCTATCGCTCATTGCCTCCATGTGATTCGGGACTGTACCCAAAAGCCACCTTTTTGCACGCCCTCTTGGACGTGGTATGATGGAAATCAAAGCATAGTGGGAATCACACAAGACTCTATGACGATCTCGGGTCGACAGACTACTCTGTACCAGTGTCACCGGAGAACTGCCATCTGACGTATGGAATAATACCATCTGGGAGTTCTCGGCGAGTCCGTCCAGTGTACCCAGTCTCCACTGAGCACCCGTACACCATCCTTGATGTCAAACACCAATGGATATGGGATCATCCATCGCCCATCATATGGGTCAAGATGCGTATACGCTAGTCTACTCTGGTGCATCGATGCCCTGTCTTGATACACCCTCGACTAGGAACAGTTTATAGGATGTACTCGTGGACTACCGTGGCCCCACTAGTATGATCTCATCATAGTCCCAGTAGTCGCGTATACATCCTAAGGGCTTTATCAACATGTAATATAGAGACAATCAGAATACAAGTTAAGATAAAGTACAACCAGATAGCATACTATCATGTCGAGCAAGAAAGTCCTCCCTATATATGTCCTAGCATCCACTGCAATATACATCGTATGTACAGTAATGGCCTCTAGGGCATACATATAACTAACAATATATACACATTCGTCAGATGCAATGATAGCCATTCCAGATCACAGATGAACACATTGGATATACTAGGAATCCACGTTTCGTTCGAGCCTGTAACGAAAGGCGGATTACACGGTCGCGATGAATAGCCAATACCCCACCCTAGACCCCTACAGATTCGGCAAACTACCCGCCAAGTACCCGAAGTGAAGCAACCTCCCCCAACAACGTGAGTAGGCCACTCGGCACTTTGAGATACTCGGTAGTTTGTGCACCCCACCATGGGTCTATCCTAGGAGCAAAAACAGTAAAAAGAAATTATACAATGGCGGCTACAACCCCATCCCGGATGTGCGGCCATACAAATAATATTACATCAATTTACATATTACATGAATTGAAAGATAAAGAAAACTCTCATCTCACAACCCCCCGACTATTCATCCGCGACAATCCAACGAATTCATATACACAAACCATCACATTACAGATCACAGATACGTATAACCCCCACTAATCGACGTATAGCGATTAGCAGACGTTCAATACATATATCACATCACAGATATAACCCATTAGCCAAAGTCTACAGAAGTTCGATCAAAATACGGATTTGTAACCACCCCAAAAACATATTTTGTTCTCTCGAAATTCTAGGCAGAAACAAACCATCCTAAAAATCCCAAAACACCAATATAAGAACACTGCAGGAAACTTGACCCACAGCCGAGTCAACTCGGCCGCGGATCCGCGGCAGGAGCATGCTCCTGCCGCGGTTCCGCGGCGCGTTGACCGAGTTGGTGGACCATTTTTCTTGTATGTTCTTTAAAAACCCTGAGCCGATTTTTAGTACATGATTTATTATTTTTTGAACAGAAATAAAAATCGGCAGAAAGTTTGCATTTTCGGGGTATTTTGCGGTTTTTTCTCCGATCGAAATTCTAGACACTTTGCTAACAAGCTAGGGTGTGTTTAGCCAGGCTCTGATACCAGTGTAAGGTCCACGTTACCTATCCCGGTACTTTCGGGGTTGCGGAAACGGTGAAAAACATTTTTTTTAGGGTTTAGGTAACATGGACTCAAGAAAAGGATCTTTGCTAACCAACACACTAGCAACTACTATGATCTTTATCTACTCGGTTAGGGGTTATACCTAGGCTTGAACTCCCTCTCTTCTTCTCCTTGGAGTGGGTTGGATGGTTCTCCTCGTCGCCTTCTCTTGCCGAAGATGGATCCACCCGAGGGCCTCTACCTTGAGCTCCTTCCTCGAACTTGAGGTAACTAAAGTATTAGGTTTGCTAGACATTCAACCTTAGGATGAGTAGAGATGAGTTTTGGTGTTTTATCTCCAAGGCAAATGGTTCTCAACTCATGAGAGATTTTGCCTTGAGCTAGAGGAAGAGGGAGAGCAAAGGATGAGAGAGAATGAGAATGAGATTATGCTAAGAAAAAAATCACAACCATATCATATATGTGAATTATCAAATTAATAATATTAATCAAAATGAAAAAGGTGGTGGTTGGTTTGAAAAGACCATTATCATTTCACATTTAATGATTTTGCAAAGATCAAAGAGCATCTTTGGAGTGAAATGATGATGGTCAATGTTTCAACCTTAATCAACAAGTCAACCTTGGTCAAAAGGTCAACAACCCTAACCATAACTCAATTTCTTTTTAATTAACATTATTAATGATATTTCACATATTCATTAGGGTTTGGAAAAAGACAACCGTCAACTGTGCATACACACCCGTACCAAAACCCTAATGAGAATCCTCTGCCTCTGCCTCAGTCAACTGTGCATAAACACCCGCATTCGTGTTCCGAGGAACACAAATACAATGAGATAAAACTAATCCCAAAACATATATTGGGATTCGGCTTAAACTAAAGCCCACTAGGAATAACTGTCAGGACACCCAACGTGCACAAGTGCACGGATGTGAACGAACCCCGTCGCAAAACCATGCGACCTCTACTCTGTTTTGCCCAAAGGCGAATAGCCCTATGTGTGGGACTCTAAAGACTCGACACTACGCTGGCAGTGGGTTTAACCACAGACCGCAAGCTGCACTAGCTGTACCTAACGGTCCCCAGGTAGATGCTGATAAGAAGACTAATGAGGTGAACCCATCCGAACTCATACTGAGCCTGTATGTGACAATCTCCGTACAGTTCGGTCTGTTCATCTGAGAATATCGCATGGCAAGCCTAGGGGGTGGTAAACGTCAGTCCCCTAATAGTGGTACAAGTCGTTTAGGACTATAGCCCAGAACACCCTGAGATAACACTGGAAACCTACCAGTATATCTCGCTTGCCCTGGCCATGGACGACTATGTGTAATGGCTCTCCTAGACACAGCGCGATATCAACCCCCAATACCGGGAGAGACGAATCCTTTCTAACCGTCACTGCCTCCATGTGCTTCAGGACTGCACCCAACTACTAGCTTTTTGCACGACTCAGTAGAGCCGTGGTAGGGTAGTAATCAAAGAACAGTGGGAACACACTCGAGGCGAAGTGACAGTGTCAAGTCAGCGGACTAAGCTGTACTCATGTCACCTGGGAACTGTTAACTGACGATAGGTATAATACCAACCAACAGTTCCCGACGAGTCCTGTCCAGTGTATTCGTAACCTAACGAGCACCCGCATACTATCTCCAGTACGACGTACTGATGGCTGTGGGACAGTCCATCTCCCATACTGGGAAGAGAAGCGTATGCACCAGTCTACTCTGGAGTATCAATGCCCTGTCTCTATAATCCTACGACTAGGGACCAAGAATAAGGATGTGCTTATAGACTACCAGCCCCCACTAGTGTGATCGCCATCACAACGCCGGTAGTCAAGCAAAGATCCTAAGATCTCCATCAATATGTTTCAGCGATATGTTAAAAGAAACATATACACATATTAAGATAGAAACAAACCAAGTAGCATACTACTATATCGAGCAAGACTGTCATAAAACCGTATATATATATATATCCCAAGCCTCCAAAATGTATTATACAAACTAGTACTATACAATAATGGCCACTAGGGCATACATATCTAACAAATACAACCTTTGTAGACCGGTCCTTCACTTCAAATGCTCCGTGTAGAAGTCACTTCGCTGCGAGTAATGATCTCCCGAACTCTTGAGAGGCTCCACAACATAAAAGATGCAAATTTGCTCGAACTCTTCGAGGCCGAAGATGATCTACGTCGAGGAGACTCAAGCACATGCTACCTCTTCACTAAATTAGGGTTTAGTAAAGCAAACACCCTAAACTAAATGTCTAATAGTAGAGGATGATGAAGTAGGAAATGGGCTCACTTAAACTAAATGTCTAATAGTAGAGGATGATGAAGTAGGAAATGGGCTCACTTTTTTTTTATTTTTCCCATAATATTTTCTCACTTTAGAAAAAGCTTGCAAGCTTTTTCTCTCATGAAGAAGAAGATGAAGTGATCAAGTGAAGAATGAACTCATGAGGTGAGAATATAAACCATTGGTGAGTTAGTGTCATACACTAACTCATGTAGAGACTTAACTAGGGTAAAGGATAATGGTTAGGTTAACAAATATCTCAAGCAAAAAAAATGAGTGGACTTGGTCAATGGTTATCAAGAAGCTTTCTCAAAGCTTCTACCATGACAAAATCCATCAATTTGTAATTACTTAGATAAATATAAACCCTAGGATTATCCTAACTATAGTGTAAGTCTCATACACCCATGAAGCATGTATCATCAAGCATGACACAATAAAATGTACATTAATATATATCACATATATACTATATGCACACAAGTGAGAAAAAGAAATGTTTAGTGAGCAAATATTAGTTAATGTAAGTTAATATATCAAATATATAATTATATATTAAATTATCAAATCAACACTTTATTTAATAATCCGGTTATATCACATACAACCGATTAATATCATATGAATCAACTTATCGAATCAACACTTGATCCGATAACCCGGCTATATCACATATAACCGATCGATATCACATATCATGAGAATAGAATACGGTATCACATACTCGTATTAATCTCGGTCCCACACATATCACATATGTGCTCCTACTTCGTTTCGCATGAACCAGGAAACCTCTGTGTAGGACTCTAAAGACTCGTCAATACGCCGGCAGTAGGTGATGATCATATCAAGCACCCACAAGCCGCAAGCGGTCTGCTAAACGTAATGGCCACCCGGGTATTGAGCAAGCAGAAGATCAACATGCAAGCCTGCTCATACTCCTGCAAATCCAATCAGTAACACTACTGTACAGTCCGGTCTCTTCGTCTGATATGTCGCATGTCACAGTATCACGACCCAACTGTGGCACGTGACAAGCACTTAAATCTCGTGATATCTACATACATCGACGCGATCCAAGTAAGACGAAACCCAGAATCTAAACCCTTTTTGAAAACATTGGAGTTGAAGTTTAAAAATAGTCATCCGATGAAGTCAGTTTAAAATAACCTTTAAGTTTAACTAAATATGTTTGAAAAACATCTATAACGTTTTGAAACTTGACAGCACCACCTTTGCATCTTCGTAAAACCCGATACAACATAATAATAAAATAGCCTCCCAACGGAAGCTAGTCTCCACGTCCAAACGATAGAGCAACCAACAATCTAAATCAGAAATCAACACCAAAGGGTGCGACATCACCACACATAAACTCTATGTCTCGCTTCTATGTCCATAATATACCATTTCTAAGTTGATGGAGTTTCCACTAGATACAAGAATATATGACTAATCAAGAGTGAGTATGATACAATAATAACCTACTTACCAATCAATCATCGAAAAGAATGTGTGCCCAAGCCGCTGATAATCCAAGTGGTGAAACCTGCAAGAAACTGTGGCACAACGGGGATGAGTTGCCAACTCAGTGAATAAAAGTAAATCTAAAGGTAGAAATCGAAATGCATGACGATACCTAGGTCATAAGTATAGTCCTATGATAATCTGTACCAATATACTATATGATATGATATGTGCAATACTAACTATCATGCAATCCCAAGTATAATGTCTCAGTGTCATATGAGTCAAAATCATGAATCTATAGCTCGTGTTGGAATCACTTTTTGTATATGAATATCTGTACAAATATATGCAGGTACTGTCCCCCGGATCAGTCCTTGTTGAATCCACTAAATAATATCTAACTGTGTACCTCATGATAATGATCATATCAATATATATATAGATGTCCAGCATCGACATCAAAATCTGAAATCTCTCGTGTCCAGCATCGACACGTAAATGCAGATACCGTCGATACCATCTCAACAGATGATCGCCGCCCGATATCCCTGGCCCGGTCGGTATCCCCTGGATATCCGACGTGCCCAATCGAACCCCGGTCAATATCCCCTGGATATCTGCCGTGCTCATCTCAATCTTCGGAATCGAGTATCCTCGCTAGGCACCCCGCCAACAACTGCGGCTATCCTGCCTCTCGGTCTCGACCGGGTCCACCATGTATCCAACTGTATGCCCACCGACTCAGTCTGGATAACCTGTAAATCCGCAACCGTATGACCCCCAACTCGGTTCGGAATAAAATCAAAAAACACAAAACTCATGGTGGACGTTTAACTCATCATATCAAAAATATCAAGTAACGAATAAGAATACTTGCATAAATTATATTGATAATATATTATATATATATATACATATTTAACAGTGTCCCATACCACCGATATATATCATCAGGAGTAAAATATCCAGAAAATCCATAAGAATCAAATACAGTATCTATAGTACTAATATTCGTAATTTACAACAGGAATAAAGAAAGACTACGTAACTGATTTCAATTCTACTGTGACATGGCATTACTAATGATGTGTAGTGTAGCATGCGCGTATGTGCTCGTGCAACATAGCAATCATTAGTATTTGTGCAAGTGTTCTACGGTGTAACAACCTATTTATTTTAATACATATATAACAGCACGGTTTTACAGTGACATGGCAGTACCAATGAGGTGTAGTGTAACATATATTCACGTGATTGTGCAGCATAGTACTCATTGGTATTTGTGCAGTGTTCTATCAGAGTGTGCGTAACACAGAAACGTATAATATGGATAGTATAATGCAAACATGTAAAGTAATCTAAACGTAACTATTGTAATTATTCGCTATGAGCTATACCATTATCTTTAAAATGACCGAAACGTTAAGTTTGAAATAAGAAAGCTGCCCTAGATTTAAAATAGATATTCGTTTTAGAAACTGGCACGCATCCTGGTAATTTATTTAAAAGACAAACGAATCGTAGTTTTTAAAAGAATATAGCTCACACAAGTATTACATTCTAAAACAGAATATAACCGAACTCGACGAGGCAAAGGATAATTTGGCTGTTATTCGACATACAAATCTCATCATTTCTAATACGTATAATATCTTGTATAACATTTCATCATTTCACGGTATCTGTATTATCTCAAGTCTAGCATGATCCCTCGTACAAATCCATCAAACCATATCCACATCGTGTCATTGTATCTGTATCATCACAAGTATGTCATGATCCCTCGTACAAATCCACCAAACCATATTCATATCGTATCACTGTATCTTATCTATAACTATGCATGAAACTATATGAAATTGAAGGACATACTAGATGCGATACTATATAAATATCTTGAATAAGTACTAAACTAACAAGATATCATAATACAATTTGTAAGGTTGCGGGGGTGCTATACGCCATCCACCCGACTTCCCCAGTAGATATAAATCTACTCACCAACTTAAAAGTTCACTGAATCCATGCTGCTACATCGCCAACTCCTTGTCGGAATCCTCGAATCGTACCTATATTCGTATTTAAATCGCATTGATGTAAATATCATATCGAAACCCAAAACAACAAGCTAAACGCCTGTAGGTTAGAACTTACAGCACACTTAACCTAAAAACGACAACAAAATTTTATCGTTAACGTATAACGTCAACGGTTCAACTGCAACATCAAAATACGAAAACTCTGTATCGTAAATATCTGAAATTTGATAAAACTATTTCTAAAATGTTTCCAGATTTTACTATATAAATATTTAGACAACCCAAACAATACAGAGACTTATCAAATACCCAAAATAAGCCACAGAAGAAAAACCAACACGAAAGGTTACAAGGGGGCCGGCGTCGCCGGAATTTCGGGGTGGGTCACCGGATTTTCTAGGGAGTTTGGGGTTCATGTTTGAAGTAGTGTCTCCTAGTAGTCTCAGTATACTTTTGGTCTTGCTGGATTTTCTAGTGATTATACCTAGTGGTTCCAGATTCATTTACAGTAGGCTTAACACCATAAAATCCTAGTTTATCATACTGCACAACTAAATATGCTACGTATCGTATATAGAATTTTACCCCAATCTGATATTAGCTTACAGATTTAACCTACTGAAAAATTAACTTATTTAAACAATACCAAACATACCTAAACACCTACAGAGAGATACCCAAAAACCCACAACACCCAATTCCCTCAAAGGTCCGGAGAGCTCGGAAATTGTGTGATGGTTGCCGGCCAAAATCCGAGCAAAGGGGCTCGTCTTCCTATATGTTATTCTAGGTACAAATTATAAGGTTAAGGCACTGTTTGGGTTTTCTAATTTACATCTAAACTATAGCAGATTCATAAACAGAGTCTAATCTATCAAAATACGATATCCGATTTCATACAAAAACTGAATTTAACTAAAACGGTAGGGTTGAACTTATACCTATTGAATGATTCACAAGAGAACACCAGCTCCAGAATCCTATGATGGAATCATCTAAGGGTTTTAGTGTATTGTGTTTGATGAAGGGTACACTTGATGAAGGAAGCCATTGCTCTCTCTCTATTGTATGAACACTTAGAGAATTTATTGGTTTGGAGCTGAAAAGAGTATGGTTTCAGTTGGAATAGCTACTGAATTCCAATAATTAAAATGTGTAAATAAAGTGAGGAGCTTTGTAGAGAAAGCATATGGTGTGTGATGAGAGGGGGAGGTGGCATGAGAGGAAGGAGGTGGTGTCACTTGATGAAGAATGAGTGATTCATGCAAGGAAGAGGTGCTGGATTTGAAGAAGGATGTGTAAAATGAAGAAGGAGGAGGTGGAGAGATGTGAGCAAGGGTGAGGGTGAGGTCTTAAGGGTGAGGGTTTAAACTTAGGTTATCATAAACTCAACCATTATAGAATTTCAAAATGAAAGAAACCCTTTCATGACATAATTTAGTTGATAAGAAATAAAAGATATATAATAGTTAATATATTACTTAAAGGTCATTAGCTTAATGAAAAATCCAATATTATGTTAAAATAATTAAATATAACATTTTTAATTGATATCACACTTGTATTTACATTTATCAAAATAATTACATTTTTCGGACATGGTTCCGATACTCAATTTCATAAGCGATATCATTTTCGTAAACTTATCAATATTTATTATTTTTATAATAAAAAATATTATTAAATATTATTAATTTTCCAAAATATTACAGTCTCTCCCCTTTAAAGAAATTCGGTCCCCGAATTTAAATCAAACTTCTTTGTTAAAACATTTTCTTAACCCAATTACTTATTTCAAAAAAAAAATCCCGGGGTCCAATTTTAAAACATAATTTTTGCTCGATATAACAAGACTCCAAAGTCCCCATATGAGATAAAACGCATCACAACGCAACCGTGTGTGTGAAAACTCAAAAGATATAATCTTTCATAACTGTAACTCTAGCGGTTGCTAAGAGAATTACTCAAGTTATGACAAAAATTTTGCCAAATACGAAAACCATTGTGTATTCTAAGTACACAAAATCAATGCCATGATCGCAGTGCAATATTAGTGCACACGACCAAGCGAAATATAAAAATCAAATCTATCACATATCCTATCAAGTGCTATCAAGTGCAAAGCACGAAAACAACATCAACCCTAATGGGTTTGCACGTAAGTCTCAAACCACACTTCACGGTGTGCATGAAAACAAAACAGCGCTAAGTGCAACAGTCGTGCACGAAACGATATCCACCGCATCCACTGTGCATGGAATAAAAGTATACAAAATAATACCAGGTGCCTCGGGGTGCACAAAAATCAAATCCAAGTGCATCAGGGTGCACAATTTAAATCTCAAGTGCATCGGGGTGCACAAAACTAAAATCAAATGCATCAGAGTGCAAAAAATCAAAACGGGCAACTAGTGTGCACAAAATCAAACTATGTATACCTAGAATATATATATAAATTCTTAACCATGTGCATCTGATGTGCACAGAAATTTAGTGTAGTACATCCGGTGTACACAACACTCCAATCGAGTGCAGTCACCTCGCGCTAAAATCTCAACAAGTGCACCTGGTGTGCACAAAGCATAAGTCGAAGTGAAATTACTATACATAGAAATCTCATCAAGTGCACCTGGTGTGCACAAAACATAAGTCAAAATGAAATTACTGTACATAGAAATCTCATCAAGTGCACATGGTGTGCACAAAACATAAATTGATCCTCAAATCCTTAAAATACATATATCAAAATCACGGACGTCGAGTTGTCATTTCTCCAACGTTGAAAATGAAAGTTTTAGATCATAAAAACGTAAATCGAACTCAAAGGACATCGAAGTATATTCTCTTCAATGTCGGAAGATGTGTACACCACCGGAATTGGCATAGCAAGAATTACTACTTGCTGTCTGCCACGTTCTAACGTTCTCTGTCTCTGAATTCAGGTTCTTCTTGCGAATCACTAATACCGTAGCTTATTTATGCAATCGTCCGGTGAGGAGCAACGACACCAGTTGCGGATACATCCCATCACACCTTCTTGACTAGTAGTCCAGTCCTTTGTAACGGAAATCTCTGTCCTCTGCTTGTGTGATAACAAATAATCCCGGTCCAATCTTATTTATTATAAATTCCTGGAAGAGAATCCATCAAGTCTTTTGCTAAAATCATTTATCCAGCCTGCCCGGAACTAGCATTCATTTCTTGACCTGCTTTCCCTTTCATAACCATTGTCATTCCTTTTTTATTTCCTCCTAAAAGTGTAGTTGCACGCATCATCAAATCTTCAATATCTACTGTGTAGAACAACTGTCTACTGAAACTTCGTACCAATCTCCCGTCCTATAAATTCCCTATATCAATCACTTAAGGAGTGTATCTGCAAAGTCACGTGAATTTGCAAGTCATACTTAGTTATGACCCACTCAGAGTCTTTCAAACTTGGAAACACAAATCCGTTACTTCTGATACTCTGTAGAGAAATCTGGCTAATCTCACCTTCGAAGACTCGTCCCAATTTGTCGGAGAAAAACTTATTGTACAATCTCCTTCTTAATTTACTTGCATCTGGTCTGTACAAGCTCCATTGGAAGAAGTACATCAACTTCACCGATCTTGTATCGAAGCGCCACAATGGATTAAAAGTCTTAACCACCCTACACCTGAATGGCTATGAATCCTCCTGATCCATCTATACTGGTAACATCGTCAACCTTTAACTTCCTGAATTCTGGGAGTAACATCTCGATAATCTCAGCAATGATTGGTACCGCTGTCTGAACAGTACACAACACCATAATTTTCGGAGAGGGAAAACATCATGTCTCAAGTCTGTATGATCTCTAACAATGACTCTACCATCTGGTGCGGATCCCGAAGAAACTCGCTCCACTATTAGAATTCGATCAAATATGAATAACAACGTGTCTCTATATCATCGGAAAATCACCCCGGTCAGTCCTTGTCCTAGACAAGTCTGCTCTGACCGTATCTCTAACTGCAACCCTCTCAACCCTCATAAACATGGTGACCGAAGTAATCAACATACACCGACGAAGATAGATCAACGGAAGGGATAGAAGGGAGATCTGAAGATATAATTCCTAAGGTATCATAGGCGGAGTATCATATCGTAAATATGCCGCGGAACATATGTACGGTACGTCACTCTACTTAGTACCTACTCCATCAACAAAGGTCATCATATATAATGAAAGTTCGGGTATAAGACCCCCAAAGTCAACTCTAAGTCCAATATAAGGTCAAGCCCGGGTAACAAAATATATGCCCAGACTCCATATAGTCAACCTAGAATCGAATAATCGTTAAACCAAACGCTCTGATACCAACTTTGTAACGACCCAACTGTGGCACGTGACCGGCACTTAAATCACGTGATATCTACAGACATCGACGCGATCCAAGTAAGCCGAAACCCGGAATCTAAACCTTTTTTGAAAACATTGGAGATGAAGTTTAAAAATAGTCATCCGATGAAGTCGGTTTAAAATAACCTTTAAGTTCAACTAAATATGTTTGAAAAACTTCTATGACGTTTTGAAACTTCACATCACCTCCTTTGCATCTTTGTAAAACCCGATACAACATAATAATAAAATAGCCTCCCAATGGAAGCTAGTCTCCATGTCCAAACGATGGAGCAACCAACAATCTAAATCAGAAATCAACTCCAAAGGGTGCGACATCACCACACATAAACTCTAAGTCTCATTTCTAAGTCCATAATATACCATTTCTAAGTTGATGGAGTTTCCACTAGATACAAGAATATATGACTAATCAAGAGTGAGTATGATACAATAATAACCCACTTACCAATCAATCATCGAAAAGAATGTGTGCCCAAGCCGCTGATAATCCAAGCGGTGAAACCTGCAAGAAACTGTGGCACAACGGGAATGAGTTGCCAACTCAGTGAATAAAAGTACATCTAAAGGTAGAAATCGAAATGCATGACGATACTTAGGTCATAAGTATAGTCCTATCATAATCTGTACCAATATACTATATGATATGCATATGTGCAATACTAACTATCATGCAATCCCAAGTATAATGTCTCAATGTCATATGAGTCAAAATCATGAATCTATAGCTCGTGTTGGAATCCCTTTTTGTATATGAATGTTTGTACAAATATATGCAGGTACTGTCCCCCAGATCAGTCCTTGTTGAATCCACTAAATAATATCTAACTGTGTACCTCATGATAATGATCATATCAATATATATATAGATGTCCAGCATCGACATCGAAATCCGAAATCTCTCGTGTCCATCATCGACACGTAAATGCAGATACCGTCGACACCATCTCAACAGATGATCGCCGTCCGATATCCCTGGCCCGGTCGGTATCCCCTGGATATCCGCCGTGCCCAATCAAACCCCGGTCAATATCCCCTGGATATCTGTCGTGCTCATCTCAATCTCCGGAATCGAGTATCCTCGCTAGGCTCCCCGCCTACAACTGCGGCTATCCTGCCCCTCGGTCTCGACCGGGTCCACCATGTATCCAACTGTATGCCCACCAACTCAGTCTGGATAACTTATAAATCCACAACCGTATGACACCCAAATCGGTTCGGAGTAAAATCAGAAAACACAAAACTCATGGTGGATGTTTAACTCATCATATCGAAAATATCAATTAAGGAATAAGAAGACTTGGTTAGATTATATTGATGATATATTATATATATACATATATAACAGTGTCCCATACCACCGATATATATCATCAGGAGTAAAATATCCAGAAAATCCATAAGAATCAAATACAGCATCTATAATACTAATATTCGTAATTTACAACAGGAATAAAGAAAGACAACGTGACTATATCATATAAACATAGATCTCAATTCTACCGTGTCATGGCATTAGTAATGATGTGTAGTGTAGCATGCGCGTTTGTGCTCGTGCAACATAGTAATCATTAATATTTGTGCAAGTGTTCTACGGTGTAACAACCTATTTATTTTAATACATATATAACAACACGGTTCTACAGTGACATGGCAGTACCAATGAGATATAGTGTAACATATATTCACGTGATTGTGGAGTATAGTACTCATTGGTATTTGTGCAGCGTTCTATCTTAACGCAGAAACGTATAATATGGATGCAAATATGTAAAGTAATCTAAACGTAACTATTGTAATTACTTGCTATGAGCTATACCGTTATCTTTAAAATGACCGAAACGTTAAGTTTGAAATAAGAAAGCTGTCCTAGATTTAAAATAGATATTCATTTTAGAAACTGGCACGCATCCTAGTATTTTATTTAAAAGACAAACGAATCGTAGTTTTTAAAAGAATATAGCTCACACAAGTATTACATTATAAAACAGAATATAACCTAACTCTATGAGTCAAAAGATAATTTGGCCGTTCTTCGGCATACAAATCTCATCATTTCCAATACGTATAATATCTTGTATAACATTTCATCATATCACGGTATCTGTATCATCTCAAGTCTAGCTTGATCCCTCGTACAAATCAATCAAACCATATCCACATCGTATCATTGTATTTGTATCATCACAAGTATGGCATGATCTCTCGTACAAATCCACCAAACCATATTCATATCGTATCACTGTATCTCATCTATAACTATGCATGAAACTATATGAAATTGATGGACATACTAGATGCGATACTATATAAATATCTTGAATAAATACTAAACTACCTAGATATCATAATACTATTTGTAAGGTTGCGGGGGTGCTATATGCCATCACCCGACTTCTCCAGTAGATGTAAATCTACTCACCAACTTAAAAGTTCGCTGAATCCACGCTGCTACATCGCCAACTCCGTCTCGGAATCCTCGAATCGTACCTATATTCGTATTTAAATCGCATTGATGTAAATATCATATCAAAAACCAAAACAACAAGCTAAACGCCCGTAAGCTAGAATCTACAACACACTTAACCCAAAAACGACAATAAAATTCTGTCGTTAACGTATAACGTCAACGGTTCAGCTGCAACATCAAAATATGAAAACTCCGTATCGTAAATATCTGAAATTTGATAAAACCATTTCTAAAACGTTTCCAGATTTTACTGTATAAATATGTAGACAACCCAAACAATACAGAGACTTATCAAATACCCAAAATAGGCCACAGAAGAAAAACCAACACAAAAGGTTACAAGGGGGCCGGCGTTGCCGGAATTTTGGGGTGGGTCGCTGGATTTTCTAGGGAGTTTGGGGTTCATGTTTGAAGTGGTGTCTCCTAGTAGTCTCAGTATACTTTTGGTCTTGCTGGATTTTCTAGTGATTATACCTAGTGGTTCCAGATTCATTTAGAGTAGGCTTAACACCACAAAATCCTAGTTTATCATACTGCACAACTAAACATGCTATGTATCATATATAGAATTTTACCACAATCTGATATTAGCTTACAGATTTAACCTTCTGAAAAATTAACTTATTTAAACAATACCAAACATACCTAAACACCTATAGAGAGATACCCAAAAACCCACAACACCCAATTCACTCAAAGGTCCGGCGAGCTCGGAAATTGTGTGATGGTCGCCAGCCAAAATCTGAGCAAAGCAGCTCGTCTTCCTATGGGTTATTCTAGGTATAAATTACAAGGTTAAGGCACTGTTTGGGTTTTCTAATTTACATCTAAACTATAGCCGATTCATAAACAGAGTCTAATCTATCAAAATACGATATCCGATTTCGTACAAAAACTGAATTTAACTAAAATGGTAGGGTTGAACTTATACATATTGAATGATTCACAAGAGAACACCAGCTCTAGAATCTTATGATGGAATCCTCTAAGGGTTGTAGTATATTGTGTTTGATGAAGGGTACACTTGATGAAGGAAGCCATTGCTCTCTCTCTCTCTATTGTATGAACACTTAGAGAATTTATTGGTTTGGAGCTGAAAAGGGTATGGTTTTAGTTGGAATAGCTACTGAATTCCTATAATTAAAATGTGTAAATAAAGTGAGGAGCTTTGTAGAGAAAGCATGTAGTGTGTGATGAGAGGGGGAGGTGACATAAAAGGAAAGAGGTGGTGTCACTTGATGAAGCATGAGTGATTCATGCAAGGAGGGGGTGTTGGATTTGAAGAAGGAGGTGTAAAATGAAGAAGGAGGAGGTGGAGAGATGTGAGCAAGGGTGAGGGTGAGGTGTTAAGGGTGAGGGTTTAAACTTAGTTTATCATAAACTCTACCATTATAGAATTTCAAAATGAAAGAAAACCTTTCATGACATAATTTAGTTGATAAGAAATAAAAATAATATATTACTTAAAGGTCATTAGCTTAATGAAAAATCCAATATCATGTTAAAATAATTAAATATATCATTTTTAATTGATATCACACTTGTATTTATATTTATCAAAATAATTACATTTTTCGGACATGGTTCCGATACTCAATTTCATAAGCGATATCATTTTCGTAAACTTATCAATTTTTATTATTTTTATAATAAAAAAAATAATTAAATATTATTAATTTTCTAAAATGTTACACACAGCCTGGGGGTGGTATAACGTCAGACCCCAATAGCCCAATAAGTAATGCCGATGCAAGGTCCATAACGGTTCGAGAAACTACTGATAACACTTACCAGTAGATCTCAGCAACCCTGGTCAGGGATTTCCTGTTATGGCTAATCGAGCATAGCGTAACATCAACTCCCAATACCGGGAGAGACGAATCCCCTCGCATCGCTCATTGCCTCCATGTGACTCAGGACTGTACCCTAAAACCGCCGTTTTGCACGATCTCTTGACCGTGGTAAGGTGGAAATCAAAGCACAGTGGGAATCACACAAGACTTTATGACGATCTCGGGTCGACAGACTAACCTGTACCAGTGTCACCAGAGGACTGCTATCTGACGTTAGGTATAATACCATCTAGGAGTTCTCGGCGAGTCCGTTCAGTGTACCCAGTCTCCACTGAGCACTCGTATACCTTCTCTGATGTCAAACACCAATGGATATGGGATCATCCATCGCCCATCATATGGGTTGAGAAGCGTATACGCTAGTCTACTCTGGAGTATCGATGCCTTTTCTCGATACTCCTACGACTAGGAACATTTGAAGGATGTACTTGCCGACTGCCTCTGCCCCACTAGTATGATCCGCATCATAATCTTGGTAGTCAAGTACTCATCCTATGGGCTTTATCAACATGTAATAGAGAGACAATAAGTGTACATGTTAAGATAAAGAGCAACCAGATAGCATACTATCATGTCGAGCAAGAAAGTCCTTCCTATATATGTTCAAGCATCCACTACAATATACATCACATGTACAGTAATGGCCTCTAGGGCATACATATAACTAACAGAAGAGACCGGACTGTACGGTAAGTGTTACCTATAGGCTTCATGGGAGTTTGGAGAAGCTTGCTTGTTGATCTTCTAATCGTCCAATACCTGGGTAACCGTTACGTCCAGCTAGTACCGCTGACGGCTTGTTGGTGACTGATGTGATCATCACCTACTGCTGGCGTATTGACGAGTCGTTAGAGTCCCACATAGAAGTTTCCTGGTTCAAGCGAAATGAAGTAGGGAATATATTCTGATATGTGCGGGAGCCTGATTAAATATGATTATGTGGTACCGTATTCTAATCTGGCAGATATTCGATATCAATTAGGTTATATGTGATATAACTGGATTATTTAACCAAGTATTGATTTGATAATGTGATATACAGATAAATGAGATTAGTCGGTTATATGTGATATAAACGGAATATTTGATTTAATAATATGATATATATTTATATTTGATATAATTGTATATTGACTAATATTATTAGCTCACTAATTATTCTTCATAATATATATATATATGAAGCATGGCATGATTTTCTATTTTGAGAAAATAGAAAATTAAGGTGGAAAATGGGGAGACTTTTTTGTGGCATGGAGCATTGCATGGCTTATTCTTTTTTATATTCATTTGCTTGCATTTTTTACGCATGGCTACAATTTTTAATTGTTAAAAATTGTATTGTAATACCCAGTCCCTATAAATAATTAGCGTATTTTAATAAATAATGTCTTCAGATACTTTCCCAAATTTCCTACAAATTTCCCGTATATTTTTCTAGAATTTAATCCAGATTTATTCCGATATAAATATATACATATGTTTAACTTTTATTTAAACTAGTTTACTAAACTTCTAACCTAAAATTAAAACCCTATTACTTAAATCCTTTTATTCTTCCCTTTCATATTTTCCTTTCCTAAACTCAGCCCAAACCCCAACCCTAACTCTCCATTTCCTTTTATGATTCCCGAGCCGGGCCTATCTCCCCCTCCCTTTCCTTTTCCTTTTTAATTCCTTCAGCCCACTTCTCTCTATCTCTTTTTCTATTTTTATTTAATTTCCAAGCCGGCCCACGAACCCTGGCCTAAAAACCCCTCCCCTCTCCTCGCCCGAACCCGACCCGACCCGCTCCTTCTTCTCCCCCCACGCTCGTAAGTCCCTTCCCGCTCATTTCCTTTCCCCACGACGCACACGTTTCCAAGCCCCATTCCCCGTCGCGATCACGTCCCAGCTTCATTACACTCGACCGCGCGCGCATTCTTACTTCCCTCCATCGACCTCGTCCCTCTCTCTCCCTTCATACCCACTGCACCCACGCAACCGAAGAATCCTGCCTTGCCTCCTCCATCACCATCATCCTCGCCTTCGTGCAACAACCATCACCGTCGACTTCTCCTTCTCGCCTACACCAAGCACCATAGACCCATCACCAAACTCCCCTACCTCCTCCTTCGTCCCGGCACCACCACTGCAACTCCAACCCGCGACGGCCGTAGCACCCGTCGCTCACCCTGAGCACCGTGCCAGCCACCTCCTACCACCGACGAGTTCCTCGACCCCGTCACCACCAAGTTCCCCCTCTCTTTACCACTCACTTTCTCTCTCTATATCCCTCTCTCACAGCAACATCTCTCTTTCTCTCTCTCTCACAACAACATCTCTCTCTCTCTCTCTCTCTCACAGCAACATCCCTCTCTCTCATCTCTTCTTCAAGAAGAGCCCTAGACCAAACCTAACCCGACCACTACGCCGCGGCCGAGCCCCTGCGCGACACCCACCACCGATAGCCCCTCACTGCATCCCTAGCCGCCGCAGTCGAACCCCAGCATTTCGTCGAACACTTACATCTATCGCAGTTCCCTCTTTTCAGATCACCGACGCCGTCATCAAATCTGTGGCCTCGATCCCTTAAGCTATCATCGTCATCAACACGTTATCCATCGCAACGCCAGCGCACGCCCGTCGCACCTACCAAGCCATCGAGGCCAAGAATGAAGATCCGACATGGCTTAAACCTGTGCCGTGTTCATGACGCGATCGTGCCATTACCACTGCCGTACCATCATCGACACGTCTTCAGGCAAGTTTAATACTTGCTTCATGTTAATTTTATATATTACAATTCAAGTTACCAATAATTTCCGCATATACTTTTCATGTGAATCGTTATAATTCAAGTGTTCGATACAAAACCCGAATGGAAGACCCCATTAAATTGATGACAACAAATAACATGTGATGGCCCGAGTATAATGAATGTCCCTTAAGACTTTGGTTACAATACGATGTCGTTTTCTCATGTAAAATGATGTCCCGATTTCTGTCGTAAAACCTGAAAACTTTCGTACATGCTAAACCGTAAAATTTATAATAAATTGTGTATAAACCGGATTTTAGCGTTCGATGGCTCGTATCGAAGCTAACTATTTAACCTACTGTATTCTATAGTTGATCTCTGAATTTTAACAAACTATGATAGAGATAATTGTGTAGGATTACGATTCTGGACTGCAGTCCAGAACGGAAATCCCAGTTAACCCCTGTTTATAAACCCCTGTATATTCCAGTTCAAATATGATAATGCACGGAACCCTATATCATTACGTAGATAATTGAGTTAGATTTCATACTCCACTGGTCTCACTAGATTACTCAACTGTTTGATATTTTTAACTCATGTTATAATGTCGATACGTTTTGCTGAATTCTGCAGAGGCAGATTTTACACATCGAACATGACCTGTCCATAACTCCCTGTTGATATAGTATATTACTGATCCACCAATTGAGGTAGAAACCTAACTGATAACCCTAAACATTGTTCAACTATAGCGTCGCCTAATTACGATCCCAACTGGGATTAAAGTGTGTTACGAAATGGACTCCCGATTCTGAAACCGGATTTCCAGCCATGAACAATTAAATTGAAATGGTCATAATTAGAAAACCTGAAACCCAATTGGCACCAAACCAATTTTTATGAATAGATAATTCAATATACTGTTTACCACTTTTACATTGTTTCGCTTAATTCTGTACGCATGACTTATAGTGAATTATGCAAGTGGTAGGGCACTGACTGATGGTATTCCATTCATATGGTAACAATTGTATTCTCATCATATTGTGTAGAAGTCATTGCATCGGTAACCTAGTGATCATGTGCATTACCCATTGTTAGGTATTAGTGTTTGATTGTGGCAAGTACGTTAGTGTGTAAGCATGAATGGATAAGTGAAAGTGACACGTACTTGTGCACAATCAGTGGACCCTATTGATTTATGGCATTGTTGACGTCTATGGGACGTGTATAAGTGTGACTATAATTGGTATGGGACGATTATGAGAGCACTTATATGGGTGTCATAGGTAAGGCACCAAGCACTGTCCATTTGTCTTGGGTATCAGTCGAGACATGCTTGATGGAGATCCGGTCCCCAGTTCTCGCGTAGACTTGTCATGGACCGACTGGTATTTGAGTGTATGGTTGGAGTTTGATGTAGACCACGGGGTGTGGGGTAGTTTGAGTATGAGTTCAACAGAATCTCGGGTGTCCCATTGCCGGCACATACAGCGACTCTGGAGATATATGGGGATATTACTGATTATTAGCGAGCGACTCGGGCCCGTGTTCCCTTGTCCTTGGGTCCTACCCTTGGGTGGGGGATACTCACGAGTGGTTGACTCTCACACTTGGACTGTAGATAGGCTTAGCGACCTGTACGGTGAGAATTAGAGACTGATAGGGTTAGCGACATTGACATGCATTGCTTACTGATTCAACATACCTGCCATACTGTTTACTGCTTTACTGTTTACCTGCTCGATTAACTACCTGTATTTGGCTACTTCATGCTTACGTCATTATTCCATGCTTACTGTTTCATATTCATCATTATTGCACGTGTTCACATTTGTATCTATCTATATATATATATATATATATATATATATATATTGCTATCGTGTCACTCTGATGACCTGAGTATGCATGCTCAGAGTGAGAAATGGTTCTAGCTGGACCAGGACCTGACGTACCTCGAGGACATCGCGAACATCTTGGTCAGCGACCAAGAGCTATACTTCCTTGATCTCCATCTGGTTAGTTCTTTTTATTTTGATACTGCATTTCTCATTACCTGTGCATTGATTACTGATTACCACATAGTGCTAGAAGCCGAAGTATGACTACGGAGGGATATTTCCTCGACCGTAGGAGCATGGCTGGCCTTGTCAACCCCTCGTATTCCGTATTTTGGGAAGCGGGGCGTGACATGGTTTTGTTGGTATCAGAGCCAGGTTTTGCTTCGATTGGGACTGCAGTTTCCGTGTAGGGCTTGACAATCTAAGACATCTTTCGGCCTAGATTGTAAACTTGCTATTCTTGATCTTGATTCACATAGTATGTTCTGCTATACACTTTGATCCATCCGCTAGAGTTTTGGGTGACTTAGTATAGTTACGTGGTTGTAATTGTGAACTGCAGCATAGTTACAATACAGTACTTTGTTTGAGTCAATTGGAGTTCTACATTTGATTTCCACTCATTTGAATTTCACCTCACCCGATATTCTTGTTTCCTTGCTTAATCTACATTGTATTCTGATTCTTATAGCTTGCACCTTATGCCGTCCAAAAATTGTTGTTTCAGGACTATGTCTTCCAACGACTCTTCTTTTATCTCCACTCCCCAGAATCAGACCGTCGAGATTTTGAAAGTACTGCAAGGTTTGAAGGAAGCCCAGGAGCGAATGAACGACCTGTTAGCCGCAGGATTAAGAGGGCAGATGACTCAGGCACTAGAGGAAGCCTCCACTCGTAAGGGAATCCCCGTTAAACAAGGAAAAGAGGTGAAGATGAAGCGCCCACTTGTTCCCCAGCAGCAGAAGCAGCGGAAGACTCAACGTTGTGGATACTGCAAGAAGCCAGGACACTTTCAGAGAGACTGTCACAGCGCCAAAGGACAGTGCCTAATTTGTGGATCCAGCGAACATCTTGTCAATAGTTGCCCTAAAAGGAAGGAACTACAAGGAGAAGATTCGTCCACACTCTCCACTCCTGTGAAGTGATGGTTATTTTGTAGTTCGAGCTTTGACGATAGTACGGACCTAGTGCAGGATTCAACTTGCGTGACGAGAATGCAGCGGTCTAGATATCAAAGAAGAATTATCACCATTTTCTGCTTTCAATAAAAATATTGTCACTCTTTTGTAAATATTTCCTTTCGTTTAAGATCTTGTATCCATTGAACTTTTAGTTGAATGAAAAATAAATAAATAAAAAATAAATAAATAAAATCTGAGTTGTGATGTATGTATCGTCCCCTTGCCACTCACTTTACTTATACTACTTATTGCATCGGTATTCTAAATTTTTTTGATTTTTGTCCTTACCTACCGCATATTTTCCTTGAGCTCCGTATCCTTAATTATTTTTTTGGGATGTTCCACTGCCTAATCATGACTCTTTCTTTTCAGGCCATGACCCACCCTGGAGCAGCGCCGGCTCTAGATGAGGACACGCGGTCGTACATTTCCTTGGACTGCATACTGGTAAGTTCAGATGATGAGATCAACGGCCCACAGGTTATTTTCGGAAACAGCGATTCCGAGGGTGAGGGATTCGCAGCCCCAGAAGTCGACATGATCAGCGACTCTGACGACGAAGAAGAGGACCCCGAAGAGGATCCGATAGAGAAAGATCCCGAGGAGGACCCGATATAAGAAAATCCAGGGGAGGAAGACCTTGAGGAGAATCCAGTAGAAGAAAATCCTATAGAAGAAGATCCAGAGGAAGAGAATCACATGGAAGCAGACCTCGATGAAGACGCTCCAGCCGAAGAAGAGGACCCCGAAGAAGACCCTATAGAGGAAGATTCCGAGGAGGACCCGATAGAAGAAAATCCAGGAGAGGAAAACCTTGAGGAGGACCCGATAGAAGAAAATCCAGGAGAGGAAAACCTTGAGGAGAATCCAGTGGAAAGAAATCCCATGGAAGAAGATCCAGAAGAGGCGAATCACGTGGAATCATACCATGATGAAGAAGCTCCAGTCGAGGCAGAAAGACCAGAAGAAGAAGACCCCGCGGCGGAAGAACCGCCAGTGGCGATCCCTGCGAGCCTACCGTAATCTGCTGAACTTCCATAACCGCGACTGACATGATTTAGTTTTTGTCTCCTCTGGCCAAATAAATCTATGTATAGTTTAGGGCCATCTTTTATCTTTTGAGAATGCCTTGTTTGGAATTTTCTGGAATGATAATAAAGTTTCTAAGTTTGCTAGCCTTCGAGTATTGATTCGCATGATGTATTGACTGTTTTCCCTTCCCAATAAATTTCTTCCCTCCTGAGATTCATGACTGTTCACCCTTCCACCCTATGCTGACCCGACCCCAGTCACTTCGACATTCAGTTTGAAGTACTACAGTCCGACCTTTTGAGAGGGCCATACTCCATTGTAATCCCTACCCTGGCTAGCCCTATACATTTTTTTGTGCTATCTTCTATTACCATAATTACATTCAGTGATATCGTATTCGAAATTTAGCTTCCACTACCTTGTGTTTACAAAAATTGCATGTTATTAACTACCTCCGTTTTACCCATTTTAAATGCTTTACTATTCTTCATATTTTCAATAGCGCAAGCATATATCGCGCATATTACTTTGTTCTATGCCTCTTATTTTCACCATGTCGGTTTTCTAAGTTATTTTAAAATTGTTTGATCGATACATTTATTCTAAAATACTTTAACCTATCGACAAATCCTTCACTATTTTATGATTGTTACCTTATTTTCCCGGGTATTGTGCTTATAGTTTGCTATTATAAATGGTTATGCCTTATGCTTATTATTTTAGCTGCGCTACTCTTTTGATATACGTATGTATATGTATATTTAGGATTCTGATTTTATCTAGCTGTTTCTACGTAGACCGCTATATAGTAGTATTTGATTCTGTGGTTTTTCGCATATTATTTATAGCTTATCGTTTATTATAAATTTCGAGGACGAAATTTTTGTAAGGGTGGAATGATGTAATACCCAGTCCCTATAAATAATTAGCGTATTTTAATAAATAACGTCTTCAGATACTTTCCCAAATTTCCTACAAATTTCTCGTATATTTTTCCAGAATTTAATCCAGATTTATTCCGATATAAATATATACATATGTATAACTTTTATTTAAACTAATTTACTAAACTCCTAACCTAAAATTAAAACCCTATTACTTAAATCCTTTTATTTTTCCCTTTCATATTTTCCTTTCCTAAACTCAGCCCAAACCCAAACCCTAACTCTCCATTTCCTTTTATAATTCCTGAGCCCGTCCCATCTCCTCCTCCCTTTCCTTTTCCTTTTTAATTCCTTCAGCCCGGCCCACTTCTCTCTATCTCTTTTTCTATTTTTATTTAATTTCCAAGCCAGCCCGCGAACCCTGGCCTAAAAACCCTTCCCCTCTCCTCGCCCGAACCCGACTCGACCCGCTCCTTCTTCTTCCCCCACGCTCGTAAGACCCTTCCCGATCATTTCCGTCCTCCACGACGTGCACGTTCCCGAGCCCTACTCCCCGTCGCGACCACGTTCCCGCTTCCTTACCCTCGACCGCATGCGCATTCTCACTTCCCTCCATCGACCTCATCCCTCTTTCTCCCTTCACACCCACTGCACCCACGCAACCGAAGAATCCCGCCTTGCCTCCTCCATCACCGTCGTCCTCGCCTCCGTGCAACAACCATCACCGCCGACTTCTCCTTCTCGCTTACACCAAGCACCATAGACCCATCACCAAACTCCCCAACCTCCTCCTTCGTCCCAGCACCACCACTGCAACTCCAACCCAAGACAGCCGCAGCACCCGTCGCTCACCCTGAGCACCGCGCCAACCACCTCCTACCGCCGACGAGTTCCTCGAACCCGTCACCACCAAGCTCCCCCTCTCTTTACCACTCACTTTCTCTCTCTCTATCCCTCTCTCACAGCAACATCTCTCTCTCACACAACAACATCTCTCTCTCTCTCTCTCACAACAACATCTCTCTCTCTCTCTCACAGCAACATCCCTCTCTCTCATCTCTTCTTCAAGAAGAGCCCTAGACCGAACCTAACCCGACCACTACGCTGCGGCCGAGCCCCTGCGCGACACACACCACCGATACCCCCTCACTGCATCCCTAGCCGCCGCAGTCGTATCCGGGCATTTCGTCGAACACTTACATCTATCGCAGTTCCTGCTTTTCTGATCACCGACGTCGTCATCAAATCTATGGCCTCGATCCCTTAAGCCGTCATCGTCATTAACACGCTATCCATCGCAACGCCAGCGCACGCCCGTCGTACCCACCGAGCCATCGAGGCCAAGAATCAAGATCCGACAAGGCTAAACCTGTGCCGTGTTCATGACGCGATTGTGCCATTGTCGTTGCAGTACCGTCGTCGACACGCCTTCAGGCAAGTTTAATACTTGCTTCATGCTAATTTTATTTATTACAATTCAAGTTACCAATAATTTCCGCATATACTTTTCATGTGAATCGTTATAATTCAAGTGTTCGATGCAAAACCCGAATGGAAGACCCCATTAAATTGACGACAATAAATAACATGTGATGGCCCGAGTATAATGAATGCCCCTTAATACTTTGGTTACAATACGATGTCGTTTGCTCAAGTAAAATGATTCCCGATTTCTGTCGTAAAACCTGAAAACTTTCGTACATGCTAAACCGTAAAATTTATAATAAATTGTGTATAAACCAGATTTTAGCGTTCGATGGCTCGTATCGAAGCTAACTGTTTAACCTACCTTATTATATAGTTGATCACTGAATTTTAACAAACTATGATAGAGATATTTATGGAGGATTACGATTCTGGACTGCAGTCCAGAACGGAAATCCCAGCTAACCCGTATTTATAAACCCCTGTATATTCCTGTTCAAATATGAGAATGCACGGAACCCTATATAGTTATGTAGAGAATTGAGTTATATTTCTTAATCCACTAGTCTCACTGGATTACTCAACTGTTTGATATTTTTAACTCGTGTTATAATGTCGATACATTTTGCTGAATTCTGCAGAGGCAGATTTTACACATCGAACATGACCTGTCCATAACTCCCTTTAGATATAGTATATTACTGATTCTCCAATTGCAGTGGAAACCTAACTGATAACCCTAAATATTGTTGAACTATAGCGTCGCCTAATTACGATCCCAACTGGGATTAAAATGTGTTACGAAATGGACTCCCGATTCTGAAACAGGATTTCCAGCCGTGAACAATTAAATTGAAATGGTCATAATTAGCAAACCTGAAACCCAATTGGCGCGAAACCAATTTTGATGAATAGATAATTCAATATACTGTTTACGCCTTTTACATTGTTTCGCTTAATTCTGTACGCATGACTTATAGTGAATTATGCAAGTAGTAGGACACTGACTGATGGTATTCCATTCATATGGTAATTATTGTATTCTCATCATATTGTGTAGAAGTCATTGCATCGGTAACCTAGTGATCATGTGCATTACCCAGTGTTAGGTATTAGTGTTTGATTGTGGCAAGTACGTTAGTGTGTAAGCAAGAATGGATAAGTGAAAGTGACACGTACTTGTGCACAATCAGTGGACCCTATTGATTTATTGCATTGTCGACGTCTATGCGACGTGTATAAGTGTGACTATAATTGGTATGGGACAATTATGGGAGCACTTATATGGGTGTCATAGGTAAGGCACCAAACACTATCCATTTTTCTTGGGTATCAGTCGAGACATGCTTGATTGAGATCCAGTCCCCAGTTCTCGCGTAGACTTGTCATGGACCGACTGGTATTTGAGTTTATGGTTGGCGTTTGATATCGACCATGGGGTGTGGGGTAATTTGAGTGTGAGTTCAAAAGAATCTCGAGAGTCCCATTGCCGGCACATACAGCGACTCTGGAGATATATGGGGATATTACTGATTATTAGCGAGCGACTCGTGCCCGTGTTCCCTTTTCCTTGGGTCCTACCCTTGGGTGGGGGATACTCATGAGTGGTTGACTCTCACACTTGGACTGATGATAGGCTTAGCGACCTATACAGTGATACTAAGAGACTGATAGGGTTAGCGATATTGACATGCATTGCTTACTGATTCAACATACCTGCCATACTGTTTACTGCTTTACTATTTACCTGCTCTATTAACTACCTGTATTTGGCTACTTTATGCTTACGTCATTATTTCATGCTTACCGTTTCATATTCATCATTATTGCACGTGTTCACATTTGTATCTCTCTCTCTCTCTCTCTCTCTCTCTCTATATATATATATATATATATATATATATATATATATAGCTATCGTGTCGCTCTGACGACCTGAGTATGTATGCTCAGAGTGAGAAGTGGATCTAGCTTGGACCAGGACCTGACGTACCTCGAGGACATCGCGGACATCTTGGTCAGCGACCCAGAGCTATACTTCCTTGATCTCCATCTGGTTAGTTCTTTTGATTTAGATACTGCATTTCTCATTACCTGTGCATTGATTACTGATTACTACGTAGTGCTAGAAGCCGAAGTGTGACTACCTAGGGATATTTCCTCGACCGTAGGAGCATGGCTGGCCTTGTCAACCCCTCGTATTCCGTATTTTAGGAAGCGAGGCATGACATGGTTTTGTTGGTATCAGAGCCAGGTTTTGCTTCGATTGGGACTGCAGTTTCCGTGTCGGGCTTGAAAATCTAAAACAACCTTCGGCCTAGATTGTAAACTTGTTGTTCTTGATCTTGATTCACATAGTGTGTTCTGCTATACACTTTGATCCATCCGCTAGAGTTTTGGGTGACTTAGTAGAGTTATATGGTTGTAATTATGAACTGCAGCATAGTTACAATACAGTACTCTGTTTGAGTGACTTGGAGTTCTACATTTGATTTCCACTCGTTTGAATTTAACCTCACCCGATATTCTTGTTTCCTTGCTTAATCTACAATGTATTCTGATTCTTATAGCTTGCTGTAACATTTCAGAAAAATAAAATATTATTTTTGGGGAATTTTTATAATTTAATATTAATTTTAATAAATATTTTAATATTTCGGTATAATTAAATACCGATAAAATGGGGAAAAAAATTGGAAAATTATAGAAATTACTATAAAGAGGGTGTTTTATGTGAATTATGCAAATTTTAAGTTTTTATGATTAGTTTGACACTAATTTAGTGTTAATCGCGATTAAAAATCGCTAATCGGATTTTTAGCGTATTTTGTGCAAACATGCACCATATCTTTTTTTACACTTGTGCATTTTCTACCATGGTTTGCTTTGGGTTTACTATTGAGGAGAGAAGGAAATTAGAGAGGAAAATAAAAGAAAAGGAAAGAAAAGAATAAAGTAAAGAGCATGGGCAAGAGGGAGAAAGGTGAGGGTTAAACCTAAGTCATGGCACATCTCTCCCACTTCTTCATCCTTGTCTTTCTTCTTCCTCCTTCAGCCCAAGGCAGCACCTCTCCTCCACCACCTTCAAACCCCCCACTTCATCATCAAAACAAACTCAAAACCCCACTCCCTCTTCACAAAAAATGTGCACAAGCCCTCAAGCAACCCTTTAGACCAAGAAAGTATTCATTTTGGCGATGTTGAGGATTCATGAGTGTCTAATGAGGTAATTCATTCACAATTAGTGTAGTATTTCTTGTGCTTAAGCCTCATTTCCAGTTTGAAATCGATGTCGGGTAGTTTAGTGCACTTTGGACATTACTAAAGAGGGTTAGGGTTTAAATTGAGTAGTGTGGTGAACTTGAGTGTGTTTGGTGACCTTAAACCCCCCTACAATGTTTTAAACCCAGACCAAACACATATACATAACCTGAAACCCAAAAATACAGAATTACGGGACTTTCATGTCGGTTTGTGATGACTTTGAGGGTGCAGGGAAATCTGGAATGAACTGGGATTTTTACTGGAAAAATAAACAAGTCCAGAAACCAATTTGAGACCCTAGGAACCCCCTGTAGGAAGTCGGACCCCATTGAAGCAGGCATGGCCGGCATGGCCGGAATTTAGGGGGAGGGGATCGGCCACTTGGTGAGGGGGTGGGTCCAGGTTGCTTCAGTAGGTCATATGTGTTGGAGATAGTGCCCTCAGAGTCAATTATTAGGTCACAGGTACGTGATTGTAATGATTGAGGGAGGACCTATCCCAGTAGGACAGTCTTGCTCGAGATGATAGTATGCTATCTGGTTTACCTTTATCATCGTGTACTGCTTTAGGTGACATGACACGTCGCTATTACACGTTGATAGAGCCCCTAGGATTCTTGCTTGACCACCAGCAGTATGAGGGCGATCATATAAGTGGGAGCTGGAGGTCTATAAGCTTATCCTTAAAAGGTCCCTAGTCGTGGGAGTTTCGAGACTGGGCATCGATACTCCATTAGTAGACTAGTGTATACAGTCGAGACCCCGACGAGGGGCGGTGGCCGGTCTCACAAGCCACTGGTGTCAGTTGGATCACCTAAGATGTATACAGGTGCTCATTGGGTTATGAGTACACCGGACAGGACTCGCCGGGAACATGCTAGTTGGTCATATACCAGACGTCAGATGGCAGTTCCCTGGTGACATGTGTGCAGGTTAGTTCATCGACCTGGGGATCGTCATTTGTCTCGTGTGAGTTCCCACTGTACTTTGATTACTACCCTACCACGGCTCAAAGGAGTCGTGCAAACAGGTTTTAGTTGGGTACAGTCCCGAGCCACATGGAGGCAGTGAGCGTATCTTCAGGGGTTCGTCTCTCCCGGTATTGGGGGTGAGGTCGTGCTGTGTCTAGGAGAGCCATTACACAAAGTCCTTGGCCAAGGCAAGGAGATTTACTGGTAGGTATTCCAGTAGTATCTCAGGGTGTTCTGGGCTACACTCCGACACGACTTGTACCGCTTTTGGGGGTCTGACTTTTACCAACCCCCTAGGCCCGCCATGCGATGCTCATAGACGAACGGACCGGACTGCACGGATATTGTCACTGACAGGCTCAGTTGGGTGTCGGGGTGAGCTTCCTCATCGACGTCCCTTTTGGTCAATAGCTGGTGGCCCGTCACGTATTGGCATATACCTCTGACGTGCTAGTGGTTAAATCCACAGCCATAGTATTGACGAGTCTTTAGAGTCCACCACATTTTCAGTTACTCAGCTTTCGGGCGAAAGGTTGTAGAGGCCGTATGGAGATATGGCAAGGTCCGATCAGGTACGTGCGGTATTGCACGGATCAGGATCGGACAGTTTGTACTATAGGCCGTATGGTTATATGGCAGGGTTCGATCAGATACGTGCGGTATTGCACGGATCAGGATCGAACAGATATTACTAGCCGGCTTTGGTATAAGCCGGATTCTAGTATAGTACAGTGTAGATTTTGTCTCATTGCATTTGTATTTCGGTCGAAATACAGATGCGGGTGTGTATGCACAGTATCGGGGTTTTCCTGTAATTTATTACGGGACCAGTTTTCTGGAGTTGCCAGTTTGCTTTCCGTTTCGGCCGATTTCCATTGTTCCGTTCATTGGCCAAAGATTGGTGGAGGAGGGTTTATTTGCATTGTTGCAAATAGACATTTGTGAAGGGGGTATTTGCTTATTGTTGTATCATGATAGTCTCTCCCTTGACCTTGATTTTCTTTGTGTCATGATGGCATGACTTTGTGAACCATCATGGTAGTTGTTGATGAGTTTTTGGAGTGGAGTTTTGGTTAAAATGATTCTTGATCATCATACCCTTTTTGCTCTCTCTTTTGCATTATGTTCCACCCACCCCCTTGACTTCACTTTTTTCTCTCTCCAATCACATATGGCAAAAAAGGGGGGGCCGGCCATTCAAAAGGAGAAGGGGATTCATTTCATTATTGGTGTGGGCAATTTTTGGTTCTCATGGTGCTATGAAAATTGCTCTCTTGTTCATCCAAAAACCTCCTTGATTTCCTCCACCAAAATGGCAATTCCACAACCCCAAATTGAGACACAAGTTCTTCACATATTCTACAACGAATCTTGGGCACGTCGAGTAGCCGGCTTCGTGCCCGAGTTGCCTCGGCATTGAGGCGGGAGCCCGTAAACGAAGAAGGCGATGTGGTGCACTTCCGGCGACGAGGAGGAGACGGGACTTTTCCGCAGGAGATCGGGACCATGACGAGAAGACCGGAGGACTTGGATCGTCGGTATATCTCTATTCCCTTTCTTGTAGATAGCTTAGACTAGTTAATGGTTCGATCCGGTTATAGTGCGCGGTGGTGCCGGTTTGCTAAGTCCGCAAAAATTTAAGTTATTCACCGCTTCCGCATTCCGGCGTCGGATCGACGGCCGGGGCGCCGCCGTGCACTTACAGTGGTATCAGAGCCTCCCCATTAACTTAGTCTAGCTTTGTGTAATGTGTTTTTCAGTTCCGATCGATCGAAATGTCCGAAAACCCAAATACACCCACGACAGTTTCTGTTGAATTTTTTCAGTCTCCAAAAATTTTTCAGGTTGCATAAAAGTACTGTGCTAGATGAACTAAGAGCACTGTTCAAATTCGAGGCAATGATATTCCAACCAGAGCGCGGAAGCGCGGCAAAAACCCATTTCTGGCCGCGCTTCCGCCGCAGTATGGAATAATCATTGGGCCGGATTTTTTCAGTGGGCTTCTGGGGATAAATTTGGGTTTCTGGAACATTTAAATTGGGCCCATATTTTCTGTAACTGCTACAGTATTGTTTTGGGGCCCACTTGATATAATTTGATCGGTCGGATATTTTAAACACATTTTTCACAGTATTTACATTATATCTGCGACCGTGAATGTCACTCGATCGGTAAATCCGGTCTAACTGCTATAGCTCGGTTAGACGGATTTGCGAACGTGACTTTCACGTTGATGTTCTATGTATTTGCTGTGTTGTTGCGGATCGGTCGTGGGGGATAGCCTGGATGCAATGCTAGTACTGTTTTGTTGTATTATGTACATTTGTTATTGCGGGGCGAGCGTCCGACATGTGGACTGCCGTCACTGCCTGATTGTATTATTATTTTGGGGCACGACCTGGTTGCGGTCGATGTACCCGTTGTATGTATATTTTACTTTCTGTACTAGGATTACCCCGCGGAGGGGTGCACGGATAGCCGGGTTCTAGAGGGCAGCAAGCCCGCATCTCATGGCATTGGGACGGAGGGGGCTTCACTCTAGGATTGGCGGGCTATTCGCCGCACTCGTAGGGGGTACAGGTTTGACCCAGGAGGGGTGCCCAAGTTGCCGGATTCCGTGAAGTGCTGGGTGGTCCATTCACGGCGCTGAAGGGGGCTGCCTCGCTTCAGGTTTTGGCGGGTGACTTGCCGCGCCCGTAGGGGTCTAGGATTTCATTGCACAGGCTATCCACACGACCAGGGGAACGTCGGGTTTCAGCAGTGGCTCTGTGAAACCCGGGGATCCCAGATATCTGTATTGTTTCTGTGATGCTGTTCATTTTCTGTGATGTTGCATTTTATTCACGCCTTGAGCGAAATATAATATATTGGTATATATATTAGTAGATGTTGTATATGTTTTGCATCCGCGCTAGTCCAGTCCCCGCTCTGTCGTTAGTAAGCTAACCTAACGGGTAATGACGGGACCCAGTGGCGAATGCGGATGGCATATACGTACATCAGTATATTTTCGTTCTTTTTGGTGTGATCAATTGATGGGACTGCATTGATTCGGATCAATGCAAGTTTAAAAACAAACCTAATCTGATGTTGTTGGAACACTTTTTCAAAAAGCTGTTATTGCAAGGACGTTCACTTTTGTTTTGCATCGTGGTATTCATTTGGAATATCCTGCTCCTCAGTCGACGAGGCAAGGGCCGAGATCCCTTCACCGGGAGTGACCCCTTGGACAGAATTTTGCGTCAGGGCATTAACTTCACTATAGCCGATTACTTTTGCTTTGCACCGTGGTATTCAGTTGGAATATCCTGCACCCCATTCTACGGGGAAAGAGCCGAGATCCCTTCACCGGGAGTGACCTCTTTAGCAACGGTTTTCGTCACTATATTTTCAAAAAGCTATCCGTTCCTTCGACGATATCAAGTTCATTACGTTAAAGGTTTTCGCCAGAAACCATTCGTAGCCCTCCATCATTTCAGTTAAATATTCGGTAGTATTCAAGCTATGTATTTTGACCTCACGCCAAGGCATAGTGTTTGGTAGCTGCCGGGTATTTATCTGTTGCATAGATAGATGCGTTGGTTTGGGACAGTCGTACTACTATTTTGGCCTACGTCAAGGGTATGTACGGGTGGATTCAAATTAACCTGGATAATGATGGGCAGAACTTGACATGTGACTTATGATATTTTGACCTCACGCCAAGGTCATAAGAGCATGGGGCAGAAATCTCATCGGGAGTTTCAAAAGTACTGAAACTTGCCAGATATGCGCATACCTTCTGGAGTGTGATACCGTGAGCGGATTCCGTCACGTTATCATGCGATGATAGTTGGATCCCGATTCCCACTGATGAGTTAGTTTACTCCTCGGGTGACCCCGACTAATTCTTCTTTCAGGTTTGGAGGAGAATTTGAGGTACAGTGGGAGGATTCCAGATTAGATAAATTGGTAACCATTCTGATCTAGGTTAGAGTGCACGCTGAGTGTTTCTTTTCTCTCTCTCTTTGGCAGCGACCATTGACCCGACCCTAAGACTATGACTCAGTGACCAAGTTGACCGAACCTTCTTAAACACCGGCTTTTTGGATTGTCAGAGTTGCAGACCTCATTGCCACTCCTACTTTTACCCTTTTCTCCAGGACACCCCGTATTACTACGAACGTCCACTTCCATTGGACAAAACCATCGTATGGTTAGATACGAACTCGAAAGAATTTATTCGAGGATGGTTTCCGGTTCTGGAGAAAACGGATAGGATTATTCAGTTGTCTTTTCCTTTTACCCTCTCTCAGGTTACGAGTACTCCTTGGTTTAGGGGTAGTACACCTATTACGCAAATTGGATTGTCTTCTTCCAAACCTTAGGCTGGTGCCGACCGGTAGGGAATGAAGAAAACCAATTAGCATAACGATGGTGTGCAGAAGGTATTAAGTTCAGACAAAGCAAGGGATTAGTAGGAGGGCAAAGTAAATTGCAACAGATATTCACGACCAAACCAAATATTTCGTTACCACTCCCACATCACCTTTGTATTTCTCCAGGACACTCCGTATCACTACGAAGATCCACAGTTTATTTGGATATTCCATCGTATGGTTATATACGAACTCGAAAGGAACTTGTTCCAGTTCGGGGATGGATCCTGGTTCAGGAGAAATAGGAATAAAGTACATTCAGGTGTTTTTTATCTTCACCTTCTCTCGTGTTGCGAGTATTCCTAGGATTGGGACAGTACACCCATTATGCTTATTGGATAGTCTTCTTCCAAACCATAGGCTGGTGCCGAACGGTAGGGAAGGAAGAAAACCATTTGGCCTAAAGGGGTGTGCAGAAGGTAAAGACTAAAGACATATGAAGGGATTTGGAGAGGTGGCAAAGAACTATACGGTTACAGTCGTGAATCTGGAAGAGGCATTACTAGGAATACCAGAATACCCCATCGGAACATTTCAATGTTTCAGTTTCACTGTGTAATGTTAAAGGAAAACTGATTTCCCGATTAGATACTTACTCCAGGGTATGTTTTTACCAGGTACGATTCTCACATCTGTATGGTTTTACAGATGATGAGTGGGAGTAAGTTATTGGGAATTGGGTGATTATCCTCATTATATCGGGATTCGTTGTAATCGGTGATATTTGAGGAAATCACCTGGGCTGTTTGCCGGTCGGCAAATATTTGGTTTTGAATATCCGCTGTTATGCACCAATTTCAAATTGATATATCTGTACGTCTATTTTCATAGAGTGAGATATACCTTTCTGAAATTATGTCTACGACATTTACCTATATCAGTGGATGGTTAGGTAAGGAGCATTAAACAGCGGTGTAATTCTTCTTAACCATAAGTACAGTTTTCAACCTACGACACACAGTGAATGAGTTATCAGACTCAAGGGACTTATACAAAGGATTGTATGTTGTCCAGGGTCCATCAGGACAGAGGGGTTGGTCCTCGTACTATATTCGGTTTACTTATGACTTCTCTACTTTTTAGACAAGTGTTTCGTGGAAACACAGGGTCTGAATTCTGAGAAGTTATAGGTATTTGAATAGAGTAGAGAACCAGGTGTAGCAAGTATCGGGATTCTTCAAAGTGATCGAAGATATAGATACTTGTATATGGTATTCAGTTGATAGTAATGATAAAGAGAACTTGCTTCTCTTTCAGGTTACTCATAATTGGAAGCATTCCTAAGTTGAGTAACGCTGATCGGCCTTCTTCCATTTAGTTGACATGCGCTGGGGACAGCTGCATGATTTGAATCTAGTTCAATTAAATCAGTGCCTCTGTTTCTATATTGGATATAGAACAGTTCATATCTTAACGATGTTAAGGTACGGGGAGTTGTCCGGTTTTTGATTAAAACCAGACACTGGACGACTCAAGGCACGTTTCTGTAATGGCTGTTTGTGGGTTGACCCAGGCTATGACGAGGGTTGATTTTCTACCATCTGGATGAACAATAGCGATATTGTTCTTGACTCGCCACAGTTTTAAATTAAAAATGGATTTTTTCAGGAAAACAGTAGTGGGAGTATGGTAGAACTGGAAGTGATTCCAGAACCACAAACGATTACTGAAGATTTGATAAGGAACCTTAAGATTCAATCTGAATTGACATTCCATTGGCCACTCCGCAGATAAGGTGGGTAACTTCAGGCACCCGAGAGGTACTACGGTAGCCTCAAGGACGGTGACAAGGAAGTTCTTGTTTACCCACAATTACCATTGCTGTTGTTCCAGGCTGCGAGACCCGGCGGGAGGATGAGTATAGCGTCGTTCTAAACTAGTTTTAGAAGTGTACGTCTATATGACTCTGCCAGAGGGTTGTCGTAGTCAGTGGGAGCAGCGGAAGCATTGGTGGACAGGTAGCTTATGTCTATTTATAGACTAGAGCAGATGTAGCGGAGATAGATCATCTATTTCTGACGTGACAGTCATGGGTTTGACTTCATCAGAATAGGGGATGGATCTGTTGAGAAGGTAGTAGCGTGTGATATCCTGGTATTTGGATGACATACACTACACAGAGTAGGAAAAGAAACTCCTATACTACAATCGGTTATACTTTGGTCGTCACACAGTGGTTTCTCCACAAAGGAAATGGATTTTATATCTGACATACTGGTTACTAGATCTATGGTTTTAGATCTAGATTTGGGTGGTTTCCCAATCTGGGTACTTAGACAGCATTCTGAGAGTATTTAGAATGGACGACTCCTGGCACGGTAGTATACCTGCAGGTAATGGAGTCACCCTCTCCAGAGGTGTCTTACAGACTAAAGGGGAGAGGGACGTGCATGATTGGCAGATCACTTGCTCAGGCAATTGAGTCAATCGTGAGATGTCAAGTACCACACCAGATGTTGTTCTTGCACTAGATGCAATAAGTTGACATTAATCCAATCCTGGAGAAACGGTCGGAAGCAGTTCTAGAACATAAGTAGATGTTCTAGGGATATGATAACGACAGCCTTATTCAGGAGACAGTTATCATTCCAGGCTTCCAAGGTGACATGGACGACAAGAAGGTTGTCAGAGTTATAGTTTTTCCTTCTGATGAGGGGCAGTATTTTGGACAGGTGGTCCAAGGCAATACTGAGGGAGGCATGGCACGCAGGATACTGATTAAGTTCAGTTGACGATACAGTCTAAGAAGTTTGGATTTGGAGTTCATTTATGAGCTATGTCCCATCAGACATCCAGACACATTCTAAGACAGGTATTGCTCTTTTCGGGAGATGGGTTTCTCCGCGAACTTGAGATATAGAGAGACATAGAAAGAAACTACTAAGCGGATCCACTCACTGAGGCTATTTCTCGAACGCAATAGTTCCGCAAACGAGCTTTGTGAGACTGACTAGTAGAGGAGTTGGGTGTTCGGTATCACACGGGCTGTGAGTATGCGACATCGCAATAATTAGCCTTGAGTGCAAGTGGGAGATTGTTGGAGATAGTGCCCTCAGAGTCAATTATTAGGTCACAGGTACGTGATTGTAATGATTGAGGGAGGACCTATCCCAGTAGGACAGTCTTGCTCGAGATGATAGTATGCTATCTGGTTTACCTTTATCATTGTGTACTGCTTTAGGTGACATGACACGTCGCTATTACACGTTGATAGAGCCCCTAGGATTCTTGCTTGACCACCAGCAGTATGAGGGCGATCATATAAGTGGGAGCTGGAGGTCTATAAGCTTATCCTTAAAAGGTCCCTAGTCGTGGGAGTTTCGAGACTGGGCATCGATACTCCATTAGTAGACTAGTGTATACAGTCGAGACCCCGACGAGGGGCGGTGGCCGGTCTCACAAGCCACTGGTGTCAGTTGGATCACCTAAGATGTATACAGGTGCTCATTGGGTTATGAGTACACCGGACAGGACTCGCCGGGAACATGCTAGTTGGTCATATACCAGACGTCAGATGGCAGTTCCCTGGTGACATGTGTGCAGGTTAGTTCATCGACCTGGGGATCGTCATTTGTCTCGTGTGAGTTCCCACTGTACTTTGATTACTACCCTACCACGGCTCAAAGGAGTCGTGCAAACAGGTTTTAGTTGGGTACAGTCCCGAGCCACATGGAGGCAGTGAGCGTATCTTCAGGGGTTCGTCTCTCCCGGTATTGGGGGTGAGGTCGTGCTGTGTCTAGGAGAGCCATTACACAAAGTCCTTGGCCAAGGCAAGGAGATTTACTGGTAGGTATTCCAGTAGTATCTCAGGGTGTTCTGGGCTACACTCCGACACGACTTGTACCGCTTTTGGGGGTCTGACTTTTACCAACCCCCTAGGCCCGCCATGCGATGCTCATAGACGAACGGACCGGACTGCACGGATATTGTCACTGACAGGCTCAGTTGGGTGTCGGGGTGAGCTTCCTCATCGACGTCCCTTTTGGTCAATAGCTGGTGGCCCGTCACGTATTGGCATATACCTCTGACGTGCTAGTGGTTAAATCCACAGCCATAGTATTGACGAGTCTTTAGAGTCCACCACATTTTCAGTTACTCAGCTTTCGGGCGAAAGGTTGTAGAGGCCGTATGGAGATATGGCAAGGTCCGATCAGGTACGTGCGGTATTGCACGGATCAGGATCGGACAGTTTGTACTATAGGCCGTATGGTTATATGGCAGGGTTCGATCAGATACGTGCGGTATTGCACGGATCAGGATCGAACAGATATTACTAGCCGGCTTTGGTATAAGCCGGATTCTAGTATAGTACAGTGTAGATTTTGTCTCATTGCATTTGTATTTCGGTCGAAATACAGATGCGGGTGTGTATGCACAGTATCGGGGTTTTCCTGTAATTTATTACGGGACCAGTTTTCTGGAGTTGCCAGTTTGCTTTCCGTTTCGGCCGATTTCCATTGTTCCGTTCATTGGCCAAAGATTGGTGGAGGAGGGTTTATTTGCATTGTTGCAAATAGACATTTGTGAAGGGGGTATTTGCTTATTGTTGTAT